>OY728142.1:437187938-438437938 GCA_963277665.1 Viscum album | reverse complement strand
TTGAATTATCAATTACCGATTTGGTAACTCATGAAACATACACCCCATGAAAGAAGGATTATTCAATGAAGTTGTAAATACCCGTATATTAAATTATATTACACAAGTAATACAATCATGTATAGTACATACACCACACAAAAGGAAATAGTGGCAATACAACATGAATCTCACGAGAATAAGAAGTGAGGTGAAATCCCCTTACCACGTTGTAATCAATCGAGTTGTATGACCAAATGTTAATAACCACAAAATAATTCGTAGAATATGATGAATATAAAGAGATTCATGATAATATATATAAAATGGTAGTACCAAATACAACACATGTAATAAAATAAGTGTCAAACAATGGAAATAACACGTAATTAAATGTGAGATAAGAAACCCCTTACCTCATGTCTGACTTGTCTTGTATGTTCATTCACTTCCTAAATAATAAACGTAAGTTAATTTATACTAGATTAAGACCATTTTTCAGGTTTATTATTCCTTTTATAACACTTATTACGTTTATATAACAATTATTTAATTATTTGAGTTCATAATAGATATTTTATCGATGTTCAGAATGTGATTCAAAAATGAAGTAGTTATAATTACAATTTTCCATGTGGTCAAGAGTACACTATCTATAGAATGATATACATGATTTAGATATCATATACATATTATAAATCCAGTATATATATGTATTTATAAAAGTAAATAACATTTGGAGATAAGAAATGAAATGCACCGTTCATGGAGATAGTAAGTCGTACGTACGCATGAAGGTTACCTTCATTTCTATTTTGTATTTTAATGGAATTAAAACATAATGATACATAGGTATATTATAATTCCAGAATAATATGACATATAATTTCATTAACGATATCCTTTATACATCCCACATAAGGAATTAACGAGTCATATCACTTTGAGGGGGCGGTAGTTCGCACTTCCTCAAATGAAATTATCATGTTTTATCCATAATGGAAACCATAAAGGAATGATATAAATGGAAAATAAGGAAGCATAAAAAAACATAAAGATAATATATATCATATATAAATACATTTCCATCTTAATTTCCACCATGAATGGTGCTAGGATATAATTTAACAATTATCGTTTCGTGAGGCGTTAGTTTTCAATCCACAGAAACAATATGTTCTTTACCCATTAGGTGAGGGTGTTTGTAAGTATAGTTAAAATCTTTATCATAACAACATCATTGTATATTTAGTATACTGTTGTTATTATAAAATAAAGTAATAAAAAGATTTTAGGGGTTCGAGAAGTAAAATAATAGAAAAGAAGTTAAGAGAAACCATTACCTTTAATTTGGGTAACTCCCTTTGGTTTGAACCAAATAGACATCTTGATGTGACTTCTGCTTAAGATAAGGCTTCTAGGTGGAATAAAGGGATCTTGATAGCTTATTGGGGTTGGTTTTGGATGAGCCAAGGGGCTTGAGAGGTGTGAGAAATGGGTTAGAATTGGTGTCCTTTTATAAGGGAGAGGAGGGGCTCTTTATGAATTTTAGAAAATGTTATTTTATTATAATCATATCTTCAGTTTCAAAAGGTCAAAAACTCATTAAAGTAAAAGAAAAGATGACTCATGTTTTAGATAAAATAATCCAATAATAATTGGATAGATTTTGGATGTTTTTTTAATATTAATAATCATATTTATTTAAATCATTTATTAATGAGGTAAATACTGCATCATTATTGTGTCATAAATAATTTAATTGATTTTTTGTCTAAAATTATAAAAAAAATACCATAATTTAGTAAATACTTTTATATTTACAATGAATATTTATATTCTAAATAATGACTAATATAACTCCATGTAAAAATTGATATACTAGAACATATTTGTTAAAGTCATTTTTATCATTACATTAAGTTAACTAAAATAGATTGTCATTATCATTCTCAAGTGGCTCCATGGAGTCCCAAAATCGACCCAAGGATTCCCATGGTCAGACATGACTCATCCAATAAGTTTAGGACAAGTGTTATGGTAATTTTTTTTTTATAATATTCTTTTTACCTTGAATTGCACTATTTACCTTTAACCACGGTAAATAAAATTCAAAAGTTACTATTCACCAAAAATTATTTTCATCTTATTCATCTACATTTTACTTACTAATAAAAACCATGTATGTGTGATTTTTGAAATTCAATTCATAGGAGTGGTAAATTTTATTTGAATGAAAAAGTCAGTTTTTAAACTACTACTAAGTGGTTTTACTATTCATCAAAAATTGATGTTTTTCAAAAAACGACAAACAATTCAGCCTAAGATATATTTGATATTATGATTTCAAAAATTAATCCAATTCTTCCAAATTAAAAACATAGACGTTTCATTAATTAATTTAAAATTAATTCTCGTTGTCAAAACAAATATCCCTTTTTAAAGAAACAATAACTATCAAAAAATTGACACTTGTTTATTTATAATTTCAAAGTGAAATTAATTCCAATGACAAAATTTTGATTAGATGGTAAAAATATAATTTAATTATTATTATAAACCATTTAAAGGTATAATTTAACACTATAAATTATTTTTATTAAGAAATTTGTTTTCAATTAAAATTTAGTGTTTTCACTATTCACCAAAATATGAAAGTTATCAGAAAAAACCCCAAAAAATTATCAAAACTAAATTTTTATATCCTGATTCTAAATAAGAAGTTTATTTTGTCAAATTGAATATATAAAAGTATCAAATGTTCGATTAAAAATAGTTCACCATCAAAAGGCGGTAAAATTGAATTTTTTGAAAATTACATCTTTTATCTGAAAATTGAATTTGTTCTTATATTATGTCTAAAAAACATAATATGGATTCTAAAAATATATATAGTATATAAAATTTAAAATTAAGTTAATACTCTTCATACCCACTTTTTGAATGGCTCGTTTGTTAATTCGGGATGCGCTCAAACTTGGTGTTGCATGTAGCACAAGCTATTGAATTTCTTTAAAGAATATAACTTACTATGAAGTCGTGCGTTTTTATAAAGGTGGTATTTACAATGTGAATCTGGAACTAATAAAGATGAATCATATGGAATTGGTTTCTCTATTTTACCCTCCACACTACATGAGAAACTCTTACTAACACCAAGAGAGATTGATCCACCAATCCCCATATGTTTTCATCTTTAAACCAACTCGATTAACAACAGCTCATTCACAATATTCATTAAAAACGTTCCTCGGAAAATAAACTCAATATTTGATGTTAGGATGAATACCTTAGATAATGAGATGAAATTTCAAAAGTATGATTGATGACACTTTATAAAAAAACTATCTCCTTAAAGAGTTCAATATACTCCATCACCACAAATCGACTTTCAAAATACACAATAAATCAATCACTTTCCTCACATTCACCTCTTAAGGGATGAACCATAAAATGAAATTGTTCTTAAATATTACCCAAGTCATAAAAATTTTAAATGATAGTGGGGTGATCATTATCCACTAACCTAAACCCGGTCCCTCTGAAGACCAAGTTAAAATTGAACCCCCAGGGCTTCTAAAGTTTCCAAGAACCTAAAAACAATCTAAATTTTATTGATCCTCTCAAGAATCTCTAGTAGAACTCGGTAACCATCTAAAATAGGAAACTAATGAGAATAACTTATCCCCACCTCCCCAACGGGAGTCTGTGTAGATTCATCCATGAGAAGAGAATAATTATAAATCTCTATTATGTTTCTTTGAGAAATGCTCTAAAGAACAAAAAAATAGAGAACAAAATCAAAAATAAATCAATTTTTAACCACCGAAACAACAGAACAAAATAAATAAATAGCATCACCAAGACATGAAATAGTGTCTAAACATCACATAAATATCAAATAACCCCTTTCAAACCCCACCATGTTTATTTCAAACTCAAAACCATTTCACTTTAAATCCAATTCAAATATAAAAACTATTTTCATATCCAATATTTCTATTTAAAGTGCTATTAAACAAAAATCATTCAAACATACCTTTTTTAAAACCAAAATCATTTTTATATCTCCCTTATTAACCACAAATCTATTTAGAAAAGAATCCATTTATAAAAGAGAACCATTTATATAAATTATTTCCATTTTAATATCCACTCATTCCCACCACAATCAAACCAACAACATGAAACACATCAAAAATCATAAACAATGAACTAGTTTCCATACCTGAATTGGCCACATGTTTTAGCAGACCATATTCTAAGCATACACTAACCACTAGAATAATATTTAATCATGAACTAAGTATTCACATTGTACAATATTCCATGTAAGCTTATAGTGTGACACTAGTTCACTCCCATTTAAATACCCAACATGGACAATCCCATAAAACCAAATGAATAAATATAAAATACAAAAATAAAGGCTCAAGTCCCAACACATCCTAAGAACTCAAGTTTCATCATGATAAGTGGTGATAAAAAATTAACCAGTTACTTACCTATTGAGCCCCAAATATTTTATCTTTAACATTACTAATACCACAAATAACAAAGGATTTCACTAATATCATTTTTTCACAAACCAACTCGGGTTGACCCAAAACCAAACACCTATACCATCTAAAAAAGGCCTTATGGGGATCCAAAATACAAATAGGATGGATCAATTGAGTGGGAATCACAAGATAAATCTCGGTGGATGATTTCTTATAATAACTGAAAAAACAAACTAGAAGAAAATAACCAGGTGTAATAAGGATACAAAAATCTCTAAACATAAATATAAAACTATAGTGGAAACAAAAAAAGATAATGATTGAAAAATTAATCCAAATATAAACTAAGACCAAATGAAATTAAACTTTTTCTCTATGTGATATTGTGGTCACCTTGATCCATAAAACCAACCAGCTCTATGGGATAATAAGAACAGAACTTGCACCTGCAAAATAGCTCGGGTCTACCAAAAATTAGTGGATCAAATAGGGTGTGAGCATAAAATATCCTGGTGGGTAATAACCACGAAATCCATAGATAAAATTTCAAAAAATATTTGATAAGTGAAAATCATAAAATACACCTTGAAAATAGAATTTACCATTTAGAATAACCAAACAATGCTTTCCCAAAACCCACTTTTAAAAGAATTATCTTTCTTTAAAATTTGATTTCCATTTCAAATTCCTAAATTAGAAACCAACCCTATTAATAAAACAAAAAATATGTTAAGTGAATATGTAGGGTAAAATTAGATACGAACATAAGATGTATTGGATATCAAAAGAACAATCCAAGAAGAAAAATAATCAACATAAGTATAATAATGTCGAGAATGGATCCATCAAATAATATTATAATTTAAATATTTTTTTCATGGGAATTTCCTACACATACCTAGAGGTTATTATAGATGTATATGATTTGGAACCATAAATCATCATATAATGATTTCTATAGTCTATCACAATCTAAGTTTTATTACTCTCCTAGCACCAGTGAAACTCCCACCATAGCCTAGGTCTATTAGGTAGATCTATTCTATCTCAAAAATAGATATATATTAATCATATCCTTTCCCTTTAAGAAATATATAAAATGCCTTAAGAATGGTATAAATAATAATTTAGGAGTTAATCACCTTCTTAACATTGATACAGATTCCAATGGTCCATCCTTTATCATTCTCTAACATCATCCTTGTTGAGACCCTCTCAAAATAGAGGAAAATAATATTTGTTCCAAACACATAAATTAATTTTACATGGTGATAATTGAGCCTACACATCATAAGACATTAAATAAATTGTCCAATAAAGACCACAACATACCAAAAAAACATAACTGAGATATTCAAAACTATTCTAGAGGGAAATACCTCTCTTGAATAATCCATTTCCAAATTCATTGTTAACATTAAATCACAACTCTCGAGGTGTTGAATGGGCCCCTAAAAGTTCCAAATGGGCCATTGAGAAAAACATTATAAAAAATTACATCATTATTTGGCAATAATTTTGAATCCATGATACCATTTATGAATCAATTGTTGATTTATAAACCATATAAGAATGATATTTAAGTATAAGGTTATAGAATTTTATATAAAAATTGATATTACCAAGAATAAACCTTATGGGATTTACCATTTATATTCATGAACACATCCATATGCACACACATTATATGTATGGACATGGAAATATCCACCATAATATATATGTACATCCATGGAAATATAAAAGGTTAATGGAATGGACATTAAGTAAACATCACAAAGAATGGTTTTATAATATTTTAAAGAGTTGAAATAAAAAATAAAACAAAAATGATCAGTTAAGAACCATAACTAGTATTTGAACAACATATTTATTTTACACCTTAAGACCTCAATGATTGTTGTTCATCCAAAATAAATTAATATATAATGTATGTAGATATATTTTGTAGGTATTTTGGTAGGTATTTTCTAACCCAAATGGTTCTTTTAAGTGTTTTTAAATGAAAATAAGAGGTTACCTTTTATAATAAAGGGGAGGGGTACACTTGGAATTTTTTAAATATTAAATTTATATATATTAATTTTGTTTTATAAATATCTAAAATTGATAATATTTGAAGATAACATAACTATTAGTATAAAAACTATCCTAAATTAAATTTTGGGAAGTTTGTACAATGTGTTTACCCATGTCATTCAGTTTTCACCCCTTGTTAACCATTTTTACACTTTCTATGACAATAACATCTTTTACACGTTAAGAGTCATGATTGTTAATATAAATGTAAATAAGTACCATAAATTGAAAATAGTTGATACATTGAACTGTATACTCATAAATTGGAATAATATTTTATTTTTATTAATTTAATATAATTTAATAATATATTCTTTTCATGAAATATCATCAATGTCAATTTTTGAACTATTCATTTACTTTTAAATTTATAACATCAGGAAAACAAAATATACTATAATAAAATATTTTAACGCATCACTAATATCTTATTCTTATCTAAAAAATTATCGGGTAACATTAATTTTTTTAATTATGAAAATTTTAATAATTTTTTTAATATTATTTTATTCTCATTAATTGAATAATTATTACATCAGCATTGTGTATGAATTTATGGTAATTTAATCACTAAAATGTAAAAATTAATTACCAAGATGAAGATAAATCATTTTGATTTAGAAATTTTGTTTATAATAAAATGTATCCTCTATTTATTCACATGTAAAAAATATTATAGATATCAAAAACAAGAGTTTGACATTTTTGAATTTTCTTTACATAAATTATTATAAAGGTAATTATCCCATTAAAATGAAAATAAATTAAATATAATAGAATATTTGATTAATATGGAAAAAAATTGAATCATCCAAAATCATTAAGGAAAGTTTTTTCATCATTTTATATTCCTCGTCATATTATTTTTATCATTAATTAAATTATTTGCCATTTTATCATGGTAACAAAATTATTATGGTTACTATTATTATGGTTAAAAAATAAAAGAGAAATTTTTAACAAGCTTGGACCCCATGATTCCAAATATTTAATCCATTTTTAAAACAAATCATGACATAAAATTAGTAGAAATTATTTTAAAATCAAATCGACAAAACACGATGAAAAATGGTTTTTCATAAAAAAAATCCCTTTTAAAAATTACCATTTTTAGAACTAAATTACTGAATAAAATGAATTTTCAAAACCATAAATAGATTATTTTAATTCAACATTAACTAATAAAACATTAAAACTAACCTAGAATAGAATTTTACTATTTAATTAATTTAAAAGAAAATACATCTTTTAATAAAAATCAGTATAAAAATATGAGTTTAAAATTAAATCTCCATTACAAAAATATATGTCTAAAAAAATACAATTACCATATATTGAAACTCTTCAATAATAAGCAAAATTTGTCCCTATGTTTGGAACAAGATGTTTAGAATATATATTTGAATGGATGAGAAATAATAAATTTGGGAGTGAGGATTTTTTATTTTCAAAGAATAAATTTGGAGGCCATTTTTATAATGGAATGCTGATCATATGGTGGATACTTTATGTGTTTGCAATGTGTGGTTGGTATTTTTTAAGGAATTTAAATGGATTCTTATAGAATTTATAATAGTGTACCTATTATTCTATAAAAATACAAGCTTTAAGATTAATGAGTTTTTAGAATATAAGGAAAGATAAGAATTTGGTGGGGCTAGATTTAGTATAGATAGAGAATATATTTTATATATTCATACATTAACACTTATTTTTGCAACCTAAAAAACTTGAAAAATAAACCTCAACATCACTTGATGTAGAAAATGAATAGGGGTTCAATAAAAATTCAAGGATGATCCCATGAAAATCCTCTTGTTTTTTCATAAGAAAAATTGATAGATAATATATGTGTGTGTGTCTGTATTATAAAATTATAACTATTGAAAATCATGTATTTAAGAAGACAAACATTTTCCTTTTCTTTTATAAGACTATATATATACATTTTTTAATAACTCAAAAAACTATATTTAATTTCAAAATGAAAGAGATATATATTTGTATATATAAGTATATTCTCACTAAGAACGAGTAACACCATTTGAAGGAGTTTCAAGAAAACTTACCATGGTTAATGAACAATGACATATTCTTATCATTGAAAGATAATTAAAATAGACATTTATAGAGATCAGAAGGCTTATATGTGGTTGATCGGATGGCTTCATTACAAATAGAATTTTTTAAGTCGGGGTGAATAGTAAAAGTATACCGTTATCCCACATAGAAACTCATCTTGTTGGATCACTATTGTGAAAGATAAATTATCTTGATTGTATTTTAGGTTAAGGTGTTAGGGGATCATCACCCAGACACACCAATAACACATGACCCTCACTGGTCATGCCTCACTTGTGTGTCCCACATTAGGTACCATGTATGTTCTATGTGCTTTCCTATGCATGCTGATTTGGATCTATGCACACCTAATGTCACATGATACTACTTGCGTCTAGAAAATTAGATGTCCTTTATAAGGTTTACCCAATGGGTCCCACATATATGGTTGAGTGGTCCTTGGTTGGTTGTTTGGGTTGGCCATTTTTTTAAATATAAGAACATTTTAAAATAAAAACTATAATATTTTTTTTATAATGATATCAATCAATATTTATTCTTATTAAAATTTTATTTTCCTTATAATTACATTCTCCTTACCATTTTATATACATGTATGTATATATTTTATTCTAAAATGTTTAACATAAAAATTAATACCCAGATTTCAAATGTTAAATTTTATTCCTAAAGGATAAAAATACTACATGAAAAAGAAAAGTATAATTTGACAATTTCTCATTAAATTTTGAATTTAATAATGAAACAGGTTAAAAACATATAAACCTTAATATATTTTATTTCTTGAATAATATAAAAAATATGAAAAATTAAAAGTATTAAAATCGTAAGTTCTAAAAACTATAATTTTTCATTTCAATAAGAGTACTATAAACTGAATAAAATTTTATAAACTATAACATTATCCCAAAAGGTCCTATTAATTACTATTATAAATAATGTGGTCTTATCATAAAGAAACATGTATTTTTTTTAAAAAAATATTCAAATAATTATAAACTATATTTTTCATTGAGAATATAAAAATTATTTCATGGAAAATAAATAAAAATAATTATATATATCATTAATTTATAACAAAAATTTATTTACATTAAAAAATATCATTTAGTTTCCAAAACATTATTTCATTAAAAACATATAGTATTTTGTTTTATTTTAAAAAATAACCATTAAATAAGCATAAATTTTAAAATAATACTATTAATAAATTCTTATGAAGTTATATTCCCCGCCAATGGAATTGCACCATCATAATTATATTTCAAATTTTAAATAAATTCTGTATTTACAATTTTAATAATTAGGAAAAAAACATCATAATCTAAAAATAATCTAAACCAGTATTCTAATACAAAATGAGAATTATAGAGACCCACACTCTAATATCCTATGCTAAAAACATGTTGTATTTATTTTTTAAAAAATTAACTAAAAAATATATACTCCTTTACACATAAAAATATCACTTCAATTTAGGTTTTAGAGAATTTGGAAAAAACTCAAATTATATAACAATTTAGAAAAAATATCTAATTTTTTTTTTTACATCACTATGTTACCACCTCAACAAAAAAACATCTTTGGAAATCATAATTATCCTAAGAAAAAGAATTTTAACATTTATGGTGAGTATAAAACTTTCTAGTAAGGGGTTTTAAAACCAAGAGTAACATATTGTTAAAAATATTATTTCAAAACTCTTTTTAAATTATTTCCATTATTATGAAATATATACCATTTGATAAATTATTTTCCAAAATATAATTGTATAGTTTTTAAAATATAACCACATAAAGTATTGTTCAACACCATTAAAAATACATATCACTTTGATACCCCATATCATTTTAGAAAACCTTAAAAAGATACATTTAAAATAATAGCTTTATTTTGTAATATATTTATACTTAGGAAAATTTAATAAATCAATGATGTTAGTAGCATTACCACAATAAGGATAATGTCTCCTTCAGTTTATTGGTTTTCCCTTCATTCCTCATCATCACATTCAATACCCATTTACCAAATTTTCCTATTATTTTAAAAAAAACCTGAATTTCTCATTATAATTCCATTAAAATGTTCTTTAAAAAAATATCTACAAATTATTTTTCAAAACAGAAAAATATATTATACATCATAAGAATCTACAAGGAGGATATGTACTGTTCTAAAAACCCATTCCATCAATGTAAACATTTATAAAATACCTTCTAAAAATATAAATTTGAAGATATGATTTTTTAGTCATGCATGAAACGTCAATAAAAATTATAGTACGTGGGTATAACTAGTATCATGGATGATATTAGATGAAATACAAGAATATTTTATATATAAAATTATAAACATTAAAATCGACTTTTTACTTATGAATAATGTTATATAAATAAAATAATATAAAAATATAAACCATATCATTTTAAATTCACCCATGAATTAAAAAAAATATAATTTCTTTTTAAAATAGCATAAAAAAATTAAATTGTAATTTTTTGAAGGGAATAAAGTTTAAATACTTAAATCAAATTTATCTAAACAATTTTTCAAAATGATTGAAATTAGTTTGAACAAAAAAAACATAAAATTTTTTTTGAAATGATTTCTCCTTTAAACAACTATTTAAAAAATATAGATGTTTTTAAGAAAACAAATCCATTATAAAAAGTGTTTATAAAACTATAAGTTTGATAAGAAAAAATATGGTTTTCCCCATACAAACATAAATAAATAAGTTATAAAAACAAATCTCTCTTGCAAAATGGATTTTCATAAAATTAATATAGATTAAAAATATATAAAATATAATTACCACACAAAAATTTCATTATGAAATTAAATCACCCTTCCAAATATATAGTTATTAAAAAATTAAATAAAATTACTTTATAACCCTTTAAGATGCACCAAAACCACTTCCTTTATTGGTAACTTAAATTTTTTATTCAATAAAGGGATTGAATGGGAAATGAGAAAGTAGGGAGTGAGGGGTATTATTTTGAAAGAGTAAATAGATATTCCCTTTTTATAGAAAATTAAAGCTCAAATGGTGGATACTATACAATTTTCCAAAGTGTGGAAGGAATTTTTTAAAGTTATTTGAAAGGACACCGATGGAATTTATAATAGTGTACCTATTATTCAACAAAAATCAAATCTCGAAGCTTCCAAAGTTTATAGATTATAGAGAAAACTAATAATGCATTCAATAAAGCTTTAATATAGATGGAGAATATATTTTATATATATGTATGTATTTACCCTTATTGATGTAACTAGAGAAACCCAGAAAGGAACAATCAATGTCGCTTGAGGTCGATGAATTAAATAAATTGGTTTTTCTTATGAATATAAAATTCCACTTTGGGTGATTTGATTTTTTTTAAAGAAAAGAATTAATTTATTATTTGAGTTTCAATTATCACTTTAGGCTATATGATCCTTGTTTGTTTTAAAATTTATTTACCTTAGATTTATAAAATAAGGTTAAAGTATGACACTAATTTTATTTTTTCTTGATCATGTGAAAAATATATTATGTAATTTATATTCAAAATATAATTTATGGAACTAATTATCAATGTATCTTCATAAAGACTTTTGTGGAATCCTACTGGACACATTTATCTCACACGTTATATATTTGTGGGTGTGTTCTTGAATGTTTGGATTCCATGTTTTATCTTTGGTACTATAGGATGCATTCTATTTGGTGTATTTTTTCTTAGTCCATCAATTTATACCAGTTGTGGTGAGTGACCATGGGACATGTGAAGGTTTCATAGAATCTTTTCAAGTTTTTTTTTTATTTTTTAGATTTTATATAGACCAACTGAGCTATGTGTATTTATTATACTCTATTTACACTATGTATGTTCAGCATAGTGATTATTTTGATTAATTTTTATTCCGCATCTTTATCTATTTTCATTGCTCTATTTCCAAATGAGATTAGTCACCTCTATTGATTAACTCTCATTTTAGATGGTTATTTTGATAATGTAACATTTTTATTACTTCATTTTTAGAAAACTTTCTATTTATTTTCATGGGTTATGATGTATTAATGAATCATTTTGGATTCTGAGTAGTTTTTTATACATTTTTTGTAATTATCATGACGACTAAATCATTCCAAAGTGTTTTTCCTTGATTCACATGTATTAATTGTCAACCCATAGGGATCAAGAATTCCCTTCTGTCCCAGTGGTAGACATGTTCATGTGTTGGGTTTGTGTATCCTAGTTTTGTGGGTAAAAATGGTTTAGGGGGCTCAGTTATGAAGACATATTAGGTCTCTAGAATCGCTAAATTTTATTAGGGACGTTTAGTAAAATAGAGATAAGATGTCAAAACTTGAGTGCTGGGTGCATATAAATTTCTCCCAAATTCTCATGTTACCAGGGATTATTTGAATTTTTTTCAATTTAGATTATTCTTATAAGATAATGATTTCATATAAGGATATTTTGATCCTCATTAGCCTTATATGAGTTTCCGCGGAGTTATTCAAGGATTTTTGGTTTATACACTGAAAAAAAATCAAATACATTGATTGAATTTCAGGGTTGGAAAATTAATGTTATGGCCAAGTGTTTAATTATTGAAAAAATCTATAACCTATTACATAATTAGTATTCATCCCATAAAACCATGCATCCAAGTCAACAATATTTCTATATCCTATTTGGTTTTATTGTTTACACCATTTGATGCTTATATTATCTCTAGGTAATTATCATTGTTAGGAAATAATTTAAAGTGGTCCATGTCATATGTTGATGTTGATGGATTGGATTTTGGTTGTGGTTTATGGAGTTATTTTTCATATCCTCGTGTTGAAAATCTATTTTTATGTGTGAAAGGTAGATTTCGTAACAAATGTTTTTTATTTGAATTGAATAAATTGGGATTTTTTTGAAAAATAATATGCTTATTTATGAAGGAATTTATAAATAGGTGATTTTATTATAAAATTTCATACAAAATTTCTTTCAAAATTAATTTGGTGAATAATTTTTAGATCATTCTGACACACTTGGGGTTTTTAAAGAGTGGTCAGTTTTAAAATGAAAATAAATGTGTATTTTCAAATGTTTCAAAGTATGGTGTGTTTGAAATAAAATAGAACTAAAAGAGTGGGTTATTTATTTAAAATAAAAAGGTTGGTTTTTATAAATATATTTTATAACTTGTTTTGTTTTTGAACTATGATGGGTGATTAAACGGTGGATTATTTTGAATATATTTTAAATAAGTGAATTATATTGAGTTGGAAAGTGTATTTTTTATGAATTCTTTAATTAATTTTCCTTAAATATGTAACTATAAATGTAAAGTGGATTTCATTTTGTTTCCCAATATAATGTAGAATATTTGAATGTTCAGCAATTTTCAATGATATGTTTGCCTTTGAAATAAGTTTATGGGAATAATTTCCATGTAATTTGAGGTTTAAAAATTGTATTTTTTGATATTGTTTTATTATTTTGGTAAATTATTCTTTTTCAACTATCCCTTGGTTGGTATTGTGACATTTTAATGTTATTTAAGAGGCATGGCATGATTATGTTCATGTTTTATGTGGTTTTAAAGTACTACTTTGAGAAACTTCATGAGTAAGGGTTTGAAGTTAATATTTATGGACGATCCCATTTTGTCTAATATTGTTTATGAAGATACTTTGAATGGACTGGTAGGTGAAATATTTTTCTCTTGGTGGTATCAAAGTGCATCATGGAATTATTAAAGGTATTGTTTTTTATAACCATTGTTTGGTAATCACAGGGGTATCATGGGGATAAGAAGGATAAGGTGGACTTCAATTCTGGTAGTCTGATGGATAAATCCAATGGTGCTAAGAAAATCCAGCACCCTACTTTCCAAATGTGTGGAAAGAAGAACCATAGAAATTTCTTGAAGGGTACGAGGAACTGCATTAGGTGTGGAAGAGAAGGGAACCTAGCTATTATCTACCGAAAAGAAAAACCTAGGTCTATGACATAAGAGAGGAATGATATGTTCGACCCTCAATGCATTGTTCATTGCTTCCAATACAACGAACCTGGGCACTTTTCAAACTAGTTCCCTAATACATGTGTTTTCAGAGGTAACCAACAACCACAATGGTACAAAGGGGGATCTTTTTCCAACACTTCCACTGAAGTGAATGCAGAAAATGAAGTGGTGATAGGTACACTAGTTATTCATTTAAGAATATAAAATGTACTTTTGGATTTTAGTTCTATCCATTGTTTTATATCTCTAAAGTTCAGTAGAACTATCCCAACACCACCAAAAATCATGGAAATAAATATATGTGTGTGGATGGAAAATGGGGAAATCATTATATCCCATGAATTTAACTCCTCCCCTGTCATAATTTGTGGATTGAACTTCCCAATAAACCTCTTCATACTCCCTTTAGTGGAATTTTATGAAATTCTTGGCATGGATTGACATTCCTTATATAGATCTAACATAAATTATCATGAGAGGGAAATCACTCTCCATAAGGAAAATCGACTCCCAAATCTATACAAGTTCACAGAGGAGGATGAATCTTATTTTACACCATCATCTCAAGCATGGATATTACTACCCAATGAGAACATGTATCTAGCTCAAAAGATTGAGTCTAAGGAGGAAACCATCCTTGGAGACAAGCATATTGTGAGGTTATTCACATAAGTGTTTCCTGAGGAATTGCCAGGTCTTCCTCCTTGAAGAGATGTTGAATTCACAAATAATCTTATACATGGTACATTGCCAATATCCAATACTCTGTATGGAATGGATATTTTGAAGCTTGAATAGGTGAAGAAACAACTATATGGGAATGGTATTGTAGTGCATCAGGGAATTATTAAAGGTATTGTTTTTTAAAACCATTGTTCGGTAATCATAGGGGTATCAAGGGGATAATAAGCATAAGGTGGAAATCAATTCTAGAGGTCTGATAGATAAATCCAATAGTGCAAAGATAATTTAGCACCCCACTTTCCAAAGGTGAGGAATGAATAACCCCACAAATTTCTTGAAGGGTGCGAGTAAATGCATTATGTGTGGAAGAGAAGGGCACCTAGCTACTAACTACCGACAAGATAAACCTACAGCTATTACAGAAGTGTGGAATTATCTATTCAACCATCGAAGCATTGTTCATTGCCTCAAATATAATGAACCAGGGCACTTTGTAAACTAGTTCCCTAAGATAAGGGTTTTCAAAGGCAACCAACAACCTCGAAGCTAAAAAGGGTGAGCTTTTTCCATCACTTCCACCGAAGTGAATGCAGACAATGAAGTGGTGACAGGTACACTGGTTATTCATTCAAGAATAGAAAATGTACTTTATGATTTTGGTTATATCCATTCTTTTATATCTCAAACGTTTAGTGGAATTATCCCAACACCACCATAAATCATTGAAATAAATATATCAGTGAGGATGGAAAATGGGGAAATCAGTGCATCCCATGAATATAACTCCTCCCCTGTCTTAATTTATGGAGTGAAAATCCCGAAAAACCTCTTCATACTCCATTTTGTGGAATTTCATGCAATTCTTGGCATGGATTTTCATTCCTTATATAGAGACAACATAAATTATCGTGAGACGGAAATCACTCTCCATATGGGGAATCGACCCCCAATTCGGTACAAGTGCAAGGAGAAGGATGAATCTTCTTTTTCACCATCATCTCAAGTGTGGATATTACTACCCTATGAGAATGCATGTCTTGCTCAAAATATTGAGTCTAAGGCAGAAACCATCCTTGAAGACATATATATTGTGGGGCAATTCACTGAAGTGTTTCCCGAGGAATTTTCATGAACTTCCTCCTTGAAGAGATGTTGAGTTCTCAATTAATATCATACATGGGACGTTGCCAATATCCATGACTCCATATAGAATGGATATTATGAAGCATGGGGAGGTGAAGAAACAAATATATGAGAATTTGTTTATAGGTTTTATACGCCCAAGTGATCCACCATGGGGTGCACCATTCCTCTTCCTCAACAAGAAGGATGGGCCAATGTGCCATTGTATTTTTTATCGTCAACTAAACAAAATCACGATAACGAACAAGAATCATCTTCCATTAATTGATAAAATGTTTGATCACCAACATGGATCACAATACTTCTCCTAGATGGATTTTCGGTCAGGATATTTCCAAGTAAAGTTAAAGGAAGAGGATATCCCTGAGACTGCTTTTTGTAAAAAGTATGGGCACTTTCAATTCATAGTAATGCCTTTCAAACTCACTAATGCTCTATAAATATTCATGGACTTAAAGAATAGAGTCTTTATAGATTACCTCGATAAATTTTAGTATTCTTTATTGATGATATTCTAATATACTCCAAAACTAAGGAGGAGCATGAGGGGAATCTAAGCGCTGTACTAGAGGACTTGAAAAAACAGAATCTCTATGAAAAGTATAGAAAGTGTGAGTTTTGGTTGAAGGAGGTATCATTATTGGGTCATATCATTACAAGAAATGGGATATCAATGGATCCATCCAAGATAGCTGCAATTAAGGGATGGTCCAGACCAACATCGGTGATAGATATTCATAGCTTCTTGGGGTTATCTGGATATTATCGCTAATTTTTGAGAAATTTCTCACAATTTTCAAACCCTCTTACAAAGATAACTCAGAAGGGAGTCGTATTTTCCTGGAGTGATGAATGCAAATAGAGCTTTAAGGACTTGAAAAGGAGGCTTATCACTGTGCATGTTCTCACACTACCCAATAGTTGAGAACATTTAATGGTATTTAGTGATGCTTCGAAAAAGGTCAGGGGCTATGTGTTGATGCAAAATGAAAAATTCATTGCCTATGATTCAAGGCAATTGAAAGTTCCGAAGAAAAACTATCCAACACATGATCTTCAGTTAGCTATAGTAATATTTGATTTAAAAATTTGGCAACATTACCTTTTTTTAGAGAAGTGTGACATATATACAGATCAAAAAAGCCTCAAGTATATATACACATATAAATAGTTGAATATATGCCAATGTAGATGGTCCGAGCTGATCAAGGACTATGACTGCTCAATCCATTACCACCCTGGGAAAGAAAACAAGGTGGATAATGTTCTAAGTAGAAAGGACCCAGCAATTATATCATCGATGATGATTGAATTGGATCTTATATTCTTAGATTTGATGAATATTTTCATGGGAATCATAAATAATGAAACATCATTAATCCTCTCACAAGTGATTTCTCAACCGTCTATTTGGGAAAGGTTAAAGGATTCTCAAAAGGATGATGTGGGAAATCAGAAAAACATAGAAACTTCAAAAAAGGATAAATCCTTATAGTTTGATTTTAATGAAGAATAAATTGTGAGATTTGGGATAAGACTATGTGTTCCCTTGAATCCGGTGTTAAATAAATAACTTTTGGATGATGCACATTGTTAGAATTTATTTATTCACCCAGGAAACAAAAAGATGTATTGAGATCTATGATAGGTTTATTAGTGGGATAACATGAAGGTGGATATTGCTGAGTATACATAAAAGTTCCGTGTATGTTAGAAAGTGAAGGATGGGAGGCATAAATCCAAGGGGATGATGAAATCATTACCCATACCAATGTGAAAATGGGAGAACATCACTATGGAATTTTTCATCATGCTTCTGAAGGAATCCAAAGGAAACAAATCCATATGTGTTGTTGTGGATTGTCTTACAAATACTGCTCACTTCATTTTAATTTAGGAGGATTTATCATGGGATCAACTGGTATGGATATAAATCAGATAAGTGGAAAGGAAGGATGGAGTACCACTATCGATTGCATCCGATCGAGATCCAAGATTCACCTCTATGTTTTGGGAGATTCTTTAACATGATCTGAATACTGAGTATAATTTCAGTACGACTTATAATACTAAAACTAATGGACAATATGATAGTACTATCCAAACACTTGAGGACATATGGATAGCATGATCAATGACATCAAAGGTAGATGTAATCAACATATTCCTATAATTGAGTTCTCTTACATTTATATTTTCCACTCCAGTATCCAACAAGATCCTTGTGAATAAATTTATTGGAAGAGGTGAAGAATACCGGTATGTTGGGATGATGTTTGGGAAAGAAAACACCTAGGTCTAAAAGTGGTTGAATAAATGGTAGATAATGTTAAGACCATCCAGTAGCACATTAAACCAACTTAGAGTTGACTAAAGATCTACGCTAATAATTATTGGAGTGACGTAGAGTTTTATGTGAGAGACATGATATTCCTTTTTATATCATAGTTGAAGAGAGTTATGAGATTTAGGAAGAACGGAAAGATTATTCCAAGGTACATTAGTCCTTTTGAGATAATTTATTTCATTGGAGTCGTGGCCTATCAACTAGCACCCCCACCGAACCGTAGAAAGTAATGAAGAAGTGTAATACACTTCTGTTTTAATGTGAAAAAAATTGAAATTTTGAGGGCAAAATTTCTAATGGGGGAAAGATTGTAATGAGCCGAACATTTATTAATGAAAATTATTCTTGATCAAATTAAATGTCTTATTATGTAAAATTGGTATATAACAAATGCACTTATTTGGTTTTATGATTTTTTATTTCAATATACCATTAAGAAATTATTACTATTTGTAATAAAATCATTGAATAGTGATCACATGATTTGTATAAATACAGGGCTTTAACAAATCCAAATTACTCAGACAAAGGAAGTGATGGCCTCATCTAGTAGAATTACTCCATATGAAGACCATTTTTTGGACCTCGTAAAGGAAGTGGCATCAATGGGATTCTCTCTTAACCAATCCCAAGATGATCATCAACACATTAAGCTCAAACAGAACCCCCTACTAGAGAAGTAGAAGTTGATAGATAATACCACACGAGCTATTTTATCTGAGCCACCCCAAGATTCGGTCACCACCGCACATCTTACCCTTAGGTCATATACTGGTGTTATAAGGGTTTATGTAAGGTTTGAAAGCTGTTTTTGTCAAAACCCATGAATTTTTTATTAATGTCAATTTTTATTCATATATTTAAATAATTAATCAGATAAAATAAATATTATTTTTGGAATCCCGATGTCACAATTACCCAATGGTGTATTTTTCATAAATTTCCAAGACAGTTGAATTTTTGGGTAAATATTAAATACCGTTTAAATATATAATGTGTTTTATGACATCATAATGGCCCAATACTGATATAATAAAATAATAAAAATGATATGTTCCTCCAATATATTTTTTATCTCTAAAATAATTTAATTTTAGGTTTGTTTGGTTAATTTTATGGTGCCGTAGTGGACCCTCAAAGATTTATAAAACATTTTATCTTTTTGAATTGACTTCCTTGAGAATGTGACTCACCTCCACATAAGAAAGCATAATATTTTAAAATTATAGGACATTGGCCTTATAAAGTAAATTTTTTCCATCCCCCTTCGGCAAAAACAATGGGAACAATTCATGGGTTGGTTTATGGTTTTGATTGGTTTAATGTGTGGTGTCCACAACCTAAATAATATAGATTTCCCTCTCTTTTCCAATATAAACCCAACCAAGTTCCCACATCATATTCACTCAAAGCCTTTGTAGATTGACCAAAATCTTCCCTAATCTCTCTATAATACTTCCAATGCGCCCCAAACTCCCAAGAGTCCTCTCTCAAGCCTCTCCCAAGACTTTGGGATGACACTTCCATGTAAAGTATTTCATTCTTTATCATTTTTGTCCAAATTTTGGTATGTTGTTTTTCGCTTTTATTTTAATTTAAAAAATTTCGGGTATTATTTATAACCTCCTTGATAATTATATATTTATTTTTTAATTATTATATATCTATTTACCTCTCTTTAATTCCTCCCATGTACACCTATTACTATGCCAAAATTCCGAAAGAAATTTCTCTCATCTCATATACATTCAAGAAATTATTTTGTAATATAAATCTAAATTACATTACATATGTATGGACATATATCTATATGACCCTGTAACTATCCATTTCATTTAAATATGATTATTCACCCATTTATCTCTCATCAACCATTTTTAGGAATTCTTATGTCACGCTGTTATGCTGCAGAAATTACACTGTGATTTTCCAAGCCATAGTCATTGTGTAGGAAATACCATGTCCATTTCTCTATCAAGGGTATTCACATTAATAAAAATTTAATAATTGATTATGGAGTTTCATTTAGGAATTCTACATTTCTTTATCATGTAATAAATGATGTTTTTAAGGAATCCATGTTATATTATCCATGTGGCACACTTATGCATGGAAAGAAATGACTAAGAAGGGTGTGCCCTAATAGTGCACCAATGCATTGGGTAAATATTAGTATCATGATAATTCAAGTAATATGAGGTTTTACTCATGCTAATTCAAGTGAAATGAGGTTTTACTCATGCTCCATGTGCAATGGACCTTGTCTTAAGCTAAAATCATGTTAATTGTTTTTTCCACACTTCCATGTTATGATAATCATGTTATATCATGCCTTTAGGTTCATGTTACTCATGTGCTCTTTTATTATTCATATTCCCTAACATGTACTATATTATTCATCTTATTCCTTGTTTACCCCCTTACTGGGCTTTATAGGTCTCCCTTTTTGGATGCATGTCCTCAGGTTATCCCACACATTGCTAAGTATGAAGGAATGTTGTGGTCATGTAAAAGAATATTTCAATAAAGACGTTCTATTTTGTGTTCTATGTTGTTATTTAATGTTCATAATTCCAAAAGACACCAGACCTCGCAATATTCTAGTTGTATTGATTGATATTTTATGTAATAAATCATGTTTAAGTGTGAAATAAAGAGCATGGCTATTATAATCACCAAAGATGTTTCCCATAAATAAATTCAAAACAATCACAATACATTTCATGAAAAATCATAAATTCTGAACTAGTCCTTCAACATTAAATTAGAGGAGTCAAGAATAAAGCTACATACCTCAAATATTATAGATAAAACAAATAAAGACACTATAACTTCAAAAAAATCTTGAGGAATGTCGAAAGAACTGCCTTAGATTTATTTCCTTATAATAAACACAGATAGTCACATAACAACTGGCATCAACCATAATTTATTTATCCCCAATGGACTAAATCTAATATATTTAGGGATGAAATAAAAGTATGTCTAAGGAAAACTAAAAAAATACTTACCAAGGGAATCGGGCTTCAACAAACCAATAATTGCCTTTAGATCGCTTCTAGTTCCCTGAGGAGAGACTCCACAGTATTTGGGAGGAAGATAACCTGAATTTGGGCTGAAAATAGTGAAAAAATAGACATTAAATGTGAAAATGAGTGAGATCCACATTTTTAGTATCTCACATTTAAATTGTTCATGGTTAGTCTCATGATTCAGATAACCATGTGCTAACCATATGCCAGCCTCTCCCTTATGAATCACCTTTCAAGGATGGTCCGCATGATTAGAAAAACCTTGTGACAACCATGAAAAATTCCTCTCTACCACTTTTGATGATTTCCCCAAGGTGGTCACAAGGTCTGGCCAAACCGTGTGCCAAAATGGGTGCCTTCACAGAAGCACGTGTTTCATTGTGCATGATTTCTGGTAGGAGTTACATGGTTTCCACGAAGCTCGCTCTAACCAATAACCATTATAAAATAAGAATAAACATTAAGAAACTCTTCCAACCCATCCCAAAAATCACCCAAACTATTTACACACTAAAGAATATAAATTAATGGTTACATATATGAAACCGTGGGTGATACATTCTCCCCACCGTTAGCCTTTAATGGTTTATATCCCAGTACAAATATTTGATAGGAAAGACAAATTCTTACATGGTAAAAGTATCATCCTAGCGATGGTTATGATGAAACATGTTCACATTCAAGAAGATAGTTAAGACTGAGATCCTATGTATTGAGGAGATAACTTTCACTGTAATCTAAAATGATGATGGCCAAGACATGGATATATCCTCAAGAACACATGATTACTCACCTCAGACGACAATGGCCATAGACAATGATCCAAATATGATTTATAATGACTATAAGCCATCTCCATCCATTTCTAGATTAACTAAATATTCTATATTATCTCTTGGAAAAGGCTTTGTCCAACCAATAAAGCCTAAATAGTTTCCACCCAACAAAGTAGAGAACAACAAGTAATCCTATAAAATGATCCAAAAGGATCCATATATATTGATTCTTAATAACTTTCTTATATGATAAATCCCCTAATAGCCTGTGATATTACTAGTAGATGCCAAATTCTAGTACACAACATTACAATATGTCTTCCAAGGTTTGTATCATCCTTTTGGATTTCCCATTGGTCTGAGGATGATGCATCATGCTCATCACCAACTGAGCCCCACGGGATTTCAGTGCAGATTTCTAGAAACAAGATGTAAACCACATATCTATGTCTCATAATATCAAAATTGGTGTGCCATACCTCTTTACCACTTCACATATATAGATTTTTTACAAATCCTATACAATATAAGATTCATGAATAGGGATGAAATGGGCCCAATTTTTGATTTGATCCACTATCACCCATATGAAATCATGCTTCCAATCCATTCATGGGAGAACTATTACAAAATACACTTCTATATATCCCCATTAGAAATATTAATTTTTAAACACTACAACATACCTACTAGTCAGATATTTTATTCCCTAACATATTGATAAGTTACGCATTTTGAAACAATCTTGGCCACTTTACATTTCAACAGTGACTAATCTGAATCCTCTTTTTCTAATTGATTATATAACTTTCGGATTAATGAATTTGTAATTGTATTTATTTTACCTGATGTATACATCAACTCAAATAAAAAAATAGATACTATATCCATATTCTTTGTCTCGAGTTCAAATCACATTATGAGAAAATATGTTTCAAACTCTTTTGATCCATAAACACTGTAAAATTTCCAAAAAATTGGTAATGATGCCAAGTATTCAAATCATAAACTACATTAGCTAAATCCAAATCAAGTTTTGGGTTGTTATTATGATTAAACCCTAAAATTCATGATTCATAAGCAACAACATGATCTCCTTGCATGATAACATATCCCAGCCCATATCCAGAAGCATCATAATACACCACAAACACTTATCCTAATTCAGGAAAAATCATGATTGGTTCTGATGTAAGGAGAACATTTACCTCTTGAAAAGACTTGTTGAATTTATCATTAAATTTTAATGGGACATATTTCCTTGTCAAATGTTTCAATAGTGAAGTTATTCATGAGAAATCTTTAGAAAAATGTCAATAATAACCAACAAGACCAATATATCTATGTTTCTAGAATACAATATTTGGTAGTTTCCAAGAGATAACAACTTCATCATTTTCTGGATCAATAGAAAAATAAATTTTATATATTATATGTAAAAGAAAATGTACCTCTTGTATCCAAATATATCACTTTTATTATTCATCATACAACTGATAATCTCACAAATTCCTGAAAATGTCGCCAAGTGTTTCTCATACTCCTTCCTTGTCCTTGAATACACAAATATTTCATTTACAAACAATAGCACAAAAAGAATCTAGATATATTTGAAATATCTAATCCATTACATCCATATTTATTTATTTTAAATTCATACAGGGATAAGGAATAACCACATACTTTTTATTTCCATATCAACTCTTGAATGTTGTCTTTCGAATATCCCCTTCCAGAACATGTAGTTGGTGATATCATGATTGCAAGTAAATTTTAGAGAACCACTCATATCACCTAAATTTTTTGAATATATCATCAAAGTGTGGAAGTGTATATTGATAATTTATCATAACTTCGTTTAGATTATGATAGTCCATACACAATCAGAGTGTTCCAACTTTTTTTTACTAAAAAGATCGATGCTACCAATGTAGATTTTCTCAGCAGAATGAACCATTTATTTTCCACCTATTCCAACTAGACATTATATTTAATTAATTATATTGGTTTCATCCAGTATGATGGAATGGGAATGGGGCTAGACCTCGAAAGAGATAAATTGTAAACTCTACTTCTATTATAGGTAGAAACCCTGAGAAATATTCTTGAAAAACATCTGAAAACTGATCGAAGACCATTGAAAACTATAATTTTCAATCTCTTCCATGGATTGAAAAGTCAATTCTACCAACTAGTACGAGACCATTCCAACTTATGGTTCCAAAAACCCTGTTTCATGTTCATTTTTTTTGGTCTCCTCTAAATAGCTTCTCTATGACATCCTAAGTTGTAAAACTGACCCGTTGTGTATGTCAGTTGATGTGATCCTTGAAAATGCCCAACCAATACATGCATAGTATTTTTTCATAGAAATCCATATTAAGAACAAGTAAATCCCATATAAACACAAATCCATCAATAGTTATAGAACATTAGAAACTCATAAATTCCGTACATTCTATTTGACCAAGAGGAGTTTGAATTTTAAAAATATAATGCATCATATTGACACAAAAACTCAACAAATTAATTGCATGAGAAGTACTAAACAAATTAAATTCATCCATGTTAAAAAATCTTTCATAAGGTTATAATTCAAATGAATTGGACCTCACACCATTGATGGTCTAGATTTATCATCAACTATAACCTGTTCCACTCCATATGATTTCTTACTCACTACACACAATTTTATTCCTTGTTGAGACTACCCTTATAGAGGAATCATGGTATTTTTTGAATCCCCATGTCCAGATAAATTCTTTTGATGATTGCTATTCAGTTTCCCTCATCCCATCTAAGCATGATACTTCTATGACACATGAGAAGTGTCTTAAATAAACAACCTCAGAGAACTTCGACAATAGTGCAGAAGATTCCCCATTTGGTTGAAATTTTATCATGGTCTAGGTGGACACATACTATCTCACTTCATGTGATCCAAATACCCACAATGAAAACATCATGGCTTCCTCTTGTATCTTGGATGAAGATTCATTTATACAAAAATTTGATTCCAATCCATCCAACTACCTTGGTGGTAGGTTTACCTCTTCCACATGTTCCTAACATTATAGTTTCCACAATTTCTTATAGGTATCAACATACTTCCTCCACCTATATCTCATAATATGTTCCATTCTTACATATTCACTCTATTTATCATATTTATATAATCCATTATAAAAAATCAAAAAAATCATTGATAAAATCTCATGTCTCATCCCCAATTAAAAAAATTCATACCTTCAAGGAATCACTAATTATAATTTAAGAGGAAAAATAACTAAATTCCTAAATTTAGCCACATGCTCTATAAATGAGAGGCCTTCCTTCATTAATATGAAGAAGGTGGTCATTAATTCAATACAGAATATGTGATGATATAATTTTTGTTCAACAATTATTTATAATCCTTCCATGTAAGGATTAGGTCAAATTTAGAGTGAACTACTAAATCCAACCAATAGTGCAAAAGATCATCCAATATATACATAACCACCTTGACATTCAACAATTATGGTGTTCCATGAAAAAAAAATATTTGATTCATACTATCCATCCACACCTATACTTATTTTATTCTAAATCTCCTCGGATGATTGGTGGATTCTTCTAATGGAACTGGATGTAATGATTCATTTTCCTGGGTCCATCCCTCATGTTCCCTCTCTCGACATCCTGAAATGGTTGAACTATTCTGTAAACCAGCTTTTGGAACACTTGTGGCTCAAGAGAAACCACATTACCACTAGCCACTTCTAGTTAGATTCAGTTATTCATACCAGTTTCCACTTTCATTAAAAAAACACTGTAAGACTCAGTCTCTAGAAACAGATACCTTAAAAATATCAAATTCTACATCATTGTAAATATCACATCATTACTTTCCAAAATTCAACAATTTTCTTCTTAAAACCTTTTATAAAAATTTCACCATTATTTTGATATTCAGCCCAGTTTCAAAATACCCATATCATTCTATTTCCAAAATCTCACATTAGAAAAAAAATAAACACTTTTCAAAAATCCTCATTTCTTCAAGCAATCATAATCATTACATAAAATGAAATATTCGATACTAGTTTTAATTCAATTATGTAATTCTTGTCATGCTTTTCTCATTTTCTATACCTGGGGAAATGATATTACAACTCATATAAATGTCTCCAAAACATTCATGTACCCAAATCTTCAGTAACTTGTAGTTTAACATAAATTATTTTGATAGGTCTATTTATTCTCTATATTTCATGTTATGAAAATAATATTACATTCTACCATCCCAACAATTGGATTAAAATATATTGAATTATTAACTCCATGACTAACCCAACTGATCTCAAAGGATCAAAAAAACTGATACCATTTTTTAAAAAGATATACGGGTGGTCCTTCATTGAGGCCATTTGTAATATCCCACCCCACATCATTGGCCTGAATAAATATAGAATTTTTACATGGACTTAAGAGACATAACCAAGGTGCCTAAGTCTGAGGATAAATGTTAAGGGTTTTAATACAATTTGGGTTGTATTTTCCCATTAAAAAATAAAACAACCCAACCAAACATGCCATAAAAAATTAACCTCTAAATAATTCATGATAAAAATGTTTACAACTTAAAGCATAAAAAATTTAATATCAAACGCAACTATACTCATATTACCGCAGAGGAAGGCTACTAACATCAAAGTACAAAGTTGAAGAAAAACCCACAAAACACAAATATTGAAGACATAACATCATAGATCCCAATATTCTTCAATCAACAACTCCACAATACTTCTCATGTATCATGAATCACCACTAAATAAATGTTATATCTTTCCATTAACTGTATCCCAATTGACAATATCTGCAAATGTTCCAAACTAATAGAGCAAAGGTGAGAAATGAAACTCAATAGGATTTCCCCAAATGATTTCCCTACTCATGTCACTAGGATATAACATGTCAAAAATTTTATATAAAACAGTTTATGTAAAACAATTGAAATCATTTTATATCAAAATCAAAACCATTTAAAAGGAAAAACTTTTTCAAAACAAAATAAATTTCCAATTCAAAAACATTTCTAAAGAAAAAAACTAAACTAGTCATTCAAACAAATATCCACAATCCCATAGAATAACCCGATATTTGTGTTACCTTTGATGGTTTATGTTCATGTCCATAACACCTCCCATGGATGGTGGTACTTTAGGATCATTATCTATCCCATTCAACTCATTCTTAACAATTTAACCCAACTATACCAACAAAATTATTTCCAAAAAAATCAATAAAACTATCCTTTTATTAAAATAATTTTAACATGTATCAAAGCCAAAATAAAAATTTTCAAATCATCATTAAAAATCACGTTACCACTTTCACATTCTACTAAAGAACCCAATTATAACAATTTCATGAATTGTCAACAAATAGGGTTTCAATCAATAAATTCACAAAAATTTCATAATAAATTTCAAGAAAAATAACAATTTGAATCTAATAATTCATGTTCTAATATGAGGAGTCGATATTCAAGATACCCACCTTAAAAATTATGGAGAAAACAAAGAATGGAACTAAAACTTCAAAATACCATGTTGGAATTCAAAAACCCACCTTATATCTCTTTCCCTTGCATCAAAACTATCATATCTTGTAACACCTGAGACTTTTAAAAGAAATATTTTGTTTTTATTTTATATAAATCATAAAAGGAATCTTTCACTACACACAACACTATCTTGGCTTTCATTACACGCAATCGCGACCTTCCTTGATAGCTAGCGTCGTACGCAATATCGAGTTTCACTAAACAACGATATGCTATTAAAATATTATTAAAACAAGCCGTTATGAATAGTAATAACCACTTTTTGAAATTTTTTAAATTTTTTTTTTCAAAATGGACTATGTTTTTGGATTCGGAATATCGAAATTATCCTATGGTGAAATTTTGGTATTTTTCTGGAAACGTTCAATTTTTGATGAATAGTGAAAACATTGGGTTACTATTTAAAAACCGAATTTTTATTTAAATAATTATTTATTTTATTTAAATTAATTTTAGATCAATATTGATACATAATACCTATATAAGTTCAATTTAATTCATTGGTGTAATTTTATAATAATTTTAGATATATAAAAATTTTCTTTAACTTTTCACCGTCTTTTACTCACCTCCTAGGAAAATTTGCAAATTTACATATGACATAATTTTACCGCTTCTGTGAGTGGAATTTCAAAACTCTGAGAGACACGATTGATTTCAGTATGTAAAATTTGGTTCAGTGAGATGAAAATAATTTTTGTTGAATAGTAACTTTTTGCTTTTATTTACCACAGTTAAAAGTAATTAGGGTAATTAAGAGTAAAAATGATATTATTATTACCCTAACACATGTCCTAATTCTATTGGATAAGATTAATTCTACCAAAAACAACCTTAGGAATAAAATATGACCATTTATTCCCACTTCCATTAGATTAGGACATTTATTATTAATTTATTTAAAGAAGGGTTAAAATAGTTAAAATCAATGTTTAATAAGTAAATAAATTTTAATATAGGGTTATACATAAGATAAATTCGACTATAAATATTCATTATAAAGATAAAAATATTTCCTAAATAATGGTATTTTATTTTTAATTATTAGAAATTAAATAATTTAATTTATTTATTACACAAAGATGATGCAGTAATTATATTATTAATGAAAAATTGACATAATTGATGTTATAAATACCATAATAAATGCAATCTGAGACTTTTTATGAATTACAATAATTTTCTATGTTAACATGACATGTTATTATTGATTTAATTTACTTTTTTTCAACTAATCGTTCTGTTATGAGTTTCAAAAAAATCAATTACCAAATAGTATCAAAATTGACATAAAATAGCTTTTAAAAATATTATTATATTATTAATTGTTATTTTATTCCAAAAAATCTAAGGTTGGGAAAAATGACTTATATAAGGTTATATATATTAATAATAAACAACTTGGGGCTTGTTTGGATTGTTATAGTAAGTTAATTAACCTTGTAGTGTAAGAAAACAAGAAGACACGGTAAAAGTAAAATTATTTAACTTAAAGTTAAATATAAATGATAAGGTTAAAATAGGAACCTAAACTTGTCTAAATTATATTGGATGATAGGATTTCGACCCATCACCACCTTATCTTCGAAATAAATCAATTTGGAGCTATTTGAAACCGAATATGAATTTATCATAAAATAATAGTTTTTGTTCTTCCAAAGGTGCCCCACTCCTCCCTTATAAAAGGGCATCTCCTCCCTCTCTTCCTCACACCACTTTGAGCCTTCATTCTCGGCCAACCCCTGCCAATTTCTCCTCTCAACTTCCCTAGAAACATCCTAGAGGTCCTGGTCTTTTCAAAGACCAATTGTAGTTCCCAAAAAGGAGGTCTCAATGAAACATCTCAAAGAAGAGGTAATGTCTGTTACCGATTCTTTCAACTTTATTTCTTCTTCCACTTCTTCTTCATTAGTCGTTTCATTATGAATTAATAACAACAGTATCACTCATATACTGATATGTTATTATTAGTATTAAACAACCCTATTTCACCATTTATCCATCCTACAGAAAACGAAATCACTGCACGTGCATACGTACGGAATACCGTCTCCACGCCGTGGTGTAATCTATTTTCCACCACCACCTTACTTGGATGGGTATAATGGTGTAAATAATTAATATAAATGATTATTTTAAATTTATATTGATTCTGAAATAGTATATATACACTCCAATACAACTCCACGATCATGGAAATGATATCATTGCTCGTGCGTACGTACGGAATACCGTCTCCACAATGTGATGCGACTCGTTCTACATAATTTTCATTGCATAATGATTACATAAATGAATTGATCGAATAAAAATGATATATATTACACTAATAAAATTCTATAAATTATGTATCTATAACCTAAAAATAAGAATAAGAATTTATTCGACAAAACACGCATAAGAACAAAAAACAATAAACACCCGAATAACAAGTAAAAATGAAATATTACTAATAAGAAGTTAAGAATGTGACCATATATGATTTCATAACAATGAGTATGATTCTGGAATAAGTCAATGACATTATTTATATCCTTCTACAATAGTTTATATCTAATTTTACCCTTCGGTGAGTTTTAAGTAAAAGATATGAAGGGAATCTTTTGTTGTTTTTCGTATGAGATACTTTTTGACTTTTCCGACAAAAGTACGAGAAGAATGTTTTTTTAACTTATACGGAATGAATGGATTTTTAAAAAATTATTTCCAAGAAACTTCTTTTACAAGTTTTCAAGTTTATTTTTAATAAACTTCTTTTAGTTTAGAATTGTATGAAATGTTTAGAAAGGAAAATTGTTTTTGAAGTAGAAAGGATATTTTCCTCAAGATGGAGTTCAAGTGTTTTATCAAAATTATTTTCCATATAACATAATAAAGGGTTCTTTTTCTATCCCTATTATTGCATTGATTTTATTATGTTATGGTGGAATTATTTTTATGAATTCATTTATCTTATATGAATTGTTTTATGATGTCATGATGTTTAAGATTCTCATTTTTATTACATGGGTTATGCTATGATGTATAGTTTATGATTTTGTGGCACACATAATAATGGTATCATTATAAGATGGGTGGGACCTATATATCCCTCCAATTCATTGGGTAAAGATTTTATATCTCATCAGATAGACATGGCTGGAATGGAAGGTTAAACCGGTTCAGTGAAATAGGATTGAAACGAGGAGTGAACTCGGTTCAGAAATGGACTTTGTCCACTAAGATAGTCTGGTAAATGAGTCTTGACTAATAAGAAATGATTCTCTATGATTTTGTGTGTATGCCACAAAGTTTCATGTTTTAAGTTATGATTATTTTTATTACATTTCACTACCATTATTTATCCCATGTTATGAAATTATGATCTCTTTTGCAAGGTAATATTTCCAAAATGTTATGTTCTTATGAATATGATGTGATTGATATTTCTTTTGTTTACCCTTACTGATCATTTGAGCTCACCCTTTTGTATGTTTTCCTTCCCCAGGTCAGGAAGATGGTTATTAAGTAACATATGGCAAAAGGGACTAATGATATGATGAAATAAATGGGAGATAGTGTAGACGCTTTATGAACCAGTTGTTTATGTTTCCCAGTTTTTAAAGACACTATACCTATACGGTCCTTTCATGGTTTTTTTATATGTTGTAATAAGTATGCTTCAATTTTTATGTAATAACCACGTATGTAAATTATGGGTCGTTATAGTTGGTATCGGAGTAAAGGTATAGTCAACCTTTGGAAACTAGGATGTGAAAGCCTTAGTAAGAATCCAAAGGATAAGTCTAAGCATAGAACACAATCTTAGTGTTTAAGAAATGGCCATGAATAACCTATGATAATACCTTAAGTGTGAAATTTTATTCTTGATTATGTGGTTTTCCTATTCTAATTAGTGTTGCTCACACTATTCTTCTTGGTTTTAGTTAATGGCTGGAACCCGAAGGAACCGTGTTAATGCGGAATATGACGGGAAATGCAATGATTGTCCCCCTGAGCAACCAAACGTTATGGGAGCTGGAATGAAAAATCGTGTTGCCATGCTCACACAACTTTCTCAAGATATGAATCATGTTGGACTTCCAATCGAGAAAAAGAAGAAGCAACATTCTGTTGAATCCTTCATGAGACAAAGTCCACCTTCATTCAGTGGGTCTACTGGTCCATTAGTTGTTGAACAATGGATCAGTACTGCTGAAAAGATATTTTCAGTTATTCAATGTTCTGAACATGATAAAGTCATCTTAGTAGTGCATCGTTTGGAAGGTGATGCTGATCAATGGTGGAATTTTATCAAGAATACTAGGCCAAGAGATGAAATTGAGTCCATGGAATGGGACGAGTTCAAGAACTTATTTTTCAATAAGTACTTCCCTCGTATTCTCTAAACAAAGATGAAGAAGGAGTTTCTTGAACTAAAGCAAAAGGATGATGAATATGTTGGTACCTATAAAGAAAATTTTACAAGACTTGCAAGGTATGCTTCTGAGATTATTATCCAACCTGAGAGTAAGATCGATCGATTCCTTAGTGGGTTAAAACCAAGTCTTCAAAGGGCGTTATCCATAAGGGACTTCAATAGCTACGAGGAAATCATTCGATGTGATCTCAAAGTTGAGATGGAGATTGAAGTAACCCATCAGTCATATGGGTTTGATAAAAAGAGGAAAATGGAATTCAAAGGAAAATCTAAAGAGAACACTAAAAAGAAGATGGATTTTCCCTTATGATCAATGTGTGGAAAGAAACATGGAGGGAGTTGTCTTAAAGGGACAAGTAAATGTTTCAAATGTGGAAAGGAAGGTCACCGGGCATTTGAATGCCGCAATTATAGGAAGAAGATGTCTAATGATGAAAACAAAGGAAGGGATACACAGAATGAACCTCCTACACTTCAATGTTTCAAATGCAAGGAGATGGGGCATTATGTTAATCAATGCCCAAATACAAGGGTTGATGATGATGGTCGACATCAACAAAATCTTAAGGCTAAAGACAAAGGAAAGTCACATGCAATTTCTATCAGTGATGTGGAGTACGATAACGAAGTGGGGAAAGGTACACTTAACATCCACTCTAAAGTAGAAAATGTTTTATTTGATTCTGGATCCACCCACTCCTTTATTTCTGAAGAATTTTCTAAGGGTATCACTGTATTACCTCAGCAATTAGATGCTGATTTAGTTGTGACAACCCTTAATCGCACAATAGTCGCATCAAAAGTTTATAATTATTCTTCTATTGATGTTTGTGGGAAAGTGCTTCCTCGAAATCTTGTGATCCTTCCTATAGTAGAATTTGATGTGATTCTTGGCATGGATTGGCTTTCTATATATGGATCTCATATCAATTTCCAAATAAGGGAAGTCACATTTCATTTTCCAGATCAATCTATGATCGTCTATCGATGCAAGGACGAACCTAACCTTCCAGTGGAAATTTATTCCATCTTATGGGTCATGATTCCAATAAATGAAGGTTATTTAACTCAAATGGTTGGTGAGAAATTCACGATTAAGAATATGCCCATTGTATGGGAGTTTGATGATGTCTTTCCGGAGGAATTGCAGGGTCTTCCACCAAATCGTGAAGTTGAGTTTTCAATAGAACTCGTACGGGGTCCTTTACCAATTTCAAAGACACATTATAGAATTTCCCCAATTGAGTTGCAGGAATTGAAGAAGCAACTCCAAGAGAATCTTGATAAGGGGTTCATACGCCCTAGTGTGTCACCTTGGGGAGCACCTGTTCTGTTTGTTAAGAAGAAAGATGGATCAATGAGACTCTACATTGATTATCGAGAACTTAACAAGATCACTATCAAGAACAAATATCCTCTCCCGCACATTGATGACTTATTTGACCAACTACGCGGAGCTCAATACTTTTCCAAGATTGATCTTCGTTCAGGGTATCATAAATTAAGGGTCAAAAGGGAGGATATACCAAAGACGGATTTCCGTTCAAGGTATGGACACTATGAATTTATAGTGATTCCATTTGGTCTTACTAATTCCCCTGTTATCTTCATGGATCTGATGAATAGAGTATTTAGAGACTATCTTGATCAGTTTGTGGTTGTCTTTATAGACGATATTCTTGTATATTCAAAGAGCATGGAATAACATGAAGATCACTTGGGAATTATATATAAAACCCTGAGAAAGGAGAAGCTTTTTTCCAAATTTACCAAGTGTGAATTTTGGCTTCAAAAAGTTTCATTTTTGGTTCACATAATCTCAAAAGAGGGGATATTTATGGATCCAGCAAAAACAGAGGTTATAGAAAGATGGTCGAGACCCACAACAGTAACCGAGATCCGATGTTTTATTGGTTTGGCTGGATATTATCGACGTTTTGTGAAAGATTTTTCAGGATTATCTAATCCACTCACCAGGTTGACACAGAAAGGAGTTAAGTTTCTTTGGACGGAGGAATGTGAAAAGAATTTCAAGGAGTTTAAAAGAAGGTTATCTAGTGCACCTATGCTCACACTACCTTGTAGTGGAGAAAGGTTTGTGATCTACAGTGATGTATCCAAGAAGTGATTGGGGTGTGTTCTTATGAAAAATTATATGGTGATAGATTATGCCTCACGACAGTTGAAAATCCATGAGATAAATAACCCAACTCGTGATTTGGAGTTAGCTGCGGTAATATTTGCATTAAAGATTTGGAGGCATTATCTTTATGGAGAAAGGTGTGACATTTATACTGATCATAAAAGTTTAAAGTATATTTTCACACAAAAGGAGATGAATATGCGCCAAAGAATATTGTTGGAGCTGATTAAGGATTACGACTGCTCAATTCATTACCACCCTATGAAAGAAAACAAGGTGGCAGATGCATTAAGTCAACAAGACCATGCTAGTTTATCCAGGATGAGGATCACAAAAGATCAAATATTTATGGATTTACAAAGGATGGATCTTGAAATTATAATGAAAGGGGAAAATCGTATCTTTCTCAAATGAATGTTCAACCATCTATATATCTTAAGAATAAAGAGGCACAGAAAGAAGATGTAGAGTTACAAAAGTAGGTGAGAAATGTTCCTGAATTCAACCTTGATTGTGATGGGATAATAATGTTCAGGAATTGGGTTTGTGTTCCTCCCATCCCCGAATTAAAAAAGGAGCTCCTGGATAAGGCTCATAGTTCTTCATTCTCTATTCATCCTGGAAGCCTGAAGATGTATAGGGCCCTGAAAGATTACTTCTGGTGGGATGGCATGAAAAGAGATGTTGCTGAATGTGTCTCTCAATGCTTGGTTTGTCAGCAAGTTAAAGCTGAGAGACATAAGTCTAAGGGGATGTTACAACCATTACCCATACCCGAATGGAAATGGGAAAACATCACTATGGACTTTGTCACAGGACTTCCTAAAACATCCAAAGGCAATAATGTTATCTGGGTTATAGTTGATCATCTTACAAAGTCTGCACACTTCATTGCTATTAGAGAGGATTTCTCTCTGGATCATCTTTCCAGGATATATGTAAAGGAAGTTGTAAGATTGCATGGAGTACCACTTTCTGTTATATATGATCGGGATCCGAGGTTTACCTCAAAATTATGGCAAAGTCTTCAGCATGCTCTGGATACAGAGTTGAGTTTCAGCACTACTTATCATCCTCTGATAGACGGTCAGTCTGAGAGGAAAATTCAAACTCTAGAAGATATGTTGAGAGCTTGCTCAATGGATTTCAAAGGTGGTTGGGATCAACACCTACATTTGGTGTAATTTTCTTATAATAATAGCTTTCACTCCAGTTTTCAGATAGAATCTTATGAAGATCTTTATGGAATGAAATGCAGGACTCCAACTTGCTGGGATGACGTTGGGGAAAGAAAGCTATTAGGACCTGATCTTGTTGATGAGATGTCAGAAAAGGTCTGATCTATTCAACAATACATAAGAACAGCTCAGAGTCGAAAAAAAAAGTTATGCCGACAAACGAAGAAAAGACTTAGAGTTTGAAGTGGGTGATAAAGTGTTCTTACGAATATCTCCTTGGAAGAGAGTAATGAGATTTGGAAAGAAGGGAAAGTTGTGCCCTAGGTATATCGGTCCTTTCGAAATACAAGATCGTGTTGGGAAGGTATCTTATCGATTGTCACTTCCACCGAATCTCTCTGAAGTTCACGATGTGTTCCATGTATCTCTCCTGAGAAAGTACATACCTGATCCTTCACATGTACTCAGCTCAGAAGTTGTACCGCTGGAACAAGATCTTTCTTATGAAGAACAGCCGATAGAGATTCTCGATCGTAGTGAAAAAGTCCTATGGAACAAGACCACTCGCTTGGTGAAAGTTTTATGGAGGAACCAAGAATTAGAAGAAGCTACATGGGAGCTTGAGGATATGATGAGGGAGAGGTATCCTCATCTGTTTGTTACATGTGACAAATTTCGAGGGCGAAATTCATTTTAAGGGGGGTAGAATGTAACACCCGAGAATTTTATAAGAAATATTTTGTTTTTATTTTATATAAATCATCAAAGGAATCTTTCACTACACACAACACTATATTAGTTTTCTTTACATGCAATGGAGGTGTTCCTTGGTAGCTTGCGTCGTACGCAATACCGAGTTTCACTAAACAACGATATGCTATTAAAATATTATTAAAACTAGCTGTTATGAATAGTAATAACCACGTTTTGAAATTTTGTAAATTTTATTTTTCAAAATGGACTTCTTTTTTGGAATCGGGATATCGAAATTAGCCTAGGGTAAAATTTTGGTATTTTTCTGGAAACATTCAATTTTTGATGAATAGTGAAAACCCTAGGTTGCTATTTAAAAACTGACTATTTATTTAAATAATTATTTATTTCATTTAAAATTATTTTAGGTCAAAATTGATACATAATACCTATATATGTTAAAATTAATTCATTGTAGTAATTTTATAATAATTTTAGATATATAAAAATTTTATTGAACTTTTCACCGTCTTTTACCCACCTCCTAGGAGAATTTGAAAATTTACATAAAACTTAATTTTACCACTTCTGTGGGTGGAATTTCAAAAATCCGAGAGACACGGTTGATGTTAGTAAGTAAAATGTGGTTCAATGAGATGAAAATAATTTTTTGTGAATAGTAACTTTTTACTTTTATTTACCACGGTTAAAAGTAAATAGGGTAATTAAGAGTAAAAATGATATTATTATTACCCTAACACATGTCCTAATTCTATTGGATAAGTGTAATTCGACCAAAAACAACATTAGGAATAAAATATGACCATTTAGGCCCACATGGATTAGATTAGGACATTTATTATTAATTTATTTAATGAATGGTTAAAATAGTTAAAATCAAAGTTTAATAAGTAAATTAATTTTAATATAAGGTTATACATAAGATAAATTCTACTATAAATATTCAATAGAAAGCTAAAAATATTTCCTACATAATGGTATTTTATTTGTAATTTTTAGACATTATATAAGTTAATTTATTTATGACACAAAGATGATGCAGTAATTATCTTATTAATGAAAAATTGACATAATTGATGTTATAAATACCCAAATAAATGAAATTTGAGATTTTTATGAATTAAAATGATTTTATATGTTAATATGACATGTTAGTATTGATTTAATTTAATTTTTTCTAACTAATATTTCTGTTATGATTTTTACAAAAATCAATTACCAAATAGTATCAAAATTTCCATAAAATAGTTTTTAAAACAAATATTATATTATTAATTGTTATTTTATTCCTAAAAATATAAGGTTCGTCCAAATGACTTAGATATGGTTATATATATTAATAATAAACAACTCTGGGTTCGTTTTTCTTGTTATAGTAAGTTTATTAACCTTATAGTGTAAGAAAACAAGAAGACACGGTAAAAGTAAAATTATTTAACATAAAGTTAAATCTAAATGATAAAGTTAAAATAGGAACCTAAACTTGTCTAAATTATATTGGATGAGATTATTTCTACCCATCCCCACATTAGATTCAAAATAAATTAATTTGGAGCAGTTAAAAACCAAATATGACTTTATAATAAAATAATATTTTTGGTTTTTCCAAAGGTGCCCCTCTCCTCCTTTATAAAAGGGCGTCTCCTCCCTCTCTTCCTCACACCACTTTGAGCCTTCAAGATCGTCCAAAACCTGCCAATTTCTCCTCTCCACTTCCCTAGAAACTTCCTAGAGGTCCTGGTACTCTTCAAAGACCAATTTTAGTTCCCAAAAAGGAGGAATCAAAGAAACATCTCAAAGAAGAGGTAATGTCTGTTACCGATTCTTTCAACTTTATTTCTTCTTCCACTTCTTCTTCTTTAGTTGTTTCATTATGAATTAATAACATCAGTATCACTAATATACTGATATGTTATTATAATTATTAAACAACCCTATTTTACCATCTATCAATCCTACGGAAAACGACATCACCACGCATGCGTACGTACGGAATATTGTCTCCACGCTGTGGGGTAATCTATTTTCTACCACCACCTTACTTGGATGGGTATAATGGTGTAAAGAATGAATATATATGATTATTTTAAAGTGATATTGATTCTGAAATAGTATACATACACTCCAATACAATTCCACGATCATGGGAACGATATCATCGCTCGTGCGTACGTACGGAATACCGTCTCCACGATGTGATGCGACTCATTCTACATGATTTTCATTGAATAATGATTACATAAATGAATTGAGTGAATAAATATGATATATATTACACTAATAAAATTCTTGAAATGAGGTATCTATAACCTAAAAAGAATAATAAGAATGTATTCGACAAAACATGCATAAGAATAAAAAACAATAAACACCCGAATAACAAGTAACAATGAAATATTACTAATAAGAAGCTAAGAATATGACCATATATGATATCATAACAATGATTATGATTCTGTAATAAGTCAATGACATTATTTAAATCATTATACAAGAGTTTCAGACACTTATGAAGCAAATCGGACCTAAGGTAAGGGAAAATCCCGCAATCTCAATTTTTATCCGAGATTGTTTATACTTCAGAATTTACTGGGGAATATTTATCATCCACATCCATGTTTCCTCAATATGTAATATTTATATCCTTCTACAATAGTTTATATCCAATTTTACCCTTCGGTGAGTTTTTAGTAAAAGATATGAAAGGAACCTTTGGTCGTTTTTCGTACGAGGTACTTTTTGACTTTTCCAAAAAAAGTACGAGAAGAATTTTTTTTAACTTATACGGAATGAATGGATTTTTAAAACATTATTTCCACAAAGATTTCTTTAAAATATTTCAAGTTTATTTTTAATCAACATGTTTTAGTTTATAATTGTATGACAAGTTAAGAAAGGAAAAGTGTTTTTGAAGTAGAAAGGATATTTTCCTCAAGAATGGTGTTCAAGTGTTTTATCAAAATTATTTTCCATCTATGATAATAAAGGGTTATATTTCTATCCCTATTATTAAATTTATTTTATTATGTTGTGATGGAATTAATTTTTTGAATTCCTTTATATTATATGAATTGTTTTATGATGTCACGATGTTTAAGATTCCCATTTTTATAACATGGGTTATGCTATGATGTAAGGTTTATGATTTTGTGGCACACATAAGAATGGTATCATTATGAGATGGGTGGGACCTATATCTCCCTCCAATTAATTGGGTAAAGATTTTATATCTCATGAGATAGACATGGATGGAATGGCAGGATAAACCGTTTCAGTGAAACAGGACTGAAACGACGAGTGAACTCGGTTTTGAAATGGACTTTGTCCACTAAGATAGTCTTGGCAATGAGTCTTGACTAATAAGAAATGATTCCCTATGATTATGTGTGTATGCCAAAAAGTTTCATGTTTTAAGTTATTATTATTGTGATTACATTTCACTACCATGATTTATCCCATGTTATGAAATTATGATCTCTTTTGCAGGCTAAGATTTCCAAAATGTTATGTTCCTATGAATATGATGTGATTGATATTTCTTTCGTTTACCCTTACTGATCATTTGATCTCACCCTTTTGTATGTTTTCTTTCCCTGGGCCAGGAAGAAGGTTATTAAGTAAGATATGCCAAATGGGACTATATATATGATGAAATAAATGAGAGGTAGTGTAGACGCTTTATGAACAAGTTGTTTATGTTTCCTAGTTTCTAAAGACACTATACCTATACGGTCCTTTCATGGTTTTGTTATATGTTGTAATAAGTATGCTTCATTTTTAAAGTAATAACAATGTATGTAAAGTATGGGTCATTATATATCTCATCAATTTTGGAATAAACCATCATATATCTGTCCCCAAAAGACAATATATAGTATTTTGAGAGAGGTAAAAATGTATATCTATGTAAAAATACAAAAAATGAAATCTTACCCATTGAATCGGGCTTCAATGCACCAATAATTTCCATCATATTTTTTATGGTTCAATGGGGAGAGTCTCCAAAACCATTTGGATGTAGAAAAAAAGACATAGGGATGAAATAGTGAAAAAAGACAGTTTTATAAGTGAAAATTAATGAGTTCCACTTTTTATGGTCTTATATTTATATCGTGCATAGTTAGTCACATGGTTTGGAAAAACGTGTGCAAACCATGCACCTGTATCTACCTCAAGAATAACCTTACAATTTAGGCCTGCATGTTTAGAAAAATTGTGTGTCAACCATTCAAAATCCCTTTATCCCACTTTACATGGTTTCTCCATGATGGACGAATAGTCTAGCCAAATAGAATAGCTATCTATTTTTCGACCCACATGCCTCTGTTTCACTATGCACAGTTTCCTGTAAGAGTTTGATGGTCTCCACTAACCATGACCAAATTGGGAACCATTATAAAATCCCAAAAAATATTTAAAAAGAATACCAAACCCTCCTAAACCTTACTCAAAAAATTTAAATACATAAAATAATTAAATAAAGAGTTACATCCTTGAAATCGATGGTTCTAAACATGATTTAAGGAAGGCATCTCAATAGTGTTTACCTTTTTATATTAACAATAATACCACCCCCCCCCCACACTGTAAAATGTAACTCACCCTCCCTCATTTATTATCAAATATTAATCACATTATCTCAAAAAACCCTAACCAACTAATCTCCCAACATACCTCCCCTCACACTAAAGTCCTCGATTTTTTGTAGAAAGCCTACCGAGGAATCTTTTTGGAACAAACCAATAGAAGTTACTTGAAAAATAGGTAACATTCTTCAACATGCATTTGTGTTTTATTTATTTATCCACCAATTAAATTAGTATTATTCAGTGATTATTTAATAACATCATTATCATTAATATAATTTGTTGTTTCTATCTTATGTGTTTGACCAACACCTAAACAAAATTCCATTAAATGTGTAACAAACTTATTATTTGTTTTTGCGGTGAACTACTATCTCACGAAATGATGTCGTCATTTTTTCCTTTACTACATTTCATTATTGGTAATTATGATAAGAAAAATATTTTTTATGATATATAAGATAATTATATTTTCTTTATACTTTAGTAGTTTTATATAACACATACCTTAATTCATTCCATTTTATGGAAATACGATAATATCATTTGTGTATGTTTGGACTATCACCTCATCGGAGCGATGTGACAAGTTCGCAGATCACATGGAATATATTAAAAATAATTTTATTAAAAATTAATTAAAATAAATATTATATTCATGAAATAATTACCTTTTTATATATAATATATATCTATTTATTTATTATCCATTCACACACTGAAAAAAAGTGATAACATCGTTTATGGATGTGTAGACAACCACCACCTCAACGTGATGTGATTAATTTTACATCAAAAAAATTATATATATAAGTATATATGATTAAATAATATTTTATTTATACTATAATTATCATTATTTAAATATAAATTTTACTTTCCTTATTTCCATAATGAACATTGAAAAAATGGGAATGTTGCTCATGTGTGTGTACAGTCTATGGTCTCCATGATTTTAACGTTGGTTTTTTTTTCAGAAACAAAATTCAAGGTTGGTTTTAAAAGAATAATTTATATATATAAAATTTTGTTAGATCATGATTTTTATTCTGTAGATGTTTAATAATGACCCCTTTTGACCATAGTAGACCTACCAAAGTCGTTTTTGACTCAAAAACTGAATAAGGTCAAAACATCTAACTTAAACCTCATTGATTAATTAATTTTATATAACATGTTTATAAGTGAAATAAATTTAATAATAACCATGGAAAAGTTTATTAATCAACTATATAATGAACACAAGTTTATTATTTTGTAATATAGAGTACTACCATTATAAATCAGACTCAAATTAATAGATTATGGTCTCACTTTTACTTTCATGAGGAATATTCCATAATCACTGCCTATTTCATTTTTGTGGTGTATTTAATAACCCTATTTAATTTTAAATCCTGAATAAATTTATATTAATGCTATTTAAAGTTTCATTTTATGTTGTTTCTTTCATAGGGATATTGATTCAAAATCTACTAAGTAGTAAAGTGTTTCTTCTCAATTTACATTCCATTTAAATTTATTTTTTATTATGAATTGAGTAAATTTTTAATAGTTTATCTACTATCCTATTAATATTTATATAATGAACTTATTTTATTTCATGTCATTCAATTTTTTCATTGATATTATTATTTACCCAAATCTCATGATTCAAAATTTATTCAAGTAGTAATGGTTTTTTTCTCTATTTCATTTCATTGAGACATATTGTATTGTTATGTACATAGATTCAATAGTGTGGTGTATATAATTACCATGAATTTATTTGGTTATTAATATAATTTAATTTATGGGGCTTTATATTTCCTTCTTATGACTAATATTTCATGGGTTTTATGGTTTCAATGTTACCAAAGCGATATCTGATTTTTTTTCATAATTTACCTTCTTTGAGACGTTTGTTATGTTTTAAATCTATCTTATTTTATGAGATGTATATATTTATACTTTTAAATTTTATATCACTATCCTCCTTGTTCTAATTATATTATAAGTTTCATTTATTGTTGTTTCATTCATATGGATAGTGATTTAAATGTTCTAATGGGATATGGGATGCTTTGGAATGATTACAGATTATTTTTCTCAATAATGCTTTCAATGATATTTTTAAGGTCATATATATTCATTAAATTATACAACCCTTGTAGTCACATATCCTCCACTAGGTATATTTTTTATAATAATATTTTATTCTTTGTATGGATTATTTTTGTTTCAAAGAGATTTTTGGGAAACTCATTTCTTTTCAACGGGTTGATTATATCCGAATGAGATTGTTATGAAACCAATTTCTTTTACATGAGTTGAATATGTCCGAAAGATATTGTTATGAAACCAATTTATTTTAAAAATATTTATTTTTTAAAAATATATATTTTTATATACCCATTTATTTAACATGTGTTAATAATTTTTCAAAGATATTCCCATTGAACCCATTTCTTTTACATAGGTTAATCATGTTTCAAAGAATTTGTTTTAGAACCAATTTTCTTTATATGGGTTATTCATGTTTCAAAAAGATTTTAATTGAAACAAATTACTTTCAATGGTTTAATCATGTTTCAATGATATTTTCATTGAACTCGTTTATTTTCTATGGGTTAATCAGGTTTCAATGATATTTCCATTGAACCCATTTCTTTTCCATGAGTTAATAATGTTTCTAAGAGATTATTATTTAACTCATTTATATACCATGGTTCGGACAAGTTATTAAGAGATTGTTAAGATAATAGTTTATATTCTACTAGTGGACAACATCCTAAATAGTTTTCTATGAAACCTATTTCCTTTCCATGAGTTGGTTGTGTACTTAATATATTGTTATGGAGCCCAATTATTTTCCAAAAGACAATCGAGTTTCAAATATATTCTTATAAAAACTATTTATTTTTAGTGGTTTGAATATTTAACAAAGAGATTTTTATTAAACACATTTCTTTTCCATTGGTTGATTATGTACTAAAGAGATTATCATAGAACCCATTTTCATCAATGGGTTAATCGTGTTTAAAATAGGTTTTTCTAAAACCAAATTCTTCTACATGACATATATATGTTTTAAAGTGATTGTTTTGGTACCCATTTATTTTCCATGGTTTAATAATTTTTCAAAGAGGCTTTAGTGAAACTTGTATCCTTTTTAGCGGTTAATCATCTTTTAAAATTAAAAGGGTTTTTTACAATAATTTTTCATTAATTCTCTATGTATTCGTTTTTTTGAAATTATAAATAATCGGTACACCTAGATAACATCCGGAGAACTTGATATAGCTTATATAATGGGTGCTCGTAGATAGTTCTCTAATTCATTGGGTAATAAATATTTTCCCTAGAGAATTATTTTCGAAGTAGGTTGTATAGTTTTTCCAATTATTAAGGGTTCTATAAACTTTCAATAAGATGATGTTAAAAGATAAATATAGGTTTTATCTTTTCTTAAAATGGAATTATAATTTTTTAATGATCAATATTGACATCACATAGTTTGTAATTATTTATCGGATGAATCTTTCATTTGAAATTTTTTTCATTTTTGATGGTCTAGGTTTTGGTTGGTATGACAAGAGATGATGTTAAAATTTATTAACCAGTTTTTTATGAGTCCAAGATGATTTTAATCATTTATATTATATAATTTGTTAATTATCTAAAACATTAACCTTAAAATGTCCTCCATTGGGTAATTGATCAACATTTTCCAATTGAAGTTGTAATTTTTAGTTAAAAAATTTTGGTCACAATTATCGGCATCAAATCCAAGAATGGAAAACTAAAGTATTTTTGTATAGGATTTGGGAATAAAGGGCCTAGGTTATTTTAGTTTTTCATGTTGGATATATGCTAGAAATTTCTATATTCAAATTTTTTCATTCTTCATTTTGATTTGTATCTATGGATTTATTTAGGAGAAATATAATATTCTCTATTCTCATATTTATCTTACCTTATTTATATATCTTTAAATATAAACCAATTTAGAGGTTGATACTGGACAAGTTTTCTACAATCTGTATATGGTAGGTGTTCTATACCTTTTTACTTATGGTTTGATTATTTTATTGCCTTCTGTTGTCGTGTTACATGCCAGACCATTTGGATCTAGACATAAAATTAATTGATTTCTTTGATATAACTAATTTGAACCAATTCAGGTTGTCCAATTGGTTCCATTTTATGGTGGGTGGCTGTTTTCACCAACCTTGGCCATCCATGGGGTGTGTGCTTTTATTTTACCTTTTTGTTCCACCCGATTGGGTGCATGTGAGACCACAAATTTTAGTGTGAGACTTAATAAAAATTTACTAAATTATTTAAGAATTTTAGCACAATGTTTTAAACTATTAATTTGTAAATTAGAGGATGAAATTGAATTGAATTGAAAGGATAAGGTTGGTGCATCCTTTACATGCTATAAAATATGGATAACATTTATTGATAGTTTATACAGAAAATGATGAATGGGTTAGAAGAAATCATTTATTTTTAATGTTTAAATAATTGATTGATAAATTAATAATGATAATGGATTCCTGATATTATCTCCCTAGATCTCGATTCCATTATATTTCATGGACATTTTGACTCCATGAATTTTTATTACAATATTCAATTCCTTGGACATGTTTAATCATTGGAATCTAATACCATATGAGTTCACAAGCCTTTTTAGACTTTGGATCTAGCTTTATTGGTCTCGCATTTGATATGATCTATTGAAATGGTAGTTAGACTCCACCCATGCAAGGACCCTGAACCTATTTTCCCAAAGTTTGTGCCATAATTTATTATATTTCTATAATAAATAACAAATTTGTATATCGAAGGATAGACTAGTTTAGTAGCTTTATAAAACTAGAAACGAACAAAATTTTTACACAAAAACATGAAAGGAAAACAACATAGAAACTCTATTGGAAACATCCATAAACTCTTAGATTATTCCTTCATTCCATTAATAATATACATCTTCGCATCCTTGGGAAAAATAAAACATAAGAAATAGGGAGATCAAATTCTATGTAGTGGTAAACAACAAAGTGGAAGCTATCATAAATATAAATTAACAATAATTCATGGTGAATAACTGAAAACACATTCCATTAAGACATAATCTTACGAATAATATGGGGTAATGAAAGATGATAAAATAATTCCATAAATAATCACATGATAAGGAAAACTAACCATAGATATTCTACTAGTCAAATAATAACTTTTAATATTAATTAAAAGTATCAAAATAAGGGAATTCATAATGAAATACATCATAAAAATACCATCAAGTATTTTCCCAAGAAATCATAAATAAATGGTTAACAACTCATCCTAGTTTCTCTCATGAGACCTATAGATGCATTGAGGGTTTGTAGCGGGCCTCGCCCCTCACTTACTAAGTTTCATGAATTATTTGGCTGAAAGGGGTGAAACATAATCAATATATACATTCATGTATAAACTAGCATAGGAAATGAAAATAATTTCCCCAATAATTAAACATAATCATAAACTATCCATACTAAAATAGAGAATAGTGTCAAAATAGTACATCCTCAATCAAAATAAAAAAACCATTAAATAAAATATTGTAAATGGTAACATAATATATAAATATAAATTAATAATAAGTTCCAATATAGCATGTTGAAAAAGTTGAAATTCCCTCAGTGCAGTTTTAGGGAAAATATAAAATAGTCTTTAAATAGAAAAAATGATATTTTTTTTACTTAAAACCGAAAAATATACAAGATACATTCATGATAAAAAGATTGATCTATAAAAAATAATGGTTCATTAGAATAGATTATGAAATGTACTTGAAAAAGGGTATGAAATTGGGAGGTTCCCTTCAATTGGGCTTACTTATCGGGGGGAATTGAAAAGGGAACATTATAAAAAAATGTAGTTCCCCATAAAATAAAGATGAATTGATCTAAATTAATGACTTTTGAAAATATAAAAATAATGTAGAATAAAAATACAAAAATAAATAATAATTACATTTGTTTAAATAGAGGGAATGAAAAACCTGAATGATAAATGGAGGTTCGTGAAAAAACTTGTTCCTTCTATCCAAAAGCATTCTGCACTTGTACTTAACATCTTGGAAAAAGAAAATTAGATTCATTAATAATTTAATTAAGTGAATATTAAAAATTTATTTAATTTATTTTAATTTTATTAAGTTTTTTTATAATCATTTTAATGAGTTATAAAATACAATTTCATCGTTCAAAATTGTTTAATTCCTTGGTTTTCATGATTGGTTCACTTGTATACAGGTATAAAAGATCATGTGAAATGGGAATAGTTATCCCGATTTGAAATTATATGTTATTAATGAACTTTTAGAATATTTATTGATATTATATATCATTTTTTAATATATCAGGATGATTCATTAGATAAATCATTAATGATAATAATTTTTATTATTTTTCCTTTTTAATCATCACACACTAGTTTTTATTTATTAATTAATATTATGTATATATACTAGTTTCAGAAAACTAAATAATTTTTAATATATGTAGTATAATCTTTTTTAACCATATAAATTATTTTATGACCATAATTAAAGGATATATAAGAAAATGAAATAATCATCGTCCACGAAGGTTGTGAATCAACACATCATAGACAACATTTTCATTTTTAAAACAAAAATGGGAAGAGAAAATAATTGAAGGTTGATATTCAATTATCACAAAAAAATCTATACATATAAGATACAAGAGTTATCATGAATATTTTTACAAAGGATCTAAGACAACAATAAGAGAATAAAATAAATTGAAAGAAATTTAAAAAGAGTGAAAGGGGATAATACCTCTTGAATTCCTCTACTTGAGGGTCTCTTTAAGGAACTTGAAAATGGTATTTTGGTGAGATCAGTATGAACAGAACATGAGATAAAGGATTAAGATAGGTATTGGGAAGAAATTGGAAAATATTAAAGGATTTGGATGGGTATGGATTATAGGTGGTGAGGGGTGGTATTTACAGTGGAGGGGAAGGGTATTCATTGCTTATTTAATTTTATTTTATTTTCTATTTTGACTTAGGATAATCCATAAAATTGATTCTTGTGACTAAATATAGTAACTAGATCTTGTGAGTTTTAGATAATGGTATCTTACATCATCAATTATGAAATAGTTCATTTATTTACATATAATGATAAATATTGTAAAATATTGCATTTCATTATTCAAAAAAAAATTAAAATATTTTATAAAAATACCAAAAATTTACCCTAACCATTTTTCAGTGTATATAATTCCATAAATGGACGCCATTTTATGAAAACAATTTTTTAAATATGAGAATTTTGATTTTGAAATAAAATAATCATATAAACTAAAAAATAACAATTAAAATATTATAATTGTTCATATGATACATTGAAAAATTAATATAGGCCTCATAACATCATCTAATAATCATAAGAAAACAAAATATTAATCTATAAATAGATTTTAAGAAAATAAATATTATTTTAAATTATTATTTTTATTATTAAATTTTAAATACACATATTTGTATCACAAAAATATCAACACCTGATTTATCATTTTTAAAACATTTATTTACTTATTCAATGATATAAATATAACATATTTTCATTTATAAGATTCAAAATTTTGTTTATACTTTAATTGGTGAAGCTATTATTATATAGGTCATATTACTATTTCTAAAGGCCACATTACTATTAGAATGATCATGTTTAATAGTATATTACATTTTTAAACTCGGTGTTGCATGAATCATAAATAATTAAAGATTTTAAATTTTAAAAGGAACATACGATAAAATAATGGGGTGTAATATTCTCACATCCTTCGAAAAATTCTTCCTCAAAATTTATCGAATGTCACCTCATAAAAATATTTGGGTATTTCTTCACCATAATTTCCGCTAGTTTCCACATCACCACTTCAATTTTATGATTTTTCCGAAGTACCCTTACCATCAGAGTCATCTGATTCTTCCAAAAATTCTCTCTAGTGTCCAAAATATGGATAGTCTCTTCATAGTAAGATAAATCATGTTCCAGTTCCATTCCATTGGAAGTGAGGACATGTGTTGGGTTTGGAATTTACTTCCTTAACAAAGAGATGTAGAACACATTTATCACATTAGAAATGTTTAGTGGTATCACAATTATATAAGCCATTCCTCCAATTATCTTTAGGATTTAAAATGGTCTAATGTACCAAGGGCTCAGTTTCCCTTTCCTTCAAAATCTTATAACACCCTTCCATGGAGAAACTTTCCAAAAAACATAATCTCAAGCTTGAAATTCCAAATCCTTCCTTAGATTATCAGCATAGATATTTATCCAACATTGAGCTTCTTTGATAATATTTTGAATAGAATTTTACTTTTTTTTGTTTCCTCCATAAGTTTTGAGCCTACAATCTTCCTTTCAGCAACGTCACCCCAATAAGTTGGTGTACAAAATCTCTCTGGATACATTGCTTCATACATTGACTTTTGAATACATGAAAGGAAACTATTTTTATAGTAATACTATAAAATAGGTAAATACTGATCCCACATAACTCAAAAGTCAAGTGATCATGATCTCAACATGTCTCATAATTTTTGAATAATCCTTTTAGACTTCTAGTCAGTTTGAGGGTGATAATATGTACTCAAATGAAGCTTAGTGTCTAAATCTTTCTAAAGCCCTTTCCATAATTTCTATGTAAATCAGAAATTATTATTATAAACAATTGAAAGAGGGTCTCCCTGAAGTCATATAAATTCATTAGTATAGATTCATTCAATGTTTTAAAGTGTAAAATCCTCCCTTATAGTGAGGAAATATTCATATTTTTAAAGTCAATCAACAATTACCCGTATTTCATTGATAGTCTTTTGAATTTTCCAAAATCTAGGGAAAAATCCATAGTAATGACATCCCATTTCTATATAGGAATAGGAATAGGTTTTAAGACTCCTCTAGGATGTTTTCTTTCATCCTTCACCTATTTCCAGACTAGTCATCTTCATATATAATAAAAAATTTCACACCGCATACAATCCCACCAAAAATAATCCTTAAAATCTCCCTACGTATTAGTGATACTAGGTTATATAGAGAAATTTGAGATATGGGCATTATCTAATAAATACATTTTTAGCTCAGGTATAGGGGGGAAACAAAGCCTCTTCCCAAATTTCAAAATTTCATCATCAAACATGAATTCTACCAACATCCCATCATTCACATCTTTAATTTTCCTTTGAAAATTTTCATCATCAAACTGATAACTTTTAATCTTTTCTAATGAAAATTATTGAGAAAATAATTGAAAAAGTAATTATGTCTCACCTTGATAATTATTATATCTATATTTTCAAGATCCACATACACATGATCCTTATCGATCCTCATTTTTTTAACTTCATGATAATTCTTTCTAAATGCATCTGCTACCATAGTCACCTTCCATGGGAGGTAGTGTATTGAACAATCATAATGCTTATGTATCTCGAGCCATTGTCTTTGCCTCACATTTATTTCTTTCTATGTGAAGATATATTTCATGCTCATGTGATCTTTATATAACTCACATATTTCACCATATAGATAGTGTCTTTATATCTTCCTAGAAACTATTATAGCTCCTAACTCACTATCATGATTTGGATATTCCTATTCACAATTTTAAACTTTCTTATTTCATAAGAAATAACTAGATCATTTTTTATAAGGACTCACCCATGACCTTTCTTTCATTAATCATTATAAATCACAAATCTAACATTTCTCGATGGTAGAGTCAAGATCATATAATTAACTAATCTCCTATTCAATTCTTCAAAAAAAATTAATTTATTTTTTCCAAAAATAACTTAACCACTTTTGAGTAATATTGTTCAACGTTTTATCTATTCAAGAAAAAATTTGAATGAAATGTCGATAGTAACCTACTAAACCAATGAAACTACATACCTATGTTATTTTCATTAGCGTAGGTCACTCTTGGACTACCTTTTTCAATACATGATCAACTAAGATTACATCCATAGAGACAAATTGGACATGAAAAGAAACTGTGTGTATCTAGAATTGACACTTTCTAAACATCATATATAAATATTTTCTTATAATAGTTTCCAGAACAATCCAAAAGTGGTTCTCATGGTACAAGTAAACTTTTGAATATATCAATATATCCTCAATAAATACCATAAAAAATATTTGATATATACCTTAAAAACTTTATTCATTAGATTCATAAAAATAAAGGGTGCATTAGAGTGTCTAAATTTCATTACTATAAACTCATAATGTCCATACCTAGATCAAACTATTCTCTTGAGGTATCTTCTTTATTCACATGTATTTGATGATATATAGATCAAAGATCAATCATTGAAAAATATTGCACTCCTTCATGTTGATCAAATAATTCATCATTGTGAGGTAATTGATACTTGTTCATTATCGTAATAGATTTGATCTCCCTCTAGTCAAAGTTTTGGCTCATATATCAATAGTTATTCTTAAAAAAAAGAATAGGAGCTCTCCAAGGTAAATCACTAGGGATTATAATTCCATTATCATTCTATTCCTTTAGTTTTTTATTTAACTCTATTAATTCTTCCTTGTTCATTATATAGGGAGTCTTTAATATATGTCTTTCATAAGGTATTAAATCAATAGAAAACTCAATTTCCTTCTCTTGAGGATGTTTTGGTAAATCATTTGGAACTATATCAATGTATTCCTATATAATATATATTTCCTCAATTTAAATGTTTATTTCCACATCCATTAATTTATTTTCCATTCTTCCCCCAATAATTTCATTTAGAATTTCTACTGGAGGTGGATCCAGATATGACTCAGATAATGAATTCTCCCATCTAAAGATGATAAATTATATAGATTCATCATAAGTCATAATTTCCAGCTATTAGTTATAAATTTTTCATTATATTTTGAAATCCAATCAATATGAAGAATCCTATCAAAATCAACTGTAATTATAATGATAAAATCATCAATTAGAGCTTATTTATGTGTCATAATAAGAACTTATTGACTCATTTTTTTGAAATAAGGTTACCATTCGGAGTATTTAGTGAGAACTCCATTTTTAAGGTGAATTTTATATATCTAATTTTTCAATAAATCTTCGAATATATAATATAAAATGATTATCAGAAATTAAATACAGATTTATATAAATTTGAGGATATAGTTAAAGTAATTATAACCACATCATTATGAACTTCAAACTCAGTTGTTGTGACTGCATAATCATGGCATTATTCTATTGGTTTTTCTTTTGGAAAGTTTACTTTATTCATAGTAAAATCATCTTCATAATGTCTAATATCTATAACATTGTAACATTTAACATTGGTAGCTTCATTATTTCCCTTCCCATCTTGGGCTTTGTGGCCTTTCTCTATACGCATGTAACAAACTCTCATCCCCAATAAGAATATTCCATGATGTTTCCTTCCACATTTATTAAGGGATGGAAATTAAAATATCCCCTTATACCCCTTTTCATTATTTACTTTTCTAGAGTTTTCATCATCCCTCTAATTATTTTACATTCCTCCAATTTCATAATACTTATATAATTATTTATTTGTCTTTATATCACATGAAACTGTATCTTCGTAAGATAAGAAATATTAGGATACCAGTGCCCTTCATAGCAGTGGTTTTAACCCATAAAAAATCAATCAATATTTCTCTTTGGATTTTTTATATAATATAAATAATTCCTTGCTAACCTTGTAAAGTTGGCTTCATAATTGTCATCATTGTCATCCTCTTTTTTTCTCTGACTCATGAATCGTCTCTCCAAATACGCTTATTGTTCGTAAGGAAAATATTTTCTAATAAAATTTAATTTTTTAAATTTCTTCAACTGCTTTTTGGTTTTAAATTAAGGGATACCATTGATCTGTATCTCTCGATAGATGATAAAATTCCATGATAACCTTCTCCCTTTTGTTACTTCCTAAAAAAAAATATCTTCTCCAAGGAACTAATAAATTTATCTATACAAATGGATTTATTTTACGGTTTAATGATGTAGAATATTTTCTCAGGAAGCTATATAACATTTTTAATCCACATTTAGGATCAGGTTGTTTCATTTGGGTAAGGTTATTGCTCATAAACTAAGTTATTTTTTCTGGTATAGTTTTGAGATGCTCATCTCTAGTTATAGTTCCTTCTCCGACATCATTATTCTACATAGAAGGTAAAACCCTATATGGAATGTGTGCATTAATACAATTTTAATTTATTATAATAGGCACCATTTTGAAATAATGGAATACACTAAATTGAGTTATAAATCATAATGCATAATATTGAACTAGTAAAACACTTAACATAAATTAAAATTTTATCATAGATAATTTCATATTCATAAAAATGGCTTTCTTAGGGACAAATTTACTTTTAAATCTGACATAATAGTTTTTAAAGAAAATGTGAATCATCCAAATCATATCCCCAGGGAGAGTCAAACTAGGTGTATAGTTAGGCATGTTGTCTTGTACCAGGTTACACTGAATTAGGCCAAACGTACCATGTTAGAGTTTTTCCCCTAGGAACATCTCTAGTAAAACCACTTATACTTTTAGAATCCAAATGTGTATTTATAATAATACCAATATAATATCTACATTAAAGAAATTCTAGGATGTTTTTTTCTTTCTCTCAATGTATATCTTAGGGTTTTGTTACCTTATCAATGTTTTCTAAATCTAGTTTCCAAGGCTTATACTAAAATTATATTAATACCAACTATAAATACATCGACCTTGTTATCCTAGATATGTTTTCTAACATTATTAAATTAATATAATAAACATTGAATTCATGTTCTGAAGGGAGAAATAGTTCATTATCTTTGAACAAATAGATAAAAAAATAATTTTTACATAACAACTTGAAATGAAAAATAAAATAGAAAATCCATTGGAAACATCTATAAATTCATATATTATCAATGAAAATCATTAGAAATATACATATTCACATCCTAGGGAAAAAATAAAACATTAGAAATGGATTAACAGATATTCTCAGTAAGGTTCAACAATACATTGGAAGATATCAATAATAAATAGAAAAACAAGACATGGTGAATAACTAAAAACATATTCCATTAAAACATAATCTTGATCGTAATATGGAAATAATAAAACCAGATTAAATAATTCCATAACAAATCACATGAAAAATAAACTTATCCTTGGATTTTTTACTAGTCAAATAATCATGTGTTGTATCAATTACTAGTATCATAATGAGTTGATGCATAACTTCGGAAATCATAAACAAAACTTCAAGAATTTGGCCAAGACAACAAACATAAATGGGTAAAAACTCAATCTAGTTTGTATCATGAGACATAATGATGCATCGAGGGGCTATAGTGGTCCCAAAAATCACATACTAATTCCAATTAATTTCTTATATTAAATGGATGAAAATTAATCCATGTATAAATTAATATTGAAACAATAACATGAAATATAAATAATTTCCTCAATCAGTAAACATAATCATATACTATCTAGAGTAAAATGGATAGTGGTCTCAAAATAGTACATCCCCACTTAAAATAAACATTCACCATTCAATAAAATATGGTAGAAGATAACATAAGAGATCAATCTCAATTAATCATAAGATCCAATGGATGGTTTTGAAATAGCTGAAAATTATCTAATCAAATTGTTGAGAAATTCTTGTGGAAAAACACCCTTCTTATTTTAATAAAGAAGAGTCCTTTTGGAAAATCATTTTATATTTGTCATAAAATCATATTATAAACATGTATATCTTGGAGAAGAAAATACAAGGAAAATAGAATTGTGTTTGAGGTATAAATGATTTCCAACTAAAGTGAAAACATGTAAAAATAGTAGTTTTTGGAAACATTAGAAGTGGGGCACTTCAGTGCGGTTTATGAAAAAATATAAGAGAGTATTTAAAGAAGAAAAATGATAAATGGTATATATAAAACCAGAAAATAGAAAGAAAGTTCTTCAAGACAAAAATAATTTATTCAATAAAATACTTGTTCCATATAATATATTATGAATTGTCCTTGAAAATCAGTATGAAATAGGGATGTACGCTTTATTGTGACTAATTGAAAATGGAACCTTATAAAACATATACATTCCAATAAAATAAAGTTGAATTAATTTGAATACAACAGTTTGGAACATAAACATATAATTTAGAATAATAATATGAAAATAATTAAGAATAACATTTGGGTAAAGAGGGAAAAGTGTAAACCAAGTGAAAAATGGAGGTTTAGGTAGAAACCCTTACCTTATGTCGGAAAGCATTCTATACTTGAAATTAACATCCTGGATAATGAAATTATATTAATTAATAATTTAAATAATAATATATTAAATTTATATTTTATTTATTATAATTTTATTATGTTCGTTTATGGACTTTTTGATGAGTTTTAATATTCAATTTCTTTGTTCAGAAGTGTTCATTTCCTTGGTTTTAATGATTAGTTTCTATGCATACATGTACAACAGATCATGTGAAATGGAAATAGTAATATAGAATTAAAATTATATGTTATTAATGATAATATATAATATTTAATGTTCTCGTATATATATCATTTTTTCATATATTGGGATGATTCATTGGAGAAAGTGTTATTGATAACCGTTTGAATTATTTTTGTGTTCTCTCGATCATCACACACTAGTTTCGTTTTATTAAATAATATTATGTACAAATACTGGTTCTAGGAAATTATATATCTTTTAATATAAATATTATAAAATTTATTAACCATAAAATGGTTTTATGACCAACCTTAATGTTGGTATTAGAAAAAATAATAATCATTGTCCATGAAGGTGGTGAATAGACACCTCACAGACAACATTTTCATTTTTAGAAACAAATGGGAAGAGAAATGAATTGACGATGGATATACTATTATCATAATAAATTTAGAATATATATATATAATAATGGATTTATAATTCATGTTTAGGTATAGGAGGTATGGAAAGGATAAGAAATTAAAATAAATTGAAAGAAAATTACAAGAATGAAAAGAGATTTTATCTCTTGAATTCTTTCCCTTGAGAACCTCCCTAAAGAACATTGAAATTGTCTTTTTGGGAGACCAAAAAGATAGAAATGTGTCAGAGTTATTTTTAAAAAGTGATTGGGTAGAAATTTGAAAATATTAATTTTTTTGTAGGTGTGAGTGGAAGAGCTGGTGAGGGGTGGTTTTTATAGTGGGAAAGAGGGGTGTTTTCTGATTATTTTATTTATTTATTAATATTTGTAATCATGATAAGAAATGGTGTTGATTATTGAGACTAAATCAAGTAAGTAAAGCATGTTAGTTCATGATAATGGGCACTTAAATAATCCGTGAATCAATCATTCCTCAATATTTTATTTTTTTACATATAATTTTAAATACCATAAATTCCGATATGTTATTATTCACCAAAAGATCAACTATTTTAGAAAAAATTCAAAATGTTACCCTAACCATTTCCCAATGTGTAGAATTCAAAAATAGACTCCACTTTATGATTATAATTATTTATGTGTGATAAATTTAGCTTTTAAATAAAATCACTATTTACTCCAAAAAATACTCATTTTAATATTATAACTATTTTTATGACACATTAATAAAATAATTTAGGTCTCATAAAATTATCTTATAATAATAAGAACAAATAGATTAATTTATTAATCACTTTTATGAAAATAAATATTATATTAAATTTTTATTTTAATTGTAAAATTTAAAATAAACATTTATGTTTCACAAAAATATTAATAATTAATTTATCATTGTTAAAAAATTTATTTACTTATCCCTAATATAAATATTCCATATTTTAATTAATAAGATTCCAAAATTTTATTTATAATTTTATAGGTGAAGATAGTATTCTATTTGTCATATTATTATTCCTAATGGCCACATTATTATTCCAATGGTCATAATTAATTGTATGTTACAGTTCTAAACTCGATGTTGTGAGAAGAATAAACAATCGAAGATGTAAAATTTTAAAGGAGACGTACCACAAAATATTAGGGGTGTTATAACCCAAGTCCTTACTGAGTTTCCTTCGAGATACTCTTTAGGCATGATGAATATCCCTTAGTCTTATATATCTTGGATTTGGACCTTCATGGTCTGACACAAGTGTACACTACGTGGACTATGTGGATATAGACACTTGATTACATAATGTGGCCATTGTTTATATTTTCTCAAGATTTACAGATATAACCTGTATCAGTATTTGAATCTAGTGGTTAAACAAGACAATATAACTTTTTAAATATTTATAGAAACCCTTGACCGTGGTTTCTTTACAAATTTTTATTTTAATGTCCCATAATTTTCGTATAATTTTTTTTAATTATATGGAATTATTTTGAGACAGATAAATCTGACAGTAGGTGATTCCAAATCTTGGAGTGCCCGGAATGAATCGGAGTAAAATGTAAAGTTTAAAAATACCGTGTGTGAGTGGTTTTCTTGAAAAAATTGGAATGAAAATTAAATGGGTGCCCAGATCTAAAATCTGAGGGCACCATTGCATTCATGATAGTGAGTTTACCCTAGCCGTGACATAAGTTTAGTCGGCGCAGACCACCGGTGAGAAAACCCGAAAATTCCATAACTGTATATAAAATAATTAAAAAAGTTATTTTAGTTTTCAAATGCTTATAACTCACGAAGGGTGACTTGGATTAAAAATATGAGACCACTGCCGAGCCCCGGAAGGTATGATTTTTTTATGTAGAAACTAACATTGGCAAGCGTGGGACATCAATGAAAGTTAGTTTTTGGCCATAAATAATATAATTAAGTAAAAATTATATTATTGATAAAATACATAACTGCTAAATGGTAACATGGATTAAAAATCCAAGAGTACCGTTGAGTTATTTGGGACTGGTTTCCCATGGACAGAGCCTAACCTCGATCAGTGCGGGTCAAAGGTGAATGTTAGTAATTTATTGAACTTTTTTAAAGGGAAATTCAGTAAACACGTGGGTGGGGTATTCTAACTTTTTAACTGGTGATCGGATTAAAAAGATGAGGACACCTTTGAATCTGCAGCGTTGGGATTCTCTTAAGAGATACTTCACTTCGACTGTAGTAGGTCGGGTGAAAAAGTTAGTTTTTTTGAATTTTAAAGAAATAATAAAATAACAAAGAAATTATTATTTTCCTTTATTTTCCTTTTCAACAGAAGATGAGAGGTGGTGGTGGGACCAATAACACTTCAAGACATTAAATGGATTGACTCCTCTTCATTCTTGTAACTGCCCTGTTATAATTTGTAAATTTCATTAATTAAATTAACCCCATTAATTCCATGTTTGTTACTCACCCTCCCCCTCTCCTATTTATGTAGATCTTGGGGTAGAGTGTTGATACGACTTCACCAACCAACAAAAATCTGGGAAAGTACCATTATTCCAACCATTGGTAGGAAGAGACCGGTTTCAGAAAGTGGTGATGGGTACTAGAAAATCAGGAACCGATGACAACGACGAAGGAGGTTCTGTCGATCGTCGTCAGCATACGTCTAATCCAGGTAGGGGTTTGTTATAAACATTATCATTATGAGACAACCAGTTGACCACATTATTAAATCCTTATACGGAGGTCATGGGCTAAAAAAACAAGGCCCGAACACTCTTCCTCTTCAATATTTGTCTTGTTTTTTTGGAACGGTTTTGAAAATACGGTGGCAGGTTGAAACCGGAGGTCACGGAGTGGTGACGGCACCTTGGGAAAGCCGTATACGTAGACAGTGCCATGAACAGACCACCAGAGCACGTTCAGTGGCCCATGGAAGAAATTTCCCATGCACCATGTTGGTGACGAATGGCGGTGGACAGAGGAGACCCGTGGAAACCGGTCATGGGCAGTGGAAGGCGGTGCAAGACGGCGTGCCATGGTGGCCGAAGAAGTCCAAACCGAGCCAGTCATGTATAACCAAAAGGGAGGTTCCCACAGGCACCACCAGCAGTAGAAGGAGGGTGGTGCAGAGTAGCTGTGGCAGGAAGTGGCAACGCGACCCCACATTGCGCCGCGTTGGCGCAATCCGATCAGCCGAACGACCGACAATTAAATCGTGGCAGGGCAGCACCCCACTGCCTAGCCGAAACGGCCCCACAACCACTAGGCCAGTAGGACTAAATGGTCCGCCGTCAGGAGGACCGAGCTAGACGCGAGAACCGAGTGGACCAGGCCAGACATGCAGTCCAACGGGCCAGCGCAGGTGGGCCAAGCCCTACCCGAAGGGTCGGGCTAAACGTGACCTGGGCCCACAAGAAAGCCGATTTGAAACCAATGGGCTGGACCTAGTTAACCAGGCCAACCCCCAATGGGTCGGACCCGAGCGAGGTCAGGTATACCCCGGGACCCGTTGCATCAGGCCAGTCTGATCGAGTCGGAACGAGCACAGACCCAACTGGTACACGAATAAAGAAATTCTCATAATTGACGAACCGAGTATCCAATCGATGTGCCATCAGTGGAACTGGGACCCTATTGTGAAGTAGTCCTTCTGTCATATTCCGCCAGGCCTGACCAAACTGGGCCAGACCGAGGTGTGATCACCCCCATTTCATAGAGAGGGGTGTAACTAACATATCGGGCCTCCGATCAATGCTCCTTTTAAGGAATAAGGATCCTATTGAAAAGGCGGTCCTATCGAGATACACTAGATGAGTTTTGATGGAGTTTGAAAAGTGACTTGGATTGGATCAGAACAAAATCCAACCGGGCCCTTTTTACAAAAGTTCCCATATCTCACAAACTGGGTGTCTAAACGATGTGTCCTCTATTATGTTGGGACCCCTATAAAGGGGTGGTACCTTTGGTATACGTTTTTTGGGAATTTTTACTGGTTGAAATACGACTGATGGATTGAGGAGCAGTTCCCCCAGAACCAAGGGTGTTACGACTGAGAATCCAGTGGCCAGTTGTCACAATCATAGTGATCCTATGTGGATCAGCATCATAGGGACCCTGTGTGGATCAACTTCATAGATACCTTCTGTGGATCAGCAACATAGATACCCTATGTGGATCAAGATTATAGAGACCCTGTGTGGATTAGCATTATAGAGACCCTTTTTGGATCATCATCATAGCGACCTGACGAGGACCAACCTCAGAGCGGCCCATTGTGGATTAGCTTCATAGAGACCCTGTGTGGATCAGCATCATAGCAACCCTATGTGGATCATCATTATAGTGACCCTTTGTCAAACAGCATCATAGAGACCCTGTGTGGATCAGCATCATAGAGACCCTATGTGGAAAAACATCAAAGTGACCCTATATGGATCATCATCATAGTGACCCGACAAGGACCAGCCTGAGAGCAACCCATCGTGGATCAGATTCATAAAGACCCTGCATGGATCAGTGTCATAGCAACCATATTAGGACCATCCATAGAGTGGCCCGTCGTGGATCTCCTACATTATGACCCTGTGTGGATCAGCTTTTTATTTTCCTATTTCACTGAGTTTGTATATCTGGTGTGAGATGGATATTTCATCATGCTTTGTGATTGATGTATTTTTTTGGTTCTTCCTTTATGAAACTCTAGGATACCTTCGGGGGTCTCAGGGTCCTTTACTAGGTATTTTTATACTCTCCCCAACTCAGGCTTCGCCCGCACCATGTTGTGCCTTGTGAAGATGATGAGCAGCTGGGCTGAGACATAAGGGAGCTAGGACTAGGTGGTACAAAGAGGAGATGGGAAAACGTGGTGTGTTTTGGATATGATTTGTAACTACCCTTCAGGTAGGATCTTCGGTGGACAATCCAGGGGAAGTTTTTCTATTCTCAGATGTACTTGTACTTTTTCATTTGGTTTTGTATTCTGGCCCCTTTACTTTCAACTCACTTCTACTAATGCAGTTTACTTCATGGTGGCTTCTTCTTGTGTACTTGGGTTTTCTTTTTATACAGGTTTAAAGGCACTTCCTTCCCATTTTAGAGATACACTATTTTTATGCTATTCGCCAACCCCCGGACTATAGAAGGTGTGCTAGGACTAGTCACGACATGGGCCTTGTAGTACGGTTCGTGACAAAGGGTATCAGAGGAGTCAGTTCTACTGAAGAACTAAGACTCTAATCAATCCAAGGGAGCAACAGTGTTAATTATTTTGAGTGTGGTTTTTTGTTCGGGGGGTCCAGTGTTGGTGCGGTGGCATATGTATCCAAACACTAGGACCCTCAATTCTGATTTCTAACTCAGTGCATGAAAACACTGATTGCGTATGTTTTGGAAATGTATTACCTTGATCTATTTGAGTCATCTCACCTGGTATAACCTTTTGATTATGGTTCATCTTGATTCTCATTCAAGTTCCTCCAAGTAGATAACCAGCCATGATTCTTGAGAGAGTTCATGATGATGGCCCACCGAGCGATGAGGCTTCGGTGTAGGGACCTCTTATAGTTATGCCACCTTCGGGTGGCACACCAACAGCACCAACACCCATTGGGAAGCCGTTTCCACTAGCCACACTAGCAGACAGTGCACACCAACTGAGCGTGTTTCACGAGTTCCAGCGGCAGAGGCCTCTGAGGTTTCAAGATGAGACACATCCCCTAGCAGCTGATAACTGGCTGGAGGCTGTGGCAATAGTTTGTTTCTTAGTTGGGACAGCAGTAGATCAGATGGTGATCCTAGTAGGTAGTCTTTTTTAGTGTGTGACCATGAGGTTGGTCTTCATGGTAATGAGGCTTTGGTACGTGGATCGTTGCCTGAGATGGTACCTTCAGGTAGTGTGCCATATATAGCATTACATGTTGGCCAGTAGTTATAATTGGTGGAATAGGTAGAGAAAAAATGTTGGCTTAGTACCATACATGTGTTTCGGCATCAGATACCCCTTAGGATCCAAGGAAAACTCGACTCACAGGTGGCTAAGGACGGGCTTGAGGAGGTGGTCGAGTTTCCATCTAGTAAGGGCACCATTCTATCAGATGGTGGTCCTGATAGAGAGTCTTCTACGTGGCTCAACAGGATGATGACAGGGTTTAGATTATCTTGATATTGTGAAGAGGTGACTTTTCAGTGTATAATATTAAGAAAATTAATTAGATAGGGGGTTTTCTTGCCAAAAAGGGAAAAGGGGAGAGTTTTCCCAAGAGCTTCTATAGCATCTTCATGATGACATGTCAGAAGCTGAGTATTCCTGAAGGCGTACAGACCTTCCTAGGTACTCGATGATTACATTACGGTCAGAGATTTAGGGATCGGACATCCGAGCGAGGTGTGTTTAGAGACATACAAGCCATTACTATTCATATATGTATTCCTAATTATGTTAGGGTTCTTGAGAGAAACTTTTTTGTTGAATGTTCTTTGGATGAGAGGATACAGGTAGTGAATGTTAGTAGTGGGAAAGCAGAAAACTGACGCCAGTCTTAGAGACTTGGGCATGTAAAAATTTTCAGGATGAGGAAGGGATGGAGATAGATGAATCTGTTGAGTGGCAGACTTGGAATTAGAGCTTGGAGAGAAGCATGAGGTGGTATACATTTCGACATGTTATAACCACCACCCCAATTTTGTCCCCACCAGGCTCAGGGAGCTAGAGGGCATGGGAAGGGAGTACCTTCATGCGGTCAGGTAAACCCTAAGGCTCTAGGAATGATTCCAGTTATGTTTTGTGTCTAATAAAAGCTATAGTATTAATAGACATAGGTACCAATCGTTCCTTATTGCCATGAATATTTGTCAAGACCTATAGTTTCTGGTTAAATCGATGAATTGACCCTTATGTCTGGATATACCTTTGGGAGGAGACTTGAAAATCACACTTTTTCTGATAGTGTGATCTGACCCTTAAGGAGACAGTTTCAGTTGGAACCTCTTGGTGGTAGCATCGAGGCCTTAAGACTCTAGTTTGGGTTTGTATTGTACATCCATAGTTCATACTCAGGTTGACTATTTTAGGTAAAAAGGATGTAGTATATCTATTGCATTGGAATGGGGTTTTCCTTGGTCGGTGAAAAAAGAAACCCAGGAAGCACATGATGAAATCATGAATAGGAGGGTGCAGCTGATGACTCCTGAGTTGGCCAGCCTTACCCTCGTGTTAGAAAGAGTTTTTAGTTTTTAGTTCCCAATAGTAGTGGTAGATTCTGGGGACATATTTTCAAAATATGTTTCTAGGATTACCTCCCTAAATAGAGGGGGACTTCTTCTTTAGCTAGGTACTATCAGAGATTTGTACCTGACTTCTCTAGGGTAGAAGCACCCTTTTCATCATTGATGAAGAAGGGAGAGCCTTTTCTGTGGATAGAGAACTATTAGAAGATCTTTTAAGAGTTGAGACAGAGACTGATGAGTGCCCCCATCTTGAGGCTACAAGAAGAGGGTGTTTGGTATGTTTTCTACTGTGATGCATCAGGGACAAGACTAGGTTGTTTCCTGATGTAGGAGTGAGCAGTGATCACCTTGGACTCATGGTAGTGGAGACAAAATGAGAAGAACTATGCTACCCATGACCTGAAGTTAGCAGTAGTGGTCTTTCCATGGAAGATGTGGTGGCACTACTTGATGGGTTAATGGTTTACTATTTACTCTGATCAAAAGAGTCTCAGGTATATCTTCTCACAAAAGGACTTGAACCTAAGACAGCGATGATGGCTAGAGTTCCTCTAGGATGATGACTTTGAGATAGTCAATACTCCGAGGAAGGGGAACATTGTAGTAGATGCACTCAACGAGAGGTCTGGTCTACACCTGCTGAGTGAGGCATCAAAGAAGCCAGTCGCGCAACCAATATCCATCATGAATAAATGTGGAGCATCTTACCGCCATTATATGACTATAACTCCACCAATTCCTCAACGAGTTCGAGAGGCAAATCTTGGGACATTGACTGCGAGGCCCAACGTGCTCAGATATCCCCAGGAAGATATCCCAAATGATTTTCTAAATGTGGGGAACACATCGTTCTATTTAGAAAACACATCATGGTACCAGTGACGCTTTGAGAGGAAGTGTTGATGTAGTTCCCTACATCCCCTTTAAAGATACATCCTAGAGTCGCGAAGATGTTCCAGTACCTCTGGTATCAGTACTGGTGGCTATGGATATAGGACGTGGTGGCTGAGATTGTTTCATAATGTCTCACTTGTCATCTAGTGAAGACAGCACAGAGCCAGCAGAAGTCTTATACCAACAGGAGACAGAGACCCTTGGAATCCGAGGAGAGAGACCATGTCTTCCTACAGGTCTCACCCTGATGAGGATTGTTGTGGTTTAGCTGCGGCGGAAGTTATCTTTGAGGTTCATCAGCCCTTTATAAATTCTTAGTAGAGTGGGTGTGGTCGCGTACCTTCAATATCTCCCCCCATAGATGCACCGGGTGCATAATATTTTCCATGTGTCGAAGCTGAAGAGATGTGTGCATGATCCAAGACACGATATCAACTTGGGAGAGATAGACTTTGACAACGGGGTGACTTATACGGAGTTCCCAGTGGATATAAAGGATCGATAAAATTAAGTCCTTCATGGACGGTTCATCCCTCTGGTGCGAGTTTGGTGGCAGAAGAGGAACCTATAGGAGATCACATGGGAGCGGGAGGCTAAGATTCATGCTCAATACCCTCATTTTTATGATTTTACTTTTTTTTGGATTTTGGGGATGTAAATCCCTATGATGGGTAGAATTTAATGTCATAGAATTTAGGTATATTTTTTAATTATATAGAATTATTTTGAGACCGAAAAATCTGATGAGATGTGATTCAAAGGCCCGAAGTTGCCGAAAGGATCCAGCTAAAATGTAATGTTTAAATATAGCATGGGTGAGTGGTTTTCCTGGAAAAGTGGAGTAACTCATAAATGGGTTTTTTGAACATAAATATAAGGGAAGCGTAGCGTTCAGGATAGTTGTTTTAACTGAGGCATGACTTATGTTTATTCGGCGCAGGCCTCCGAAGAGAGAACTCGAAAATGGAATAACCGTAAATAAAATAATTAAATAAAGTTATTTTATTTTTCAAATGCTTATAACTTACGAACACTGAATCAGAAATAAAAATATGATACCACTGTTGAGCTCGTGAGGGTTTCCTTTCTTTAGGAAGATACTAGCATTGGCTGGTGTGGGCCAAATATGGAAGTAATTTTTTGCCCATAAATAAAATAATTAAGTAAAAATTATTTTATTGATAAAATCCATAACTTCTATATGGTAACTCAGATTGAAAATCCGAGAGTATTGTTGGGTTACTTGAGACGTGTTTCCATTAGGAAGATCCTAACCTCAACCAGCGTGGGTCAAGGGTGAATATTAATAATTTATTGAACTTTTTTTAAATTTATATTTAGTAAATGTGTGGGAGGTGTTTTCTAACTTTTAAACCAGTGCATGGATTAAAAATACAATGGGACCATTGAATTTGCAATACTGGGATTCACATAAGGGAGGCTTCACATCAACCGATGTTGGTCGGGTGAAAAATTTTGTTTTTGCAGCTTTTAAAGAAATAATAAAATAATATAGAAATTTTTATTTTATTTTCTTTTGTTTTTCTCAAGCGGATAAGTAGTGGTGGAGGAAACAATGAAACTTTAATCCATTAAATGGATTGACTCCCATTTATTCTTGTAACTACACTGTTGAAATTTGGAAGGTTCACCAATTAAATGAACCCCATTAATTCCACTTGTGTTACTCACCTTCCCCCTATCCTATTTATATGGAGCTTGGGGTAGAGTGTTGGCACTGCTTCACCAAGTGACAAAGCTTTAGAAAATTACCATGATGCCAACCACTTAGAGGATGAGACCGGTTTTAGAGACCAGTGATGAGAACCACCGAATCACGAACCAACAACAATGGTGAAGGAGGTTCCATCGATCGTCATCAGCAGACATCTAATCCAGGAAGGGGGTTTATTGTAGAGTTTATCTTTATGAGATAACATGTTCACTACTTCATAAAATCCTAACATGGAGGGAATGAGCCAAACAAACAAAGACGGGACCCTTTTCCTCTTCGTAATTATTCTATTTTTCAAGAACAGTTTTCCAAACAGGGTGGCAGGATAAAACCAGAGGTCACGTAGTGGTGACGGCTCCCCGGGAGAGCTTTAGGTGAAGACAACACCAGGAACGGACCACCAGAGCACTTTTAGTGGCCTGTGGAAGAAATCACCAGCGGGCCATGTCGGCGGCGGCCGACGGTAGTGGGAGGACACTCGTGGAAATCGTATGTTGGAGGTGGAAGGTGGTGAACTATGGCATGCCATTGTGGCTGAAGGCGGATGGCCCATGTCAGTCATGTAGGACTAAAAGGCCAGCGCTGCAAGAACCGCCAGTAGAAATAGTCGCAGCCAGTGGGTCGCGGCAGAAGGAGGTCGGCGTGAAACAGCCGCGACCAGCGGGCTTTGGTAGGAAGGTGAGGCATGGCCCCACGCCGCTACGTATTGGTGAAATCCAGTCAACCGAACGGCTGACCATTGAATCATGGTGGGGTAGTGCCCCACTGGCTAGCTGAAATGGCCCCACAACTGCAGGGCCAGCGGGACACAACGGTCCGCCTACGGGCTGACCGAGCCGAACGCGGGCTGGCTGAGTGGACCAGACCCAGATAGCGGGAAATACTCACGGCCTAGTTATCCAACCCTACCTCACGGTCCAAACCAGCCAACTGACTGGGCCGGACCTGCGGCCATGCGGGCCAGCACGAGAGGGCTGAGCCCCAACTAACGTTCTGGGCCGACTGCAGCCCGGGACCATGAGATAGTCGGGTAAATCCTTCCGGGCTGAACCCAGAGAACATGGATGAAACCCAGGGGGTCGGACCCAATCGGGGTTAGGTAGACCCCAGGACCCATTGTGTCGGTCCAGTGTAACCGAGTCGGACCAGGCCCAAACCCAACTGGTACCTGAATAAAGAAACGCTCGTAACTGATGAACCAGGCATCTAATCAATGCACCTTCAAGTGTGTTGGAACCCATTTTTGGAAGTGGTCCCTTTGGAATATTTCAGTGGGCCTGGCCATGTCAGGTCAGACCGAGGTGAAATCACCACCGTTTCACAAAAAGGGTTGTAACTAACAGAACATCCATCCAATTGACGGGCCGTCTGAGGAATAAGGATTCGTGAAACACGGAGGTACTATGGAGATAGTATAAGTGATTTTTGGTGGAGTTTTACATGAGACCATGGATGTATTATACCTGAATCCAACATTTCACTTTTTACAAAAGTTCCCATATCTCACAGACTGGGCGTCTGAACGATGTGACGTCTATCACATTGGGACCCCTGTCATGGGGCGGTCCCTTGGGTATACTTTTCCCAGACATCATACAGGTTGAAGTATGACAGATTTCATGAGGAGCAGTTCCCCCAGAACCAAGCACGTTATGAGAGGGAATCCAGTGGTTGGTTGTCACACTCTTAGCGAACCTGTGTGGATCAGTATCATAGGGACCCTGTGTGGATCAGCTTCATAGAGACCCTATGTGGATCAGCGTAATAGAGACCCTGTGTAGACCAGCATCATAGAGACCTTGTGTGAATCAACATCATAGAAACATGACAAGAACAAACCTTAGAGCATTCTTTTGTGGATCGGCTTCATAGTGACCCTATGTGGATTATGATCATAGAGACCCTATGTGAATCAACATCATAGAGACACTGTGTGGATTAGCATCATAGCGGCCCGATGAGGACCGGCCTTAGAGAAACTCATCGTGGATCAGCTTCATAGAGACCCTGTGTAGATCAGCATCACAGATACAATGTGTGCATCATCATCATAGCGACCTTGTGTGGATTAGCATCTTAGCAACCCTTTGTTGATCAATATCATAGCGACCCGATGAGGACCATCCTTAGAGCGGCCCTTCGTGTATCAGCTACATAAAGACCCTCTATAGATCAGCATATTTATTCCTATTTCACTATGTTGTATACCTGGTGTGAGATGACTATTTATTAGTGCTTTTTTATTGAGTTCTTGTTTGTGGTTTTTCCTTTGTGGAACTCTTGGGGGCTTTAGGGGGTCTCGGGGTCCCCTATTGGGTATTGTTATACTCACCCCTTCACTGGTTTCACCTGGACCTTGTTGTGTATCGTGCAGACGATGAGCAACAAGGCTGAGACTTGAGGGAGCTAGGACCAGGGGGTACACTGAGGAGACGGGCTGATATGGTTTGCTATGGGGACTAGTTGTACCTACCCTTCAGGTAGGATTTTTGGTGGATGATCCAGGATCTGTTTTCCTCTTCTCAGCTTTACTTGTATTTTTTTAGTTGGGCTTGTATTCTGGACCCTTTACTTTCAGCACACTTTTACAACAGTAATTTACTTCAGAGTTGCTTCTTATTGTGTACTTGGGTTGGGTGTGTGTATTGGTTTAATGGAAATGCCTTCCCATTTTAGGAATTCTCCTTTTCAGTTCTAGTCGCCAACCCCTGGCCTATGGAAGGTGGTCTTCAGGTAGTCACAGCACTGGCCCTGGTGAATGGGTTTTGACATTTTTTGGAATCCACGCTTTTCTAGACATGATCAAATATTCTTGACTCCTTACATTTATTATAGTTATCTCGATGATATACGGAACATTGCTTCTATTTATATCACACAGACATGGTATTTTATAGACACCATTACTGGTGGACTAATGACTGTTCTCTCACACCCTATTTTAGTAGTCGTTGGTTATTTGGATAGACTTCATGGATACAGGTAGGGATTGGTTAAATCCCCCAATATTTGATGCTTTATTGGGTCATTTCATAAAATAATTGGAGCACATGACTGAGCTAGGATCATGATTCTATAAGGATATCGTCCTTATTAATTTTATTTTACATTGATACATGTATTGTATTAGATTCGTGTATACCTATTTTCTTACTTTTAAGATACATTTCATGATCATTATATTGTATATAACAGCTTTGGTATGTTTTACTATTTCAGTATTCTGGGGGTTATCTTATATGTAACAACCAGAGATTTTATTAGAATTATTCTTTTTAATTTCATTGGTGTCTTCTGTTGTATGCTACACCAAGATTATCTTGCGCTATACGCAACACCGTATTAGGTTGCAGTATACGCAACACTATTCTTGGCTCGTGTTATACACAATTTCAAGTTCATTTTGTAGAAATTATTCTACGCAACATTAAGTATAGATTTTTTTTAATGTATAAATGAAATATGGTTGTATTTTGTTATAAGCAACAAAAAAGGAGTCTTGCACTACAAACCACCCTAACTTGTCTTGCATTACAGGCAATCACGACCTTCCTCGATAGCGTGTGCAGTACGCAATATCGGGTTACACTAAAAAACGATATATTGTTATAATATTATTATGGACTAGCCATTATGAATAGTATTAACTAAATTTTGAATTTTATTACATTATTATTCATCTTACATATTTTCTAGAACATGGTATGAGAACAAAATAAATGTTTCGGGTGAAATAAGTATTTTTCAAAAAAATGCAGTTTTACCGCCTTTTGATGGCGCACCCACATTGAATCTAGTTTTTGACATGTTTATAAGTTATATTTGTAAAAATAAAATTCTTCCTTGGAATCAGGATATAAAAATTTAATTTGGATAAATTTTTCATATTATTCTGATAATTTTCATATTTTTATGAATAGTAAAAACACACTATATTTTAATTAAAAACAACTTTTTTCATCGCAATAATTTATATGGATATATTATCATTTTAATTGGTTTTAAAGTGTAATTATAATATATTTTTACCATTTAATCCAATGTTGGTCATTGGAATTAATTTCACATGGAAATTCTACATGAACAAGTGACGATCTTTTGATAGTTATTATTTCTTAAAAACACGCTATTTGTTTTGATAACGGGAATTACTTTTAAAATTAATTAATTCCACTTCTATGTTTTGAATATGGAAAATTAGACATCATTTTTGGATATGGAATATCAAATATAGTCTAGGCTGAATTTTTGGTATTTTTCTGAAAAACTTCAATTTTTGATGAATAGTGAAAACACTCAGTTTTTTGTTAAAACAGACTTTTTATTAAAATAATCATTTATATGATTTAAATTTTTTTAGGTAAAAATAGATACATAATACTTAGGTAAGTTCAATGAAATTCATTAGAATCATTTTATAATAATTTTAGATTTATAAAAATTGTATTAAACTTTTCACCGTCTTTTACCCACCTCCTAGGAGCTTTTGGAATTGTTCATAAAACATAATTTTACCACTTTTGTGAGTTTAATTTCGAAAATATGAGAGACACGGTTAATATCAAGGAGTAAAATGTGGTTCAATCAGATAAAAAAAAATTTTGGTGAATAGTAACGTTTTACTTTAATTTTCCACGGTTGAAAGTAAATAGGGTAATTCAAGGTTAAAAGAATATTATAATAATTCCAAATTACCTTAACACTTGTCCAAACCTTATTGGATGAGTAATGGCTGACCATGTGCATCCTTGAGACGATTTTGGTACCCCATGGAGCCACTTATGAAAGCCAATGACACATTAGATTAATTAAATTAATGTCAAGACAAAATTGGCATTAACAAAAATCCTTTAGTAATTAATTTTTATAAGGGGCTATATAAATTATCTTTTCCACTAAAAATATTCATTGGAAAAACATAGTTCTTCATTCTCTATTCACCCTATAAGCACAAAGATGTATAGGGACCTGAAGGAGTACTTCTGGTGGGATGACATAAAAAGAGATGTTGCTGAATATGTCTCTCGATGCTTGGTTTGTCAGCAAGTTAAAGATGAGAGATAGAAGTCTAAGGGGATGTTACAACCATTAACCATACTAGAATGGAAATTGTAAAACATCACTATGTACTTTGTTATTGGACTTCCCAAAACATCCAAAGGCAATAATTCTATGTGGGATATAGTTGATCATCTTACGAAGTCGACACACTTCATTGTTATTAGTGAGGATTTCTCTCTCGATCAGCTTGCCATGATAAATGTAAATGAATCGGTAAGATTTCATGGAGTTCCACTTTCCATTATATCTAACAGGTATCTGAGGTTTACCTCTAAGTTTTGGCGATGTCTTCAGCATAATCTAGATACAGAGTTGAGTTTGAGCACTTCTTATCATCCCCAGATAGACGGTCAGTCTGAGAGGACAATTCAAACTTTTGAAGACATGTTGAGAGCATTATATATGGATTTAAAATGCAGTTGGGATCAACACTTACCTTTGGTGGAATTTTCTTATAATAATAGCTTTCACTCCAGTATTCAGATGGCTCTTTATGAAGCTCTCTATGGAAATAAATGCAGAACTCTAACTTGCTAGGATGAATTTGGGGAAAGAAAGCTATTAGGACCCGATGTTGTTGATGAGATGATAGAAAAGGTCTGATCTATTCAAAAACACATAAGAGGAGCTCATAGTCGACAAAAAGGTTATTTTGATAACAGAAGAAAAGACCAAGAGTTTGTAGTGGGTGATAAAGTGTTCTTACGAATTTCTCCTTGGAAGAGAGTAATGAGATTTGGAAAGAAGGGCAAGCTGAGCCCTAGGTATATTGGTCCTTTTGAAATACTGGATCGTGTTGGGAAGGTAGCTAACCGATTGGAACTTCCACCGAATCTCTCTCATGTTCATGATGTGTTCCATGTATCTCTCCCGAGAAAGTACATACCCCATCCTTTACATGTAATAAGCTCAGAAGTTGTACCGCTGGAGCAAGATCTTTCTTATGAAGAACAACTGATAGAGATTCTGAATCGCAGCAAAAAAGTTTACAAAACCAGAAAACTCGTTTGGTTAAATTTTTTTTGGAGGAACCACCAATTAGAAGAAGCTACATGGGAACATGAGGATATGATGGGGGAGGGGTATCATCATCTATTTGTTATGAAGTGACGAATTTCACGGGTGAAATTCTTTTTAAGAGGGGTAGAATGTAACACCCTGATATTTTATGAGAAATAATTTTTTTTCTTATTTTATATGCAACACCAATAGAATATTTCACTACACACAACACTGTCTTGGCTTGCATTTCATGCAAGAGCATCCTTCCTTAATAGCTTGCGTTGTACGCAGTACCGAGTTCCACAAAACAATAATATATTATTATAATATTATGAACTAGAAATTATGAACATTATTGACTGATTTTTGAATTTTATAACATTATAACTCATCTTACACATTTTCTAGAATGAGATATGAAAAAAATCAATTTTTTTGATAAAAGAAGTATTTTTCAAAAAATGAAGTTTTACCGCCTTTTGATGGAGCATCCATTTTAAATATAATTTATGACAAGTTTATAAGTTTAATTTTACAAAATCAACCACTTCTTTTGAATCATGATATAACAATTTACATTGGATAAATTTTTTATACTTTTCTGATAACTTTCATATTTTGATCAATAGTAAAAATACAGTAAATTTTTCTTAAAAACAACTTTTTTTCATCAATATAATTTAGATGGTTAAATGATAAAATTTAATTGATTTAAAGTATAAATAGAATATATTTTTACCATTTAATATAATTAAAGTGATTACCATTAATTTTATATTGAATTCGTAGGTAAAAACATTTCAATATTGGACAATGTTTTATCTTGTAAAACCCGTTTGTTTAACAACGGGATTAATTTTAAATTAATTACTGAAACTTATGTGATTTTAATTTGGAAAAATGGATTCCATATTTGGATTAATTGGGTCCAAATTCTGTTAATAGTTTACTTTTATTTTTTTGACATTATGAATAGTAACTACAGTAACTTTTATTTACTACTATTAAAGGTAAATCGGGTAATTAAGGGTTAAAATAATATTATTAAATTTCCCTAACACATTCCAAAAATCTATTGTATGAATAAAAGTCGACCCATATCACCTAAGGGTCATAATAGATTCGTTTCATGGAATATTGACCATGAAAATGATATAATTATAATTAAAACCAAAGAAAGTGACAACATGTCACTCTCTTATATCTTATAAGTGTAATAATTTTAATCTAGTGATAAAATTCATAAAACTTATAACATTAATAGTATACAGAAATCTAATAAAATTATCTACATCATGTGAATTTATTTATAATTTTTAGGGATTAAATAATTATCATTAATGATGACACAATAGTGATGTTGAAATTATTTTATTGATTTAAATATCAAATAAATGGTTTTAAAAATATTAAACTAAATAATATATGAAATATTTAATGTGATCCATGAATTTTATAGATGGATATGACATGTTAGTAATCTATTAAATATTTTTGGTCCAATATATCCTCTGTGTAGATTTTATTTAAATTCAAATAAATGAATAGTGTCAGAATTAACACTATGGTTATTTTATAAAAATAAAATTTTATAAATTTTTTTAAAAATAAAAAAAATATTTAAAAATTATAAATTTAAATTTATATGGTCTACAATGTAATAATATATCCAATTATGGATAATTCACATCACATATGTAATTATTTATAACAATTTATTATTTAGAATATTATTACCACAAATAAAAATAAATAGATTTAATAAGGATAAATCAATTTGATAAGGATTAAAATAAATTCAAAACATGTATAAATTTGATTTCTTTATGATATTACAATCTTATATCATCTCATATTCCAATTGAGTGAAATAAGTATTTTTCAAAAAAATGCAGTTTTGCCGCCTTTTGATGGCGCACCCACATTAAATCTTGTTTTTGACATGTTTATAAGTTCAATTTGACAAAATAAAATTATTCCTTGGAATCAGGATATAAAAAATTAATTTGGATAAATTTTTCATTTTATGTTGATAACTTTCATATTTTCATGAATAGTAAAAACAAGCTATATTTTAATTAAAAACAACTTTTTTCATCGCAATAATTTATATGGTTAAATTATATTATTAATTGGTTTTAAAGTGTAATTAGAATATATTTTTACCATTTAATCCAATGTTGGTCATTTGAATTAATTTCACTTTGAAATTGGACATAAACAAGTGATGATCTTTTGATTCTTATTATTTCTTAAAAACATGCTATTTGTTTTGATAACGGGAATTAATTTTAAAATTAATTAATGCCACTTCTATGTTCTAAATTTGGAAAAATAGACATCATTTTTGAATTCAGAATATCAAATATAGCTTAGGCTTAATTTTTGGTATTTTTCTGAAAAACATAAATTTTTGATGAATAGTGAAAACACTGAGTTTTTGGTTAAAACTGACTATTTATTTAAATAATAATTTATTTGATTTCAATTTTTTAGGTAAAAATAAATACATAATACTTAGATAAGTTAAATGAAATTCATTAGAATCATTTTATAATAATTTTAGATTTATAAAAAATGTATTGAACTTTTAACCGTCTTTTACCTACCTCCTATGAGCTTTTGCAATTGTTCATAAAATATAATTTTACTGCTTTTGTGAGATGAATTTCAAAAATCCAAGAGACATGGTTAATATAAAAGAGTCAAATTTGGTTCAATCAGATAAAAATAATTTTTGGTGAATAGTAACTTTTTACTTTTATTTACCACGGTTAAAAGTAAATAGGATAATTTAAGGTTAAAAGAATATTATAATAATTAAACATTACCTTAACACTTTTCTAAACCTTATTGGATGAGTAATGTCCGACCATGGGCATACTTGGGTCGATTTTGGGACCCCATGGAGCCACTTATAAAAGTCAATGACACATTAGATTAATTAATTTAATGTAAAGACAAAATTGGCATTAACAAAAATCCTTTAGTAATTAAATTTTATAAGGGGATATATAAATTATCTTTTCAAATATAAATATTAATTGGAAATCTAAAAATATTTCCTACATTTTTGTATTTTTTTATAATTTTTAGACATCAAATAAATTAAATTATTTATGACACAATAATGATGCAGTATTTACCTCATTAATAAATGATTTAAATAAATAAGATTTTAATGATTAAAATATTATCTACAACCTGTCCAATTCCTATTGGATGATTTTATTTCGTATATGAGTCATCTTATCTTTGACAATAATGTGTTTTGGACCTCTTGAAACTGAAGATACGTTTATATTAAAATAATGTTTTCACACTTTCCTAAAGAGCCCCTCTTCTCCCTTATAAAAGGAGACCACTTCTATGCAATTCCTCACACCTCTCAAGCCTTTTGGCTCGTCCAAAATCTGCCCAACTAATCTCCCTACATCCCTCTCCTCCCCATAGAAGCCTTAGATTAGGCAGAAGGCACTTCAAGAAGTCCTTTTGGTTCAATCCAAAGGAAGTTACCCAAATTAAAGGTAATAGTTCCTCTTAAGTTGTTTTCTTTTATTCTACTTATCCAACCCCTAAACAATTTTTAATCCTCTATTTTGTAACAACAACACTATACTAAATATACTATGATGTTGTTATTATAAGTATTCAAACTACACTTACACACACCTCCATCTAATGGATGAAGAACATATTGTTTATGTGATGGCAAACTAACGCCTCACGAAACGATGATTGTTCGATTTTCTCCTACCGCCTCTCATGGTGGCCATTATGATGGCACTATATTTATATATGATATATATTATGTTTGTTACTTACTTATTCTTCTTTAATTTCCAATTATATCAATCCTTTATGGTTTCCATAGTTGTTAAATACGATAATCTCATTTGAGGAAGTGAGGACTACTGCCCCCTCAAAGTGATGTGATTCATTAATGCCTTATGTGGGATGTATAAAGGTTAGAGTTAATGATATTATATATGATATTATAATGGAATTATAATATTCCTATGTATCATTATGTTTTAATTCCATTAAAATAATAAATATAAATGAAAGTAGCGTTCATGCGTACGTACGGTTTACCATCTCCATGAAAGGTGCATTTGATTTCTTACCTCCATATGTTATGTACTATTATAAATACATGTATATGATGGATATATAATGAATATATATGATTATTTACATTCTGGAAGTAATTAAATCATGATACAAATAATAATAACATCAAGAACAAGAAGTCCAAACACGTACGATAAATAAGATGATTTTACGCAAAACGTTGCTTTAACATGGGATTTACAAAAGAACGGGTAATATAAAGTCATAAGTGAACCATATATGATATCATAACAATGAATATGATTCTGTAATATGTCAATGACATTATTTAAATCATTATAAAGGAGGTTCAGATACGTACAAAGCATATCGGACCTAAGGTAAGGGATAACCTTTCCAATCTCTTTCTTATCCGAGAATGTTTATTCGTAAGTATTTGCTGGGGTTATTGTTATCATCAAAGTCCATGTTTTCTAAAAACTTTTTTATGTATGTTTAATTTCCTTTTTACCCATTTTGTCTTTTACTACATGGTATGTAAGGAATCTTTCTTTTGTTTACGTTACGAGGTACTTTTTGACTTTTCTGACAAAAGAACGAGGAGAATGTTTTTTTTAACTTATATGGCATGAAAGGATTTTTACAGTTTTATAAAGCCTTATTATCATGAAGAATCCTCCAAAAGATTTCATGACTATTTTCAAAAAAATATCTTTCTTTTAAAATTGCATGACATTTTGTGAAAAGAAATTGATTCTGAAGAAGAAAGGATATTTTCCTCAAGAATTCATTTCAAGTGTTTTATCAAAACCATTTTTCCATCTAAGATGACATTATTTTATATGTGTATGTTTCAAATATAATATATCTATTATTTAAAAGGTCTCACTTTTCTTATGATGAAATTATATCCATTTGTTTTATATGGATTATGTTATGATGGGATGATGTTTATGAGACCCATTTTTATTCTTTGGGTTATGATGAATGATTTATGTTTATGTTGTGGCACAAGTAAGAATGATTTCATTATGAGATGGGTGGTACCTATATCTCCCTCCAACGCATTGGGTAAAGATTTATATCTCATGAGATAGACATGGCTAGAACAACAACTAAATCCGGTTCAGTAATACAGGGCTGGAACGGTAAGTAAACTCGGTCCAGTAAGGGACTTTGTCCACAAAGATGGTCTTGGCAACAATGCCTTGGCTACTATGGAAATCATTACATGTGCTTAATTGATGCCAAAATTACATGTTTTATTCCCATTCTATTTTATCATGATTAATGTTACTTTATGATCTATGCCTTATGTACTGCCATGTTTTATGTCCTTGCCCAAGATTTTGATGTTTAAATATTAGGTTCATGTTTTTAAGTTAAAATGTATATGATTTGTTTTATTTTATCCATGCTTACCCTTACTGAGAATTTGAGCTCACACTTTATATGTTTTCTTTTCCATAGGACTTAAAGAAAGGTTTTAGGTAAGAAAACAAAAAGGGGAAGATCTTTATGGGAGATGTTGAAGATCTTTCACCGTGATTAGAAGATTACGTTCCGAGTTTCCAAAGACACTAAACTATTACGGTCCTTGTGTGTCTGTTTTTGTTATGTATTAAGTATTCCGCAAAATTAATGTAATGTCCATGTACTTCAAGCTTCGGGCCTCTACATTCTAGCTACTTTCGGTTATTTTATCTACTTCATCTAATTTATTGTTATTATTATTACCATTATTCTATACTCTAAAATGATGTCGTAATATCCCCAAAAATACACACTAGGACATCAATTCTATTAAATTGCCTCTAGAATATGGGGAGGCACGCTTCAAGCCATGTGACTCATCAGAATAGGGCTCTATGTATTGGAACCCAAGTTGGGACGTTACATATATACAGACCATTTCAGGTATTTAATATGAATATCAATTTATTCATTATGATTGTTTATTAAGTTCGTTTTACTTTTTAAATTGGTATATTTAAATGAAAATATGTTCATATTCCTCTTTTTGATTTTGTATATTTTTTTCTATATTCATATTTTTCAAAATTGTTTTATAATTATCCTCATTATTTACTCAAATTCATTATTAAGGAAATTCTAAGATATCCTTTATTTTTTTCATTTTTTAAAATAATATTTATAATTTTATCCCAAAATGATCATTTTTAGCATTATTTATAAAAATATAGAAGGAATGTTTTATTTTATTGTATATTGTGTAAACATACATTCACATATCCATAATCGTTTTACACCCTTTAGTCCTATAATTTTTTAATTGTTTTACAAAGAAAACTCTTTAATGAAAATTAATTTTAAATGTTTCATTTCTATTTTATCTAGTCTATAAAATAATTAATTTTAATACAAAATATACAATTTTTATAGTCATCTATCATCTCTTGAATAATCTCTTAGACGCTAACATTCACTTGAAACATTAAATTTATTGTAATCATTAGACATTACATTTCCCTTTAAATATACATATTCTTTGTATCATATATATTCTTATTTACTCAACTATATTTCAATTCATATATGGTGTTTTACATTGAAGGTTATTTAATTATTAAGGTAATTATTGATAATATGTATTATTTATTCAATACAGAAATTTTTTGATAGGATAGTTATTTGTGGATGAAATTATTCATTCAATATATGAGGAATGAATTATACATTCCCTAAAGTGTGAGGAAAATAAATATATATCCCCTCAATTCATGGATATGTATTATGAGAAAAATTAGTAATCTTTCATAAAATGGGTTTTTTATGTATAAATACCATTTGGTTAAACTTTCGTGGAACAAGGCTTTGATGGTGTAGTGATCATGATCTAAAATCATGACATCCAATACTATGAATTTCATTTAGTGACAATTCAATAATTATTATATATGAGATTATTACATTGATATTTTCCATGGATTCATTTTTTACTCAATTTATTGATTGAATGGAATGTGTCTCCAATAATTTACATTTCCTTATTGATTCTTAATAAATTTTATTATATGTAAATTTTTACGAGTATCTGATATCACCCTTTATTTTGTTTTATTTTATTTGTATATGAAGATGGATATTATGAAAAATTTCAAGGATGAAAAAATTATTTATGTTAAGTATTTTATATATCCAATATATTTTTGGAATAATTCATATATCTGGTTCTTCATGACAATTAAACTGATCATTCCTTAAGATTTTATTCCTTATGTCTATGCCCCTCTAATAAAGTAGACACCGACTATAGTTACCTAGAGTTGGGATTGTTATATTTTTTATTAAAATAATTATTGTAAAGAACATAGGGAATATATTTTAAACAAACATAACTAAAATGAGAACAATTAGAATATCTTATAGTATTATACAATTTTTACCATTAGATGGTTTTTTATTTTATGGAAAAATATTAATGATGATTATGGTTTGAATCGTTGTATTCTATTATTCAGTGATGGCACCTAACTGGAGAAATGGAATCAACACTCACAGTCAATATAGTTGTTTCCCTACTAATCAATTTAATATAGTTAGAATTGGAACTTATAATATCTTTTCAATATTAGATTGTATTACTCGGGTTTAGTAATATAAACTAGTCCAAATAGTGAAAAACATTATTCCACATCATGATTCTCTTATGTTGGAGTTATTCATGAAATTGAAGCCTCCATCTTTTAGTGGAACTACTAATCTATTGGTAGTTTAGCAATTTATTAACAATCATTAAAAGATATTCCTAACATTGGGATGTGATAAAATTGAAAATTTATTCTAGAATTTTATTGTTTGGAATGATATGTAGATTAATGGTGGATATTTATCCAAGATAATAAATATTCTAAAAAAATAGAAATCCTGGCATGGAGAAATTTTAAGGTGATTTTCATTGATAAATACTTCCATTAATAACATTAATATATAATAGAGTGTAAGTTCCTCACTTTAAATAAGATTGAGGAAGAAAGTGTAGAAGAATATAACGATATCTTCAAAACATTATCTAGGTAAGATTCTTACTACATAGGTAATCTAGAAATAAATATTTACCAGTTATTTTTTTCATTTACGGAAACTATCCAAAGGGAACTATATTCTTATACTTTTTCAATATATGATGTTATAGTATCAAGTGCCATTAACATAAAGAAGGAATGTTCTAGATCCAATAAATTCAAGGGAAATTAAGAAAAGAATAGGTCGTATAAACATCAAGAAAAAGGGAATGGTTCAATGAAGATGAAGAGAACGAAGCAATTCTCATCATGTGAAAATTGAATAAATAAACATCATGTAAAATTCTTGAAGGGTATGCAAGTTTCATAAAAAGTAAAAAGATAAGGTTTATCCAACTAATGACTGTAATGAGAATAAATAGACCTCTACAATCAAATACTTGAACTATAAATAAATGGGGAATTATTCTAGTTAATTTCCCAAGCATCAAGGAAATCTACCACAAAAGAGGATAAGGGGAGAATTCTAAGATTATGTGTTCACTAAAGAAGAGGATAAAATTAAAAAAGGTGTGGTATCTGGTATTTTAATCATAGACTCAAATTTATTTAATTATTTATTTGATTATGTATCATCATACACTTTTTTATCTACCATACTTCCAAAAAAAATTAAATATTTCGCTAACAACTTAAGAAGGCAGTTGTGATTCAAAACTCATTCTAGATATTTAACCATTAAAAATATGTATTAGTTTATTCCCATTATGACACATAAACATTCCATATTTATAGACTTTATTATTAAACCCACAGTTTGTTTTTATATAATATTTGGTAATTTTTTTTATTTTAAATATAATGTAAAAAATTATTACAAAGAGAAGGAAATTATGATTCGTGATGTGGATGTAGAATTCCTTATCTTTATATGGGAGACTTAATCATATTATTCATGTATATATCCACCCCTAACAGCTCTTCTAAAATAAATACCAGGGGAATAATAAAAGACACAATATATCGATAGAAAATGTAATCTTAAAATTGAGGATGTACCAATTTTATAATAATACATAGAAGTATTTTTTAAAAAAATTCTTCTGCATTTACTACATCATGAAGTTGAGTTCTATATTTATTTATTCCCACATGTAAACCTATATAAAAAAATCCCAAAATAATGGACACTATGGAATTAGTGAATTTAAATAAACAACTAGAGTATATTGGTGAAAAGAGATTTATACACTCTATTATTTGACCTTGGGAGAACCTATTCATTTCATTAATATGAAATATGGATTTATGAGGTTTTTAGTTGATTATAAGTAAATCAAGGATGTTATAAACTAGAAAAATTACCCTTTATCTTGAATTATTAACTTATTAAATCAAATTCATAGAGCTCAATGTTTTTCAAATATCTAAATTTGTTTTGGTTATGAGTAATTGTGAGTAAAAAATTAAGTTATTCAAAAGGAATAATTTAAAATAAGGTATGGACATTATGATTTTAAAATAATTCTATTTAGATTGACTAATACACCCTTTATTTTCATGGATCTAATGAATAGAGTATTTAGGGATTATCCTAATAATTTTTTGTAGTATTTGTTAATGATGTCTTCATATGTTATAAAATTTGTGAGGTCGATGAGAATATCTTTATTATCATTCATGAGAATCTTATAAGTAAATATTTTTATTGAAATTTTATCAAGTGTGAATTTTGGATTAAGAATGTTTCTTTTCATGGCCATATTTTCTCCATAGATGATATCTCAATAGATCTAGGAAAGAAAAAGGCTATCAAATAATGTCTTATACCGATGAACCTAACAAAGATAAAAAGTTTCATTGGTTTAGAAGGTTATTATTAGGGACTTTTTCAAGAAAATCCAGACTGAATAACTCATTAACCAAGATTACTCAAAAAGGGTAAAGTTTTTATGGATAAATAAATATGATGAATATTTTAAAGATTTGAATATGATATCGGTGAATGCTATGATTTTGAATCTAACATCACAAAATGGTGGATTTGTGATATATAGTGATGTATCGAAGAAGGGAATTTGATTTTTCCTTATACAGAATGATAAGGTTTTTTCATATACACCAAGGTAGAAAAATATTAATGAACAGAACTATCCAACTCAGATATTGAGTTAGAAGCTAAAATATTTTCTTTAAAGATGAGGATAAATTATCACAATGGTGAAATATGTGATATATAATCATATTATAAGAGTCTCAAAACACGTTTTTTTGTAGAATTCGGTACACATGAGGTAATGAAAAGGGATTTATCGACTCAAGGATGATAATTAATCAATACACTAACAAATATTGAAGGCGAGTAAGGTAGAGGATTCATAGAGTATGAAATATCATAGATTACAAACCCAAATGAGAAATTAGAGATATAATATGTTCATGGATTTGGTAAATATGGATATGATGATTATTATGGAAGGGGAATCATAACTCATTTATCAAATGATTTCCAAACCTTCATTATTGGATAATAAAAAAATCTTACCTTGATTATGATAATTTTCAAAAGAAAATTTAATCCATGAATGATGGGAAATTAATATAATTCATATATTAATATGGAATTGGGGAATTTGGAAATATGTTATGTGTTCCATCTATACTTGATCGGAAAAGAGAATAATTATACAATGCTCATAGCTCACATTTCTCTATACACCTTGGCAGTACCAGGATGTTTAGATATTTGAATGAACATTTTTGTTCGGATTATACGAAGTGGGAAATTTCTATGTATGTGTCCTGATGTTTGGTTTTTAAAGAATTGAATGCTAAGATATATAATCATAAAAGACCCATGAAAACCTAACCCATTCCTATGTGTAAATGGAATGATATTACTTTGGAATTTTTATCTGGATTTCCAAAGAATCTTAGAAATAATGAGGCAATGTGGATTATTTTTTATCACCTTATAAAATTTGAACACATCATTACTAAAAAAGAATATTTACCTCTTCAGTTCCTCCTAAGTGTGTATATTAATGAATTTGTAAGATTTCATGTTGCACCTCTTTCAATAGTGTTTTTTCAAGATACACTATTTACATCGAAATTATTGAAAATTATTTAGAAGGTTCTTGATACTGAACATAATTTGAGCATCGCCCATCATCCCCAAATTGATGGTAGGTCCAAAAGACTATTCAAGTGTTGTAATACCTATTTTGGTTTCTCTAACGTGAATTTCATGGTACATGGGACCATTATTTTCCATTAGTGTAATTGGTTTATAAAAATAGCTTCCATTAAATCATTCAAAAGGCACCGTATGAAGCATTATAAGGAAAGATATTTCACACTATAACTTGTTGGGAATAAGTTAAGGAAATAACTCTTGTTGGTAAATATCTTATTGAGAAAAAAATGTAAAAGTTAAAGTCCATTTAGACACATATTAAAGCAGTTCAAATCATGCAAAAGATTAATACTGATAACAAAAAAAATATTTGGAATTTCAAGTAAGTGATCGCATTTTATTGACTTTATTTCCATGGATGGGTGTCATAAATTTGGCCAGAAAGGAAAACAGATCCACGAATAAATCATACCTCCTAAAATTATATATTTAATTGGATTTGTGGATAATTGATTAGAAATTATACAAAACCTCTCGAATGTTATTGATATGTTCCATATAAATTTTTTTAAGGATGTATATGTCAGACCCAATGCATGTACTCACCTATGAAGAAATAAAACTAGAACCTAATATGTTATACTATGAAGAGCCTTTATGGATTCTTCATACTAGAGAGAAATTATTGGGTAATTAGATGGCTTGACTGGTAAAGCTAATTCGGAGAAATCATAAAATATAACAGGAAATGTGGAAAAATGAGGATGTTATAAAGAAGAACTAACCTGTATTATTAGTAAGGATATATACATGAAAATTTATAGGATGAAATTTCATTATGATGGAAGAATGAAATATCAATAGTTCTAAATGTAATTCTTTATTCAATAGCATATTCAACATGAAACACTCATCCTAAACAATCCATGAAATATTATTATGATTTTTATAACCTAGTCATTAATTTGTAAGATATGAATAATAATAAACGTATTAATAAATATATATTAATTTCATGATCAATAAATATTTATTTATTAATACTTAGGAAATAAATCATTAATCCTTTTAGTAAAGTCCTTTTATTCTTCCAAAATGGTTTTTCTTCAAAAATGGTTTTCATTTATTTTGGACATAAAAAACTATAATTACTTTTTTCCACATGTAGAAATTTTATTTGAGAAAACTAAATTAACATTTTAAATCATCATATAAAAATTAGTTTCAGGTGAATATTTGAGATTATTTTGTAAAATATTCATTTTCCAACGAATAATGTAAAAAGATCCTTTTTATTGAAAACAATATTTTTGTTTTAAGATATTACAAAGTATGATTTTTTTAAAGAATGGTTTAAAAGAAATATCATTTAATTAGTTGTAACTCCCCGAACCCATAGGCCTGAAGTTGGTGGATTATTTTAATGCATTGTCATTATTACAAGGAATCAAGTCTCGAAGGACCAAACAGTTTAGTAGTCTTGGAAAATAGATTACATACATGACCATTACATTACACACTAAAACATAAAAAACTACATAAATAATCCATTGAGAACTACATTAATGTAATGACCCATACTTAATATACATTGTTATTACCCCAGAATTGAAGTATACTTATTACAACATATAACAAAACCATGATAGGACCGTGTAGGTATAGTGTCTTTAGAAACTCGGAAACATAAACAACTGGTTCATAAATCATCTAAATTGTCTCCCGCTTATTTCATCATATCTAGAGTCCCTTTTGACATATCCTACTTAATACCCTAATTCCTGGCCTGGGGAAAAAAACATACAAAAGGGTGAGCTCAAATTCTTAGTAAGGGTAGACAAATAAAATATCGATCATATCATATTCATTAAAACATAACATTCTTAAAATATTATCGTGCAAAAGAGATCATAATATCATAACATGGGATAAATAATAGTAGTGAAATGTAATCCCCATAATCATAACATAAAACAGGAACCATTGTAGCATACACACATAATCATAGAAAATCATTTCATATTAGTCAAGACTCATTGCCAAGACCATCTTAGCGGACAACGTTCATTTCTGAACTGAGTTCACTCCTCGTTCCAGTCCTGTATCACTGAACCAGATTAACTTTCCATTCCAGCCATGTCTATCTCATTAGATATAAATCTTTACTCAATGAATTAGAGGGAAATATAGGTCCCACCCATATCATAATTAAACCATTCTTATGTGTGCTACAAAATCATAAATCATATATCATAGCATAACCCATGTAATAAAAATGTGATTCTTAAACATCATTCCATCACAACATTATCCATATAAGATAAAAGTACATCATAAAAATAATTCCATCATAACATAATCAAATCAATGTAATAATAGGGATTGAAATATAACATTATATTATCTTATATAGAAAATAATATTGATAAAACATTTGAACTCCATTCTCGAGGAAAATATCCTTTCTACTTCAAAAACATTTTCCCTTTCTTAACATGACGTACAATTTTAAACTAAAAGAAGATAATTAAAAATAAACATGAAAAGTTGTAAAGTGAGCTTCATGGAAATAATGTTCTGTGAAAACATAAAAATCCGTTCATGCCGTATAAGTTAAAAAAACATTATTCTCGTACTTTGGCGGAAAAAAGTCAAAAGGTATCTCATATTGAAAACGACAAAAGATTCCTTTCATATATTTTACTAAAAATTCACCAATAAGTAAAACTGGATTTAAAAACTTGTATGAGGATAGAAATAATATTACATATTGTGAAAACATTGATGCGTATGATAAATATTCCCCCGTAAATTCTGAAATATAAACAATCTCAGATAAAAATGAGATTGTGAGATTTTCCCTTACCTTAGGTCTGATATGATTTGTATGCGTCCAAACCTCCTATATAATGATTTAAATATTTTCATTGGATTATTCTATAATCATAATCATTGTTATGATATCATATATGGTCGTATTTTTAGCTTCTTATTAGTAATATTTCATTGCTACTTGTTATTCGCGTGTTCATTGCTTTATGTTCTTATGCGTGTTTTGTCGAATAAATTTTATTCCTATTTTTAGGTTATAGATAAATCATTCACAGAATGTTATTATAATAATATATATCATATATATTCATTAAATTAATTTATATATTCATTATTCAAGGAATATCATGTAGAACGAGTCGCATCACATCATGGAGACGGTAGTTTGTACGTACGCACGAACGATGATATCATTCACATAATTATATGAATGGAATTGGACTTGATTATATAATATATAAGAATTAGTATCATGTTATAATAATCATATATAGTTATTATTTACACCATTATACCCATCCAAGTAAGGTGGTGGTGGAAAACAGATTACACCACGGCGTGGAGACGGTATTCCATACTTACTCATGCGCGGTGATTTCATTTTCCGTAGGATGGATAGAAGGTGAAATAGGTTTGTTTCATATTTATAATAATCTATTAGTATATAAGTTATACTGATGTTACTTCATGATGAAACAAATAAATAATAGGAAGTATAATAAGAAAGAAACTTGAATGAATCGGTAGAAGAGATTACCTCTTCCTTGACGTGCCTCTTTTAAAATTCCTCTTGGGGAACTAGAGTTGGAATTTTGAGAAGACCATAACCTCTATGATATAAATAGAGATGTTGAGAATAGAAATGGGAAGGGGATGGCCGATATTGAAGGCTCAAAATTGTGTGAGGAGGAGATGGAGGATGTTCCCTTTTATAAGGGAGAAGAGGGGTACCTTTGGAATTATAAAAAATATTAATTTATAATAAATTCCAAACCAACATAAAAACCTCCAAAAATAACTCAATTGGAATATGAGATGATATAGGATTGTAATATCATCAAGAAATAAAATTTATACATGTTTTGAATTTATTTTAATCCTTATCAAATTGATTTATCCTTATTTAATCTATTTATTTTTATTTGTGGTAATAATATTCTAAATAATAAATTGTTATAAATAATTACATATGTGATGTGAATTATCCATAATTGGATATATTATTACATTGTAGACCATATAAATTTAAATTTATAATTTTTAAATATTTTTGTTATTTTTAAACAATTTTATAATATTTTATTTTTATAAAATAACCATAGTGTTAATTCTGACACTATTCATTTATTTGAATTTAAATAAAATCTACACAGAGGATATATTGGACCAAAAATATTTAATATATTACTAACATGTCATATACATCTAGAAAATTCATGGATCACATTAAATATTTCATATATTATTTAGTTTAATATTTTTAAAACCATTTATTTGATATTTAAATCAATAAAATAATTTCAACATCACTATTGTGTCATCATTAATGATAATTATTTAATCCCTAAAAATTATAAATAAATTCACATTATGTAGATAGTTTTATTAGATTTCTGTATACTATTCATGTTCTAAGTTTTATGAAGTTTATCACTAGATTAAAATTATTACACTTATAAGATATAAGAGAGTGAAATGTTGTCACTTTCTTTGGTTTTAATTATAATTATATCATTTTCATGGTCAATATTCCATGAAACGAATCTATTATGACCCTTAGGTGATATGGGTAGACTTTTATTCATACAATAGATTTTTTTCATGTGTTAGGGAAATTTAATAATATTATTTTAACCCTTAATTACCCGATTTACCTTTAACAGTAGTAAATAAAAATTACCGTAGTTACTATTCATAATGTCAAAAAAATAAAAGTAAACTATTAACATAATTTGGAACCAATTAATCCAATTATGGAATCCATTTTTTAAAATTAAAATCACATATGTTTCAGTAATTAATTTAAAATTAATCCCGTTGTTAAACAAACGGGTTTTAAAAGATAAAACATTGTCCTATATTGAAATGTTTTTAACTACAAATTCAATATAAAATTAATGGTAATGAATTGAATTATATTAAATGTTAAAAATATATTATATTTATACTTTAAATCAATTAAATTTTATCATTTAACCATATAAATTATATTGATGAAAAAAAGTTGTTTTTAAGAAAAATTTAGTGTATTTTTACTATTCATCAAAATATGAAAGTTATCAGAAAAGTATAAAAAATTTATCCAATGTAAATTTTTATATCTTGATTCAAAAGAAGTAGTTTATTTTGTAAAATTAAACTTATAAACTTATCAAAAATTATATTTAAAATGGGTGCTCCATCAAAAGGCAGTAAAACTTCATTTTTTGAAAAATACTTTTTTTATCCAAAAAATTGATTTTTTTCATATCTCATTCTAGAAAATGTGTAATATGAGTTATAATGTTATAAAATTAAAAAATCAGTCAATAATATTCATAATTTCTAGTTCGTAATATTATAATAATATATTATTGTTTTGCGAAACTCGGTACTGCGTACAATGCAAGCTATCGAGGAAAGATGCTCTTGCATGAAACGCAAGCCAAGACAGTGTTGTGTGTAGTGAAATATTCTATTGGTGTTGTGTATAACATAAAAAAAATTATTTCTCATAAAATATCAGGGTGATACATTCTACCCCTCTTAAAAAGAATTTCACCCGTGAAATTCGTCACTTCGTAACAAACAGATGATGATACCCATCCCTCATCATTTCCTCATGTTCCCATGTAGCTTCTTCTAATTGGTGGTTCCTCCAAAAAAAAATTAACCAAACGAGTGGTCTGATTTTGTAAACTTTTTCGCTGCGATTCAGAATCTCTATCAGTTGTTCTTCATAAGAAAGATCTTGCTCCAGCGGTACAACTTCTGAGCTTATTACATGTGAAGGATGGGGTATGTACTTTCTTAGGAGAGATACATGGAACACATCATGAACATGAGAGAGATTCGGTGGAAGTTCCAATCGGTAAGCTACCTTCCCAACACGATCCAGTATTTCAAAAAGACCAATATACCTAGGGCTCAGCTTGCCCTTCTTTCCAAATCTCATTACTCTCTTCCAAGGAGATATTCGTAAGAACACTTTATCACCCACTACAAACTCTAGGTCTTTTCTTTGATCATAAAAATAACTTTTTTGTTGACTATGAGCTCCTCTTATGTGTTTTTGAATAGATCAGACCTTCTCTGTCATCTCATCTACAAGATCGGGTCCTAATAGCTTTCTTTCCCCAACTTCATCCCAGCAAGTTGGAGTTCTGCATTTCTTTCCATATATAGCTTCATAAAGAGCCATCTGAATACTGGAGTGAAAGCTATTATTATAATAAAATTCCACCAAAGGTAAGTGTTGATCCCAACCGCATTTTAAATCCATATAGAATGCTCTCAACATGTCTTCCAAAGTTTGAATTTTCCTCTTAGACTGACTGTCTATCTGGGGATGATAAGCAGTGCTCAAACTCAACTCTGTACCTAGATTATGCTGAAGACTTCACCAAAACTTAGAGGTAAACCTCAGATACCTATTAGATATAATGGAAAGTGGTACTCCATGAAATCTTACCGTTTCATTTACATTTATCATGGCAAGCTGATCGAGAGAGAAATCCTCACTAATAACAATGAAGTGTGTCGACTTCGTAAGATGTTAAACTATAACCCAGATAGCATTATTGCCTTAGGATGTTTTGGGAATTCCAATAACAATGTCTATAGTGATGTTTTACAATTTCCATTCTAGTATGGTTAATGGTTGTAACATCCCCTTAGACTTCTATCTCTCATCTTTAACTTGCTGACATACCAAGCATCGAGAGACATATTCAGCAACATCTCTTTTTATGTCATCCCACCAGAAGTACTCCTTCAGGTCCCTATACATCTTCGTGCTTCTAGGGTGAATAGAGAATGAAGAACTATGTTTTTCCAATGAATATATGTAGTGGAAAAGATAATTTATATAGCCCCTTATAAAAATTAATTACTAATGGCTTTTTGTTAATGCCAATTTTGTCTTTACATTAATTTAATTAATCTAATGTGTCATTGGCTTTAATAAGTGGCTCCATGGGGTCCCAAAATCGTCCCAAGGATGCACATGGTCCGCCATTACTCATCCAATAAGTTTTGGAAAAGTGTTAAGGTAATTTGGAATTATTATAATATTCTTTTAACCTTGAATTACCCTATTTACTTTTAACCGTGGAAAATTAAAGTAAAATGTTACTATTCACCAAAAATTATTTTTATCTGATTGAACCACATTTTACTCCTTGATATTAACTGTGTCTCTGATATTTTCGAAATTAAACTCACATAAGTGATAAAATTATGTTTTATGATCAATTCTAAAAGCTCCTAGGAGGTGGGTAAAAGACGGTGAAAAGTTCAATACAATTTTTATAAATCTAAAATTATTATAAAATGATTCCAATGAATTTAATTGAACTTATCTAAGTATTATGTATCTATTTTGACCTAAAAAATTTAAATCATATAAATGATTATTTAAATAAAAAGTTTGTTTTAACCAAAAACTGAGTGTTTTCGCTATTCATCAAAAATTGAAGTTTTTCAGAAAAATACCAAAAATTCAGCCTAGGCTATATTTGATATTACAAATCCAAAAATGATGTCTATTTTTTCAAATTCAAAACATATAAGTGGAATTAATTAATTTTAAAAGTAATTCCCGTTTTCAAAACAAATAGTGTGCTTTTAAAAAACAATAACTATCAAAAGATCTTCACTTGTTCATGTAGAATTTCCATGTGAAATTAATTCCAATGACCAACATTGGATTAAATGGTAAAAATATATTTTAATTACACTTTAAAACCAATTAAAAAGATAATATAGCCATATAAATTATTGCGATGAAAAAAGTTGTTTTTAATTAAAATATAGCGTGTTTTTACTATTCATCAAAATATGAAAGTTATCAGAATAATATGAAAAATTCATACAAATTAAATTTTTATATTCTGATTCCAAGAAAGAATTTTATTTTTTCAAATTGAACTTATAAACATGTCAAAAACTAGATTTAATGTGGGTGCGCCATCAAAAGGCGGCAAAACTGCATTTTTTTAAAAATACTTATTTCACCCGAAAAATTTATTTTGTTCTCATACCATGTTCTAGAAAATATGTAAGATGAATAATAATGTAATAAAATTCAAAATTTAGTTAATACTATTCATAATGTCTAGTTCATAACAATATTATAACAATATATCGTTGTTTAGTGTAACCCGATATTGCGTACTGCACACGCTATCGAGGAAGGTCGTGATTTCCTGTAATGCAAGCCAAGTCAGGGTGGCATGTAGTGCAGGACTCCTTTTTTGTTTCTTATAACAAAATACAACCATATTTCATTTATACATTAAAAAAATCTATAATTAATGTTGTGTAAAATAATTTCTACAAAACGAACTTGAAATTGTGTATAACACGAGCCAAGAATAGTGTTGCATATACTGCAAGCTAATACGGTGTTGCGTATAGCGAAAGATAATCTTGGTGTAGCGTACAACAGAAGACACCAATGAAATTGAAAAGAATAATTCTAATAAAATCTCGGGTTGTTACAGGTCTCAAGGGCCTTCGGGCCATCATAGGCCGTCCGGCCACAAGGTTTTTGGGCTATTGAAGACCATGAAGTAGTCCAGTTCACACAGAGTAGGCCCTAGAAGAATATCAGAGCACCAGTAACAGTCAACAGAAGAAGAGCTAACTGGATTGAAAGAATGGGAGGGTATGGCAACAACCATCGGGACCAGTCACCGTGCATCTTTGTATGGGGCAATGCTATCCAATCAGCAATGCAGGTGGGGAGCTAAAAGTGATCAATGATGAAAAAGCTGGGGAGGGGCAATTCTAGTGGGCTGGGCATATGGGTCATTTCATGGGCATGGTATGCCTCTGGGCTTTCAGGTCAGGTCGGTCCTTGTTCCTTGGGCATACGGGTCATGTTTTTTTTTCTTCCACCCTTAAAAGGGGGATTGTCTATAAAAAAAGAAGGCCTTTGGGCCATTCCGAGTAAGGGGGAACACATAAGGTCTTTTGGATCTCCATCTTGGACAGAGTGGTTTGATTTAAGGCATTAAGTTCTTCTCTATATACAGGAGTTTATCGACTAGTACTGAGGTTTGAAAGTCTATCTGTTGGGAGACTATACCCTCAGTTACATATCCTATCCAAAATTATAGTAACTCAAACTAATGGTGTTTAATGAAATAATATCAAATGGTATTCATGTCATACAAAAAAATAAAAAAAATATACCCATGTGGAAATAAAAAACAAAGTACAATATTATAGAAGAAAATTAAATAAAATAATAATATTCTAGATTATGTCCCTGCATCACTTTTTAATCTGATCCTCCATCACCTCAACTCTATATGATAGGTCCCTTTCCCTTCACTTAATCCTTGGTCATGAAATCCGTATTCATATTAATATTACTATGTAGAGTGTGAGTAATAAACCTTGAAGGACACTTCCAATGCATCCTAAAAATAAATGAAAATTATATATATTACAGTGTATGAAATTCCACAATGTAAATTCATAAATAAAAATATCATCACAGAAGCACTAAATTATCTTGAAGTAATTAAGTCTCAATGAACCTCAACCCCACCTACTTCAGATTTATTCCATTAAGGATGTAAATGCTTTTCCACCCATGTTCCTCAGTTAAAGAAATTACACATGCCCTAACTTATTGGTGTTCACTATCCTCAAAAGATGGTATGTCCCACCTAACATGTTTGACGTAGTTGGATAACACATCACCTTTTCAGGTAATTCTCCCACATCTTCTATTAGTTTATGGATTACATATTCCCATGCATAGTCTACTCCTACATCAATAGAAATTTTCGTGATTAGAAAAATACCATCAAATGATCTATAGTCTGTAACCATCGACATGTCATTAGGCTCCACCACCAAGGGACTTCAGAACTAAAATTGAGTATCTTATTCATCTTAATTCCTAAATAATAGTTCACCATGCTATGAAATACTAGAATATATACATACAATATCATGGAATAATAAGTCTTATCATGAAAAATGATAAACACAATCACATGATCACAAAAAATAAAGGTCTCAAGTCCACTAACACACCCTCGTGCAACTCATAACAAGCATGGGTTATCAAACATAAACAAAATTGTCTTAAAAATTTAAAATAATAGTGATTTTATGGTATGAATCTTCTTACCAACAGGTTTTTTAAGAATCACTCCATAGTACATCCAGGATCAATGTTTGAACCATGATTCACCCTCACACTAGGCACACGAGCTACACAATTGGCCTCACCAGCTAGTCATTGCCTAGCCATTAGTTTGTTGGTGTTCTTAGAAGAATTATATCCAATGTACCACAGACACTGGATGGATGGTGCATGTCCTCTAGTTAGTCAATTTTAATATAATAACTCAAGGAAATCTTCCTCATTCATCTGCTATCCTGTGGGGAATATAAAAAAATTCAGACCCACTATAACCCCACTCACTAGATGGTGGTTTTTTCTATCAACCTCAAGTTTATGCCCACTTGAACTCTCGCAACTTTGGTTCCCAGTCCCTAAGTAACTAAAAACCATCCAATTTAAAACACCAGTCAAAGAAGAAATAAAATAAATTACAAATTTATAATATTGAAATATCTCATATGGGGAAATAAAATGAGAGTGTTACAATAATGATTTTCAAAAGTTGATTTTATGGCTTGTTTTGGTTTACAATGGGGATAAAAGTTTAAATTGTTTAAATGGTTTTTAATTAATGTATATATAAGTTGTTTTCATGAAATTTATATTTTTTTTTGTTTTAAAAATTATTGATGTTTGTTTTGAAATAAATTTTGGAAACATTTTGAAATGACCAAGTCGAGTTTGGGTTTGGGGATGAAATTGAAAAATTGTTTCTGTTTTTCATTTTTGATTAAAATATTGTCTGATCATAATGGTTCATTTGTAAATACCCAAAATTTTCCTAAAAAATATAAAATTTTAGTAGATGAATATTCATTTCATAACAAAATGATTCACACTAGAAACATTTAGGTCTAGTTCCTTTAGAAACTCAAATACATAATCAACTAGTTCATACATGAACTATAACATATACCAATAAATTCTTCATAAATATTATTGTTATTATAAATATTGTACATGATACCATTCTTCTTATCATGGGTAAAGTAAAAATTAAAAAGGGTGATCACATATTCTTGGAAAAGATATGTAAAGGATATATTGATATAACATGTGTATAATCATATGGGAACATGGTAATAAATATTTAAAACTATACCCCAAATATCATAGACCATAAACACAAATCATGATATAAATATTAGTAGTTCATAATGCATGAATCAAAAATTAATCAAATAACATGATCAATGATAACATAATAGTGGCATAAGACACTAATTTTTGGCATACACATAATCATAAAAAAATCATTTATTTATTAGTCATGATTCATTTCAAATACTATACAAATGGATTAGTTTCACTCCCAAAGAAAAATTGTAGTAAAGTTTCACTACCAAAAATATCATAGGGAACTGGGTTCACTCCTCAAACCAACATAGTATTCATGATTAACTCCCATGACTATCATATTGGACAAATTCCTTTACTGAACTGGGTTCCCTCCTCATTCCAGTCCCATTTATCTGATAAGATCTCAATATTTTCCTAATTAATTGTTGGCTGATATAGGTCCCACCCATCACATAATTAAATTTATAAATGTGTGTGTCATTTGATAATAAAACATCCACTATATCATAAACCATGAAATTAAATGGACTTCATAACAAATTTATCATGTTCATTCCCATCAAACGAAATGGGATTCATAAACATTTCATCACAACACAAACCAGGGAAAAGAAATGGGTTTCATACAGATATTTTCATCAAAAACATAAACCATGCATATAAATAATAAATATGGTATCATTGGATCATATCACTGGTAAATCATATGTAACATAAATGGATGTCAATTTTGATAGAAAATTATTTTAAAAATAAAAGAATTTGAAACATTTCTTGATAAAAATTTCCTTCCTTTAAAAATAAAATTTTAAATAATAGAAATTAATAAGATATTATTAAAATATTTTTTTAAAAAAAATAACATTAAATATTATAATGTATGTGTTAAAACATTGAGTGTTCATGATGGAGGAAAATTATGTACAATTTGTCCTTGTTAAAACAAAGATTCCTTTCACATTTTCTAAGAAATTCAAGTGGGAATTATTTTGAAAATGAAATGAAGATTCTTTTTAAAAAAAATAAGACTAAAACATGGGTGAAATTAATTTAAATTATCATAGAGTAAACTTAAAATATTCATGATAAAAATTTAATAAAACATGGATCTAGAAGAAAATGGTTTTTTGAATAAAGAGAGAAATAAAGTCATCTTGCTTTAAAAACATTATTTTGGAATATTGAGTACATAAAGGGTGTAAAATTAATCGAATACATTTGTTATAAAAAATAACCATAGTATAATAAAATTATTTAAGTTTTTTGAGAAATATCTCATAATATTATTTGATTTAAAGCATAATCATAAACAATTGTGGTAAAAATGATATTGTAACATAAAATCGTTACCACTATGGTAACATTTGAATCATGATACCCATTAAAGATATAACATTATATGCATACGTATAACCCATAATTTTCATTGTAATAATAAAATACTTTCACCTAAAATATATACACCCCAAAAAATAACCAAGTGGTGTATAAGGCCTATGTTCTATAAAGCAAAATAGGGCGACAAAAATACCTAACATGATTTGGTAACTTTCAAATCATAATATACAAAAAATAATAAAATTAAATGAAACATTAAAAATAATTATATAAAATATTTTCATGATATAAAATTTCACATTTTCAGTATATATACCTCATAAAGGATGATATGCCCATAACATATCACATGTATTGAAGAAGAAAATTTGAAACAAAATCGCACACCTTAAGTATCGAGTTATTTCATACATGTTCAAACCTATTGTATATTAAATATATTATTGTTATAAATATATTATAGATCCACAATTATATATATCATACCATATATTATTCACTTATTACTGTTAATTACTTATTTATTAACAATTCTTTGTTAAAATCTCGTTTAAGGAAATATCTGCTTTATTTTTTATATAATTTTTGATTTGGTATTTTTTTCCATTAAATTTGATTATGGTTACAAAATATCCATAATTTTAAACATTATATAATTATATTATATATTAATTATATATTTATTTAGATTAATCCATAAAAATTAAATATATAAAATGAAATACATCGTTCAGGGAGATGGTTGGTCATACGTACGCAAGAACGTTGTTTCCATTTTCTCTACGGATCGAATGAAAGAATGATAAATAATATATAACCATTAAAAATTAATTATTATTTTGTATATAACACACATATTCATTAAATATATATTTATTAACTTTCATGTAATGTGTAAGTGAAAAATGAATAGCATCGCTTCGCATAGAGGGTAGTCCATCGTACATATGAGGGATGTTATCATGTTCCAAAGGAAATGAAAGTAATATGTAATATGTAATATTATAATTAAAAAATTATAATAGTATCATAATTATCATATATAAATATTAAATCCATCATTATACCCATCCTTGAGATGTTTTAATGCAAAACGAATTACATTGGCTCGCGAAGCGGTTGTCCACCGTACACATGATCGATGAATTTATTCCTCGTTTGGTGGAAGAGGAGATGGACATGGGTTATTCCACGAAAATAATCACAAATAATTATATGTTATATATTTATATTATTATATTTTACTAATTAATAAATTAATGAAGTTGGTAAGAAAAGATGTAAAAAAAGAAATATCTTAGCGAAGACAATTACCTTCACCTAGAACAACATCCTTTGGGTCTCTTATTAAGGACCCTAGGGTTAGAATTTTTGGAGTAAAAGAAGTTATATACCATGTAAAAGTACGTTATATAGATATTATTTTAGGTATTTGTTCAGAAAAAGTGCCTGATAGGTGTGAATATGTGAGAGGAAGAGGTGGCCTCTTACAATTGAGGAGTAGCATTTTGGTAAATAGACAAAACTATTCAATAATGGGGAGTTACTCTCAACCAAAATGACTAAAAATTTTATAACTAAATTATTTTATGGAGTAGGTAGTTAAGATAGACCTCAAAAATCGTAAAAACACATCTCTTAAACATTTTGTCTCTTAACTTATAAGTTTACTTATATTTTCCATTTTAGTTTTCACTATGATTACTAGCCATTTTATCTTGGAAATTTATCATTTAATACTAGAAATAAAATAATATTTATTTGATAATTTTTACCCACTATTTTTAAATATTAAATAAAATTTATAAAATAAAAATAATTTATGTGTGTAAAATTAATTTTAACACAAACGCATGAAATGTGCATAACCTGGTTTTACCCTTTACCATTGTAATGAATTTTTTACTGTTTGGCAGTCAATATAATTATTTTTAAAGGTCCATTGGTCCATGAATGAAAAATGGTTTATATTTTTTAAATATATACCTGTAAATTGGAATATTATAGAATTTTAATTAATTTTATATAATTTAATAAATATTATTTATTATAAAATAACATTAATATCAACTTTTTCGATATTCATTAAATTTGTATTTAAAAAACCTAAAGACAAAGGTATAATTATAAAATATCACTTTAAAATCTATATATAATGAAATACTAATATAAAAAATAATTAAATATAATAATTCATTCAATTTATAAAAATTTTGTTATTTTTAGTATCATTTATTTTATTTCTCTACAAATTAAATAATTAATGCATTGGTGTTGCAAAAGAATTTAAAGTAATTATATAATTTGTAAAAATTATAAATAAATTTACTAAGGGAAATTAATTTGATTATTCTCAAAATTTCCATCAATATTATTTCACAAATTTATTTTTTCCCTATGATAACCCATAATTTAAATTTAAAAGTAAAAGGGTGACATTTTGTATTTTTCTTTACTTAATTTATTATATTGGTCACTTTCATGTAAAAGTTTTCTGAAAGAACATAAAAATAGATAAAAATGTAATAATGGTATAAATATGGACATATAATATGATTTGGGAATAAAATATGTCATTTTAAGCCTTAGACTTTTAGTTTAACCCCCAAGTATACTCGTTTTAACCTTAACTATTGTAATTAATTTTTACTGTTTTTACTATTTATTTTGAAAAAAAAATCTTGATGACAATATTATATAGTATTATTTGTTATTATTCCAAATATGGAATCCATTTTTAAAAATTTAATTCACATTTTTTGGAAAATTTTAATTTAAAATAAAACCTGCATATGTGATGAAAAAACAGTTTCCCAAAGATAATATTTTTCACAAGTATGGAATGTTTAAAAATAAAAAATCAAATAAGATATTTAACCAAATGATGTAAATTGAATTAATAAATATATAATTTAAATAATATTACATTTAATATGTTTTTAAAAAAGATGTGTATTATTTAATTATTTATATGAAAATACTCATTTTTTAAAAAATCAGTATTTTCACTATTCAATAAAAATTTAATATTTTTAGAAAATTTTCAAAAATTGTCCCTATGATTATTTTGAAATATTTATTTCAAAAATTATCTTATTTTTTTAAAATAAATTTTCTAAATATGTAAAAAAATTAAATTTATTTTTTCCTGTAAAGAAATAAAAATATTTTTTAAAAAAATAGATATGTTCGAATCATATAAAGACTTTTGAAAAAATTAATTACTTATTTATAATTTTTTTATTAAATTGATTTTCGAATGTGTTTATTTCTATTAATTCTAAAGAATTTAGTATCTAGGTAATAATGGACACATTTAAATAATAATATTGATGGTATATCATGATTTGTTAAAACTCGGTATTGTGTGTAACTTAAACTATTGAATAAATTAAATAAATTTGAAAAGAATAAAATTTCATAAAATATATGGGTGCTACATTCTAACACATATAAATAAATTTCCTTCTTTTAATTTTTACATGATCTTGATAATAAATGGATTGAAATTTTGAAATGACTTTGTTAAAATCTAACATCGTATAAAGGGTTAATAAAACATTCTCTCGACATAAAGGGTAGAGAAGTATAAAGTACATATATAATAACACATAACTATATTTAAAATCTTGAAAAAATAGTGAAAATTGAAAATATGGACATATAGGAGAAAACTAATTCTCAAGGACTAATAGAGAGTGATATAAAACATTGTCCGAAGAAAGTTAACAATGAAAAATCCTTAAATTTGTGATGATTTAAAATACAATTTTTTCAAAAGAAATAAAAGAAAAAATAAAATATTTTTGTCTCAAGGTAATTATTCATAAAGTTAAGGTAATTTTTATAGTCATGACATAGTGCATCATAAAATATACTTAATTTATTATTTTTATTTTATAAGAACAATATCATCCTTCGATTGTGGTAAGATCAATTTCAAATTCACTTCTTACTCCAAGAAATGAAGATGAATTTTTTATTCTTTAACCACTAAGGGATCCCAAGATCCATAATAATATTATATTTAATTCTTTCTATATATAGTTATAATCAAAACAAAATATGGTTATAACATGTTACCCAAAATGGATAAATCATAATATGATGAAACAATTCATTAACATCTAAATAATTATCAACAGTGTAACTAAAACCATTCCATAATTGGTTATCCTTATGACCCTTCCAAAAACTAAAAAATTATATAAAAAGTTTAATAAATTTCCAGAATCAACTTAACCTTAATCCCCCAAATATCTTAAAAAAGATAAAAACGGTCACACACCGAATATGTTAATACTTTGGTCTTGTATTCTTATTAATTTGGGTAATAACCAGAATTACCAAAAAAATATCAACAAAAACATATATACTTTCAAAAATTAACTCTTTATCCATTCCTTAAATAATATCACATATTATTAAATATATTCTATAAATCTAAAAATTATGTAAACTTCATTAATAATAACATAAAACACTTTTTCATCAAATCATTAATTAGTTCCAAGGAATTAAATATATTCCAATTTACTTTTTCCATATCAATAATCCATTTATCCCAACATCATTATCTCAACGTCAGGGAAATATTAAGGTTTGTATTTCCCTTAAAAAATTATAAAATATTGCCTTTCTTTTAAATAACTTTTCTAGGTCATCAATATCATTCAACACATTCTTGAAAATAATTAATGTAGAAAATACATAGAAAAATCATTAATTATTTAATAATTATTTAATTCCAATACATAAACACTTCAATAATATCACTTAATTATTAAACCGTTAAGTAGGCTTAAAAATATGATTACTTGATACATCATTCCTTTCATATGTCCTTTGTAGTCTCTTCATTATTAGTAGAAAAACCATTAATCATATAACCATATTGATATACTTCTTTAGCTTTCTGTTAGGAAATTAATTTTCATAATGAGCGTACATTCCACATTTAAAACAATCAACTATTTTTTATCACATGGGAAAACTATTATTCTCATCCATTTCATTAACTAAACATTTCATTTTTCCTTCAAAACTACTTACATTGTTCCATTATTCCCCACACAAAAAATATTTTATTCTTCCTTTGAAACATTCGCTTGAGTGATTATTCCAACATTCTTTATATAGGAAACTCTATCTTCATTTATCTATGTTTTCCACCACTCTAACCCTCAATGAACTCTACCTTTCTCTTCTTTTGTGAGCACTAGATTTGGTTAAGGTGAATTTTGATAATCATATATCATGATAATTGATTATAAATAATTACAATATCATTTACTCCAGTAACAATCCCATTTCATTTCCCACAAACACCTTTTATTTCATATTCAATGTAACCCAGTTTCCTTCTAGTTCCTACCATTTAATAAAACCAAAGTAAATTGTGTGAGAAAAAATATTCATAGTGGAAAATCACATAATCATGAAAAATCATTTATAGGATGACAAAATCATGAAACCATCTTTATAATCAATGACACCTTAGGTAAAACTGTGATCATTTGTGATTATAATATATTCAAATCCATCATAACTATTTGTAAATAAAATGTGGGTTAACTAAAGAATATCCCTCAGGACTGTCAAACCAAGTCTGTAATAAGGGCCAACTCACCATGCACCAGAATAATGGACGATATATACTCCACCAATTATTTTCATGTTTGTATCTAATAGATACATATGCACCAAAACCATGTCCACTTATAGTATCCAGATACGGATGTATTTCTAAGAAAATCATGTAATATATTCCTTAACAAAACGTTAATATGTTATCCTATACTTAGACAAATCCTATAGGTTCTTCACTAAAGTCTTGTAATCCCAGTTTGCAAAGGCTAACTAAAACATTTCTATGATACCAACTACAAAGGAAAAAACATCTCATACATATATATTATCTCTTAATAGATGAATATTCATTATAAAACATAATCATAAATCCAAAAATCATTTAGTTCTAGTGCCTTTGGAACCTCAAATACAAAAATAACTAGTTCATAAGTGAACTATTTCATCTCCCATAACATTCTTCATAACTAGAACCCTTCTTAGACTGCCATATATATTATCATTCTTTATAACCTGTAGAAAGGAAATATAATAATGGGTAATCTACAATTCATAATAATGGTAAAAAATTGATATATCAATAAAACATTAGCATAATGGTATGATAACATGAGATTAAAATTTGAAAACAATACCACATATATCATAGTTAATAAACGTGAGACATGACACATATAATAGAAATTCATAATACATGAATCATAAAAGAATAAAATAACATCGACGTGGGAACATAAAATTAGAATATGAAATATATTTTCGGTATACATGTAAGAATAAATAATTTGTTCTTTAGTAGTCAATGATCGTTTCAATGACTATAATAGGGGATTGGGTTTGCTCCCCAATCCATCGTAATAGTAAATTTTTACTCCAAATACTATAATAGTAGATTGGTATCACTCCCCAAACTATTGTAGTATTCATGTACAACTCTCATGAATATCATAGTGGATAAATACCCTTACAAAACTGGATTCACACCCCTTTCTAGTCATGATTATCTTAGGAGGTCCCAATCTTTACCCAGTGCATTGGCGAGAGATACAGGTCTTACCCATCAGTTAATGAGAATAACACATATGTGTGACACATGAGCATACAATATTTATCATATTATAACACCAAAAAATAATGGGATTATAACACATTTATCATATCATAGCCACGAAGGGAAAAGGGATATATAAACATTTCATCGAAGCATAACTCGTGGAAAAGATTTGAGTTTCATAAACAAATTATCGTAATAAAAATTAACCCTAACAAGAAATAATAATGATAGTATAATTGGATAATACCCCAAATAAATCTTATATAACATTAAATTTTTTCTTTTAATATGGGAAATTATTTTGAAATTTAAAACACTTGGAACATTTCTTAAAGAAAATGAATTTTCATTGAAAATTGCATTTTAAAAAGTATAAATTAATAAAATATTGAGGAAATCCTATTATATGAAAATAATATTGAAAAATTATAAATTAATATTTAAAACATTTAGTTTTCATGATTAGAGTAAATTATTTTCATTACATACAAGAAAAAATACATATTTTTTCACATATTTCTAAAAATCAAAACGAGAATTGTTTGAAAAAAAAACATGAATATTCCTTATCAAAATAAAATAAAATTTAAAAAATAGGTAGAAATACATTAAAATATCGTATATTTAATTAAAACTTTATTTAAAACATTTTTAGAAAACATGTATATGGAAGAAAATGGTTTTTGTTTGAAAAAAAAATAATGTGAGATTTCATTAAAAAATTTCTTTTAAAATTTTTAGTAAATAAAGTGAGGAAAATGATCGAAAAATTTATTCTCAATAAATAAAAATAGGATAAAAAATGCATTAATTTATTGAGAAATAAATATCCTAATATTTCATCATTTAAATCATAATCAAAAACAATCCGAATAAATAATGAGATTATAACATCAAACTCTTACCAATTTGATAGCTTTTAAATCATAATCCTAAAGAAAGATATAACCTTATATGTATATTTATTTCCCATAATTTTTATGATAATAATATTAAGAGACATTCATCTTAAATATATACACTACACAAAAAAAAAGTGTTGTATAGGGCTTGTGTCCCACAAAAATAAATGGGAGATGAAAATCCCTTACATGCTTTGGTAACTTTTCAATAATAAGCCCTATGAAAAAATAAATTTAAATGAAACATTAAATATAATTTGAATAAATAAATTCCTGATAAAAAAACATAAAATGGTATTCATATACACATCAAAAAATAATATAGTAAAATAACATAACATATGTCCCAAAAAAACAATTTGACATGAAATCACTTTCCTAAAGTCTCGACTTATTTCAAACATGTTCAAACCCATTTTATAATAAATATACTTTTATTATTAATATTTTATATAAAAATAAATATATATATCATTACATATATTATTCACATATGACATTTAATTACCATTTATTAACAATTCCCTGTTAAACTCACATTTCTAGTAATAACTCCTTTTTTCCATGTTATGTTTTGATTCGGTATTTTTTGTCCTTTTAATTTTATAAATTTCCATAATATATATAATTTAAATAATTATATAAATATAATATATATTTATTATATATGTATTGAGATTAATCAATAAAATTTAGAGATATAAAATGAAATAAATCATTCATGGATATGGTAGTTCATACATAAGTGTGAATGTTGTTTCCATTTTCTCGGTGGATTCAACTAAAGAAAAGTAAATAATATATAACCTTTACATAGTTATTATTATTTTATATATATCAAATATATTCATTAAATTTTTCCTTATTACCTTCCATTGAAATTTTAAGTGAAAAATGAATTGCATCGCTTTGCATGATGGTAGTCTACCAAACATATGAGCGACGTTATCATATTACCAAGGATTAGAAATTAAGAAGGTGTATGTGATATTATAGTTCCATAAGTATAATAATATCATATATATCATATATAAACCTTAAATTCGTCGTTATATATTTGCATGAGATTTGGTGATGGAAAATGAATTACATCAGTTTGCGAGGTGGTAGTTCGCCATACACATTATCATCGACTTCTTTTCCCAATTAATTGAAGATGAGATGGATATTTGTAATTTCATAAAAATAATAAAATCTAATATTATATTATATAATTTTTTATTATATTATAATTATTAATACATTAATTAAGTTTTTAAAAGGAGGATTAAAAAGAAAGAGCTTAGTGAAGACAACTACCTTTGATTAGAACAACCTATATTGGATCTCTTATTAAAGACATTGGGGTTAGTATTATGGGAAAAATAATAGTTATAAAACATGGATAATAATTTTGGGGATATATTTTTATAGGGTTTGGTTGATCAAAATGGATTTATATGTCTGAATAAGTGAGGGAGGAGACACCCATTTATAATTGAGGAGGAGTCTCGTTTTTTGTAAATACACAAAACTGTTCAACAACGGAGAGTCACTCTCCACCCAAATTCCACAAAAATTGATAAATAATGGATTTTATGGATGATATGGTACAAAAACCCCTCCAAAACACACAAAATATTTGTTTAAAACTTGTCATTCCTTAACATCTATGTTTTCTTACATTTACCATTTTTGTTTTCACTATAATAACTGACCTTTTATTTAGGTAATTTATAATTTTAGACCTAAAATAAAATGAGCCATATTATATAATTTGTAATCACTAGTTATGAATATTCATTGGTATTTATAAAATAAAAATCATACAAGGGTGAAAAAAAATTAATCTTAACATAAGCCTATGAAATGCGCAAAATCATGTTTTACCCTTTACAGTGGTAATGAAGTTTTTATTATTGAGGCACCAATATAATTATTATAAGAGAACCATTGGTCCATTAATGGAATATGGTCGATATTTTTAAACATATACTAATAAATTTTAATAGAATTTTTTTTAGTACTTCTAAATTATATAATAAAATGTAATTTATTATAAAAAAACATTAATGTCAATTTAGACATTATTCATTTAATTTGACTATAAATTCATTAAAAATGGTGGAATTAGAATCAATAATTTTCAAACCTATATATAATTCTATAATTATATTAAAATTTCATGAAATATAGTAATAATTTCAATTTATATTACTTTTAATATTTTTTATAATGTTTATTTTTTTCTATATTAATTAAATATTTATTTTGTTGGAATTTCATAAGAATTTAAAGTAATTATATAATTTCTAAACATAAAAAATAAATTAGCCTCAATAAATTAATTTATTTATTCTCACAATTGACATAAATATTAATTAACATAATAATTTTATCCCTATGTGAAGACCTAATTAAAATTTCAAAGCAAGTGGGTGACATTCTTTATTTTTCATTACTTAAAGTATTATATTGGTCACTTTGATAAAGAAAAGTGTCCCAAAATAATATAAAAATTGATACGAAGGTAATAAGGGTAAAAATATGACCAAAAAATATGAACTGAAAAACGTTTTAGTTCATTTTAACCCTTGTCCTATTAGTTTAACCCCTCAGTGAACCCATTTTAACCTTAACCACAATAATTAATTTTTATTGTTTTTACAATTAATTTTAACCAAAAATTAATTTAAACCTATTATGTAATATTATTTATGATGATTTAAAATGTGGAATGAATTTTTTGAAACTCCATTCATAGAAGTGGAAATTTTCAATATTAAATTAAACCTGCAAAAGTGATGAAAAATGGTTTTCAAAAGATAAACTTTTCATAATTATATAAATATTTAATATCAAAATTCATTGATAAATTTATCTAAATGGTCTATATTACATTAATAAATATATAACTAAACAAATTTATCTTTTAAAATTTTTTTAATCAAGATATTACCAAATAAAATCTTTAAACGAAAAAACATTTTTTAATAAAATTGTGTTTTTTCACTTTTTTCCAAAAAAAATCTTTTAAAAAAATAATAAAAAAATTAAAAATAATATAATTTTGAAAAGTTGATTCCAAAAAATAAATTTATTTTTTTCAAATTAATTTTATTAAAATATTAAAAATTATTTTTAATATTTTTTCACAAAAAATAATAAAATTATTTTATTAGAAAAAGGTATTATCGAAGAATATAAAGAAATTAATAAAAATTAAGTACTAATTTATAAATATATTTTCCTTAATTAATTATCAAATTGTTTTCTTCCTATTCATACTACAAAATTTAATAGTTTGTTTATAATAGTAAAGTTTAAAAAATAATATTAATAGTATGTCACGATTTTTTAGAATTAGACATTGCGTGTAATAAAAGATATTGAATAAATTAAATATATTTGAAAAAGGAAAAAAATTCATAACATCTCAGGGATTTATTTCCATTGTTTTCAAAATGGGTGTTTTAAACTCTTTGTAATAGGCCCTGTAGTTTTAAAATAGTAGTTCTTGTTTTAGTAAAGAGTGTTTTTCTATTTTTCCCTTTTTTATTTCATATTATTTAATATGATTTGGAGACATGGCTAGGTTGATACCATTTCTCATGTGGTTTGATATAAGCCTCCTGCAAAGGTATAGTGTAACGTTAAAGTTATTGTGTTTTGGTGATTGTACCTCCATCTAGTTTTAACACTACCTGTACTATGAATGGAGGGGAAGCTGTTGTTCTCACTTATTAACAGAATATCTTGGAATTATAAAAGGTATAATTTTATAGTGTATCTCTTGGGAATAATGTAGGTTGGGTGTTTTAGACCTACATTTCATGGTTTTCTAGTTGGACTTGTGAAGGACTATTTTATTAGAGACTCTTATATGAGATCTATTTTAGGGTGATTATTTGTTTTGAATGAAAGTTCGATCGATCTTTGTTAGATTTAGATTTGTTGAAATGGACATTTTTTTTTATATTTCAGATGATTGGTTGTGTCTCTTTAGAATGGTATTCCATCTGGGATTCATGAGTGATGATTTTGGATTAGTTTTTTCTTGATGAAATCTTTTTCTAGTTTATTCTTTATAGGAAGTGCTTCTTTTAGGGGATGTCCATTCATAATTTCTTAATGGTATTCATTGTTTTTTGTACATGGTGTTGACCACAGGATGGTTTTTTTCTAGTTTGTTTGAACATGGATGAACTGAGTCATGTCCATCGGTTATCAAGGGTGACGTTTATTTTCGGTTACACCATGGGTTCTACAAATCATAGTTTTCAATTAGAATCACCATGATTAATTAACCTATAGATTTTGATTTAGGAACCCATGTATGCACTTTGTCACCCAAATGTTAGAGTTGTGTCACTTACTAACTGGGCATGTCCCCCGGTTGTCGTGATTGGTTTTTGGGATTCCATCATTCACGTGACCTAGTTTTAGGTTTCCTTTCATAATTTTTGTATATAATCACTCCCCCTGTGGATTTAATCCATTTTTTATTGTTAGTTGAGGATAAATAAGTTTTACAGTCCCATTTTCGGATATCTTGAAATTTTTCTTATTTAGTGATGTCTTCTCACTTTAGATAAATGGATTTCTTAGTTGTTCCACCATTTTTAATCAATTTTGAATTGTGAGAAAACCTAATAAAGGTCTACACCTTAAAAGAGTTTCTATTTTCAAGGTTATTGACCCATTATATCTAAGGATGTATGCTGTTATATGAGTATTTTTCTTGTTGTTTGAAGAATTATCTATTAATATTAAGGGTTCATTTTAGGTTTCCGCTTCGGCTATCCTCCACATAAACATAAGCCATTTTGGGGACATAAATTGGCATAGTAAAAATAATTGTGACACCCGCCCTTTTAATGTGTGGTTTATTTCATACTATTTTATGTTATTGACGGTATTTTTTTTTCAAGTGTTTTCATCCCAAAACATAGAAAATAAAATTTTTTCTTACTATGTATGCTTTTTATGAATGGTTTAGAGAAAACCATGTGGTGGCTGAAATATAGTTTTATTTTTAGTTCAATTTTTTCTGGAACAGTTTAGTCTACATGTGTAGTTCACATTTCAGTTCAAACTATGTAGTTCCAAAAGGAAACATTGTGTAGCCTTTGGTATGTAACGGTGTGAGAGAATGAATTTCTCATAGTTTGGTAAAGCACATGTCATGTTTAAAATTTAGATCTAAATTATTATAGTTTCATTTATCAAGGATGGTGCATGTTTTTTCCAACCATGTGAGGTCTCCGGGTGAATCCACGTCAGCTTCATTGGCCTAAGCAGCAGCTAATACACTATTGGTTTATGGGTAGAAAACCATATAGTTAAATTATGCCACTTACCTAAATTATTTAAAAGTAGACTTTGTACTTTTTCTTGATTTTAACCCTCAAACCCTCATATTCACCTCATCCTAATTTGATCAAATAAGGCCTACCTATAAGGGGTACATATCCTTTTCTCCTCTCTATTTTTTATGGATTTATTACTTGGATTAAAATGGTTCTTTTTTTGGAAAGTCTCCCTAAACCACACACACTCTCTCTCTATGTATCTTATATTCTTCACTTTATTTTGATTTTGTTTCTTCTCGTGAACCCTACACTTGATGTAGGATAATTTTAGGGTAGTTATTTAATATAATCTTGCTTATTTTTTTGTATAGGTCAAAGAGGGAATTTCTTGTCTTTTTTGAATGTTCACTATTGTATTTAATGAATTAAAACATGTTTATCATTGAACAAAGGAAGGTATTTCCCTATTATATATTTATATTAAATTTCCTTTTATAATTGTTGGATTTAATGTGTTTCTCTATTAAATTTATACCTACAAATGTGTCCTTTAATAGGAAAATGGTGATTTATAAATGGATTTAACCCTTGGCATAGAATTTTATTGTACTCCAAGGGATTTAAAAAAATTTCCAAGATTCCTTTTAAATTCATGTGAGTGTTATAAAGATTTTCTTGATATTGGATTAAAATTTTAAATAGGAATTTCATATCAAAGTGTTATAAGTGTTTTAAATATTTTAAAGTGTTTATTATGGGTTTATTATTTTTAATGGGGTATGTTAACCCTTTTTTGAAATGGCCCAACTTTTATAAATTTAATTCGTTTTTGAATGAAAAAATGACATATTAATAAATGTTGATATATAAAACTCATGAAATACCTTAGTTATTTTGTGACATTATAAAATAGAACCTGGTGGATGAAATATATGGTTAAAAATCATAATTATGGATAATATATTCATTCTACTATGACCATTAATATTAGTATATATTAAGGATTATGATAAATTCTAATTGACATATATAGAATATTCGATGGCCTTGAACCACAGCATCATACCCTATTAATCCCATTTATCAAATATTATAAGGGATATTGTATCATTGGGATTTCCCTTGAAATTCCCAAGATGAGATTAAATAAGTGAAAAATGAGTGAAACTATTTATAAGATAATTTAAAATCAAATTGATATCACAACTCAAACCTTGTATCTCAAACCACCTCCAAGAACATACCATTATGTCACACCTTACACATTGGGTGCACACTAGTGTAATAAGGGGTTATGTATCTAGACCCTAGTTGTATAAAAATATAGTCTTAATTAAAACAATTTTTTATTAATTCAATAAATTTTAAATAAATTTTATATAAATTTTATTTTTATAAAATAATCATATAAAATAAAATTTAATTAAATATAAATGTTAAAATAATTTAATGAGGTCCCATGTAATTTTTATAAGGTTTAAAAAGTTGTTAGTGTCTAAAAAACTTGTATTGTCTATAAATAATTATTTTAATTTAAATTCTAAAATTCACATATGAAGAAAAAATATTGTTAGAATATATATTTTTTTGAAATCAAGAATTTGAAATTATCCAATAGTGAATTCTTCATATTTTTTTGAGGTAGATGAATTTTTTAGTAAAAAGTAAATACGTTGTAAATATATGGTATGTATTATGAAGTCATAATAGTCCAAAAATGATCTAATAAATTCTATAAATGCAATACCTGGCAAAAAAATTATCTTTAAATTAATATGTTATTAGACTTATTTTATTAATTTTACTGACGTTTAATGGATCCACCAAAACTTGTTTTATATATTAAGGTTTTAAAATCAATTATTTATAACCATGAGTCATTTCCATGTCACCTGTGGTACTATATTAAATATTTTGTTATTAAAATAATGAATTATTAAAAAGAACTCATCTTTCTTATCCACCATGGGTAAGAACCATGAGAAGGTTTTTGGTTTTCATTATTTTATTATATGGAGTCCAAAACCTATGTTTAGAAATTAATAGAGAATTTATCTCCCTTTTTCTATAAATACCCTCCCAACTCCCACTCATATTCACTCAAATCCCTTTGAGAGTTAATTTCTTATCATTATAAATCTTTAAGTCCCTTAAGATATGTTCTAAAACTCTTAATAAGTTCCTCCCAATATTTTAGAAGAACCCTCTCAGGGTAAGGGATTTCACCTATTGTTTTTTATCTAATTAATTTCTTTTAATTACCCCATTTGATTTCTAATTTTCTATATTTTAATTTATTTTTTCAAATATAAATTTACATCCATTTTGATTACCAAGTCATTATTGACCACATTTCACTCTTATTAATTCCTTCAATGAACCTTATTTTACTAAAATTACTCTTTATTTTCCAGTCCAAAATTTTTAAATCTGAATACCCAACCCATTTCCACTCAAGGATACTCAACCAGATGATATTTTATTAAATTTATTGGTAAAATTAATATATGTAACCTAAAATCATTAATTATGGGAATAAAATTTATTAAATAACTTATTATATTGTATGATCTATGTGGCACACAAAAGTATATACATGATATGAATTTTTTGTGTAGTCGCATAATTTTATAGACCTCCAATGAATTGGGTAATGATTTTGTCACATCAGATACCATGTATGGTGTATGATAAGATATTCTAAACATACTAGGTTATGATTTATCGATAGTTATCCTTGATTTATGATTAAGTTATAATGTTTTTTGTTGTTTCCAAATTCCTATGATATATTATTATTATCATCTTATATCATGCTTCGATGTTCATGATTATGGATATCACATTTCTATATCACCATGTTATTCCCCTTGAATCACTTTTACTAATTTAGTTAATGTTATTATTTGATTATTCCCTTAATAGATTGTATATCTCACCTCTTTATTATGTATATCCTAATGTTATCTAGTAAAATTTTAATAGATCAATGAAATTCTAAGGGCATGTTAGGGAGTTTAAAATAATTTAGTCTTATCATTATTTCAAATTACTGTGACATGTATCTAATTATATTAATAAATAATGTAGAAACACCATTCACATAATCCTGGAGAATGTTCCTTTATTAAATTGGTATAAGATAAAAGGAATTGAATACTAAAAGATCAAAGAATATAATAGTCTTGATAAACTAGATACATTTTTGATTCATACATTACATTTGAATACACAAATTATAACGTAATTTTTTTTCTTAAAAAATAACATTATTATATCTAGTATATCATAGATTATGAAACATATTACTCTTAATTTAATCCTAGGTAAAGGGAAAAAATAGGGGTGTTTTCAAATGCTATGTCGGGGAAAAGTATAATGGGGGAAATCATGAATAAATGAAGTATCATCAATAAGAAATGAACAGTATGGAAATTTAAATATCTATGTACACATTAAATTTAAATAGTAGACTAGAATAATCAATTAAAAGGTAAATAACTAAAAACACATTCCATTTAATCAATAAACATAGAATAAAATGCATCTAGAGAAAATATAATTTCAAAAATCTCATTGATAATAATAACTGAACTCTAAATGAAGGAAATGATTAAATATTGGACATCATGTTTCCTATGAACATTATATAGTTACCATAAATATCTATCCTCAAGATCTATTAAAATATCTGAGTACATAAAAATATGGTTTGGAAAACTAAATCTCTATTAGCAATATCTATCCTCAAGATAGTTTAAAAAATCTAGTTACAAATGCATTGGGTTTTCCCAACTGATTTTTTCTCAGGAGGCTATTGATGAATCAAGGGGATTGAATTAACCAATACCAAAAGAATGAATTTCATTTCCAAATAATTCTTTATATATCAAATATTTTAGTTAATTCATAAAAAATATGCATTATCAAATATCTTTATTGAGTTAAGAATAAAGATATATTTATATTTTCCCTGTTAATCAAATAACTATTTAATTAAACACCATATATAAAAAATGGAATGTGGTTTAGGAAAATAATCATATCCAGGATAAATAATATTTAAATTCAGGTGAATTCTAATTTCTACAAGAATGTTAATAATTCAAATAAAAGTAAATGATTACAAAAAATGAATCAAGGAAGTGAATGTCAATACTTTTCTTGATTGAAATGATCATAAACCATCAAGAGGAAGATTATTTGTGGTATCCTTGAAAAATATACCAATTAGAGTAATAATAAAGTTTTATTCTTGTTAATAGACATAAATTCCATAAAAATATCATCATGAAAACATTCTTGAGGAAACTATCCTTTTCGTTTGGAAAACCATTTTGAAAATCCTTTTAATTCAAAATCACTTTTAAAAAAATTATTTGAAAATATAATTATAAACATAAAAAAATGATGATTCAAATAAATTATGGTAATGATTTCAGGAAATTCCATACATTCATTAAAATAGAAAAAAAATAACATTCCTTTTAAACTTTAAAGATGTTAGGAATGTGACTTTTTTTAAAACATCAAGAATATTCCTTTCACATTTTTGGTGAAATCCAAAAAGAAATTGTTTTGACAAAAAATAATATTCCTTTGAAAAAAAATTAAAGATTAAAAATGATTGAATTTACCTTTTATAAATAATTTCTAAATTGTTCAAAATATTTTTGAGAACATTTTTAAAAAAAATGCTTTTTGAAGAAAACAGATTTCCGAAAAAAGTAAGAAATGAAGTGGGGTTATATTAAAAAATTCTAAACTATTTTGAGTACCAATTAGTGGTAAATGGTGATATTAAAATAAAATACCTTCAAAAAATATAGTATAAAAAATTAAATGGGTTTATTACACAATTTTAAATTAATTTCCTTCAAAATAAATTCTAGAATATACAATATCGATTAGAATGAGATTGTGGAATAAATCCTTACAATGAACATAACATTGAAGTGAGAATTAGTAAATGAATTTACTATGTGTATCAACTATAAATATACATTAAAAAATTTTAAAAATAGCATAATATAAAAAATTCATTTTTTACTTAATCTTAGAATATCAATGACATGAAAGACGTAATATAACCCAATGAAAATAGATTTAGTTATGAATGTTTTTACCACTTGGTAATATTTTTTTTCAAATACCTTTAGATGAATTAAATGAAATTAAAACAAAAAATACCATATTATTATTTATTAATTATATTACATTTCAAATTACCATTATATAAACCATATAAAATAAATTGGTTTCAAAACATTACAATATATCTCAATGAAATTAAATTGAGATGAAATCCCTTACCTTGTGTTTCCCTTTGGTTTTAAGTGAATCAAAATATTGTATAGTGGTTTTAAAAATTTTATCAAATTATTAAATAATCATAATAATATTTATAATATCATATATGATCCTTTTATGACATATTATTACATTTTCATTAATAATCATTCATTATTTTCATTGTTTCAGGTGTAAAGTTCCTTGATTTCTCATACAAGTTTCATCATGAATGATCTGGTTCCAAAACATTTTATATAGTTAAATCATCTCCAAGATAATAATAATTAAATAATTATAATATTTTAACATAATTTTACATTTAATACAAATCATTAATTATGGTTGTGAAAAATAAAGTATGTTACATTCATAGAGATGATAGTTTGTACGAACACGTAAGTAAAGTTTTTAATTTTTAATCATCATTACGAAAAGGTGGTAAGTAATATTTTAACATTAAAAAATTATAATAATATAATATATACTATATTTTATACTTATATATATCATCCATGTGTTTTGATAAAGAAAAGTGATTCACATAGCTTCGTGAAGGTTGTAGTCCACACGTACACAAACGAGGTTTCCATATTTATATGAGTGAAAAGGAAATAAAAAAATGAAATATATTCTCTTTATATAATTATAAATATATCGTGAAAATTATAATTATTTCATGTATATCACATATAATAATTAAATTAATCTTTATAATCTTCCATGTGATTCATTAGTAAAATACTAATTACATTGTTTCCTGAGGCGGTAGTCTATTATACATTGGAGCAACATTATCCACTCTTCTACAGAATGGATAGAAAATATATATATATATATTATAATGAATATCTAGGTATAATTATGTTATAAATATCATATATATACATTATATCCATCATCTTACCCAACCTTAAGAGGATCAAATACAAAAGTGAACAACATCGATTCATGAGGGGGTAGTCCTCCGTTCACATGAATGGTGATTTTATAACCCATTTGATAGTAGTGGAGATAGTTTTAGTTCATTAAATTATTATAAAAAAATCTTAGAATATAGAAGATTATTTTTTTCTTATATCATCATGGTTTAATTAAAATTGATGGAGGTTAAAAAATATGTAATATAGAGATTCTCAATGAAAAACATTTCCCCTTCATTTGGTATCCTCCTTAGATTTTTACTAAATCATTTTTTTAAAAGGATAGGGTTAAAGCCTCGTTTTATTATTAAAACAAATAAAAATACCTCTCTTAACTGGGTAGAGGGAGACCCATTACATAGCTCGGAGGCCTAATGGAATTGTATCCCATCACATAGCCCGTAGGCCCCAATTTTTTCCCAATGCCCATTCTGTGAATACAAAACCACCTGGTACAGTACGTGCATGGTACCATCAATACTATAGTGCCCTGCCGCCGCTACAGTACCAACCAATCAATAGTACCGCCACTGTTACAGTACCGCTATAGTACTTCTATAGTAACCTAAACCCAAAAATAAGGATTATAAGATGAGTGGAGGGATGTTGGGAAGTGATTTTGATAGGACTTGTTTGAACCAAAGTGGTTTGATGGTGTGAGGAAGAGGGTATAGGGTGGCCTTTTATAAGTGGGGGAGAGAACGCACTTGGTATTTTTTACTACAGTTGATTACTCCGAGTTTTTTCACATCTCCAAAGGGTCCAAAATATTCCATAATAAAAACATATAGGTTCAATGGTCTCAGTATGTAAATCCAATAATTTTTATTTAATTTTCTAAGTCATCTTTACCTATATAATTTTAGTTTAACCCCCGAGTAAACCCATTTTTTCTTTAATTGTGATAATTAATTTTTATTACATTGACTATAAATTTTGATCAAAAATTAAGTTGAAAATATTAGTAATTATAGATTATAATGATTCCAAATATGGGATCCATTTTTTAAAATTAAATTCATACAATTGGAACATTTTAATTTAAAATTAATCTCATATACATAATGAGAATGTGAGTTTTTAAAGATAAAATGTTCAAAAGTTTAAAATATTTTTATATAAAAATTCAATTTGAAATTAATGTAAATTACATAAATAGGATTAATTGATATATAAATGAACTAATATTTCTTAAACACCAATTAAAAAAATAATTAACATTAAAATTTATTTAAACAAAAAGCCAATTTTTAATTAAAATTCAATAGCATTGACTGCTCATCAAAAAAAATGAATCTCGTCAGAAAAATATAAAAAATTACCCCTTAAATAATTTTTATATTATAATTTCTAGAATTGAGTTTGTTTTTTCAATTAAATTTTATATAATTGTAAAAAAGTAAATTTAAATTATTTATTCCAAGAGCAACTAAACCATATTTCAAGAAAATATAGATTTTTCAAAAACAATACTCTTTATTTTAAATTTTTCCTTTTATCATTTATAATTAATATATGTAGGCACTAACAATTGTGCATCATAAACTTTTTTATTGATTATTTTTTGAGTTTCAAGACTATATAACAATACAACTTTCATGGAATCCTTGATGTGTGGGCTTTGATATAGATGAGATACAACTGGATCCTTAAATTCTACATAAAATTTTATTCATAGTATTTAAGAGATTTACTTTAAGTCATTTACAAGAATTATGCCCTTCTACTAAGAATCTATACCAACTTAACCACTGGCCCATGTGGGACCGTGAGTCAAAAATTCCCAATGGGAGTTATCCTAGTTCAGCCAACTGATGGTTGAGAGATTGTAGCACCCAAAAAGGATGAGAGGCCCCATGTATAGGGACCTTGGTGCATGAGGCCGAAGTTGTGAAAATCAAGGGAACATATCTAGTCGGGTTGAATCTCATGTGGAGATAATGCAGGTGGATCGGGTGCCAACCCCATTTCCAGATTTAAAAAAAAAGGTCTTTGGAATTGTCTTATATTTTAGAGGAAGGGTGATGCAATACTTCATATGGGACAAGAATTTTCATGTGTACGGTTCACACAGTGGAATATAATCGGCTCAATCAATCACTTGACTGATCATGACCATCCATAAAAATTTTGTGCATCACAGTTTTTAATTTGGTTGACCATGCGCAACACAAATTCAAATCAACTCACATAGAACGAGACCACAATATTCAACCTCCCACTCATCTATCACCCTCATGTGTTGCTATTTAAATATGGAAAATAAAATCAAGTCCCATTCATCCTTTTTTTATAGTCTAGTGAGCTTGAGACAATCAACACGAGCTATATCAAGACTCCATTTGATAACAACAGTGGAATACCACAAGATCTCCCTCCATTTCTTAATGTATTCACATGATCATCCTTTTATCATATGATCAAAGTGAGGACAAAAAATTAATTCATCACTATAGTTATATTACCATGATCTCTTCTTCCTCCTCATATATTTTCAATCAAATTAATTTGGATTTATTAAATCATGCCACACTATGGAAGAAAACTGAGGTTATAAGGATCACATGAAAGCCTCCACTTCTTCACCTAGTGCATGTTGAACCCACCTTGTGGAATGGAAAACCACCCTCTACATGACCTCTCATATAAATAACATACTTCTCCAAAGAAAAAAATTTCACAAAAGGGGAGAAGTGGGAGCAGTTGAGAAGGAAATTGGAGGAACAAGGTGCACCAATGACCATCCTCGGAGAACCTCCTCAAGTGATTTCGAGAGCCTTCCATATGATATTTTGAAGATCAAGAGATCACATGATGACCTGAATTTCTTTTGATTTCTGGTTCTTACGTGGTATTCACTGGATCACGTGATACTCATAAGGTTCACAAATTCACCAATAAGGATGTTCATCCATGCTTATAGTCCCTCCTCCTATCTCATGATGCCAAGAGACCCTTTGTCTCATGGTACAGGTAGATGACCTTGGATATGACTCCATCTCCATAGTTGGAGAGTTCATTATAAGACCCCATGAAGTTCATGTGATTGAAGATGGGTTGTTGAGGTTCATGCATCCCTATCATGTGGGTTCTCCTTGGTTAGACTCCTTTGATTAGGCAATTCACATTATGGTGTCTGCAAGTATAACACAATGGACATGCAGGCCTTCAATTATAATGGTATCACAGGTCCCTATCCATAAACCATAAGAATTAATATATTTGGAGTTCCCTCAATCCCTCGATGCTCAAACATAGCCTCAAAGGCAATAGCTTCAACAAACAATGATTCATGAGTCTCTGGTCATACAGAAGAAATACTGAGGATGTGAACCCCATGCCTGAAGATGGGTTGACAGCCCTCGATCAATATCACTAGTCTATGTATAAAACACATATAGGTATACCCATTGTACATCTACAGAGTTTCTCCCATAATCCCTTATATATCATGATGTCTTCTCTTGATCATGTGACCATTACCTGTAGTATGTGATCTTTAGGATTCGTGACACATATGTCATGTTCCCTCTTCATATAGACAATACCCTCTCCCATGTATGATGGATTAACCAACAAATCCACATTTAGTAGCTAAATCCATCACAAAACCACTTTTCATTCATTCAAACATCAAACATACATGCAGTTCAATCGTGTGTGAAACCTTCCGCATGTATATATCCATTTCCCTTAAGGGAACTCATGGGAATACCTTTCTATATCCATGAATCCCACTTCCTAAGTGAATAATTACACATATAGACTTAGGGAATGATCCCTTGGACATTTACCTATGACATTTGGACCGGTGTAAGATCTTAAATATGTCTGTGAGAACCCACCAAGTGAGTAGTTTAAGGAAATGTGATTATAAGATTATCCATTGATCTATAGACGTGATTGGGAGATTTTGAAAGGTTCATATTGTTTAAAACAAAATCCATATAAAATCTAGGTTTGTCTCATGATAGTTGATTGACTTGTCACAACTATCACATGGCAGTCCAAAGACAATACAAGTTGATCTGGTGATAGCCCCATGACATGTCTGCATTATCATGTGATAAGATTTGGACAATTCATATTGATCATATGAATAACCTTCAAGTTGTTTGTTTTGTTCATACAAATACATACAAGAAGATGAACTTTGATCATGCGATGGAGTTATTGACATGTCGGAATGATCTTGTGATTTTCCATAGACATGTCAGCATTGTCATGTGACAGTCCAGATATGAGTCATTTTGATTATGCGACAGTACAAAGTCATGTCTACTTCAATCATGTGAAAGAACCTATACATGTCAACTTTTATTTTGTGTATCATCCTAAACATTCTCTCTTTGATTATGCAAATAAATCCAAGACATGTTAATTAATCAAGTAGAAACCCTTGGGCATGTCTTCCTTGTTAGGATGAAACCCCCAAACATGTAGGGCTGGCAATCATTGCATGCCCAGCAGACAGTCGAGACAGGACATAAAATTATCCTATTACATGTATACCAAATATGAAAGACCTTTATGGACGCATTACATGTGGACCCTGGCCAAGAACCTTTGGTCGAAACCCCCTTTTATAAGGGAAGTGCTGATGATGTGCTAGGGTTTCACACTCGTGCGACATTGCTAATGTTATTCTCTTGGAAATAACTTTTATGGTTAACACCTCTCTATAATTTATTAGAAGATAAATAATGAGTGTATCAATGGGAATTATGAGTCTGTATTCTTCTATTAATGACATAATATAATATGTAACCAACAATATGGCAGCCTCGGTGCATAATCCCCAATCAATAGAGAATTCATACTTGTATAAGCCCTTAGAATTTCTAAAACCACATGGATAATGATAATTTATCTAAATTTGATAATTCACCTTATCGCATCATCTGGTTAAGGGATAAATGAACTACAGGAAATATGATTCCATTCATATCTGGGATGTGTAGGATGCCTTCCAGAGGCTCAATATCCAATGGGCATCCACTTATGTGTTAGTACGTTCATGTCCCAAGTATTCTTAACTTAGGATAATAAATTATCTTATAGTTCTTAAATTCTTCAATATCCATTAGAATATGAGAAGTGGGATCATAAATGGGTATTATTTTAATTATAAGACCCAATCATTCCCTAAAGTACCTCAAATCCATAAAAATATTATGGCGCGCATTGAACTATAATGACTCTGATTCCTATTATTAAAATAGATATATAGGATTCTTTATTAAGGACTGAGCTCCAAACCAGGTCCTCCCTAATATGGAAAACCATACCACTCAAAGGGAAACATTAATGTGTAGTCCCCATATAGATATGATCTCATTCAATGCATTCAATATTCCATTATCTCTTATTTCTCACACCGAGTATGAATCACATGAGTTTAGAGGCCAGTAATGGTTGTATTAAAAGCATGTTGAGAATTAACCTATACTGGATATTCACCATTTGGATATAAGTCTGATTACATCTCATCTCTATTAAAAGGGACATATTCTCGATGATCAATTCTAGGGAAAACTCATATGCATGAGTCTCACCCAAAACTATGTTATCTTATTTCTACTGACACATACACTCATTATAAAAACTATGTAGACTATGATTCCTATCTCAAAGAGGATACATAAGATTCCTGACCAAGGTTTGATCCCAACAGTGAATTCCTCACCACAAGAAATTAAACTTCATGGATGGGTATAGTCACATGGCCTTAAACAATTCCAAAAGATTATGTGGGTTTTGATTATTATTTTCACCAGATATGTAAGTTGCATCATAGTGGTTCAATCCCATATCCAAAACCCCTACCTCCTCCCTAGAGGGAAGTAAACTTCATATTTATTGAACAACACCGTAACCCAACTCATCATAAATAAACAATTGAGTGATAGGGATCACATGATATGCATGCCATTATACCTGTAAATAAATGGTAGTAATCAAGTCATTGGCACAGGGGTAACAATTCCCATGTCTATGATTGAGGGTGATTTCACAAACGTATCTTAAATATATAAGTGATTCCTATGGTATAAAATAATTCCCACCAAAAGGGTGTGATAAGCCCGACCTCCCATTCTCCATACCAATGTGTGTTCCTAAGCATAATTTGGCATGAAACCCAAAAGGGCCACCTACATTTGGAAATAAGGTTTGTACCAAGTTATGGGTGTGGTAACCGTTGGTAGTTTCTAGGGAATACTAAAAAAAGGAAAACCTGATGAGTGTGATTGAGTGAGGCCATAAACCCCCCATAATCAAACTATATATCAGAAGCCCAACCACATCTTAAATCCTAAGGAAACAAAATGATGAACCCAACATGAAACCTTTAACTGCATCATCCCTTTCAGGGGTCAAAAATTAGAGATTTCCTAGTACCTATCATACTGGTTAATGTTGTTCCCATTGCACAATAAAATAGTGAACTTGACACATTTATTTTAATTACACTTAACCCTATGTAAAAATAAGGGACAACCTATTTATCCTTTAAGTGAAAAAGTGTTTTATCAAACATGTACTCTAATATATTATGTTTCTCTAATACGGTGTCGTGTTTCTTCCTCATGAAGTATCAATATTCCTTGAAATTAAAATAAAATCATTGATTATGCCAATATTTCTAACATCTCAGGACATGCTACTTTGGAATTGAGTCTCTAACATACATTGTCTTCAACACACCACTTCCATTATCAGATGGTGAATGGATTGGTCTATAAATACCACATCAAAAGATCCATCTCAACTCTAGAATAGGACCTTGAAATATTTCATAGGATAATTTCCTAACTACGATCTTTCCCATGATAGGCCATAGGAGAGGAATTGGACCCTTTTTCAGCATTGAATCACTTTGGGAGCCTATCCCAAGAGTGCAGTAATGCATACCTTCTCTACCTCATGGAGGTGAAATAGGAAAGTCGGCATAAAAAATAAATATCTTAGGTGGTTCCTAAGAGGGTATCACATCTATTATGATCATCATATTCTACATATGATTGATATTCCACCATAACATGTAGAGGAGGTTGTTCCTACATGAACATCCCATGTTGGGGAACCCAGTAGGAGAGCCCTCTAGGGATATCCAAAAAATATAGCATTGAAATAGGATTATCTCCCTTCTGCAACGAATCTTTATGAGGCCCACCAGTGTATCCTGACAGTGTCCTAGAGTCAATCCCAGATCCTCACTAACAAGTATCCCTTAACTTCATCCTAGATATCCTTGGTGACTTTGGTATCCTAGGGATCACCCCATCCCACTGAGGTTGGGGTAGTTTAACCACATTTTACCTAGGGGTCATCTTAAACATAGGAACTGACCCCTCAATTGGTACCTCGGGTATGGAACCCTCAAACAGTACTATAAGAAATGACCCCTCAAACGATATCATGGGAATCAACCCCTCATATGGTACCATGGGCACTAAACCCTCAAACAGTATCATGGGAACCAAAAACTAAATGGAATAATGGGCACCAACCCCTCAAACGGTATCATGGTCACCGACCCACCAAACGGGATGCTCTATCAAGGAGGAGCACCTGTCCATTTTTTTCCTCAATCAATATGATACCAATTAGATCTGAATAATCCTCATTTAATCTGAACAATCACTCTCCAAAATATTATAGTCATACCATACTTTAGTCATCTGAGCCATGATAGTTTGTCTTACCTTCTTCTTCTTGCGTTGGAAAATAAAATTAGTGTCTTTAAGGAATGCACAGAAGGTGTTACCATACATATTGGTATTTAAGAGGGTAAAAATAATGGAATACATGAACAGTGTTAGTAGTGGGTTCGGTTTCTGTTGTTTACATCATAACTCCCATTATCATCCACTTGGCCTTCCACCAATAGAGGAAAGCGTGTTTTTATGGCTCCTTCTAGACATCCACTTAATTATGACATGGTAATTTCTGTAGAAGAATATATCACTCAACTCCAAAAAAAATAATAGGGATCTATAGGAGATAATTGTGGGAATACACTTAAGATATCAACCTTGGGATGATGTACCCATGTCTACTTATGGAAGCATGTCTTGTAGTGATGTTCCCCATCCCACAAGGTTGGGGTTGATTTCATTTTTTTCATAACATCATTGGGATAAATCGAAAATTTGATCCACCAAAACCCAAACTAAAGGGATGGGGGGATTTACATATTTCCAAGATCCATGAACCACAATGCAATAGAAATTGTCACATTTTCCACCTTCTCATTAAGGATATTATGGAAACCATCTACTCTAAGATGTTTCTAGAAATCGTCCATCAGATTTAGGATATTTTAATCAATGGGAAGCGTATGCATCATCCAACCCCCCCCCCCCAATGCATCAACACCAGCCCCTGGACTAATAAAGACTAGGTCTTTAAACCCCATTATCCAAACTCAACCATGCACCAATTCTAATGGTGGTATATCTTAAATGCAAAAGAATTAGCATGCTCACTCGTCTCTTTAAGTCAGATAGTGAAAAATACATTCCTTCTAAACAAGACATGTTCCCAAGTATTTTAACTATGCCATGGAATAATATTTGACATATCTACAGATAATCAGAATGCTAGTTTAGTTAAGGATAGAAGTCCATGATAATATTTTCCCCCACCATCGACATCTTGGGAACATGATAGAAGGTTTCTTTTCCTTTAAGGACTAGCTTAATGTACATATCTACATGGGGATGTTGGAACACACGACATGTGAATCCCTGCTCCGGTCATCTGAGCACTCTGAAAAGGACACATGTTGTGCAGCATAGCATGAGACACATACCTACCAAGGATAAGTGTCCATATTTTAAATCGAGATTGAACAAATAATATTACATCCAAAAAAACATGTCTCCTTGTATTTTGATTGGTCCATAGAAAATGGTTTGATTGAAAATTCAACAATAGGGAAGCTAAATGAGGAAAGGATGATAGGACATGATAATCATTACTCTTGTCATCGAGGTCTCAAGCATGTAATAGAGAGCTATTTTTTCTTCAAAGATTGGTAGGACGGATAGATAAGTGCAGGCTTGGAAGAGTTGAAATATTATGAAACTTGTGAAATATGCATAAGATTTATCCTAGCTCCAAGGGAAGAGACACTCTTCTAATAGGTTATTGTCTATCGTCCATATTGTAAGATGGTGAATTGCATGACTAGCTTCTCTACCAAAATATGTAAACTACACTACCAACGTCCTTACCACAAGACATTAAACTGCACATCTATCATTCTTACCCCAATACATTAAACTTTATTGATATTATTCTTAATATAATATGTTAAAATGCATAGCCATCATCCTTACCGCATGAAATTAAATTGCACAGATGATGTCCTTACCCTAAGAAATTAAATTGCATGGCCATCATCCTCACTACAAGATGTTCAATTACGTAGATATTGTCCTTACCACATGATTTTAAAACTATATGACAGATTTCCTTACCACATTACATTAAACTACATAACATATGTCCTATTCACATGACATTAAACTATACTGGTTTTCTTTGAACTAGGTACGTCTTGATTATCATTTTCATTAAAATACATATGGAATCATCGATCCTATATCCTATTATATCCACCCCATAATGAAAAATACTCCTATACTAACATTCATTTCCTATGTATATAGAAAGGAACTCTTTTCATTCCTTATTTCTCACACTGAGCATTGTTCACGTGATATTAGGAGTTTCAAAAAAGGTCTCCCCACACACCCAAAAATTGGCATGGAAGCTTGTGACAATATTATCATGGTCCTGAATGCAAGACTATAAAAGCAATACCATGATTCCCCAACACATGATATTAAACTCCACAGTTGGTGTCACTTACATGACATAAAATTGTACATTCCCTTAGAACTCACCTAAGAGGACCACCATTGATGGTGTTTGTCACCTACCACAGCTGCATTCTAGAATAAATTACAACTTTATTTTCATCTTAATGATATATTTAGGGATTCATGGATCATATAGCGTAACCCATACACCTATATTCACATCATTATCGCAAGATGTTAAACTGCACGGATGATGTCCTTTCCAAGCGACATTAAACTGCATAGGTTTTCTAGAAATACTTATGGTTTGATTCTCATAATAATGAGATACATAGGGACACGTGGATCTTATATCCTATACCAGAAACCTATATTTACCTCCTTACTGTAAGATTTTAAATAGAATTTTTGATTCCCTTTACACACGACATTAAACTATATGGGTTTTCTAGAAATGTGTATGTCTTGATTCTCATCCTAATGAGATATGTATGAATGCCATGATCTATTATCCTAGACCAACCAAATTTATTCACGTCCTAACCACCTGATGATAAACTGCACAGAATACATCCTGATCGCAAGATAATAAACTCTACGAAATTCAAATCTTTGAAAGTTGTTGTCAGAATCATGTGGAAATTACAGTTTCCTGAAGCACCACTGATACAGTACAGTCTCGATACCAGCCATATCACAAAACCTTTAATACCCCTTAGTTTCAGGATAATGGTATTCTCTTATAGGTCACCTCCCCAAACACTTAGATCTAGGTGTCAGGGACACCTCTTAAAAATGAGAAAAGTTGTGGACCAGAGAGAACAGGCTCATATCCCAGCTCAATTGGAGAAAATCTGCGGGCATATTCCCACAGCAGACATGGGGGAGCTTCGTATGTCTACCCACGTGAAATAATTCCATTAGAATATTAAAATGTAAAAGGAGAAAATGAGTAATCATATATCCCACTTCAATAAAATAAATCTACAAACATATCTTGGATGCTAAAAGAATATGAGAAAATAGTTTTGTACTTATGCTATTTAAGTGCCAGTTCTTTATGACCGCAATAGAGGAAATCCGCCATTATATAATGGTTAATATGAAAGAACCAGAATACATTCTTATCCCTATAGACAAGGAATATAAACAATCTTACCATTATGAACAAGTTTTTTCTTCAAATCTAGTGCATATTGTTTCTCAACTATGGGAGGATTATCACCATATCTCGGTAATAGATGAGGTGTAGTACCTGGTTTATATTCCCTTTATAACCATGTCATACCAAGTGAGAGTGGAACAATACTCAGTGAAGTCTCATATACCTATTGAAAAATTCCATTGGAATATTTCAAAGTCCTAATATTGGGCTCATATCCCTATCCTAGATGGGGCTCACCAAGTGATAGGGGTAAAAGCCTCTGGAAAAGCTCATATTCCTGTCAAATAAATCCAATGGAATACTCCAAATTCCCAGGATCAGGCTTATATCATTGTTCCGAACAGGCCTAATCAAGTGGGAATGGAACAAGCCTCTGGAGAGGCTCATATTCCGTTCAATGAATATACCAGTAATATTCGAGTAGATCATGAAAACCATGTGTATATTGCTACTTCCTCCAATGAAAGGCTGCACCAGCATCCTTATGAGAAAATATAAGAGTAGGCTCATATATATTCTCCAATTTTAGAGGTACATCATCATATTATGATAGGGAATGAATATCTAGACTGGGCTCATATTCCTTCTCAATCTGGTGATCCCCAGGTGAGAGAGGAACATGCCTTAGGATGGGATCATACTCCTATAAAAAAACAACAAAATATTCTAAAGGCCTAGGATTAGGCTTATATTCCCATTTTGGTCGAGGACCACTAAGTGAGAGAGGCACACATCTCGGTACAGTCTCATATCCTTCATAGAGAATCCCATTCAATACTCCAACAATATCCTAGTAGTAGGAACATATTCCCACAACACAAGATAGTTGTCAATGGATTCTGAAAATCTTCAAACAATAATCTCATATCTCTTCACAATTTCAAAGGGAAAGTTGACATATTTCAACCAAGACAAAGAACGAGACCCAAATTCTCAGTCATCTCAATAGTATTATCCTTGAAGTTTTTTTAGACATATTCCAAACATCAAAAGGGTTTGTTAACTCTTCAAATAAAGAATAAGAAGATCATTACCACAATAGTTTTCCTCATTGTAGTGTGGAGAAGGATCACATGGACTCTACTCATGAAATACACCATGGTCAGCCTCCCTATGGTGATATCTCCCACATACAAGGAAATCATCCCCTTTCCCAAACTCCATCATATAGAGAGGTGATCAAAAATATCAGGAACCTTCGTAGATAAAGATTCTAACAACACTAGGGTTTACCGTATATAGTGCCCCACCAGCCAACAACAGAACTTAACCATTGTCAGCAGGCGACCAAGATAAGTAGCCTTTGTGGTCTAGCCCAAGAAAATACCTATAGTTCTGATGAAGAAGAGGTTAACAAAGAGATATAATATTTACATTTCCAATCACATGATCCCAAACGGTTTAGAAAGGGAATTCAATATTTCATTCAACCCACATGATGAAAAAGTGCATGGATTTTTTCCTAACCACATGACAATAAACTATACAGACTTCATCCTAACCACATGATAATAAACTGTACAGATTTCTTCCTAACCAAATGAAATTAAACTATAGATATTTCATCCTAACCATGTGATAATAACATCTATGGATTTATTCCTACCCACATCATGATAAACTGAATGGATTTCATTCTAACCACATGATGATAAATTTTATGGATTTCATCCTAACCACATGATGATAAACTATGTTGACTTCTTCCTAACCACAAGATGATAAAATGAACTTGTTTTAACCTATCCACATTAATATAAACTGTATATATTTAATCCAAACCACATGATATTAAACAATGTGGGTTTCATCCTAAGCATGTGGTGATAAACTATATGGATTTTATTCTAGCCACATGACATTAAACTGTTTGGATTTTATCCTAAATAGATGATGATAAACAGTACGGATTTCTTCCTAACCACACAATGATAAACTGTAAGGATTTCAACCTAACCACATAATGTTAAACTATACAGATTCCCTCATAGCCACATGGAAATAAATTGTATAGATTTCATCATAACCAAATGATGCTAAACTATATAGATTTCATCCCAAACACGTGATGTTTAACTGTACAGATTTCTTCTTAACCCTATGATAATAAATTGTAATGATTTCATCCCAAAAACATGATGTTTAACTATACGGATTTATTTCTAACTCCATGAAAACAAACTATATGTATTTCAACCTAATCACATGACCTTAAACTATATGGAGTTTATCCTAACCACACAATGAAATATTGAATAGAGTTCATCTTAACCACATGACATTAAAATGTACAGTGTTCGTCTTAACCATATGACATTAAATTTTATTGAGTTCATCTTAACCCCATGACATTAATATGTATTGTAACACCCGAGACTTTTATAAGAAATATTTTGCATTTATTTTATATAAATCATCAAAGGAATATTTCACTACACACAACACTAGCTTGGCTAGCTTTACACGCAATCGCGAACTTCCTTGATATCTTGTGTCGTACGTAATACCGAGTTTCACTAAACAACAATATGCTATTAAAATATTATTAAAACCAGCCGTAATGAATAGTAATAACCATTTTTTGAAATTTTGTAAATTTTATTTTTCAAAATAGACTTCGTTTTTGGATTCGGAATATCAAAATTAGCCTACGTGAAATTTTGGTATTTTTCTGGAAACTTTCAATTTTTGATGAATAGTGAAAACACTGGGTTACTATTTAAAAACAGACTTTTTATTTAAATAATTATTTATTTTATTTAAATTTATTTTAGGTAAAAATTGATACATAATACTTATATAAGTTCAATTTAATTCATTGGAGTAATTTTATAATAATTTTAGATATATAAAAATTGTATTGAACTTTTCACCGTCTTTTACCCACCTCCTATGAGAATTTGCAAATTTACATAAAACTTAATTTTACCGCTTCTGTGAGTGGAATTTCAAAAATCCGAGAGACACGATTGATGCCAGTAAGTAAAATTTGGTTCAATGAGATGAATATAATTTTTGTTGAATAGTAACTTTTTACTTTTATTTACCACGGTTAAAAGTAAATTGGGTAATTAAGGGTAAAAATGATATTATTATTATCCTAAAACATGTCTGAATTCTATTGGATAAGTTTAATTTGACCAAAAACAACCTTTGGAATAACATATGACCATTTAGGCCCACTTGGATTTGATTAGGACATTTATTATTAATTTATTTAAAGAAGGGTTAAAATAGTTAAAATCAATGTTTAATAAGTAAATAATTTTCAATATAGGGTTATTAATAAGATAAATTCAACTATAAATATTCATTAAAAAGATAAAAATATTTCCTACATAATGGTATTTTATTTGTAATTTTTAGACATTAAATAATTTAATTTATTTATGACACAAAGATGATGCAGTAATTATCTTATTAAAGAAATATTTACATAATTGATGTTATAAATACCAAAATAAATTTAATTTGAGAATTTTTAAGAATTACACTAATTTTATAGGTTAATATGACATGTTATTATTGATTTAATTAACTTTTTTCTAACTAATAATTCTTTTATGATTTTCACAAAAATCAATTACTAAATAGTTTCAAAATTGACATAAAATAGTTTTTAAAACAAATATTATATTATTAATTGTTATCTTATTCCTAAAAATCTAAGGTTCATCAAAATGACTTATATAAGGTTATATATATTAATAATAAACAACTGGGGGTTCTTTTGGCTTGTTATAGTAAGTTTATTAACCTTATAGTGTAAGAACACAAAAAGACACGGTAAAAGTAAAATTATCTAACTTAAAGTTAAATCTAAATGATAAGGTTAAAATAGTAAACTAAACTTGTCCAAATTCTATTGGATGAGATTATTTCGACCCATCCCCACCTTAGCTTCTAAAAAAATCAATTTGGAGCTATTTAAAACCGAATATGGCTTTATAATAAAATAATATATTTATTTTTTCCAAAGGTGCCCCTCTCCTCCCTTATAAAAGGGAATCTCCTCCCTCTCTTCCTCACACCACTTTGAGCCTTAAAGCTCGGACAACCCCTCCCAATTTCTCCTATCCACTTCCCTAGAAACATCCTAGATGTCCGGGTCTTCTTCAAAGACCAATTTTAGTGCCCTAAAAGGAGGTCTCAAGAAGCGCTTCAAAGAAGAGGTAATGTCTGTTACCGATTCTTTCAACATTATTTCTTCTTCCACTTCTTCTTGATTAGTTGTTTCATTATGAATTAATAACATAAGTATCACTCATATACTGATATGTTATTATAAGTATGAAACAACCCTATTTCACCATCTATCCATCCTACGGAAAACGAAATCACTGCGCGTGCGTACGTACGGAATACCATCTCCACGCCGTGGTGTAATCTGTTTTCCACCACCACCTTACTTGGATGGGTATAATGGTGTAAAGAATGAATATATATGATTATTATAAAGTGATATTTATTCTAAAATATTATACATACACTCCAATACAATTCCACGATCATGGGAATGATATCATCGCTCGTCCGTACGTACGGAATACCGTCTCCTCGATGTGATGCGACTCGTTCTACATGATTTTCATTGCATAATGGTTACATAAATGAATTGAGTGAATAAATATGAAATCTATTACACTAATACCATTTTGTAAATGAGATATCTATAACCTAAAAAGAAGAATAAAAATTTATTCGACAGAACACGCATAAGAACAAAAAGTAATAAACACCTGAATAACAAGTAGCAATGAAATATTACTAAGAATAAGCTAAGAATATGACCATATATGATATCATAACAATGATTATGATTCTGGAATAAGTCAATGACATTATTTAAATCATTATAGGGGAGGTTCGGACACTTACGAAGCAAATCAGACCTAAGGTAAGGGAAATAACACAATCTCATTTTTATCCGAGATTGTTTATACTTTGGAATTTACTCAGGTGTATTTTATCATCCACATACATGTTTCCTCAATATGTAATATTATTTCCATCCACCTACAATTGTTTAAATCCAATTTTACCCTTCGGTGAGTTTTTAGTAAAAGATATGAAAGAATCTTTTGTCGTTTTTTGTACGAGGTACTTTTTGACTTTTCCGACAAAAGTACGAGAAGAATGTTTTTTTCAACTTATACGGCATGAATGGATTTTTAAAAAATTATTTCCAAGAAGCTTCCTTTACAAGTTTTCCAGTTTATTTTTAATCAACTTCTTTTAGTATAGAATTGTATGACATGTTAAGAAAGGAAAAGTGTTTTTGAAGTAGAAAGGATATTTTCCTCTTGAATGGAGTTCAAGTGTTTTATCAAAATTATTTTCCATATAAGATAATAAAGGGTTCTGTTTCTATCCCTATTATTACATTGATTTGATTATGTTGTGATGGAATTATTTTTATGAATTTTTTTATCTTATATGAATTGTTTTATTATGTCATGATGTTTAAGAATCCCATTTTTTATTACATGGGTTATGCTATGATGTATGGTTTATGATTTTGTGGCACACATTAGAATGGTATCATTATGAGATGGGGGGAACTATATCTCCCTCCAATTCATTGGGTAAAGATTTTATATCTCAGGAGATAGACATGGTTGGAACGGGAGGTTAAACCGGTTCCGTGAAACAGGACTGAAATGAGGAATGAACTCGGTTCAAAAATGGACTTTGTCCACTAAGATAGTTTTGGAAATGAGACTTGAAAAATAGGAAATGATTCTCTATGATTATGTGTGTATTCCAAAAAGCTTCATGGTTTAAGTTATGATTATTGTGATTACATTTCACTACCATGATTTATCCCATGTTATGAAATTATGATCTCTTTTGCAGGGTAAGATTTCCAAAATGTTATGTTCTTATGAATATGATGTGATTGATATTTCTTTTGTTTACCCTTACTGAGAATTTGAGCTCACCCTTTTGTATGTTTTCTTTCCCCAGGTTAGGAAGAAGGTTATTAAGTTAGATATGAAAAAAGGGACTATAGATATGATGAAATAAATGGGAGACATTGTAGACGCTTTATAAACCAGTTGTTTATGTTTCCTAGTTTCTAAAGACACTATACCTATATGGTCCTTTCATGGTTTTGTTATATGTTGTAATAAGTGTACTTAAATTTTTAAGTAATAACAATGTATGTAAATTATGGGTCGTTATAGTTGGTATCAGAGGAAAGGTATAGTCACCCTCTGGAAACTAGGATGTGAAAGCCTTAGTAAGAACCCTAAGGATAAGTCTAAGCATAGAACACAATCTTAGTGTTCTAGAAATGGTCATGAATAACCTTTAATAAGACCTTAAGTGTGAAATTTTATTCCTGATTATGTGGTTTTCCTATTCTAATTAGTGTTGCTCACACTATTCTTCTTGGTTTTAGTCAACGGCTAGAACCTGAAGGAACCGTGTTAACGCGGAATACGACGGGAAATGCAATGATTGTCCCCCTGAGCAACCAAAGGTTATGGGAGCTGGAATGAAAAATCTTGTAGCCAAGCTCACACAACTTTATCAAGCTATGAATCATGCAGGACTTAAAAATGAGCAAAGGAAGGAGCAACATTCTGTCGAATCCTTCCTGAGAGAGCGTCCACCTTCATTCAGCAAGTCTACTGATCCATTAGTTTATGAAAAATGGATCAGTACTACTGAAGAGATATTTTTAGTTCTTCAATGTTCTGAACATGATAAATTCATCATAATAGTGTATCATTTGAAAGGTGATGCTGATCAATGGTAGAATATGATCAAGAATATGATGCCAAGAGATGAAATTGAGTCCATGGAATGGGATGATTTCAAGAACTTATTTTTCAATAAGTACTTCCCTCGTATTCTCCGAACAAAGACGGAGAAAGAGTTTCTTGAACTGAAGCAAAAGGATGATGAATCTGTTGGTACCTATGAAGAAAATTTTACAAGACTTGCAAGGTACGCTTCTAGTATTATTATCCAACCTCAGAGTAAGATTCACCGATTCTTTAGTGGCTTAAAACCAAGTCTTCGAAGGGCCTTAGCCATAAGGGACTTCAATAGCTACGAGGAAATCGTTCGATGTGCTCTCAAAGTTGACATGGATATTGGAGTATCCCATCAGTCATATTGGTTTGATAAGAAGAGGAAAATATAATTCAAAGGAAAATCTAAAGAGCACACTGAAAAGAAGATGAGATTTCCCTTATGCTCAAAGTGTGGAAAGAAACATGGAGGGAGTTGTCTTAAAGGGACAAGTAAATGATTCAAATGTGGAAAGGAAGGTCATCAGGCATTTGAATGACGCAATGATGGGAAGAAGATGTCTAATAATGCAAACAAAGGAAGGGATACACATAATGAACCTCCTACACTTCAATGTTTCAAATGCAAGGAGATGGGGCATTATGCTAATCAATGCCCAAATCCAAGGTTTGACGATGATGGTCGATGTCAACAAACTCTTAAGGCTAAATACAAAGGAAAGTCACATGCAATTTCTATTAGCGATGTGGAGTACGATAACGAAGTGGTGAAAGATACACTTACCATCCACTCTAAAGTAGAAAATGTTTAATTTGATTCTGGATCCACCCACTCCTTTATTTCTGAAGAATTTTCTAAGGGTATCACCCTATTACCTCAACAATTAGATGTTGAGTTAGCTGTGACAACCCCTAATGGCACAACAGTCGCCTAAAAAGTTTATAATTCTTCTCCGATTGAAGTTTGTGGGAAAGTGCTTCTTGCAAATCTTGTTATCCTTCCTATAGTGGAATTTGATGTGATTCTTGACATGGATTGGCTTTCTCTATATGAAGCTCATATCAATTTCCAAAGAAGGGATGTCACATTTCATATTCCAGATAAATCTTTGATCGTTTATCGATACAAGGATGAACATGACCTTCTAGTGGAAATTTCTTCCATCCTATGGGTATTGATTCCACTAAATGAAGGTTATTTATCTCAAATGGTTGGTGAGAAACTCAAGATTAAGAATATGCCCATTGTATGGGAGTTTGATGATGTATTTCCAGAGGAATTTCCAGGTCTTCCTCCAAATTGTGAAGTTGAGTTTTCAATAGAACTTGTACCGGGTGCTTTACCTATTTCAAAGACACCTTATAGAATGGCCCTAATTGATTTGTAGTAATTGAAGAAGAAACCCCAAGAGAATCTTGATAAGGGGTTCATATGCTCTAGTGTGTCACCTTGGGGAGCACCTATTCTGTTTGTTAAGAAGAAAGACGGATCAATGAGACTCTGCATTGATTATCGAGAACTTAACATGATCACTATCAAGAACAAATATCCTCTCCCACATATTGATGACTTATTTGACCAACTACGTGGAGCTCAATACTTTTCCATGATTGATATTCGTTCATGGTATCATCTATTAAGGGTCAAAAGGGAGGATATACCAAAGACAGCTTTCCGTACAAGGTATGGACACTATGAATTTATAGTGATGACATTTGGTCTTACTAATGCCCCTGCTATCTTCATGGATCTGATGAATAGAGTCTATAGAGTCTATCTTGATCAGTTTGTGGTAGTCATTATAGACGATATTCTTTTATATTCAAAGAGCAAGGAAGAACATGAAGATCACATGAGAATTATATTGAAGACCCTGAGAAATGAGAAGCTTTATGCCAAATTTACCAAGTGTGAATTTTTGCTTCAAAAAGTTTCATTTTTGGGTCACATAATCTCAAATGAGGGGAAATATGTCGATCCAGTAAAAACAGAGGTTATCGAAAGATGGTCGAGACCAACAACAGTAACCGAGATCCGAAGTTTTCTTGGTTTGGCTGGATATTATCGACTTTTTGTGAATGATTTTTCACTATTATCTAATCCACTCACTAGGTTGACTCGGAAAGGAGTTAAGTTTGTTTGGACGGAGGAATGTGAAGAGAATTTCAAGGAGTTGAAAAGAAGGTAATCCAGTGCACCTGTGCTCACACTTCCTCGTATTAGAGAAAGGTTTGTGATCTACAGTGATGCATCCAAGAAGGGATTGGGGTGTGTTCTTATGAAAAACGATATGGTGATAGCTTATGCCTCACGACAGTTGAAAAACCATGAGCAAAATTACCCAACTCATGATTTGGAGTTAGCTGTGGTAATATTTGCATTAAATATTTGGAGTCATTATCTATATGGAGAAAGTTGTGACATTTATACTGATCATAAATTTTTAAAGTATATTTTCACACAAAAGGAGCTGAATATGCAACAAAGAAGATGGTTGGAGCTGTTTAAGGATTACGACTGCTCAATTCATTACCACCCTGGGAAAGCAAACAAGGTGGCAGATGCATTAAGTCGACAAGACCATGCTAGTTTATCCATGATGAGGATCACAAAAGATCCAATATTTATGGATTTACAAAGGATGGATCTTGGAATTATAATGATAGGGGAAAAATTGTATCTTTCTCAAATGAATGTTCAACCATCTATACATGTTAAGATTAAAGAGGCACAGAAAGAAGATGTAGAGTTACAAAAGAAGGTGAGAAATGTTCCTGAATTCAACCTTGATTGTGATGGGATTATAAAGTTCAAGAATCGGGTTTCTGTTCCTCCCATCCCCGAATTAAAGAAGGAGCTGGTGGATGAGGCTCATAGATCTTCATTCTCTATTCATCCTGGAAGCACGAAGATGTATAGGGACCTGAAAGAGTACTTCTTTTGGGATGGCATGAAAAGAGATGTTGTTGAATATGTCTCTCGATGCTTGGTTTGTTAGCAAATTAAAGCCGAGAGACTGAAGTCTAAGGGGATGTTACAACCATTACCCATACCCGAATAGAAATAGAAAAACATCACTATGGACTTTGTCACAGGACTTCCTAAAATATCCAAAGGAAATAATGTTATCTGGGTCATAGTTGATCATCTTACAAAGTCTGCACACTTCATTGCTATTAGAGAGGATTTCTCTCTGGATCAGCTTGCCAGGATATATGTAAAGGAAGTGGTAATATTGCATGGAGTACAACTTTCTATTATATCTGATCAGGATCCGAGGATTACCTCAAAGTTCTAGCGAAGTCTTCAGCATACTCTGGATACAGAGTTGAGTTTCAACACTGCTTATCATCCTCAGACAGATGGTCAGTCTGAGAGGACAATTCAAACTCTAGAAGATATGTTGAGAGCTTGCTCTATGGATTTCATAGGTGGTTGGGATCAACACATTCCTTTGGTGGAATTTTCTTATAATAATAGCTTTCACTCTAGTATTCAGATGGCTCCTTATGAAGCTCTCTATGGAAAGAAATGCAGGACTCCAACTTGATGGGATGAAGTTGGGGAAAGAAAGATATTAGGATTTGATCTTGTTGATAAGATGGCAGAAAAGGTCCGATCTATTCAACAACACATAAGAGCAGCTGAGAGTCGACAAAAAAGTTATGCCGACAACCGAAGAAAAGACATAGAGTTTGAAGTGGGTGATAAAGTGTTCTTACGAATATCTCCTTGGAAGAGAGTAATGAGATTTGGAAAGAATAGGACATTTAGGCCCACTTGGATTAGATTAGGACATTTATTATTAATTTATTTAAAGAAGGGTTAAAATAGTTAAAATCAATGTTTAATAAGTAAATAATTATTAATATAGGGTTATAAATAAGATAAATTTGACTATAAATATTAATTAGAAATCTAAAAAGATTTCCCACATAATGGTATTTTATTTGTAATTTTAGACATTAAATAATTTAATTTATTTATGACACAAAGATGATGCAGTAATTATCTTATTAATGAAATATTGACATAATTGATGTTATAAATACCAAAATAAATGTAATTTGAGACTTTTTATGAATTCCACTAATTTTATAGGTTAATATGACATATTATTATTTATTTAATTAACTTTTTTCTAACTAATAATTCTGTTATGATTTTCACAAAAATCAATTATTAAATAGTTTCAAAATTGACATAAAATAGTTTTTAAAACAAATATTATATTATTAATAGTTATTTTATTCCTAAAAATCTTATTTTCGTCCAAATGACTTATATAAGGTTATATATATTAATAATAAACAACTTGGGGTTCGTTTGGCTTGTTATAGTAAGTTTAATGACCTTATAGTGTAAGAACACAAAAAGACACGGTAAAAGTAATATTATCTAACCTAAAGTTAAATCTAAATGATAAGGTTAAAATAGTAGAATAAACTTTTACAAATTCTATTTGATGAGAGGATTTCGACCCATCCCCACCTTAGCTTCTAAATAAATCAATTTGGAGAAATTTAAAACAGAATATGGCTTTATAATAAAATAATATTTTCTGTTTTTCCAAAGGTGCCCCTCTCCTACCTTATAAAAGGGCATCTCCTCCCTCTCTTCCTCACACCACTTTGAGACTTCAAGATCGGCCCAACCCTGCCAATATCTCTTCTCCACTTCCCTAGAAACATACTTTATGTCCTGGTCTTCTTCAAAGACAAATTTTATTACCCTAAAAGGAGGTCTCAAAGAAGCGGTTCAAAGAAGAGGTAATGTCCGTTACCGATTCTTTCAACTTTATTTCTTCTTCCACTTCTTATTCTTTATTTTTTTCATTATGAATTAATAACATCAGTATCACTCATATACGGATATGTTATTATAAGTATGAAACAACCCTATTTCACCATCTATCCATCCTATGGAAAATGAAATCACCGCGCGTGCGTACGTACTGAATACCGTCTCCACGCTGTGGTATAAACTATTTTCTACCACCACCATACTTGGATTGGTATAATGGTGTAATTAATGAATATATATGATTATTGTAAAGTGATATTGATTCTGAAATAGTATACATACACTCCAATACAATTCCACGATCATGGGAATGATATCATCGCTCATGCGTACGTACGTATTAACGTCTCCACGATGTGATGCGACTAGTTCTACATGATTTTCATTGCATAATGATTAAATAAATGAATTGAGTGAATAAATATGAAATATATTACACTAATACCATTCTGGAAATGAGGTATCTATAACCTAAAAAGAATAATAAGAATTTATTCGACAAAACACGCATAAGAACAAAAAGTAATAAACACCTGAATAACAAGTAGAAAAGAAATATTACTAATAATAAGCTAAGAATATGACCATATATGATATCATAACAATGAGTATGATTCTGGAATAAGTCAATGACATTATTTAAATCATTATATAGGAGGTTCGGACACTTCTGAAGCAAATCGGACCTAAGGTAAGGGAAATATCACAATCTCATTTTTATCCAAGATTGTTTACACTTTGGAATTTACTGGGGTGTATTTTATCATCCACATCCATGTTTCCTCAATATGTAATATTATTTCCATCCACCTAAAATTTTTTAAATCCAATTTTACCCTTTGGTGTGTTTTTAGTAAAAGATATGAAAGGAATCTTTTGTCGTTTTTCGTACGAGGTACTTTTTGACTTTTCCGACAAAAGTACGAGAAGAATGTTTTTTCAACTTATACGGCATGAAGGGATTTTTAAAAAATTATTTCTAAGAATCTTCCTTTACAAGTTTTCCAGTTTATTTTTAATCAAATTCTCTTAGTTTAGAATTGTATGACATGTTAAGAAAGGAAAAGTGTTTTTGAAGTAGAAAGGATATTTTCCTCTTGAATGGAGTTCAAGTGTTTTATCAAAATTATTTTCCATCTAAGATAATAAAGGGTTCTGTTTCTATCCCTATTATTACATTGATTTGATTATGTTGTGATTGAATTATTTTTATGAATTCCTTTATCTTATATGAATTTTTTTATTATGTCACGATGTTTAAGAATCCCATTTTTATTACATGGGTTATGCTATGATGTATGGTTTATGATTTTGTGGAACACATAAGAATGGTATCATTATGAGATGGGCGGGACCTATATCTCCCTCAAATTCATTGGGTAAAGATTTTATATCTCAGGAGATAGACATGGCTGGAACGGCAGGTTAAACCGGTTAAGTGAAACAGGACTGAAATGAGGAATGAACTCGGTTCAGAAATGGACTTTGTCCACTAAGATAGTCTTGGAAATGAGTCTTGACAAATAAGAAATGATTCTCTATGATTATGTGTGTATGCCAAAAAGCTTCATGTTTTAAGTTATGATTATTTTGATTACATTTCACTACCATGATTTATCCCATGTTATGAAATTATGATCTCTTTTACAGGGTATGATTTCCAAAATATTATGTTCTTATGAATATGATGTGATTGATATTTCTTTTGTTTACCCTTACTGAGAATTTGAGCTCACCCTTTTGTATGTTTTCTTTCCCTAGGTCAGGAAGAATGTTATTAAGTTAGATATGCCAAAAGGGACTATAGATATGATGAAATAAATGGGAGACATTGTAGAATCTTTATAAACCAGTTGTTTATGTTTCCCAGTTTCTAAAGACACTATACCTATACGGTCTTTTCATGGTTTTGTTATATGTTGTAATAAGTGTACTTAAATTTTTAAGTAATAACAATGTATGTCAAGTATGGGTCTTTATATGTATGGAGTTATTCATAACCACATGATGTTAAACTATATAGAGTTTGTCTTAACCACATTACGTTAAACTTTATGGAGTTCATACTGACCACGTGTTGTTAAACTGTACAGGTCTATCTTTACTGCATGACATTGAAACTACATGGTCGATGTCCTCTTTGCAGGACACTAAATTGCACTGGTTTTCTAGAACTACATATGTATTGATTCCTACCATTACAGGATATGTAGTGACACCCAAACTTCTATGTTTTGGGCCGAGCCATATCATGTCGTTTCCTCCATGTCGGGTGATCCATGTTCTTACTGAAAGACATTAAAATGCACGGGTAATGTCCTCACTTCATGATGCTAAACTTAACAGCCCTTATAGAAATAAATATGGTTTGATTCTCATTCTTCAATGGGATATATAGGGATGTATCTATCCTATATCTCGATCTAGCCTCTACATGATACAGAAAACCTTTTCATGCTCTGATTTATTTTTCATGGTTAGAGGAACCCTTGACATTCCTTGGTTATCACATTAAACATAGCTCACATGAGATTTGGGATTGAAGTATGAAATTCCTCATATGAACAAGGAATGAAATAAAATGATAGGTAAATTAATGTTCTAAATAAAATACTATAAAATACATACTATATGTCCTTTCTGGATGACATAAAACTACATGGTTTCTCAAGAACTATGTGTTTCTTGATTCCTGACATCATGGGATATGTAGTGACGCCTATATCTTTAATCATTGACCCATCAACAAAAATAAAGAAAAACAATACCCACCTATCCATATGGGAAAAATCGGTGAAGATATAGTTTCTCGTTCAAGAAATACCTATGAATTTATTCCTGTCCTCATAGGATAAATAGTGACTCCCATATTTCTAACACCGGGCCCAGTCACAATAGATAGTTATAAAAGTGCCCCCCCCCATAATTTTTTGTATTGGTCAGACCCAAATAAGGAACTCACTTCAGAACTATGTATGCCTTCATTAACACCATCACTATATATGTAGTGTCACCCATAATTCAATTCAGGGGCTCATGGGAAATATTATAATTTCACGTCAGGGGACCTATGTCCTCACAGCAAAACATTAAATTTCACAGCCCTTAAAAACTATGTATCATTTAATCCCCATATTCCTGAGATACATAATTATGCTTGGACTTCAACCCTTGGTCCCAACTATAACATTTCTATTTTTTCAAGATGGTTCATCTTCATCCTCGTCGCATGATGACAAACTACACAGGATTTCAAGAACTACTTGTGGATTGATTCTTGTCATCACATGATATGTAGTGACGTCTAAATATTCAATATTAGACCCAACATCAGCAACTGATAAAAAATTCTCCCCAACTACATAAAAACAAAGTCACAAAAGATCTATTTTCTCTGAATGGCCTAGATATTAGTACGTCTTTATTGTGTACATGATATATTATTCATAAATTTTTCATGCAAATTCAAACATCCTTACTACAAGATGTTAAACTGTGTGGGACTGCATAATTACTAGATGATGATAAACTGAATAGATGTACATCCTTCCAACATTATGTTAAACTACAAGTAAAATTTCCTTACTGAATGATGTTAAACTGTAAAAAAACATCCTCACAACATAATGATAAACTATGCAGGCCATGACCCGTTTTACATTCCTTATCAAAGAACCATGATAGAGTTACCTCGGTCAACCATGGTATGAGGTGCTTCTTCTATATTTTAAAATAAACTCTATCCAAGTACCCCAATTCATGTTATGAGTAACTCAGTTTTCAATAATAATTTCATATCCCTTGGAAAAGAAATGTGATTTATTGATTTTCCCATGCATTTGATGTGGAAGCTCTTAATACCAACCAACCATCAATATCTTGGCACAATATAACGGGATTTCAAATACATATGAGCATGATTTCACTGTCGAAGAACCCATAACTTCATCTTGTTTTTCCCCAACCTGGGTATGATTGTCCCATATCACTACTAATTACATGAGAACATTGATCCATGATTTACAAAATTTTCATCTCAAGTTCCTAAGGATGTTGGAGTGCTCCTAACCCTAGGTATCCTAATTAGGATCTCGTGAAAAATCCCCATATTAGTTTTATGTGCGTCAAAACATTAAACTACCTAAACGTTTTTCAAAGCTATAAAACCTTAAGCTTTAACCTATGATGGTCCAACCGAAAGACCTTAAACTACTAATGAAAGAGGTTGACTTGTGCAGTTGAAAACCAATAAAGGGAATCCCAATAGAAATTAAATTCTTCACCCACTAAACTCTTCATACACATAGTTTAGGAAAAAATTTAGAAATTTATTAAGTCATAAAGATCAGAGGGTATACTTTTTTTCCCTAGTAAAATTCCATCTATTCTCATCGGACCCCCTAGTCCATGGGAAATTTAGAGAAATGATTTTTATCACCTCCTTTACATGAGAATATATTCTCTATGTAGTGAAACATCTTATAGATTAATTGAACCCATCTAAGATCATATATTTTCCATAAATTAGACTTCATGATTTAAAATTCCTTGGTTCATCAAAAACAATTAATTTCCCATGGAAAGGAAGAGATATCTCTTGGTTTGAACATGATATTAATGTATAATGGATTTAGATCCACCAACCGGAAACATCTTGGCCCAATATAAGGGGATTTATAATTCTTTTGAGCCTAACATCACTAAGGAAGAACTCAACACCTTAGTGTGATCTAAACCTCTCCCTGTATTTCTGTCTCATATCATCCTCATTACCTAAGCACTTTAAACCCTGATTTATAATCCCTGAACCAAACTATCAAAGTTGGTTCAAAATCCTTGATGATAAATCATCATGTTTTATAACCTTTCTCAAAGAAGGAATGTGACACTCCATTATCAAACCTTTTATGAACCACTCCTCATGATTTAAAACCACATGGTGCATATATCGAGATTCACATTAGAAGTTGAACTACCCTTGGGTTCTAGAACCCTTTCTAAATAGCTCTCTTTCCATACCCAACCTCATAATCTATACATTTAAGTATTCATAAATATTTTATGGACCTCTGAAAGAAGTTAAGATCGTCTTTATTTGGTCATGTTATTGATTCATAAGGGATTTGACCTACCAACAAAAGGAATCTCCTCCTTGCATGAAAGGAGCTTGAATCCTTATGAGCCCCAACAATGTTGTGGAAGAACCCAACATCCTATAGTGTTATAGGATGCACCTGATATGACTTCCCCATTTTAAATTCATAGACTCAATATTTTGGGTTATGACTTACATCACCCACATTCCAACTATCCCAGTGGACATAGAATCACAAATATTTCACCCGCAAACCATATTACATCCATAAATCTTCCATGAACCTTGTAAAAGAGTAGATATCATTTTATCTTGTCCATGCTATCGAATCATAAGTGTTTTAACCCACAAACTAATGGAAACTCCTCGTAAAAAATTAACTCCAACACTCATGTGCCCTTGAAACACCATAGCGGAAATCAGCACCCTATAGTGTTTTGAATAATCATTTATCTACCTACCCCATATTTAATATCCATTTATCAGGTCCAAGCTAAAAGACCCTAAATTGCATCACAACAAAGGTCCAAGATAAAAGACCTTAAACTATATCACAAAAAATCTCTGACCGAAAAGTACATAAATTAAAGTGATATAAGGACCGAGCAAAAAACCTGAAACTATAACACATCAAAGGTCCAAGATAAAATACCCTAAAATATAACATAAACAAAAGGTCCAAGATAGAATAATTTAAACTAGATCACCCAAAGGTTTGTGATAAAAGACCCTAAACTACATCACATCAAATGTCTGAGCTAAAAGACCCTAAACTACATTGTAACAAAGGTCGAAGCTAGAAGTGTTTAAACTACACCGCATAAATTTATAAGCTGGAAGTCTTCAAACTATAGAATATCAAATGTCCAAGAAAAAGTACCCTAAACTATAGATTATCAATGGTTCGATCTAAGATATACTTTACATCACATCAAAGATATAATCTAAAATACCCTAAACTACAACATAAAAAAAGTCTGAGCTAGAATAATTTATACTACATCACACAAGGGTTTGTTCTAAGAGACATAAAACTAAAAAATGTCAAAAGTTCAATCTAGAATACCCTAATCATTATTATAGCAAAGGTCGAAGCTAAAATACTCTAAAATACAATATAGTGATGATTTATCTTTAATTAACTTAAAAGAAAAAAAGACTGCATACATGCCAAGATGAAAACATAATGAGTGAATCTTGGAAAAAAGTAGTTTCTCTTCCCAATGGACATGCACTTTGTGTGAAACAGGAAATATTGAGCATCTAAAAAATGGAATAGGCATAGAAAATTTTTAGTTTGAAAACCTATAAGAAGGAAACCTAGGAAAAATCCAAGTCCATTCTCGTTACGTCTTCCTCCATATCAATCTTAGGAAAAAATTATGGAAAAAAAGATAAATATATTTTGGGGATCACCATATGTCTTTATAAAAGATCAATCCAGGTTCACTAAGTCAATAAACTTATACAAAATTTGGAGCAGTCTACCTTCGGAAAGGATACCATACCCGAATTATCCTTGTGAATCATATGATCTCAATAAAATTAGAGAAGGAAACTGATAGAGAATTTTATGTTAGTGGGAATTTAGGAACATTTCTCAAAGAGAAACATGTTGTAATTCAAGAACTCAAATCCATGCAATTGGATCGATTTAGTTTGACACAAAAAGGATGGGTATCATGGATGATCCAAGCAACATTTCTACATATACATGGATTTCTACCCAGTATTTCATCACAAAATAGTTATGTTACACCTCCTATGTATGGGCTATAACTAACTAAGAAAATTCATCATAAATTTCATTATCTAAGAACCAGTGTTCCATATAAATAATATTGATTGTCATAGTGTTATATTTTAGAATAATGTGTGATCTGATTCTCCACCACATGGGATATGTAGCGACATCCAAGTAACTTTATTTGGATCCATACACTTATTCCATTTACTAAATCCTTTTTTATATTCTTTAATTAACCCACATTCTAATATAAAGGTGTATATACCCCAGGTCAAATTTAATTCATATCTCAGGTTATCCAAGAAGTTTTTGTAAGAAATATTATATTGATAACACCTCAAATTCCTCAGTTATATACTAGGTAAAAATTCTCTTGTGGAACTTGGTATCAAGGATTGTTATATATTAAAATATGTGGACAAGTGATTTATTTATACCTTATAATTAGATTATTTTCATTCCGAACGAATCTCATTCTAAGGGGGGCATTTTCTTTGCACTGATAAGTGTGCATATTACACTTTTTCATTGAACATTTCCAAATTTTGAAGACTATATGAAAATACATATTTCATGGAATCCTTGAATAATATGGATGTACAGAGAGGAGATACAATTTTTATCCTTACATAATACTTTCGATTTTATTTTTATCAGTTAAGAGTTTTATTAGTTGCCTTTTCCTAAAATTATTTTCATCCACTAACCAACTAGACCAACTCAACCATAATCCTATATGGGACTTGGGGTTGACCACACCTAGTGGGAGTCATCCTAGGCTATCCAACAGATGGATGAGGGAGTGTATCACCCAAATGCAGTGAGTGGGCACATGTATAGGGTTTTTTGTATGAAAGGTCGACGTTCCCCATAGAGTCGGTCCAAAACTCGTAGGGTTGAATCTCATGTGGAGGTGATGTAGGTGGTATGGGTGTCGACCCCGTTGACAGCTTGAAAAAAAATAGTCAGGAATTGGATTATATTCTAAAGGAATGTCTATGTGTGATTTTTATGTGGGATAATAATTTTTTTTCATGTACTATTCACATGGTAGAATCTCATCTAGTCGATCAATCACTCAGGTGATCTCAGCCCTCCATCGATGTCTCACGCATTGGGTTTTGAAATAGGTTAATCCCATGGAGTGAAATTTTAAATCAATATCACATAGCGCAACACACATGTATTCATCTACTTTCTCATATTTCACCCTCCTTCATTATTGGTTAAATATATAAATTCTTCTCAAGTTGCTTTTTTCCTCCCGGATAGTTGAGTGATCAAGAGAGATTCGGGATGATCCATCGCAAGACTCCTTTAGAGAACTCCAGCAGCATACCAAGAGATCTCCCACCAACACTCAAATTCATCGCATGAATAAACATTGATCATGTGTTATATGTGAATAAAACCAATGAAGAAATCATGATAGGTTTATGAACATGATTCCTTCCACCTCCTCAATTAGTTTCATCCCAATTAATTAAGATTAATCAGATAACATGGCATATCAGATGAAAACTGAGAATACAAGTATAACATGAAAGCCTCCACCACCTAAGGTGGTACATGAGGAATCCTACCTATGGAAAGTGCAACCAACCTTAGGTAAACCTCCTCAATAAATACAATTCTCCTATCAAGGAAAAAATATATTAAATCCACGAAATGGAAGCAGTTGAGAAGGAAAGTTGAGGAACAAGGTTTGTTAGTGACCATCCCTAGAGAACCTCCTTTGGTGATCATGATAGCTCATTGAAATATATTTTGAAGATCAAGAGATTTCATGATGAATTGAACATCATGTGATGCTCGTTTCTTACGCAATATTCATGTGATTACATAATAATCATGATGTTCACAACTTCACCAAGTAATAAGTTCATCCATTATTATATTCAAACATGTGATCTAGTGAATATAATAACCCTATGTCTCATGAAACTATTATATGAACATGGACATGACTGGATCACAATATTTTGAGAGTTCATCACAAGAATCCATGAAGTTCAGGCAATTGTAGATGGGTTGTTGAGGTTCGGGCGTCCCTATCATGTGGCATTCCTTGATCAGAGTCCTTCAATCGGTTGATGTCCATGATGGTGTCAAAAAGCATAAAAAAATGGACATGTATTCCCTTGTTCATGCGGTTTTGTAGGTCCTTTTCCATGTTACCCAAAAATTAATATACATGCATGAACCATTAGTCTCTTGATGCTTGAAAATACCCTTAGAAACAATAGCTTTAGTAAGAATTTGTTCGTGAGATTTTATCATACAAAAGAAATATCGAGGACATGAACCCCATGCCTAAATATGGGTCGCAATCCCTATAACAAGGCCCTCGTGTTTGTCTATGGAACCAGTGGGAATCCCCAACATACATCCATAGAGTCCCTCATATTACCCCGTAGAGATCGTGTGGTCTCAGGGTGATAATGTTTCCATTTTCATACAGTATGTGATCTTTAGGTGGTTTGAACCATATTCCATGAGCCCTTTTTGTACATAGCATACCCTCACCCATGTATTTTGAATTAACAAACAACCCCTCATGTAGTACCAGAATCCTTCTCAAGACCTCTTTGTGGTAATAGAAACCTCAAACCAACATATGGTTCAATCATCCATGCAACATTCCACATGTATATGGCGTTAATCCACAAGAAAACTAAAGGGAATAAATTCCCACATCCATTAATTTCTCTTCCTAAGTAAACAATTTAATACATACACTTTGGGCATGATCCCTTCATACATGCACCTACAATATTTAGACTGCTACAAGATCCTCAACATTCACATGATAACCCACTACATGAGTAGTTTAAGGTCACAAAATCAGAGGATTCTTCACTTATCTTGTGATATCCTATAGTGATCTTGGATTGTCCATATTGGTCACAAGTCAGGCCTTGGAAAATCTTGGTTGATCTTATGCTATCTGATTGACAAGTCACCATTATCACATGGTAGTCCAAATACAAGGAAAGTTTACTAGTTGATAGCCCCATGACATGTCTTTATTATCACACAACAATAATAGGAAGTGTAATATTTGATCATGGGAATCACCTTGGTATTTTCTTTCTTGTTCATGAGGATATATCAAAGAAAATTCACTTTAGTCATTTGACTGATTTGTTGACATGTCAGCATGATCATGTGATTTACAATCAATAGGATAGAATTGTAATGCGACTGTCTAGAGATGAGTCATTTTGATCATGTGACAATGCATATTCATACCTACTTCAATAATTCTCTATACCCTAGACATATTCACTTTTATTGTTATAATCATCCCATACATTTCCTCTTTTATTATGCAAAGACATCTAAGACATGATAATTAATCAAGCAGATACCCTTGGATGTGTTTTCCTTTTTAGGATGAAACCCCAAACATGTCAAGAAGACAATCAAGACATGTCAAGTTGACAGTTGAGACGTGAAAGAAAAATCTCCTAGGAAATTTCAACCTAATAGAGAAGACTTACTTGGACTAATACTGTGTGGACCCCATCCAGGAACCTTCGTCTACATCCTCCTATTATAAGGGAAGTTTCCTTGATGGGATAGGGTTGTGCACTCATGAGACCCAGCCAGCTTCATGCTCTTAGCAAACAATTTCTTATTACTACCTCTCTCTAATTCTTAAAAAGATTAATAAATATCTTTTCAAGGGGAACACTTATTTCATAATCCCCAATTATCGACATAATATAATATGTCCAAAAAAATAGTGTACAGTGCGTAATTCCCAATCAATGTGGAATCCATCCTGCTACAAGCCCATAGAATTTCAAAAACCATAGGGATGATGATAATGTCTTTGAGTGTGATCATTAACCTTATCCCATTGTTGGGTTGAGGGATAAATTAACTATGAGAACTCTGATCCCCACTATATTTGAGATACGTAGGACACCATCCAAAGGCCCGAGCTCAACTGGGAATCCACTTCGATGAATGTCCCTTCATGTCCCATGTATTCTTAACATAGGGAACTATATTCTCCCATAGGGTTGACATTATTCCTCATCCATTATAATATGATTAGTGGGGTCATACATGGTGTTATTTTATGTATACTCCCCAATCATGGCCTCACGTACCTCAAACCCATCATCGAGTTGGGGAACACACCGAACTACGATGACTCTGATTCTTTTTTATCACGTAGTATTCTTAGGATGCATTACAAAGTCCAGATATCCATACCATGTCCTCCATAATATGGGAAATACTACCTCTCAAAGGGAAACTTAAATTTTTAATCCCCACACAGATATTCTCTTAAGAAATTGGTCCAATATTTTACTATATCTTGTTTCTCGCACTGAGTATGACTCACATGAGCATAGAGGATAGTGAGGATTGTATCTAAAGAATTATTAAAATTCCCCTAGTATGGGATCTTCACCATTTGTATGTGAGTCTAATTAAATTTCATCTCTATTCAAATGTCCATTTTCTTGGAGAACCAATCCAAGGCAGTCTCATAGGAATAATACCCTCCCAGGGCCTATATTTTCAAATCACTCACGTCATAGACACCCATTATAAGAAATATGTAGACTATGACTCCTATATCAAATTGGAATCGTAGGATGCCTCATGAATGTCTTAGACCAAAATTCAATTTCTTACCGTGTTACATTAAATAGCATGGATGGGTCTGGTCAAACAACCTTAAAATATACCAAATGAACAATGTGGGTTTTGATTTTGATTTTCAAAAGATATATAGGAAATATATTAGTGGTTCAATCCCCCCTCCAAGATAGATATTACATCCCGGGATGAAAATAAACTCATGATTTCCCGAACATGTCTATAGCCCAAGAGAATCATAAATAAATAAAAAGTTGATAGGGAATCCATGATATTCATGCCATTGTTCCTATCGATACATTCTTGTAATAAACTATTTGACATAGGGGTAACTAGTCCCTTTTTAGAGTCAGGGATGGATTTCACAAACATATCTTAAATATATAATAGTGTCTCAGAGTAGTAAATAATTCACCCCAAAATGGTGTTATGAGCCCAAACTCCCATCCCCTCTACCAATGTGTGTTCCTAAGCATCATTGGGCCTAAAACCAAAAAGGACCACCTGACTTTGGAAAGCAGGTCTGTACCCAGTTATGGATGATAGAACAATAGGGAGTTTCTGGTATGATTAAACAAATGTGAATCCTTGTGTGAGCGATTGAGTGAGGTCTTAAATCCCCTGAAATAAAATCGTAGACCAGAATCCCATCCATGTATTAAATCTAGAAAAAACAATATATAAATAATAAATGTGTGTAAAATATATATTTTCATAAGTTACTAAATTCGATTCATACCCACAATTCTAATTTCTTGGTAATAACTATCATATTAAATAATAATATTAATAGTATATTATGTTTAGAAAAACTCGACCTTGCATGTAACGCAAGAAATCGAAGAAAATCATTATTCCATGTAATGGAAGATAAATTTAGTGCTTCATGAATTGAAAGATATAATGTGTATTAAATTTTTATAAAATATAAAATGTATCTTAAAGTCTCGGTTTGTTATATCCCTTTCTATGCTTGGTGTTGTTTGTCTTAAATGATATCAAATATGATGTTCAAATTTTAAAATTTTAGGGTGTTACATTATCCCCACCTTAAAAAAATTGTGTGCTAGCAATTTAAACTTGTCCCTGTTAGACAAGAGTTTGACATTTGAAAATTATTTTATTACAAAACCCCACATCCTAAAAGAATTAATAAAATATCCCCTTGATAAGATAATAATGGAATTTCAAATTCATATAGAATAACACATATCTAGGTTTCTAAGAAGTAGAAAATTAGTTTAAATTTATTATATGGATGTGAATAAAATGATAAAATATTTGTTCATAGGGATTGAGTTCATTGATCACATGAAATTTAATGATTAATTAAAATTTTAGGGCCTTAAATCCATAAATCTATGATGATTTAAAATAAAATATCTTCATCATAAATTATCGTATTAGGATAACATTTTTGTTTCTAGATCATTTTCCTAATGTTGAGTAATTTTTTTACTACATAAGAATATAAGGAAATATACTTACTTAATATATTTAAATTTCATAAAAACAATTTCATCCTTTGGTTATGCTTTGATCAATTTACAATTCATCCCCTACTCTAAGAAATAAATGTCCAAAAAATGAATTTTTATGCCAGAAGAACTAAAATTTACTTTTAATGGATCGTAAGATCTATAAAATCATGACAGGTTTTTCGGTTTAACTATTTACTAAAACAAATAGGGTTATAACTAGTTATCCAATATAATAAATTAATTTCTAAACATCAGAAGTAACACCATTGGTTCATCATTAATATTTATTTTTTTTAAATCATTTAACTAATGACATATTAACCAGGAAATCACATAGGCCAGTAGTAGGCAAATAAACCCTTATCATCCTTCGGCATAGGGATCAAGTCCCACTGCCATGCAGGATTTGATGGGTTATCACCTGGCATATAGGTTGTCCTTTTTATAAAAAGTATTAATATTATTCATATAAAATTCCCAAAAAATCCTGATGGATATCCTGAAAATAAATATTAATCCTCAAATAACCATATACAAATGTTTTCAATATAACCACATTTTATGTTATTTTCTTAAAAAATTATAATTATATTATTTAATATTATTATAATTTCATTAAGTTTAGTATTAACCCTGGAGGTTATCAATAGATTTAAAATTAAACCTATAAAATTTAAATGCATTATTCCTCAAGTAACTTTTATACTTAAAGATATTCTTGCCAAAACATTACCCCAAAATTTCCTTAATCTTGGTAGACTCTTAATACATAAAACCTAAAAAAGGGTGTTTATGAATTTAAACTTAGGACCAATCTTAAACTCATTAAACAATTATGGTATTCATGACTCATAAGTTAATGCAGACATGTATGATTCAGACACAATCAAAAGAGGTCCCATGATTCTTATAACCAAAATAAAATTAGTAAAAATACTTATACAATTAAACTATTTAATCATAATACAAAAATTAATTCATTAATTTTCTTTAAACATAGGTACTTCCTTATTTAAGGGTTTATCCTATATCATTAAATGACATTATCTATTTAAATATCTCATAATGGTTTGTATAGAAAATGTAAATTATCAAAAGTATATCCCCCTAGAGTGTAAAACCTTGTGCGCAACAAGTCTCATCTTCATGCACCAGGTGATGATCAAGTTAAGTCCAATGTTCCATTTTTGGGGTTATTAGCCCTAGGTACATCTATTCTGGAACAAAATCTACATTTATTATTGTAACACCCCAAGATTTCATAGTGTGTTATTTCTTCAAAATAAATCAATAACTTTCACTACACGCAACACCGAGTTCAAGCGCACCATGACTTACCAAAAAAGACGTTCAAAAAGGGTTATGAATAGTATTAACTAAATTTTAAACTTTATATAATCCCTATAATTTTAGAATCCATATTATGAATTTCTTAGACGTAATGTAAGAACAAATTCATTTTCAGTATTGCACTTTTACCAACATTAATAGTGAACCCTTTTTAAATACAATATTTTAAACTTTTTTACTAAATGGGGACATCAAAAATTTAAAATGAAACATCCCAAGCTTCCACGGTACGATTTCCTTTGAATAATACAGTAGCGTGTGTTGTACGCAACTTCGAGTTCTAACACACACTACAACCAATCAAACTAGCCGTTATGAATAGTAATACCTACTTTTTTAAATTATATATATTTTATATTTCAAAATGGACTTCATTTTTGGATTTGGAATATCGAATTTAGCCTAAGGTGAAATTTTGGTACTTTTCGGATAACTTTAATATTTTGATGAATAGTGAAAATTACTAAATTTTAATTAAAAACAACTTTTTTAATCAAAATAATTAATAGTGATAAATTATGAATTTGAGTGGATTTAAAGTATATTTAGAATATATTTTTACCATTTAATATATTGTTGGTCATTGGACGTAATTTTACAATTAAACCGAACTTAAACAAGTGGAAATCTTTTGATAGTTATTATCTCTTAAAAACACGCTTTTTGTTTTGACAGTGGGAATTAATTTTAAATTAATTTCTGCCAATTCTATGTTTCGAATTTGGAAAAATGGATTCCATATTTGGAATCAGGATGTTCAAATTGTGTAAATAGGTAACTTTTATTCTTAGACATTTTGAATAATTACTGCGGTGAATATTTTATTTACCATGGTTAAGGGTAAATCCGGTAAATAAGGGTTAAAAAATAATATTATAATAATACTAAATTACCCTAAAACGTGTCCTAACCTTATTGGTTGATACATGTTCGACCATAGACATCTTTGGGTCGATTTTGGGACCCCATGGAGCCACTTGTAGGTGATAGGGACACTTTATTTTAATTTAGATAAAATGAATACAAAAATGACACAAGCATATATCTTTTAGAAAAATAATTTTTACATAGAGTTATATATGTTGGATTTTCAACTATAAATATTAATTAGAAAGATAAAAATATTTCCTACATAATGATATTTTGTTTATAATTTTTATAAATTAAATAATTTAATTTAGTTATGACAAAATGATGATGCAGTAATCCCCATAATAGTGAAAATTTAAAATAATTGGTATTATAAATACCCAAATAAATATAATTTGAGACTTTTTATGAATTACAATAATCTTATAAGTTAATATGAAATGTTATGAATCATTTAATTAAATTTGTTCGAAGTAATCATTTTGTTATGAGTTTCACAAAAATCAACTATTGAATAGTGTCAAAATTGACATAAAAGAGTTTTTAAAACAAATATTATATTATTAATTGATATTAAATTCCTAAAAATCTAATGTTCGGCCAAAAGACTTATATCATGATAGGTTCATCATTAATGGACCACTTTGGGGTCTCTTGGATGTATATTGTAAGTTTATTAACCATATAATATAAAAATACCAAGAGACATTGTAAAAGTGAAACTAATTAACTTAGAGTTAATACTTAAAGATAAGGTTAATATAAGTACCCAAACCTGTCTAAATTCTATTGGATGAGTTGTTTTCGACCCATACCCACCTTAACCTTTGAATAATAAACTTTGGAGCAATTAGAAACCGAATATGAATTTATTATAAATTAATATTTCTAGCTTTTCCAATGGTCCCCCTCACCCCTCTTATAAAAAGGCACTCATCCTTCTCATTTCCTCACACCTTAAAAGCCTTTTGGTTCGACCAAACTCTGCCCAAATACTATCCCAACTTCCCTCACTACAACCTAGAGGCCTTAGTTTGATCATAAAGCCAACCTAAGGAGCCATTTTGATCAAATCAAAAGGAAGAACTCGAAGAAGAGGTAATGATTTCACCACCCTTTTCCAAGTTCCTTTCTTTTTCCACTTCTTCTTCCTTTGTTATTACCATTCTAAAATAATAACTCCAGTATAATATATATATTGTGATGTTATTATAAATATGGTACAACAATATTTAGTATTCTATCCACCCTTTTAATAACATGTCACCATACGTGCGTACGTACGGCTTACCGTCTCCACGTCGTGGTGTAATTGTTATTCAATATATTATTATTTGGATGGGTATAATAATGATGTGTAACTCATGTAAATAATAAATATAAAATTTTAATTATTCTGTATATATGATATACCATCCTTTTAAATATTATTTTAATATTAAAATAATGATATTGTCGCTCGTGCGTACGTACGGACTACCGTCTCCACGAATGCAATGAGATTCATTCTCCATCGTATCCATTCAAGTATAATTATCATTTGATGATTTAAAAATGATGTTTAAGGACTTGATATCATTGTGTATATTAATAATATACAACCTATCCATTAAAAAAATGGCTTACGTAACAAAACATATAAAAGAAAACGAGTAAGTTAACACCCGAAACAACGATAATACTAAGATATTATTAACAAAGCGAAGTTAAAAGATCATATATGATATCATATTAATATATATGATTATTGTATAATTCAATAACAATTAATTCACTATTATACAGGAGGTTAACCTACCCCAACCAAGGAAAAGTACAAGGTAAGGGGTTTTCATCTCACTCCTTATTCCCGTGAGATTCATGCCATATTGCCACCATTACCTTTTGTGTGGTGTATGTACTGCCCATAATTATATTCTTTGTGTAATACACTCTAATTTATGTGTATTTACATATTAATTGTATGATACCTCTTTCATGGGTTGTATGTTTCCTAAGTCACCAAATTGGTAAGGGTTATTTCACAATCTCTTCATTATCCGAGGTTGTTTATACGTAATAATCTACTAGGATCTCTTTATCATCCACATCCATGTTTCTTAATAATGTATTTCAAAACATTTTTACTATTTACAAGAATATGGGTTAAATTCATTTATACCCTTATGTGTTTCGAAAGGAATCTTTCCGTCGTTTTCCAAACAAGGCACTTTTAACCTTTTCGACAAATTTAAGGTAAGAATGTTTTTTTTAACTTATACGGCGGGTGTGGCTATTTACCGCCGTTATAAAATCCTCAAAGATTCCTTTACAAGATTATAAGAATAATTTCAAATTGAATGTATTATTTTATAGTTATGTTACTTTTAAAATGATTTAAAAAGAAGAGATATTTCTCTAAAATAGTTTTGATTTCATCTATGTCAAAATCCTTTGATGGCTTTTAAGCTTATTTGAAGTCGATTTATTATGATACAGAACATCCATATTTTATTGAAGGTTTTGTGACATTTTTGACTGTGGATAAGCTATTCTTATGTCACTCGTGGTTTTTTTTAAATTATTGACATTTCAGAAGTTATTTTTAATCCGAATGTTTATGTTATATTTCAACCTTTCATTCAGATGAATGTATTAGACAAGTATGTTCCGGGTTGGGGACCGGTAAAAGTAAGCCCTCCGGTTTGGTCTCCGGTTATTAGAGGAACTCCAGTTTGGTCTCCGGTTATTAAAGTAACTCCGGGTTTGTGTTCGGTTATTAGAGGCACTCCGGGTTGGTGTCCGGTAATTAGAGGCACTCCGGGTTGGGTTCCGGTTACAGTTAGCCCCTAGGTCTTAGGATGAGGCCTTGACAAAGAAATTAAAGTTCATCATTATGCATTCCAACATTATGAAAGTGGTTATTGAAAATTGCATGTGATTATTCGATTAGTAGAATATCCATGTGAATAAGTAAATGACATTATTTCATTTTACTTTTTCCATACTATGTTGAAGTTCAAGTTTAAAAGGATTTTGTTTTAGTAATGCATTGCCTTAAATGTTTATGCTTATTTTGGAATGTTCCGCTATATTATTATCCTTACTGGGCATTGGAGCTCACCCCTTTTCTATGTTTTATTTTTCCCAGGATGTGAAGAAGTAAGTTATGAATGACCTGCAGGGATATTATGAGGGGATAATAGTGTGGACTATGGAGACATTATGTTGTTGTAGTAGTTTTTCACTTTATGATGTAATGTAAAACTTATGAATATATCTAGTGTTTCCAAGGCTACTAAACCAATCGGTCTTTCGAGATTTGATCTTTCTTGTGATCATTCCAATGTTATGTAATAATGCACCGACTCTGGGGAACTAGGGTCGGGGTGTTACAGTTGGTATCAGAGGAAGTTTAGTACAAACCTTGGAAGCTTGATTTAGATAAACTCTGATTAGAGCACGTAGACCTAAGATGAACTTTGAGGATTAGTATAGAAGAACTTCCTAGAATTTTGGTGTTGTAGAGATTTTGTGAGTTTTCCGAGGAATACATCCCTGTTTGGATACGAGCAGTTAGAGGCGGCTCTGGCACAGATGTACCTAGGGGTAAAACCCGAAAACACCACTTTGAGCTAGACTCGAACGGGAAAACTGGTGCACGACAACGGGCCTTGCTGCACTCATGGTTACGACACTCTCGGGGGATATGCTTAGGATAATTCTCATTTTCTTTAAAAACCATTATGAATGGTTTATGAGTATATACTTCCTCAAAGGAGACATTTTTATGATTATGGATTATATCCATAAACTATTTAATTTATGTTATGTGTTTTACAAGTTTGGGATTAGGTATTGTTATTAATAAACTAATCTAATGTATGTCATTGTTTAGAAATGGCGCCCAGTAGAAGGAATGAGAACTCTAGTAATGCACATGATACAAAGAGAAAGAAGGATCATATATTTCATGGTCTTAAGCCAGAATTTATAAGAGAAATAGTCTCGCATGTATTACCATCATATGAAGAAATAATATCATGTGTTGATAAGATAAGTAAAGAGTTTACTGAGTCCTATGGCTTTGAAGGGAAGAAAGAGAAGAAAAGGATGGAAGAGAGAAAGATGGATAAAGGGAAGAGGGAAAAGAAGAATTTTCCCATATGTGATAACTGTGGGAGAAAACACCTTGGAACTTGTCTGAAAGGAATGGGAGTTTGTTATAAGTGTAGAAGAAAAGGGCACAAAGTGCGTGACTGCAAGGGTAAGAAAATGGTTTCAAATGTACAATGCTTCATTTGCAAGGAGTTTGGACACTACGAGAACCTATGTCTCAGTCATAAAACCATGCCGCAAATTATGCTATTGGATAATAATCAAGTTATGATACTACCACAGATTAAGAGGAATGATTTTAGTTCTTATGTTGATTATGTCAATTGAGTGTTGTATCAACAATGTACTTGTTATAATAATTATGGAGTATATAAGGATTGTACTGCAGTACTATTTCATTAAGGACTTGAGATTGTGTGGAACAAAGAAAAGTGACTCAATATCATGATAAATTTTTGGAAAATATATGGTTAAGAGAATGATAAACCATACTATAGTTCTGATACCGAGGTAGTGATTTTGGAATAATACATGATTGTTTTGGATAAATTATATTGGATATTCTTGACTACCTTGAAACTGATTAATGATTTGTATATTCCATCATTGTTGGGGTTTAAAAAAAATTTGGATTGATGAAGTATATCCATCATTCTATATGGAATAAGGGAGCATGAATGTAATCAATAAGGAATATGGTAATTCAGGATGTTTCAGTGTATTAAAAGAATACATGATGAAGGTATTCATATGATATTACGGGGTAAAAAGGATCTACATTATGTTTACCTTCCTTATAAATGTTGGATTGTAGGTTTGGACAGAAGTATTTTGGATAGTTCTAGTTTGGATTGCCATAAAAGGACAACCCGGAGGTCGGGCAGCAACCCGTCGCGTTCGGCAAGGCCGCGAGACTTGAACCCGCAACCGAAGGCCGACAAGGGTGTATCACCTACCACTGACCCACGTGATGTCCGAGATTAAATAATGTAGTTTTCCTAAAAAATATCTGGTAGATTAATTATAAATTCGTTTTTTTTTACCCTATACGAATAGAATAAATAGAATATATATATTTTTTTACGTTCTATTATCTTTTATAGTGAATGATAATTTTGTGGTAGAAATTTATTAATGGATAAAACTCTAATTATAAAGTAAGTATATCTCCTTATGATCTTAGCCAATCTCATAAATAAATTCCTCAACATTAAGAAAAGGAACTTAGAACAAAAATGTTGTCCTAGATGGTACCTTAAATCATCACTAATTTATGGCTTTGGGATTGTTGGCCTTTTCATAGCCATGTTCTCTACCACTCTCCATCAGATAATTGATGGTTAGTTTTCTCTTCCATATCCATATTTTCCAATATGGAACACTAGTATGTGTTATTTTCGGTAATCTTCATACTTTCCACTCTTTATTTTAAATAGAGGCCTCATTAATTCATTTTTCGATGTGGGATTTCAACTAAGATATTTTGAAACGTCAAAAATGGGTTATCCCAATACCCTATGTTTTGTTGAACCGATGGTATTTCAAATCATCATAGATTGATGAATTTAAGGACCTCAATTTTATACTTGTTTGTGATTGATGACCTCAATCACTACCTATAAATATTTACGTTTTTCCTCCAATTATATGTCTCTAATTACCACCAATGTTCTCCTAACCGAGATCATAATTTGGTGGTGACCCTTTCATTTCTCTTTTCCTCATATTAAGACTAGATTTTAGTAACCTAATTTCTGATGTGGGTTTTGCCACAAAGATATTTTCTATTTTAAACCTTTTATTTTCGAAGAAAAATTTCAAATTGCGAGGATGCAATTTATTGAAGGAGGGGAGAATGTAACACCCCAAGATTTCATAGTGTGTTATTTCTTCAAAATAATTCAATAACTTGCACTACACGCAACACCGAGTTCAAGCGCACCATGACTTACCAAACAAGACGTTAAAAAGGGTTATGAATAGTATTAACTAAATTTTAAACATTATATAATCCCTATAATTTTAGAATCCATATTATGAATTTCTTAGACGTAATGTAAGAACAAATTCATTTTCAGTATTGCATATTTACCAACTTTAATAGTGAACCCTTTTTAAATACAATATTTTAAACTTTTTGACTAAATGGGGACATCAAAAATTTAAAATGAAACATCCCAAGCTTCCACGGTACGCTTTCTTTTGAATAATACAGTAGTGTGTGTTGTACGCAACTTCGAGTTCTAACACACACTACAACCAATCAAACTAGCTGTTATGAATTGTAATACCTAATTTTCAAAATTATATATATTTTATATTTCAAAATGAACTTCATTTTTGGATTCGGAATATCGAATTTAGCCTAAGGTGTTATTTTGGTACTTTTCGGATAACTTTAATATTTTGATGAATAGTGAAAATTACTAAATTTTAATTAAAAACAACGTTTTTAATCAAAATAATTAATAGAGATAAATTATGAATTTGAGTGGTTTTAAAGAATATTTAAAATATATTTTTACCATTTAATATATTTTTGGTCATTGGACGTAATTTTACAATTAAACCGAACATAAAAAAGTGTCAATCTTTTGATAATTATTATCTCTTAAAAACACGCTTTTTGTTTTGATAGTGGGAATTAATTTTAAATTAATTTCTGCCACTTATGTGTTTCGAATTTGGAAAAATTTATTCCATATTTGGAATCAGGATGTTCAAATTGTGTAAATAGGTAACTTTTATTCTTAGACATTTTGAATAATTACTGCGGTAAATATTTTATTTACCATGGTTAAGGGTAAATCCGGTAAATAAGGGTTAAAAAAATAATATTATAATAATACTAAATTACCCTAAAACGTGTCCTAACCTTATTGGTTGATAAATGTTCGACCATAGGCATCTTTGGGTCGATTTTGGAACCCCATGGAGCCACTTGTAGGTGATAGGGACACTTTATTTTAATTTAGATAAAATGAATACAAAAATGACACAAGTATATATCTTTTAGAAAAATAATTTTTACATAGGGTTATATATGTTTTATTTTAGACTATAAATATTCATTAGAAAGATAAAAATATTTCATACATAATTATATTTTATTTATAATTTTTAAACATTAAATAATTTAATTTAGTTATGACACAATGATGATGCAGTAATTCCCATAATAGTGAAAATTTAAAATAATTGATATTATAAATACCCAAATAAATATAATTTGAGACTTTTTATGAATTAAAATAACTTTCTAAGTTAATATGAAATGTTAGGAATCATTTAATTAAATTTTTTCTAAGTAATAATTCTTTTATGAGTTTCACAAAAATCAACTATTGAATAGTGTCAAAATTGACATAAAAGAGTTTTTAAAACAAATATTATATTATTAATTGATATTAAATTCCTAAAAATCTAATGTTCGGCCAAGAGACTTATATCATGATTGGTTCATCATTAATGGACCACTTGGGGGTCTCTTGGATGTATATGGTACGTTTATTAACCATATAATATAAAAATACAAAGAGACATTGTAAAAGTGAAACTAATTAATTTAGAGTTAATACTTAAAGATAAGGTTAATATAAGTTCCCAAACCTGTCTAAATTCTATTGTTTGAGTTGTTTTAGACCCATCCCCACCTTAACCTTTGAATAATCAACTTTGGATCCATTAGAAACCGAATATGAATTTATTATAAATTAATATTTCTAGCTTTTCCAAAGGTGCCCCTCACCCCTCTTATAAAAAGGCACTCATCCTTCTCATTTTCTCACACCTTAAAAGCCTTTTAGTTCGGCCAAAATCTGCCCAAATACTATCCCAACTTCCATAACTACAACCTAGAGGCCTTAGTTTGATCATAAAGCCAACCTAAGGAGCCCTTTTGATCAAATCAAAAGGAAGAACTCAAAGAAGAGGTAATGATTTCACCACCCTTTTCCAAGTTCCTTTCTTTTTCCACTTCTTCTTCCTTTGTTGTTACCATTCTAAAATAATAACTACAGTATCATATATATACTGTGATGTTATTATAAATATGGTACAACCATATTTAGTATTCTATCCACCCTTTTAATAACATGTCACCATACGTGCGTATGTACGGCTTACCGTCTCCACATCGTGGTGTAATTGTTATTCAATATATTAGTATTTGGATGGGTATAATAATGATGTGTAACTCATGTAAATATTAAATATAACATGTTAATGATTCTGTATATATGATATACCATCCTTTTAAATATTATTTTAATATCAAAAGAATGATATTGTCGCTCGTGCGTACGTACGGACTACCGTCTCCACGAATGCGACGAGATTCATTCTCCATCGTATCCATTCACGTATAATTATCATTTTATGATTTAAAAATGATGTTTAAGGACTTGATATCATTATGGATATTAATAATATACAACCTATCCATTACAAACATGGATTACGTAACAAAACATATAAAATAAAATGAGTAAGTTAACACCCGAAACAACGATAATACTAAGATATTATTAACAAAGCGAAGTTAAAAGATCATATATGATATCATATTAATATATATGATTATTGTATAATTAAATAACAATTATTTCACTATTATACATGAGGTTAACCTACCCCAACCAAGGAAAAGTACAAGGTAAGTGGTTTTCATCTCACTCTTTATTCCCGTGAGATTCATGCCATATTGCCACCATTACCTTTTGTGTGGTGTATGTACTACCCATAATTATATTCTTTGTGTAATACACTCTAATTTATGTGTATTTACATATTCATTGTATGATACCTCTTTCATGGGTTGTATGTTTCATAAGTCACCAAATTGGTAAGGGTTATTTCACAATCTCTTCATTATCCGAGTTTGTTTATACGTAATAATCTACTGGGATCTCTTTATCATCCACATCCATGTTTCTTAATAATGTATTTCAAAACATTTTTACTATTTACAAGAATATGGGTTAAAGTCATTTATACCCTTATGTGTTTCGAAATGAATCCTTCCGTCATTTTCCAAACAAGCCACTTTTAACATTTTCGACAAATTTAAGGTAAGAATGTTTTTTTAACTTATACGGCGGGTGTGTCTATTTACGGCCGTTATAAAATCGTCAAATCTTCCCTTACAAGATTATAAGAATTATTTCAAATTGAATATATTATTTTATAATTATGTTACTTTTAAAATGATTTAAAAAAAGAGATATTTCTCTAAAATAGTTTTGATTTCATCTATGTCAACATCCTTTGATGTCTTTTAATCTTATTTGAAGTTGATTTATTATGATACAAAACATCCATATTTTATTGAATGTTTTGTGATATTTTTGACTGTGGATAAGCTATTCTTATGACACTCATGGTTTTTTTTAAATTATTACCATTTCAGAAATTATTTTTAATCCGAATGTTTATGTTATATTTCAACCTTTCATTCAGATGAATGTGTTAGACAAGTATGTTCCAGGTTGGGGACCAGTAAAAGTAAGCCCTCCGGTTTGGTCTCCGGTTATTAGAGGAACTCTGGTTTGGTCTACGGTTATTAGAGGAACTCCGGGTTGGTGTCCGGTTATTAGAGGCACTCCGGGTTGGTGTCCGGTTATTAGAGGCACTCCGGGTTGGGTTCCGGTTACAGTTAGACCCTAGGTCTTGGGATGAGGCCTTGACAAAGAAATTAAAGTTCAGCATTATGCATTCCAACATTATGAAAGTGGTTATTGAAATTGCATGTGATTATTCGATTAGTAGAATATCCATGTGAATAAGTAAAAGGAATTATTTCATTTTACTTTTACGATACTATGTTGAAGTTCAAGTTTAAAAGGCTTTTGTTTTAGTAATGCATTGCCTTAAATTTTTATGCTTATTTTTGAATGTTCCGCTATATTGTTATCCTTACTGGGCATTTGAGCTCACCCCTTTTCTATATTTTATATTTCCCAGGATGTGAAGAAGTAAGTTATGAATGACCTGCAGGGATATTATGAGGGTATAATAGTGTGGACTATGGAGACATTATGTTGTTGTAGTAGTTTTTCACTTTTTGATGTAATGTAAAACTTATTAATATATCTAGTGTTTCCAAGGCTACTAAACCAATCGGTCTTTCGAGATTTGATCTTTCTTGTGATCATGCCAATGTTATGTAATAATGCACCGACTCTGGGGAACTAGGGTCTGGGTGTTACAATTATCCATACAAGGAAGTATTTCCAAGATAAACCAGTTCATCGATACCTTAACAAAATATTTTGATGTATTTTTATATGTATCCTCCAATTCTATCATAAGGTTATATTCCTTAATCAATATTTTCCAAAATCTAGTTCCCATGGTTTATTCTAAAATTATTCTAAGGCCTACTATAGAGAACCTAAAGCTAGTAATGTAGATCTAGTGAATGATTTATTACATTATCATAAGATACAAGGAATCACATACTAAAGGACTGAATATTTTAGAAGACTTGGCTAAACTAGATATATACTTGACTCATACAATAGATTTGGATAAAAAAATTACAACATTTTTCTTACTTTCCAGAATAGAATTATTACCAATAGAATATCATAAAACCAGGAGATCACATTAACCATTCATCAGCCCATTAATTTTATGTCTAAATAGGTCCTCATATATTGAATAATATATTTAATTCATAAACAATATTCCATATCAAATATTTTTATCGAGTAAAGGATACAGATAAATTAATATTTTTCTAGTTAATAGTACATATATTAAAAAGAAAAACTGTAATTAAAAATTATATGTGGTTCAGAAAATAAAAAAATCCATCATAAATAATAATGAAATTTAGGGTAAATTTATTATCTGAAAGAAAGTAAATAATTCAAGGACAGGTTATTGACTAAAAAATGAACTAAGGAAGTTAATTTCAATACTTCCTTGATCTAAATGGTCCTAAACCATATAGATGAAGATTAAGGATGGTATCAATACAAAATATACCCATTGGAGAAATAATAAAGGTTTTTTTACATAATGAATAGAAATATAATAAAAGGATCTTTAAGGAAGCAATATTTAATAAAATGCCTTATTCATTTTTTAAAAAATGGAATTTTTTAAAATCACATTGAATACATTTTTGTAAAAATATCCTCATAAAAATGCAAAAGAAGCTTCAAATAAATGAAGTTAATGTCTATATATAATTCTGTACATGGGGAAAAAGAAACAAAAAAAATATTCCTTTTGTACTATAAAAAGGATAAAAAAATTCATTTTCCTAAAATGATAAGATGATTCCTTTTACATTCTTATTAAAATAAAAATATGTATTATTTCAAAAATAACATAAGATTACTTTGAAAAAAATTAAGAGTAAAAATGGATGAAAATTCCTTTGATATTCCATTTTTTATAGGTTAAAAAAATAGAATCATTTTTCGAAAACATGGTTTTTTAGGAAAATAGATTTCTAACTGAAAAGAGAAATGATGTCGTATTTTCATAAAAAAACTATAAAACATTTTAACTATAAATGGGAGTGAAAATAGAACTATTAATTTAAAATATCATCAATAATCTAATAATAATATTATTAAATGGATTTCTTTGAAAATGATCAAAATTTCCTTTAACTGAAATTCAAGAATAAATGATCTCGATTAGAATAATAGTGTAGAATAAATCCTTACAATGATCATAACATTGAAGTTAGAATTAGTCAGTGAATTGGTTCTGTGTATAAAATGTAAATCCATATAAAACAAATTTAAATAAAACATAATACAATCAAAAGTCATAATGTGCATAATCTTAAAATTTCAATGACATAGAAGAAGTAATATAACTTAATTAATATAGATTGAGTTATAAAATTATTTACCACTTTTTAATGTTTAATCTAAATACCCTTAGATGAATAAATTTAAATTAAAACATTACTGACATTAAAATTGATTTATTCATGATATTGCAAGCCAAATGGGAAATATATACACCATATAAAATAAATTAGGTTCTTGATTTTACAATATGCCTCAATGAAATGAAATTGAGACAAAATCCCTTGCCTTATGCTTCCCTTTGGTTAAACATGATTTGAACTTCTATATACTGGTCTTAAAAATTGTAATAACTTATTTAAGAACCATATTAATATTTATAATATCCAATATGATTATTTTAGAATATCTTATTACTCTTTAATTAATAATATATCATTATTTTCATTGTTTTGGGTGTTAATTCCCTTATTTTCTCAGGCATGTTTCATCATGAAAGATATAATTCTTGCACATATAATATAGTTATATTATCTAAATAATAATAATAATGACATAATTATCATATTTCAACATAAATTTTGCTCTTAAACCCAATGATTAATGATGGTTATGAAAAATGATGTATGTTATGATCATGGAGACAATAGGCCATTCATACGCATGAGTAACATTTTCATTTTTCTATGATCATTATATAAATTTGGTAAGTAAAATTTAAAGATTTAATTTTAATAATGTAATATACTCCAAATTATATGGTTATATATATCATCCATGTGTTGTGATGAATAAAATAGAGTCAAATGGCTTCGTGAAGGTGGTAGTCCACGTGTACATAAATGATGTCAACATCATTACATGAGTGAAAAGAAAAGAAAAAAAGGATATATATTATATTTATAGCATGATAAATATTTCATGGATATAATAATTATTTAATTTATATCACATAAAATTATTAATTTTATATTTATAATCTTCTATGTGAAGAATTAGGGAAATACAGATCACATCGCTTCGCGAGGCAGTTGTCTGACGTACACATGAGCGACGTTATTGTATCTTATATAGAATTAAAGGTAAATATATGTATATATATAAATGATATAGTGAATCAAATGGTTTAAATATTTTATAAATATCATGTATATACTATATATCCATAATCTTTCCTGGCCTTGATAGGATGAAATGGAAAAAGAAAACGACATCAGTTCTCAATTCGGTAGTCCATCGTACATATGGCTGACGATTTCATAACCTACTTGATGGGATTGGATCTGTTTTTAGGTCATTAAAATATTATAAAACATACCATTGTATGTTAAATATTGAGTTATTATATCATACTTTTTTAATACAAATTTAATGAGGTGGAGAAAGAGGTAAAATAAAGACGCTCATTGAATAATGTTACCTATTATTTTGGTATTCTCCTTAGGTTTTCAAAAAATCCTTATGAGGTTATATTTATTCCAAAATAAGGCTTACAGTATGAGGGAAGGTATTTTTTAAAGTCATTTTGGTATGTATTTATAGATAAAAGTGGCTTGAAGGTGTGAGTAATAGGACAGAGGGGTAGTATTTTTAAGTGGGGAAGAGGACACACTTGGTATTTTTCAAAAGGAGTTGGGTGTTCCCACGTTTTTCATATTCAAAAAGGGTAAAACATGATTCGTTATCAATAATTTTATGTTTAATGTTCTAAATATTTCCATAATATTTTTTACAGGTTCATAGGCCATTTGTACCATTTTATTTTTGGTTTAAACCCCTAGTAAACCCATTTTTTCCTTAACCATAGTAATTAAACTTTACTACATTCATTATCCGTTTTGGTATAAAAATTAAGTTGATATTCTTATAAATAAAAAGTTATTGTGATTCTAAATATGGAATCCATTTTGAAAAATTCAATTCAAATGAGTGAAAATTTTTAATTTATAATTAATCTTAAAGACATTACTAGAAAACGGGTTTTTAAACTGAAAATGTTTAATTATTTTTAATGTTTTTATATCAATATTCAATATTAAACTAACCCATGTAACCTCAACTGTATTAATGGATTTATAATTTGACTAATTTTACTTTGAAACAAAATAAAAATTTAACATTATAAATTATTTAAATGAAAAGGCAGTTTTCAATAAAAATTTAGTATTTTTCACTATTCAAAAAAAAATTGAAAAAACCAAAATATTCACACTAAGATAATTTGGATCTTATGATTTCTAAAAAGGAGTTCATTTTTTCTAATATTATTTCTATAATTTTGAAAATTTAATTTTAAATTATGTGTTTTAAGCGTGACTAAACTGTCTTTTAGGAAAATACATTTTTTCTTAATACATTTATTTCTCTTTTAAATGGTTATTATTATTATTTATAATCAATCCAAAAAAAATAAATGTGTGTAAAATATATATTTTCATAATTTAGTTAATCGTGTTCATACCTTCCATTCCAACATCTAAGTGATAATTATCATGTTAAATAATAATATTAATAGTATATTTTTGTTCGATAAAACTCGGTCTTGAGTGTAATGAAAACTATTGAAGAAACTCGTTGTGGAATTTTACACAATATAAACTAAATTTTTTATTCATTTAATGATATATAATGTATTGAAGTTATTTAAAATATTAAAAATATCATAATTTCTAAAAAAAAATTATATTCCTTTCTATGCTTGGTGTTTCTTATCCAATGCGCTATCGAATATGATGTTCATATTTTAAAATTTTGGATTGTTACACATTAAGCCTCTTGAAATTTCTGTTCTTTATTATATTTATACTTAGGTAATAAATTGTGAATTAATTTTTTAAAAAAATATATTTTTTTCATAGTTGGTATAAGATAATCGCCTATTTTTTAGGGATTCAGAATAAAAGCATTAGGAAAAACAATAGGATAAGGCTAAAAATGGGAAAACGTTCTAAATTTTTGGTAACTTGTAGATTGAGTGGTTTTTGGGGAAAACCCCATTATTGGATACTACAAGTGGTTTTAAATATGACATAGTTTTACCTAGGGGTAATAAACATGAAAATGGTGCATTAGATATTGAATCGATTATCAAATGGTCATGACAATGATGACTTACTACTCACCCTATTTGACACACCATGGGGATATTCTTTGTTAAATTTACAATCTATTTATGAACCATTATGTAGGGAATGATGCCTATGAAATTTTATGTTAGTAAATAAACTATAGATAACTTATATTGAAACCTATAAATTCATATATTATGGAATATATTTCATTTATGACGTAACACATCAATGTTTACAGTTTCTATTATATGTTTTTAATAGTTTGAAAATTATCATCCCTAATTTCCCCTTTATTTTAGTAAATGGATGAAAATATGAGGAATCAAGTTAATAACCAATGAGATGGGAAATGTTATATCTACCAAAATGAGATGCCTAACCCGATGGGAGTATTATTTGAAAACACTATGACAATACATACTCAGATAAATAAAATTATGAAATGAAACATCAATCTGGGGGGAAACCCACATCCCCTTATAAAATATCATGTCATAATTGAGACCTTTATGTGACAAAGGCCTCTAACATTATGTAGATGTCATGATCCCTTAGTCATGGAACAATAGATCAAATCCATTAAAAATATATTCTTTATCCTTAAATTCTTTGAGAAAGAGAAAGTTTTGAAATACGTTTATAAAATGGATGGAGAATTTTATCAGTGGTGGAAGTTGATCAAGAATTTGAAGCTTGAGGAATATATCAAAGTGATATAAGTGAAAGAATTTTAAAAAAATGAAAAATAGTTTCCCTATACTCTCCAACATAAGATTGATAGGGATTTCCTTGGTCTCAAACCAAAGGATAATAAATTCATCAGGGATAATGAAGAAAAAATCACAATACTTGAATGATAATCATCCATCTTTTTCATTAATCATGAAAGTTAAGTTAACCACTTATTTAGTGGGTTAAAACCAAATATACAAAAATATTTGGAGATTCTAGACTTTGAAATATATGATTAAATTTTTTAATGTTCCCTAAATGTTTAGATATAGATTAGAAAATCCCATGGGTCTCATGGTTCTAGCGATAGGAAATAGAGAATTGATTTTAATTCTTGTTGAGAGAATGAGAAATCTCATTGTGGTATGAAATTACATCGTCATACTTTTAAAATGTTTTGGAAGAAGCATCTGGAAAATTACCTAAAGAGGACAAGAAATTGGTTTAGCTATGGGAATTAGGGGAAGTTATCAAGAGAATTTATATAAGATAATCCCGCCAATGTGATGAAAGAAATGAATACTCTAGTCCACCCTCAGTATATTGTCCAATTTTCCAACTACAATGAACATGGACACTAGGAAACCAATGTACAAATCTAAGGATTGTAGAAGATATCCAAAAACAACAACCTCTAATTCAAAGAGATGAAGGTAGAAAGTATTCCATCATAACCTTTAAGGTGGATCCCGATAATGAAGTAGTAAAAACTATTCTAGTTATTCATTCAAGTATAGTGAATATAGGATATGATACTATTTCTATGATTTCATTCATATAAGAAACATTTTCTAGAACTATTCAAAAACCACCACAAAACATGGAATTCAGGTTATCATTGAAAATAAAATATGGGTTAATTATTGTATCCCAGGTATATAACTCCTACTCAATAAATATTTGTAGGATTAATTTTTTATCAAAACTTATGATATTCCCTTTAATATAATTTTATGACATTATGTCTATGGATTATCTTTCCTTGTATAGTGATAACAAAAAAAATTGGGTGAAGGAAATCGCCCTTCATATCAATAATCACCCCATGATTCTAGACAAGAGTAAGTATAAAGATGAATCTTCATTATAATAATCATATCATTAAATAATATTATTTATTTATGAGAAAAAATATCTTACTAAAATTATTGAATCTAAGGAAAATACTTTCCTTTGTGAAATTCACATTATAATAAAATATGTTGATGTGTTTCCCAAAGAATTTATTTGTTTTCCTCTTAGATAGGTTGAGTTCTCAACTAAACAAATACTTTGAGTTTTTACAATATCCAAGACTCTATATAGAATATCCATTATTGAACATGAAATACAGAAGAAATTAATATAAGAGAATCTAGATGAAGGGTTTATATACCTATATGTTTCACAGTGGGGTGTATCATTCCTTCTTATTAAGAAGAATGATCATCAAATGTGACTCGTATTTAATTATCATGAACTCTGAAATATCGTGATTAACAACAAGTATAATCTACCATAGATTTGAAACTTGTTCAATTAGCTACGTGGAGACCAGTACATCTCTATGGTTGATATTTCGTCAAGATATTATCAAGTAAAGGTGAATAAGGATGATATTCCAAAAACTATTTTTATATAAGGTATGGAAACTATGATTTCAAAGTGATTCATCTTAGGCATACTAATTCTCCAATTATCATCATGGACTTAATTAATGGAGAATTTTGTGTTAACCTCAAAAAACATTGTTGTCTTAGTATACAATATTCTTAACTTCCCCAAAATTAGGGAGGAACATGAAGAGAATTTGTATATTGTACTAAATACCTTTCAATAGGATATTTCACATGAAAATTATAGAAAATGCAAGTTTAGAATGGTGAAATTAACAATCCTTGAATTTGTTATCACCAAAAAAGGATAGATGTGGATCCTTAAAATATAGATAAAATAGAATGTTATCCTAGACCAACATTTGTGATAGATATAAATTGTTTCCATGGACTATTAGTTCACTATCATCAATTTTTGTGGAACTTATCATTATTTCCAATCCCACTATCCAAGATAACTTGGAAGTGAGTGAATTTTCTCCTTACCAATAGAAGTGAGGAGAGATTTAAATTTTTAAATAAGAGCATAATCACTACACCTATACTCACATTACCCACTAGTGGGGAATTATTTTTTATCTATAGTGACACATCAAAAAATTGTTTGGGTTGTATACTCATGCAAGATGAAAAATTGATATCATATAACTCTTAAAAATTATAGGTCCATGAGTACAACTACTTAAAGCTCGATCTATAAATTTTAATAGTGATATTCTCATTGAGGATTTGCTGACATTGTTTCTATGGGGATAAGTGTGTCATATATATATATATATATATCTATGTATGTATGTATGAATGTATGTATGTATGTATGTATGTATGTATGTATGTATGTATGTATGTATGTATGTATGTATGTATATATATCAAAAAAGCCTCAATTATATATTCACACAAAAGGTACTCAATATGTGACAATGAAGGGGCTCTTATTAAATCAAGGATTATGATTTTTTGATCCATTACCATCTTGGGAAATAAAACAAATTGGAATATTATATGATTATAAAGGATCATATAACATTATAGAAGATAAGTATTTAAAGGGATATAATATTCTTGGACACTTAAACGATAGACATGGGAATCAGAAAAGTAAATTCATCCTAAATTGCTTAAATAACTTCTTAACCATCCATTCTTGAGAACATCAAAAAGTTACAAAAATAAGGTGAGGAGCTAAAACTTGTGGTAGTGGATATTATAGAGTCTATCTTTGATAAGGAATGGTTAATAAGGTTTGGAATCCAGATATGCGTCCCATAAAATCCAAAACTAAAGAGGGAACTTCTTGATGATTTAAATAGTTGATCATTTCTACATATCTAGGAAGTAATAAGATATATAAGGATCTAAATCAAAAATTATAGAGGGATACCATAAAGATATATATTTTATAATTTGTATCCAGATGCTCATTATCCCAAAAATTCATGGTAGGTTGATATTATTCTAAAGGTATGATGAAATAATTTCCTATACCAATATGGAAATTGGAAAACATAACCATTGATTTTGTAAAAGGACTCCCTAAGATATATAAATGTAATAACACCATATGGGTGGTCATTTATTACATTAAAAATTATAAAATTTCATTTTTATCATGGAATATTTCTCTCTTGACCAACTCCGTATGATATACATAAGAAAATTTGTAATACTACATGTATTTCAACTCTCTATCGTATTTGATTGAGATATAAGGTTTACCTTGAGATTCTAGAGAATCCTTGAAAAGAATTAGATAAAGAGATGACTTTTAGTACGACATATCACCCAATGATGGATGGTCATACTGAGGGAACCATCAAAACTCTAGAGTATATTCTTATATCTTGTCCAATTTATTTCAAATTATGTTGGGAACAACACCATCCCCTAGTGTAGGTCACATATAATAATAGTTCCTATTCTATGAATCAAATGGAACCTTCTGAGGCTCGATATGGAGAGAGGTGTTATCCTCCATCAAATTGGTTTAAAGTTATATAAAATAATATTATGGGACCTAATCTTATCTAATAGATTGTATAGAAGGCTCAAATAATTCATTTTAATCGTAGATCCATGAAAATTAAAAAGAAAATTTATGAAGAAAAAACACCAAAGAGTCCTAGAGTTTTTTTGGAGATAATTTATTCCTTCATATATCAATGACGAAGAAAGTTGTGAGGTTTAGAAAGAAGGTAAATCTTTTTTCAAGATACATATTTCATTTTTATATCATTGATTCTACCGGAGTTGTAGCCAATTGACTATAACTCTTACCTAACCTATATCAAGTACATTATGTGTTCCATGTATCCCACCCGAGGGAGTATATAATCGACCCCTCACATATACTGAATCTAGAAGTAGTATAATTATAGAATGAACTATTATATGAGTATCATCTGATGAATTAAATAGATCAAAAAGACAAGTTTATATGAAATAAGAAAACTCACATGATCAAAGTAATGTGTCAAAACCATAAGTTTAAGGAGGAAATATGGGAACCATAATTAGAGATAAAACAAAATTACCCTCATCTATTTTAGTATAGGAAATGAAAATTCAAGGTTAAATTTTCTAAAGGCGGAAGAATTCAACAACCAAAACTTTTATAAATGAAATTCCTTTTTGAATGAATAAAATATTTATTAATAAATGATTATATAGAAAACAAATTCACAATATTTTCTATTTTAGACTATTATAAAATATAGAATATCATACTTAAAAGAAAATGATTCATCATAAACATTAAAAATATTGTAATTTTATAGTGACTCTTAATATAAGAATATATTAAGGGTTACGATAAATTCTAATTTACACAAATGGAAAGAAGGATAGTCTCAACCTGTAGGATTATACCCTATGAAGTCCATTTATAAGATATTTTAATGGAGATGGAATCACTATGATTTGTCATTACAAATCATAAGAAGATATTCAATAACTAAAACTAAAGTGAAACCATTTATGGGAGAAGTTCATGTCTATCGAGATCCCTTCACATACCATATTCATCAAACCGCACTAAGAAATTACCACCCTAAAATACCAAACCCTTAGGGTTTATGCAAGTGTAATAAGGTTTTATGTATCTATACTCAATAGAATGAATTTATATTCTTTTTTTAATAACATAACAATTATATTCATCCCTTTTCATTATTACTTTATATAATATTTCTTTAATAATGAGATTAGAAAAAATTATATTTGGTTACAAAGAAACAAAAAATGTATTTTTGGGAAATAAATATATATTTTCACTTAAAAACTCTTTTAGATAAATTAAATAACTATGAAATAAATTTTATTTTCACGAAGTATTATTATTATTTAATAACTATTTAAATATAAAAGATAATATAATTTAATGATGTCCAATGTAATTTATATATAGTTTAATAAATTTTAAGTGTCGTAAAAACCAATATTTTCTGGTAAATAAGTATTTTAATTAAAAATGATAAATTATCTTACTTTTAAAATTATATAGACAAGCCGTATGATAAGATAGAATATATTTTTATTCTTCATGAGATGAGAAATTTTGGGTTCCAGGAGTGGTTTTTTGACCTCTTATTTAGGTGTTTCTCTTCTCCTGGGCTTTTTATATCACCTCTAGGGAAACTCTATGGCTTCTTCAAATCCATACGTGGGGTTCTCCAGGGTGACCCTCTCTCCCCATGCCTTTTTATTCTTGTATATGATGCCTTATCCAAGAACCTTCTTCAAGTGACTAAGTAAGGAAGCCTTTCCCCTTATTATTGTAGATGTGGTATGATGGGTGTCTCACACATAATTTTTGTAGGTGATATTTTTATTTTTACTAATGGTAAGAATAGAAACTTTTCCAAACTCATGGAAATTATGAAGATCAACAGTGACTTAAGCCTACTAAAATCCATGTTTTCATATCCAATAGGTCCTCATTAAGAAGATGCAAATAGATTCAACATATTCTTGGTTGTCTTTAGAAGTAGCTTAAAATTATTTATCCCGGTGTTCCTATTTCCTCTGGCCATGTAAAAATGATAAACTTTGAAGAAATTTTCAATCGAATGATGGGAAGGGACCTCAATTGGAAAAATAAGTTCCTTTATTTCGGTGGGCATATCACTCTGATCAACAGTGTCTTATCCTCCATTCTAATTCGTGTCTTCTCAATCATCAATCCTCCCAAATGTGTCGTCGGTAAGATGTAAAAAAATGATAACTACCTTCCTTTGGGATACCAATTAGATTGACCGCTCTCATTGGGTCCCCTAGTCGAGTTTTTCCAAAACTATGGCTGAGGGGGGGGTGACCTTTGGGATCTCAATGAGTCCATGCAAGGGAGTTTAGCATGGGACATTCTTGTAGGGGTGTCTATGAGTGGGGTTCTTCAAGTAAAGGTAGGGAGATACTTGGGAGGCACCTATTTCTCACGATTTCAACCATAATGGGCTTGTGTGCTGGATGTTTCATTACCTGGAGGTCCTTCCTGAGTCTAACTAGTGGATCATTAGAGTAGGTGATATCAATTTCTATATGAATAACATGGCAGGAGAAAGACTGGCTTACCCAGACTGTCCCTCCCCGGACCTTTCCTTCTATGAGTCTTCTTATAATTACGATCTTATTCATTAGGCCCTCACACCTGACCAAATGCAGATTTTTCAAGGTATTGTGATGACTAATGGGCCAGATAGGTTCTATTTTTCCCAGTCCAATTTGATAATATTTACATCTCAGGATTAAATAACCTTACTTTTTTCCATTTCTAATACAGAAGAGTAATCTCCTCAATTACGGTGCAAAGAGATCCCCATGAAAATTATTTTTTTGGTGTGGTGCTTATGGAACAAGGCCCTTCCTACTAATGATAACACTCAAAGAAAATGAATCCCTCTTTCATCCCACTACTATTATTGTGAAAACCCCCAAACGGAGACATCGCTCCATTAGTTCTTCTAGAGTATCTGGGATGTTTACCTTTTGTACTTCTTTATGCCACAACCATGTTTAGATTCTGACCATTTATTCATTTTTGGATTCCTGTCTGCATGGATCAATGGTTTGGAGCATTGTGGTGTGCAAAGGAAGGTGTGGTCTGTGATTCTCATCGTTGCATGTTGGATCATCTAGGAATCCTACAACCAGACTCTTCTTGGTTATAGTCGCTCTCTACTTTTACTATAATTGAGAGTTTATTCTCTCGTCTTTGAGCGTTCTTACCTATTGATGGGATGGAAGTGATCTGTTGTGGTTTGAAATCTCATCAGTAGAACTTGCTCACACATCAGAGCAAAAGCCTTTTGGATCTGATGGGAGCCACCCCTCAGTGGATTGAAGCAGAACATGGATGAATCGTTTGCAGGTGGGATGATGAGGGGTCGTGGGGTCGTTCAAAACTCCTTAGGCTTGTTTTTGCTAGTATTCACTACCTACCTTGTTCTAGGAATCTCTCTAGGTGAGGAGGCTTATACATTATTGACAGGACTCACACATTGTAGGGGACGTAGCCAATAGGTGGATAAGGTAGAATCTGATTCCAAAATTTTGGTGAAATTAGTTCAAGGACGACATATGGTTCCATGGTAGTGGGTCTTCATTATCCCTAGATTTGCTTTGGAGAACAAGAGAGGGAACACTCTCCATCACATTTGTAGAGATTCGAACTTCACTGCAAACTCTCTTGCACGTAGCTGAAGTTCGGAGAACTCATTGGTCATTTATGATAATCTGGGCTTTTTCCTTAATGACTGTAAGGTTATCATTTATGGAGACGCCCTTAGTCGCCATCATTTTTTCCCCTTTGGAGGGGTCTGTATCTCAGTATTTTTCTCTCCTCATTAATAAAAATAAAGTATTATAAATTAAATATATATATATATATACGTATATTTATATTTATTATTTTTTAAATCAACAAAAATAAATTATCCAATGGATAATTTTTCATAATTTTTAGAGACAGTTAGATTTTAGGAAAATAAATTATATACGAATTAAATATATGATATTTAATATGACATCATAATATCCCATAAAAGATGTAATAAATTCTATAAATTTAATCTATGACAAAAATATATATATTAACCTTTTAAAATAATTTTTATTAAGTTATTTTATTAACTTTAAAAAAATAATGAATCCTTCAAATCCATATTACATTTAAAAGTTTTAAAAATCAACCTAGTATGCACATTACTAACTTCTACATCATCAATTGTATTATTTTAAGTATTTTGGTTTTTATTATAATAAAATATAACAATACAATCCGATTTTGTAGAAAATAAATTCCAAAACCCATGAGAAGTTTGGTGGATTTCATCATTTTTTATATAGAGTCCAAAACCTATTTTTAGAAATTAATAAATAATTCCCCTCATTATTTATACAATTATCCACCAAAACCCCCACTCATATTCATTTAAATAACATTGATCATGAATTTTCTCTCCCTATCCCTCTTTAATTGCTTCTCATGTTTTTTCTAACATCTTAATAAGTTCTTCCCATGCTTCTAGAATCACCCTCTTGAGGTGATGGATAGCCACCACATCCTTTTTATTCTATTACTTTATTTATATTATCCCTTCTTATTTCTGATTTTTTATTTTTTAATGTGTTTTTTGAAAAAATCCCTTTATTATCCTTAGTATTCCCATGTAATTAGAGTCCAAATTTCACTATAATTAATCTCTTCCATGAACCTTTATGTACACATGTTGTGCTACTAAAATTATCTCTTGATTTTCCATTACAATAATTTTTTTCTGAATACCCAACCCCATTTACACTCAAGGTTACTCAAATAGATGATATTATCCTCAATTTATTGGTAACATAAATTTATGTAAATTAAACTTCGAAATCCTGGTATTAAAATCAATATAATGTGTTCTTATGGTGTGTGATCTATGTGGCACATAAATGCATGTACATGTTATGAAAGTTATGGGTGGGGATGTAATTATAAATCCCTCCAATAAATTTGGTAATATTTTTCTCTCATGAGATTATTTTATTAGTTTATTGGAAGTTATCCAAATAACATTATATTATGACGTATTAGTTAGACGTGACTTGTTATTATGATGTCATGTTTTTTGTTGTGAACACATTCCTATGATTCTTGATATTATCATCTTATATCATGATGTTATATTCATGATTGTGGCCATCACCTTTTAATGTCACCATATAATACCCCTTGACATAATTGTACTAATTTAATTAATTTTATACTTTGATTATTATCTTACTGGGCATTATATCTTACCCATTTCTTATGTACATCCCTATGTTATCCTAGTATATTTTAGTAGATCGATGGAATTTTAAGGGCATGTTATAGAGTTTTAATAAATGTTTTCATATCCCTTTTTTAATTTATTAATATATTTATCTAATTAAACAAATTCACTAGGCCTATCAATAATTTATTTTATATTATGTGTATCTTTAGGTAATAAATCATGAATTAAAGTTTATAAAATATATGGCTTGTCATAGTTGGTAACAGAGAAAGGTATATATATTTTTATAGATTTGGATTATAAAAACATAGTGAAAACCAAAGGGAAAAGACTAAATAGAGGAAAATATCCCTAAATTTTGGTAAATTATAGATTGGGTGGTTCCTAAGAAAAAAATATCTATGAGGATACTTCAAGTGGATGTTGCTCTGGTACAATTATACCTATGGGTAATAATCCCAAAATGGGAACATTGGCTATTAACTTGATTTTCACATGGTACGTGATAAATAGTTCTTTTTGAGAAACTGGTTTCAAAATCCTGGTGGATATTAATTTGTAAATTCTCAAGATCTTTACAAACCATTATGACATGATAAAAAATTCCTATGAAATGTTATATTCGGAAATAGGCAATGGATAACATATATTAAAGCCTATAAATTCATATGTTAAGGAATATACTTCAATTATGAGTTATCCCTTCAATATTCAATGTTTCCCTTTAATGTGTTTAATAGTTTGAAAAGTCCCATCCATAATTTTTCCTTTATTTTAGTCAGTGGTTGTAAATAAGATTAATTGAAAAAATAACCAATGTGATGGAAGATATGATGAATTCACAAATTAGAAGTTGAACATGAAGGAATAACTATTTAATAAATTTTTGAAAAGACTAACTCAATTAACACATGTTTTGAGAAAAAAATAATTATTGTGGAAACCCATATCCCCCTAAAAATTTTAATTTCTATTTGAAACATTTTTGTGAAAAAGGCATACAACTTTCAATTGATCTTTTGATCCTTTAGAAACAAAATAGTGGGAAACACCATTAAAAATATCTTCTTTATCCTTTAATTATTTGATAAAAAGAATTTAATGTTGGTTATTTATCAAATGGATGGAGAATCTGACCAATGGTGGACATTGATCAAGAATATAAATCTTGATTAAGATATCCATGTGATGGAGTGGAATGAATTCTAGAAAATGTTTTCAATAAATATTTTAATCAAACTCTTTCACTTAAGATGGAGAGGGAGTTTTTTGGCCTAAATAAAAAAATGTGATGAGTCCATCATCGTGCATTAGGAAAACATAAAAATTCTTTCACATTTAAACTTTTCATTGACCTCATAATTATAGTTGAACACTTCTTTATTGGGATAAATTTGAACCAATGAAATGATTTTCTGATTCAAGAATTTGATAACTATGAATAAATTATTTGATGTTACCTCAAAGTCAAGATTGATATCTAAAAATGTCAATTGTTTCAAGGTTATGGATATTCTAAGTAGAGGATGGATTTTAATTTCAATCGAGTGAAGGAAAAATATAATGATGGAAAGAAGTTCTAACATCCCATTTTTCAAAAGTTTAGTAAGAAGCATCCTAGAATTTTTTTTAAGGGGATAAGGAAATCATTTACATGTATGAAGAAAGAATGCCAATATTGAGAATGTTCATAGGAGAAACCCACTAATTTGATGAAAAAATGAATACTCTAGTGAACCCTTATACAACTGCATAATTTTTCAATTTCAAGGAATATGGACACTATAAAAACTAATAAACTGAGATAAGTGTTGTACAAGATAACCAATGAAAACAACTAGAAATGGATATAGAGAAAAGGTGATCATGTTTTATCGCAACAGCTGAGGTGAATCCTGAAAAGGAGGTGCTAATGTATGTGATAGTTATTAATTAAAGGATATCAAACATGATATTTGATTTTGGTTCTATAAATTATTTCATATTAGTAATTTTTATTAGAACTATTCAAACACCAACCTAAAAAATGGAAGTCTATATATCAGTGAAAATGAAAACTACGGAAAATATTCTTTGTCAATTATATAATGCCTCCCCTATCAATATTTTTGGTCTGAATTTTCTATTGAACCTTGTGATACACTATTTAATAGAATTCGATACTATCCTGGGTGTGGATTGGATTTCATTTTGTAGAGAGGATAAAAATTAATAGGGGAAGGAAACATCCCTTTATACCATGAATATCCCTTTGATTATATACATGTTTAATGATGAGTATGAACCCCATTTGGAATCATTATATTAATAATGTATATTATAGCTTTATGATAAATCATATCTTGCTCAAAGGATTAAGGCCAAGAAAAATAATAACCTTGATGAAAGTCCCAGAGTAAGAGAATACACAGATGTGTTTCTGGAAGATTTGTTTGGTGGTCCTCTTAGTTGAGAGGTTGAGTTCTCATCCAAAATTACACCCATTTCTTTTACTATATCCAATAATCTATATATAATTTCCATTTTTTAACTTAAGGAGTTGAAGAATAAACTAAAGGATAATATAGATAAAGTATTTATACACTCATGTGTTTCACTATGGGATGTTCCCATCCTTTTTATCAAGAACAAGGATGGTTCAATGTGCCTCTATATTGATTATCATACACTCAACTAGATCATGATCAATAATATGTATCATATTTCATGTACTTATTAATTTTTACATCATATATATGGATCATAATACTTCTCTAAGGTGGATCTTCATCCGTGATATTATCATGTCAAGGTAAACATGGTGAATATCCCCAAGACCACTTTTTGTATAATGTATTAGCAATATGAGTTCATAGTGATGTTATTTGGACTCACTAATGCTCCAACAATCTGCACGGGCATAATGAATATATAATTTATGGATTAAATAGATAAATTTTTGGTTGTATTTAAAGATGATATTCTTATCTACTCTAAAATAAATGAGGAACCATAAGTGAATTTGAATTTATTACAAAAAACACTACAAAGGGAAAAATTGAATGTAAAATATTGGAAATTATAATTTTGGATGGAGAAAGTAATATTCCTAGGGAATGTTATCACTGAAAATTGATTTCATTGGATCCTTTAAATACAAAACGAAATTGAATGGTGGCATAGAAAAACGTATGTGGCAGAGATCTATAATTCCCTTGGATTAGATGGGTACTTTGAATTATTTTTCAAGAACTTATCATGATTTCCAATCCCACTAACTAAGATAAATCATAAGGGAAAAAAATTTCAAGACTGATTATTTTAGGGAGATATTTAAAGGTTTAAAGAAGAGTCTAATCACTGCACATGTTTAAACAATAACCCACAATGGGGAAGGATTTGGGATCTATAATGATGCATTCAAAAGGGTATTCAGTTATGTACGCATAAAAGATGAAAAATTCATAGACCATGACTCCAACCAATTAAATATCCTTGTGTATAACTACCAAACCCATGAACTAAAATTATATGTATTGATCTTCCCGTTAAATATTTGAAAACTTTATATCTATAGGGAGAAGTGTGACATATATGCAAATCATAAAAATTATCAATTATATACTCACAAAAAAGGAGATCAATTTGATATAATGAAGTTTGTTAGATCTTATTGAGGATTATGGATGTTCAATCCATTACCATCTTGAGAAGGTGAAAAAAGTGGTAGATGATTTGAGTATAAAGAATCATGAAACCCTATCCATGATGATGGTTAAAAGGGACCCAATATAATTGTAAATGAAAAGGATATACATGGGAACTATAAATGTAACTTTATCTTACCTTGAGTAAATAACTTCTCAACCATCCAAAATTGAAAGGATAATGGAGGCCTAAAAAGATGATGATGAGTTATCGATAAAGGTAGTGAATATTCAGGATATTTTATTTTCTAAAGATAAGGAAATAAGGTTTGTAACTAGGATATGTGTCCCATTATAACCAGAATTTAAGAGGTAACTTTTGGATGATGTGCATAGATAATAATTACTTATTCATACAAGTATCACTAAGATGTATAGATATCTAAATCAAAACATATAGTGGGATAATATAAAGTGATATATTGAAGATTTTTTATCTTGATGCTTGGTATGAAAAAAATTCTACATTGAATGATATGAGTAAAAGGATATGACGCAACCATTACCCAGACCTATATTTAAATGGGAAAACATAACCAATTATTTCATCGTAGAACCCCCCCCCCCCCCCCCAAGACATCTAAAGGTAATAAATCTGTATGTGTTGTAGTCAATCACCTTATAATGTTAGTGCATTTCATTTATCTCAAATAATAATTCTCTCTTAACTAAATCAATAATATATATATATATGAGAGAAGTGGTAATACTACCTAGAGTACCCCAATATATTATATCTAATTAAGATCCAAGGTTTTAGATAATCCTTCATCCATCATTGGATACACAGTTGAGTTTTAGTTCTCTTTATCACCCTGAGACTGAAGGCCAATATAATAGAACCATCCAAACAATAAAAGATGTGTTAAGATCTTATTTAATTGGATTTCAAGGATGCTGGGATTATAATGTTATGGGAATTGATCATATATAAGAGAGTATAGATAACATTAAAAACATTAATCATCATATAAAATCCATTCAAACTTGATATAAAATCAACGCAGGTAATCATTGAAAATGCCTGGAATTTATGGTCAGAGATAAGGTATTCCTTCATATGTCCCTGAGGAATACAACAGACATGCTTAGAAGGAAGGTAAATATTTTTATAAGATACATAAAGTACATTAAGATAATTTATTTAATTGTAGATCTAAAATATCAACTGTTACTCCCACCGAACCTATCTCAAGTAAAAGATATGTTCCATGTATCCCTCTTAATTAAGTACATTTTAGACCCCTCACATGTACCAAATCCAAAAGTGGTACCATTGGAGAAGAATATTTAATATGAGGAGAATTTGGTGAAGGTCCAAGATCATATAGACAAAGTTCAATGAAATAATACAACACATATGGTCAAAGTACAGATGTAGGAAAATAATTTTGAGAAGACAACCTAGGAACCAGAAGAGGTGAAAAAACAAAAGTACACACATTTTTTTAGTGTAGGAAATGAATTTTTTAATTTAAATTTTATGAATTGGGGAAGAATCATATGAACCACGTCCTTATAATTGTAGTTCCCTTTTGAAATAATAAACTCCTTATTGAGAAATGTAGATATAGAAATAATATGAACTACTTTGACTATTTTGGACTGTTATAAAATATAGTCTTGTTAGAATTAAAAGATCATTAATAATTATAACCATTGATAATATAGTCATTCTATAGTGACTGTTAATATTAGTAAATGTTGAGGGTTATGCTATAGTCTAATTGAAACAGATGTAATATGTGATAGCCTCAAACAGTATGATCTAAGCCTACAAAGCCCATTTATCTATGATTCTGATGGATATGGAATCACTAGGAATTTCTCGAGACTATAACCAATATATGATTCAATAATTGAAACTTGAGTGAAACCATTTTTGAGATTATTTAATGTTTATTGAGATCATGACCCAAAATTAAATTTTGATACAAAAGAATGAAAATAGTATTTTTGGAAAATAAATATATAGTTATAATTAAAACACATTTTTTTATAAATTCAATAATTTGAAATAAATTATACTTTCATGAAATATTATTATTAAAAAATATTTAGTTAAATATTAATGATTATATAATTTAATAAAGTCCAATTTAATTTTAATAAGGTTCAAGATGTTTTTATTTCCGTAAAATATATTTTCCAGTAAATAAGGATTTCTATTTAAAGTGTAAATTCCCAAATTCAAAAAATATTTTCGTAAAATAAATATTATCTTTGAAATCATCAAATAAAAATTATCCAATGGAAATGTTTTTATAATATTATGAGACAATCAAATTATTGGTCACAAATTAAATATATTATAAATATGTCGTTTATATTATAACATCGTAATATCCTAAAAATGATGTAATAATTTATAAAGTTCATCTATGACCAAATATTTAATTCCCCTTTGAAATAATGTTTTTAATATATTTTATCAATTTTATAAACCATTAATGAATCCTCTGAAACCTATATTATATTTAAATGGTTTAAAATCAGTTCTTTATGAACAAGACTCACTTCCACATCATAAATGGTGTTTTTTTATGGATTTCGGTTCCAAGAAGAATAAAATATTTAAACACTCGTTTTTTCAAAATCATGGGAAAAATTGGTAGCGTATTTTGTATTCTTTATTTTATTATATAGATATAAAAACCTAGGTTTATAATTTAAAAAATAGTTCTTCTATCATTCACTATAAATTCCCACCCAATATGCCACTTCTCTTCACTCAAAACCCAAGTATCCGGAATTTCCACTCTATGTACCTATCAAAAACACATACATGGTGTTCCCAAGATCTTAATAACCTCCTCACAATCTTTAAGAAGCACCCTCTCAACGTAATAAATCCTCACCTATTTCTTTTTATTCATTTACATTATTTATGTTATCCATTTTTATTTCTAATGTTTCATGTCGTAGTGTGTTATTTTTATACATACCTCTGCATACCTTATTATTCCATTGTAATGAGATACCACATTTCACTCTCATTAATCTCTTATATGATCCTTTATGTAAACCCATTATGTTGTCGAAATTATCCACTTTTGTTTGTGTAAAACTTTTATGTTGTGAATACCAATCCCCATTTCCACTAAATTTTACTCACATGGATGATATTATCATTAATTTTTTAGGGACTTCCATATATTTAACATGCACTCTCTAATCATGGTATTAAAATAGATTAAATACATTTTTATTTTGTATGGTATATGTGTCACAAAAATGTATGTACATGAAATGAATGTTATGGGTGGACCCATAATTATATGTCTCTACAATGCATTGGGTAATGTTTTTATCTAATGATATTATACGCATGGTTCAAAAGTGGATAGACAAAGCACACTACATTATAATTTCTTAGTGGTTAGCCTTCACTCATCATTATTTTTCCTGCTTTTATGTTGTTTCCACATTAATGTGATGCCTTGATGTTTTCATCTTATGTCGTTATCTCCTTTTAATGTCACCTTATTATTCCCTTTGACTCGCTTGTTTTGATTTACCTCATGTTATGATTTGATTATTATCTTACCAACCTTTATAAATCACCTCTTTCTTATGTAAATCTACATGATATGTCATTAAATTTTATAAGATCAATGGGATTCTAAGGGCATGTTATAGTGTTTAAATTAACGTAATGGGGTCAATGTTTCAAGTTATTGCGATTTGTATCTAATTAAGAAAATACACAAAGCCTCTGGGTATTTTGGGATATTATTTATTGCACCTTTGTATAATAATTTATGAATTAATGTTTATAAAATACATGGTTAGTTATATATTTTGTGATATTTGAAAAAAACATTGTATTTGGAAGATATCAATGGAGGTTTTAAAGGAATTGTGACTTCAAAAATTGGTTTCAAGAATTTTTTTATAAAAATTATCTCAATAGTTTATTGGTACAGGATTTTAAATAGAGTGATATGGATTACAATTTCAAGCATGTTTTTAATAAGGATCATTTATAACACTATAAGAAATAAATTTTAATTAAATCATTGGGACCCTATTATGTTTCATATGTTTTATTCTCATTGATGGGTGTGGTTCTACATATTTGGTTCTTTGGGTTTTTAAATGGAGATATTTCATGTGAGGGTGTTACAGGTGAGGTGATAATTTTCATTTGCATCATATTGATTGATCACCTCTGTTGTTTTAATTGTAATGAGCATGTGATGTTTATCGAATTGCAACATATTATGGATTTATGTGTTTGAAATTGTGTAGAACAAGGGAGACCCTGGGTGTGTGTCATGGGATTAGGGGGAAGAATCCATGAAATAATTTTTAAACTGGATAAGGAATGTTACACATGTGGACCAAGAGATCCATAGAGGGAACGTTATCCAGGTAGTAAAGATATTACATAAATGGAGTGTTGTCTATGATACTGAGAGATACCAAAAAATAAGTGTTATCCATTTAGACTGAGTAAGCCCATGGAAGGAACATTAAATATAAGATTGAGTGATCCCTTGGGAAGAATTTTGGTCCTGTAGAAGTTCCAGATAGCTTTCATTTTTATATACTCACTTAGAAATTAGTGAACCTAAGGTTATTCTAACTCACACAAGGACATAATGGTAAGAGCCCATGATTTTAATTTATTATTCCTGGTCATTTTATATGTCTTTATGAATTGCATTAATTACTTATTCACTAGAGTTATCATTTTCCTTTTTTCATTATTCTATTGTCCCCCTTGGTATCTTTTATGAATTTCATTTACAGTGACCCTAATTTTCGTACACGATTATTACATCATTTTAAAGATACACAATTTAAAATCATTACACAATCAGGAAACAAAGGTTTAGTGTCCTAGAAGAATTAGGACCATACAAAATATTTACATAGTCATTTATAAACATTATTTGATTTATTATTCTATTTCTTCTTATTGTCCCTCGCTTTCTCTTTATTATAAGTATTCACCAGAGCATCTACATCAAAAGATGTGGTTACCTAAAATCCTGGTAAGTGTATGAATAAGAGACATGAAACATGGATGAGAATAATCATAATCCTTATAACATAAGAAAATTATTATAATCATAATCATGATAGGAATCATTAGATAAAGGTAAGGAATGTGGAAATTTATAAAAATGAAACATAATGTCTTAGTGGTGAACTACCACATAGTTGTGGACTAATCTTGCATCATGATCAAGCATAACATATATGAATAATAATAACATCATCATCATTGTAAAAATATGTAAAATAATTTTTCTATATATTTCAAATTATCTCATGAGATACAACACATTACCTTTTTCATTGGAGAGCTATATAATTATGGGTCCACGTGTTTCATCATAACATTTGTATATTCATGCATGCCATAGAGAATGTATAACAAAATTTTCCATAAAAATATCCATGGAAAGTAAATGATTTCAGGATAATTTAAGGTTTAATAATATCATGAATAAACATTTGAGTTTCCAAAAAAGGAAATAACATACTTAGTATAATAATCATCAATCTTGAGTGAAGAAGAATCAATCTGAATGGAAGTAAAATGTATACTTTCAAAAAGAAGATTTATTTTGGAAATTTTTTTGAATTTTTCATAAAATAAGATTGGAAATATTTATATCCTAGAAAAGAAATGAAAAATTACTTTCTATGAACATAATATGAACATTCATACTATGGAAGAGAAAATAACACAAGTAAAGGATTTGGGTTTGAGAATCCCCTTACCTTATGTCTAAATGATTTCTTCACTTTAATATCTGTGATAATAAAATTAAACTCAATAATTAATAAATATAGAACCTATTATACATTTATTTTATTCTTTATAATTTATTTAAGTTCATTTAAGACCATTTTTATAATTTATAGTGTTCAATTTGATCATTCGGGGTGTTCATTTTCTTGATTTTCATGAGCGGTTCACTTGTATATGTGTACGAATGATCATATAAAATGGGGGTAATTATATAGAATTGATATTATATGTTATTAACGAACATGAATTTTTTTAATTGGTCTTATAAAATATTATTTTTTGAGATATTATGGTGATTAATTAGATGAAATGTTAATGATAATCGTTTCGATAAATTTTGGTGGTTTTCGACCACAAAAAACTCATTTAGTTTTATTATTAAATATTATGTACATAAGTTAGTTACGGAACATAAAAAAGGATATAACAAAAATTTTAAAATATTTCTCTGCCATTATAAAGATTTTAATATCATCCTTTAAGTATTTAAAATAAAATTAAAACTTTTTATTCTTGAAGGTGATAAAACAACCCCTCAAAGATGATGTCTCCATTTTTAGAATAAAAGGGATAGGAGAAGAGGTTTGATTATATATTATTATATTAACATAATAAAATTTCATTATATATAAGATACTAGATTTATAATTCCACTTTTATAAGGTTATATTAGGATATAATAAGAAAAGATGATAAAAATGAAAAAATAAAATAAAAGAAAAGAAAGAGGGTTTTACCTCATTAATTCTTCTCCTTCAGAACCTCCTTAGAGGAAAGGGTTGAGTATTTTGTTGAGACCAAGGGATACTATATTGGGGTGTCTTGGGAAGATTATTGGGTAGAAATTGTACAATATTAAAGGATTTTCAGTTGTGAGGGTGATAGGTGGTGAGGGGTGGGGTTTATTGGGAGAGGGGGCTGCTTTTTTATTATTTTATTCATTAGTTTTTATTTTGTATCAAGACTATTAAAATTTTTTATTACAATTAATAAATAAAATTAAGGGAGAATTTTTTTTTATATTATGGTATTTACATCATTCGTACATCATACATGACTTAAAAAGTCATGTATTTATTAAATACCATAAAAAACTATATTTCGTTATTCATAAAAAGTTTAAATGTTTTATAAAAATCACAAAAAATAACCCTAGCCATTTTATGACATGTATAATTAGAAAATGAAATCTATTTTATGAAAATAATTTTATAAATATGATAAATTTAATTTTTATTTAAAATCACCATTTACTTGGAAAATAATTATTTTAAAATTATTAATATTTTTATAGCATTTTAAGATAGTTAATTAAGAACTCGTAAATTTATCTTATAATCATAATACAATATAATATTAATTAATAAATATATTTTATTAAAAAAATATTAAGTCAATATATTAATAAAAAATTGTAATTAAACGTTTATGTTTTATAAAAATACCAACACTTAATTAATAATTTTAAAAATAATTATTTACATATACTCCGATATAATTATATCATATTATCATTTATAAGATTCATAAATGTTATTTATACAATCATAGATTAGGTTACTATTATATTGTTTCAATTAAAATTTATAATGGTCACATTACTATTCCAAAGTTTAGGTAACTATTACATCGGTATAGGTTTTTAAATTTTTAGAAAAACCACTTATTGAATTCATTATTCATTTATAAGTTTTGTATTGTGTTATCAATGTGATTTTACATGGTTTATACTATATAAAATAATTATAATAAGGGAGTTACCATTGATAAAATTTTGGGTTGATACATTCTTCCCCCTTAGTAAATTTTTCCATTGAAATATTATTTTTTATACTATGGTGAAAACAAGTGAGGGTATTTATCAATTATCACTTCCACCATTTCCCATGTTTCCTCTTATTACATATGGTTCTGTCATAGTAGTTTGATGTAATCAGCAGTCTTTTCGAGCATAAAAGTACCTCTACAGACTAAGATCTTCAATATTTTCTCCTCATAAGATAAAATAAATTTCAATTTTAATACCAATGGGTTCAGTACATATGAGAGATTTGGTATGTACTTCCTCGAGATGGATACATGGAATAAATCTTGAACTTGAGTTATGGTTGGGGAAAGTTCTAGTCAATAATCCAAATCTCCAATATGATTAAGAATCTTGAAGAAGTTGGTGTTCCCAGGACATTGCTTTCCCTTCTTAATAAATCTCATGATCCTCTTTCATAGAGATATGTAAAGTAATACCATGTCTCTCACCTCAAACCCTAGGTATCATTGATGATTTTCTTCATATCTCTTCAATCAACATTGGTCTTCCTTGATTTTCTAATGAATGGTTTTCACTTTCTCTACCATTTCCTTTCCAATTTTATGTCCTAGTATCTTATTCTAACCATATTCATCCGATAATTTTAGTGTTCTACATATTTTCTCATAAAAGACTTTATATAGATCTATTTGGATGCTCGAGTGTAAACTACTGTTGTAAGAGAACTCATCCACAGGTAGATGTTTCTCCCATCCTCTTTTGAAGTTCATAGAACATTCTCTCAATATGTATTCCAGTTTCTAAATAGTCTAATCAGATTGGCCATCTATATGAGGATGATAATTCATTGTTAATCTTACATTAGTTATTAAATCATGTAGAATAAAATTCCATAACTTTTAGGTGAATATTTGATCTCGGTCGGATATAATCAATAGGGGTACTCCATTCATCCTTACCACTTCTCTAATGTATAAACATGAAATTTGATCTAGTGATAATTCCTCATGAATTGTGATAAACTGAACTGTCTTTGTAAGATGATCCACAACAACCCATATACCATTTTTTCCTCATGATTTCATCAAAATTTTGGTGAAAAAGTCTATGGTGATGTTTTCTCACTTCCATGTTTATATGGGTACTGGTTGCATCATAACCTTAGGCATTTTCCATTCCGCCTTCACTTACTGACATACCAAACACTTTTATGTATATTTTTTGATATCCTTATTAAAATTATCCCACCAATAGTTCCCTTAGAGATATCAATTCATCTTTGTGCCTCCTAGGTAAATAGATAATGTTGAGCTATGTGCATCACTCAGAAGCTCTTTATTTATCTCTGGATCAGATGGTACACATAGTACCCAAATCTTATGGATCCTTCCTCATCAATTTTTAACTATGAGGATTTATGTTTTATAAGATCTTCCACCTTCTTAATTTACACATAATTTATTGGAGAAAGTTTACTTTCTCTATCAAGGATGTTTGAGAAATCATTTGAGAAACGATATATGATTTTCCTTCCTTAATTATTCCAATATAAATCCTTTTCAAATATAATAATATTGTATCCTTATCAATTATCATCATTGAAAATGTTGAAGGATCCATTCTACTTAGAGAATCTATTACCATATTTGCCTTACCAGGATGGTAGTGTATTAAGCATTCTTAATCCTTGATGAGATATAACCATATTAGTTGGAACATACTAATATCCTTATATTTGAATATATATTTTAGGCTCCTATGATATGTATATATCTCACACTTCTCTCTATAGAGATAATTCTGACACATTTTCAACATGCAGATTATATCTACCAACCCTAGATCATGTGTAGGATGTTTTTTCTCAGGAATTTCAATTTCCTTGAGGTGTAGGATATAAATTTATCATTTATCATTATATCATATCCTAATCCCTTCTTTTATTCATATTTGTATAATAAAAAGCATTTCCCACTTCTCAAAAGTGCAATTAATGTCATGGTGATAAGATTCCTTTTTAACTCTTTTAAATAGTCTTCACATTCACGGGCCTAGAAAAACTTTTCTACCTTCCAAGTTATCATAGTTAGTGGGTTTGAAAATCATGATAATTTCTTCTGAAATCACTGTTAATACCTAGATCGACCAAGGAAACTATGGATCTCCATTGTAGATTTTTTCCTAGCACTCTTTTTGATTACCTCTATCTTAGAAGGGTACACATATATTCGTTTTCTTATGACAACATAACCCAATAAAGATACTTCCTCTATCAAGAACTCACATTTACTATAATTTTCATAAATAGTATCCCTAATTAAAGTCTTTATAACAATATTCAAATGCTCCTATTGATTACAATTTCTTAGAGAGTATATTATAATATCAACTACCAAGACTACCAAAAATTTGTCTTGGTATTCTCTAATGATTCTATTCTTTAATTCCGTGAATATTGTTGGAACATTTTTGAGTCCTAAAGTGATACTATGAACTCATAGTGTCCATACCTCATTCAAAACGAAGAAATAATAATATCTTTTTTCTTCACCTTTAATTGGTGATATTGCAATAGAAAATACACCTTAGAGAAATACTTGACCCCATATGTTTTGTCAAAAAAATAATCTATCTGTGAAGGGGAAACTTTTTCATTATCATGATTTTTTTGAGCTCACAATAATCAATAAAAAGGCACATAAATACATCATTCTTCTTAATGAAGAGGAAAGGTGAACCCCATGGTGAAGCACTAAGTCATATAAAACCCTTTTCCATATTCACTTATAATAACTTCTTTAGTTACTACAAAAAAATGGTGGTCATTATATAAGTTTTCTTAGATATAGGTGGAGATTTAGTAATAATTTCAATTGATAACTCAACCTCTAAATCAGGATGAAGACTAGGAAATTATTTATGGAACACATCAGTGTAGTCCCTCATAAAGGGAATATAATCAGTCATGATTCTCTCACTTATATCAATCATTTGATCTATATATGATTTCTCGTAAAGTAATAATATCCACACTTGAGATGATGGATCCAAAAAAGATTCATCCTCCTCCTTAAACTTTTATAGAACTAGATGATTCCTCGAAATGTGAAGATTGATCTCCATTTCTTTATTGTTGTTTTTTTTGTTCAAATATTGTCAATCCATGCCCAATATATAATCAAACTCCCCAAATGGAAGTATGAAAATAATTTTTGGGAGGTTAATTCCAGAAACATTAACAGGGGATGAGTTATATACTTTGGATTCCATAATTTTCCTATTTTATATTCTCACATATAATTCATCCTCTATATTTTGAGGCAGTGTTTAAATAGTTCTACTAAACATGAAATATATAAAAGAATTCATATAACTATAATCAAATAGTACATTTGATATTATTGAATTAATAACTAGTGTACTTTTCACCACATCATTGTTAGGCTACACCTTAGAATTATTGATATAATAACCATTCCCTTTCTTCATTGGATTTGGTGGTTACTAACTCTTATTACCCTCAAGGAGTAGATTTTTAGTTCACAGTCTTGCATAGTGACCTTTTTACTTATTGTTTAAGCATTGAACGATAGGTGGTGCTCTCGTTTCTTCCACCACATTGTTCAAATTTCTCAAGTATCTTCAGCATTCATGAGTTCTTCGTCCTTATCTCCCACACATAAAGCATTTCCCCATCACTTTTAGGTAATTCCCATGATGATTATTCCTCAATTTTTGACATTTCAGTGGGTGAATTTTATTTTTACCTTTATCAATATATCCAACAGACTGAAACTGCATCTTTAGTTCTTTATCTTCATATCCATGAGACCATTCTCCAAACTCTATATCCACTTTGATAGCACATCGAACAACTTCTTCCTAATTCACAAAGTCCCAAATTGATAAGGATTTTTGAAGGTGTGGTTTTAAACAACTAAATAATATATATACTTTTCTATCATTATTGATAATAAAACACATGGAGTACCTTGAAATCCTTGTAAAATTTTATTTGTATGCTATAAAATATTAACCTTCCTTTTTCTTTTTCTCGATGAATTCTCTAACCATATTTTTCTAAAGAGTTGGAGGTAAATACTTGTTAAGAAATATTTTCATAAACTCTCACCACTCTATCTCTTCAATTTCATCCTTTGGCATAGTCTTCTTAATCAATTCCCACCAATGGTTAGCCTCCCCATCTGAATGATAAATAGATAGAGTCGCCATCTCTATCTCTAAATAATGAATCAAAAAAAGTATCTTCTATATTGAATAGACACACTATTCTATGACTAGTGGGTCTGAAGATCTGCTAAATGTTGGTGGTCGTTACTGCATAAAACACTTAATAGTTAGTTTCTTCCAATTAGGTGAAGGAGTTAAGTTCCACATTATTATTGTTATTGTTCATATCCATAGAAAACTTGGTAAGCATTTCCATGAAATTTTGATCTCCACCTCAAAAAGCATTTGGGATTTCTCTCGAGAAATTGTTGAACTATCCCCCACATAGATTTTTGGCTAGGTTTTTTTGGTTCCCACCATTTCCTAAAAAAGAAAATTTTTAAACACAACATAAGTCAACAACTCAATAGTAAATAATTTATTCTTTTGTAAAATTTATTCTAAAAGAATATATTGTGGTATCCCAATTTTTTTAATTTTATAAAAAAATGTTCTTGGGATATTACATATACTTAGTATTATAAAATGGGTTTTCATTAATTTTGTCTAATAATAATTCTAAAATTAACTAAACCTTTATTTGATACCAATTATAGTGACCCTACTTTTCTAACTTGATTATTAATTCATTTTAATGATAAAAAATATAAAAGTGTCACACAACTAGGAACCAAAAGTTTAGTGGCTTGGGAAAATTAGTATCATAAAAACATTTACATAATAAATTATAATCATTATTTAATTCATTCTTCAATATCTTCTTATTGACACTTTTTTATCATTATTACAAGAATTCACCTGATGATATACATCAAAATATGGGGTATGAAAAATGCCCAATAAGAGGATAAATAAGAGTCATGAAACAAGGGTGAGCATAATAATAATCATCATAACATAAGACAAGCATTATAAACATGATCATCAGAGGAAACATTAGGTAAATTCAATTAATGTGTAAATTCATAAAAATGAAACATTATGTCTTAGAGGTGAAATACCACACACAATTGTGAAAAAAACTAGAATCATGTTCAAACATAACATATGTGCATAATCATAAGTTCATCATAATTGTGAAAAAAACTAGAATAATGTTAATAAATATTTCACATTATCCCCTAAGACACATCACATAACCCAATCCACTAGAACGTTCTAAAATTCCAAGTATAAGTGTAACATCATAACATTTACATAATCATAAATGCCACATAGAACATATAACAATGTTTTCCATAAAATATATCATAGAAATGAAATGGGTTTCATGAGAATTTCATAAAAAATACTTCCTTGAAACACCCTTGGGGTTCCCAAAATAAAAAAAGAATAACATACATAGTGTAATAATCCTCAATCTTGAGTAAAGAAGAAACAATATCAAGATAAGTAATACATGTGTTTTTTGAAGGAGGGTTTATTTTGAAAAAATATACAAATTTGTCATAAAATAATAATATAAAAATATTTATCCAAGAAAATAAAATGGAAATTAATTTTGGAGAACATACAATAAACATTCATATGGTGGAAGAGAGAATAACCCAAATAATGTAATTGGGTTCGAGAATCCCCCTACCTTATGTCTGAATTTTTTCCAATTTAATATTATAGATAATAAAATTGGATTAATTAATTAATAAATAAATAAGATCTTATAACATTATTTTATTGATAAAAATTTTATTGAGTTCATTTATGTCCTTTTTGATGAGTTGTAGAGTTAAATTTCATCAATTGAGAGTGTTTGTTTTCTTGATTTTCATGATTAGTTCACTTTTTTACATATATGTAAGATCATGTAAAATGGGGACAATTATATAGAATTTATATTATATGTTGTTAATGAACATAAATAAGTCTATGTTTTATTATATATTATTTTTTTATATATATTATTGTGATTCATTAGAAAAAATGATAACGATAATCATTTGGATTGATTTTGGTTGTTTCCGATCATAACTAAAACGTTTTGTTTTATTGTTTAATATTATGTATATATGTCTACTACAAAACATAAAAATGTTTAAAATATAAATTTTTCAATATTTTTAAACCATTATAATGTATTTAATACCAGCCTTGAAGGCGGTAAAGTAAAATGAAAACTTGTCGTCCATTAAGGTGATAAAACAACTAATCCCGAATGACGTTTCCATTTATAAATTAATTGGGAGAGAAGAAGTGGTTTGATGATAGATTATTCCATTATCATAATATCATTTAGGTATATATAATATACTAGAGTGATCATGCCACTTGGATAAGGGTAGGTTAGGATAGAATAAGAAAATAAAATAAAGAGGATTTTACATCTTGAATTCTTCTCCTTGAGAACCTCCTTAGGGAAAAGGATTTGGATTTTTTTTAAAACAAGGGAACATAGGCGTAGAGAGAGGATTGGTAAGATTATTGGAAATATATTGAAAAATCTTACAGGCTTTGTATTTTTGAAGAGAATAGGTTGTGAGGGTGGTTTTTTTAGGGGAGGGGAGAGGTGTTTTTTTATTATTTTATTCATTAGTTTATTATTTTGGCTCAAGAATATGAATGGTTTTGATTACCATGAATAAATATATTAAATATATGTGTATTTTTTGATATTATGGTTCTTAAATCATCCATACAACCAACATAACTCCAAAATTAATGTATTTTTTAAAAATCGTAAATTACTATATTTCACTATTCACCAAAAATTCAACTATTTTAGACAAATCTAAAAAAATAAACATTTCCCTTTTATGATAAATATAATTCAAAAATGAACTCAATTTTATGAAAATAATTTTATAAATATGATATATCTATTTTTTATTTAAAATCATCATTTAATTTGAAAATACCAATTTTAAAATTATAACTGATTTCATAGAATTTTGAAAAGTTAATTAAGTTATCATAAATTTATATTATAATAATAATAAATAGAATTAATTTATGAGACTATTTTTTGAAAATTAATTTTCTATTAAATAGTTATATAAATTATAAATATTAAATGAACATTTATGTTTTATAAAATTAGCAACACTTAATTAATAATATTTAGAACATTAATTTACTTATACTATGATATAATTATATCATATTATCGTTTATAACATGCCTAAATTTTCTTTACACTTTCATATATGGGTTCACTACTCTATTGGACGAATTATTATTTCTAATGTTCACACTTCTATTCCCAATGTCAACTTACTATTCCATTGGTATAGGTTTCTTGATTTTTATAAAGAACAATTATATAATTAATTATTTATTTATATGATTTTAATTTTGTTCCCAACATGATTTTATGTGATTTAAACTATATGAAATAATTATCAGAAGATATTTTCCTTTCATAAAATTATGGGATGATACATTTTTTTCTTTATTGGATTCTATACTTCTAGATTTATATCATAGAACATATTTTTTGGTTCATTACTTTTATTTCTCATTGAAGTCAGGGTTTATTATTTGATTTTTTCTCATTTCATTGGATATGAATCTTGTTCCTTCAAAAAAATGTTCTAAAAATAAATTTTAATTATTTAATTCCTTGAATATAAAATGGTATTTTCCAAGAAGGGTTTTTGGAATGTTTTACTAAATTATAAATGGAATAAATGGTTACTTTTCAATACTCTATCCTTTGGGTTTTTAAAAACATTATTTTATGTTTTCATGCCTAGATTTATTTGGAAATTATTTTTCAAATTTGATTTGGAAAACTATTTAAAATTAGAAAAAACTATAGAGATCTAAAATTTTAATTTTAAAATCAGTTCTTATGATATGGTTTTAAATTGGGAAATTAAAATGGTGTTTTGATAAAAATGGGATTTGGCCATGGAAATTGTTCTCCAACTGATTGTTTTCATTAAATTAAAATAGAAAAAATAAGGTTTAACACAACTTTATTGTTAGTTTTGTTCTATATGAATAGAATTAAGAAGAACTCACACTATTCAATTATATTTAAAGAAATAATTTTTAGTACTAAATATGAAAGTGACTACCTAAAACCTATAGGTAGAGATGTATTGGGATTTTTATCTCATGCATATATTCTACAGATCTAGGCCTATTTTGGATTGATTCCTTTCTATTGGATTCACAGAGGGAGATATTTCATTTTGATTGTGATTGTAGGTCATGTGAAGGTTCATTGGAGAAGTTTATATATTTCTTTTGGTTTTGATATTTGTATTAAAAAACTGCTATTTTATTTTTATGCTTTAGATTTATTTTAATATGATTTCATTGTTTAATTATTTATGAATCAATTTCAACTTTTGAACTAGTTATATAGTTTTTATTAGATCATATTATAATTTTTTACTCCTTTTTTCGAATAATTATTTGTATTTTTCCATTTTGGTGAAATTATTCCCATAGTTTCTCCCATGGTACCTTAGAACTACTTACTGTCCTTGGTGATCAGGAACAGCCTTCATGCCATATGGAAGGTCATGTCAGGTGCTATTTTTTTGATAGAAACCCATTACAGTTGATTAGACACAACAAGACCCTTAGTTAAACTAAAATTTACTCAAATACCTCCAAAAATATCCTCGGTATATCTTATATATTTTATCTCTTCAAAGGACCTCCCCTCAAAGCCTTAATCTAGTTTGCAAAGGAGGTTTTCCAAGGAGTAAGGTAAAATTTCATAAATCGATACTTTCCATTTATATATATTTAAGTTTTATTATTCTACCTCTGATTATATCATACCATTATAATATAAAAACATTATTAAAATTAGTTTATTAAAATGTAATTATATTTATGGATCAATCACAATTAACATTCCCCCTACAATATGAAAATTGAGGAAGTCATTTGTGTACAAATGCGGACTACTGCCTTTATAAAGAAACAGGTTTCATTTTATATAAATGATAACTATGGATGAATAAAAAGTTTTCATTAATAAAGAAATATGATATTGATTAAATTATTAAGTTTCTAAATAGATAAATCAATTTTCACCTTCAATTGATTCTATAATAAATGAAAATGTCATGTGTGTAATCATACGTACCACTTACTCCATAGAGAGATGTTTTTCAATATTAATCCCCTCCTAACAAGGATGGTTATATTATATATTTAATAAACATTTTTTATATTAATAATTAAAATATTTCATAAATATTGATTTGAAAGTATAAAACAAAATTTATTATCATTATAAATTAATCTTTTAAATAACCAAAAAACAAGCTCAACGTGTATTCTGTTCTCATAAACCATAGACACATTTTCCTTCAAATAAACTAGGGGATACATAAATAATTGAAATAAAATGATTTATATAGATTTTATAATTTATTAATGATAAAATTGGAATCAAATAATATTTTTTTATTCCTCCACTTTAAAACTTATTTAAAAAGATCATAATTACCAACATCCGATAATGGAAATAAACATTAACTAGTTAGTGAACATATAATGAATTTTTATACTTAAACAGTAAAAATGGTAATAGATATGATTTATGTTTTGAAATGGGTGATTAATATGATTATGTTTTTGGAAAATTATATTAAAAAATTTTCATAGAAGTCGAAAATTTATGTAAGGGTTTCATCATATCAATTTCACCTCACAATGATATGATTCGTATTCACCCCAAATTTTATTTATTTGGTGTATATGCAACCATTATTTTATTTTTAATATAATTTTCATTAAATTATGTGGATTTAAAAATTATTCTTCTGATCTACCGTCCAAGGGTTATCAATTAGAAATATAATAAAATTTTAAGGTTTTTTCTTAACTCAAATTATTTTGGTGAGTCATAATTATTCTTCTTTGAATACGATTTTACAACATTGTTTTTTATATCCTATAGATATTTCATATTTACTTTCATCATTTTATAGGGAATGAAATTTTCATAATCAAATTCATAATCTTTAAGGAATTTTTTTCTTCATCAAATTTAGTGATGCAAAGATTAATTATCATCCTCTCTAGATAAAATATATTTCTGAAATATCTATATTCTCTCTTATAGCCAATGTTATCCTTTTGTATATTGAAATTTTAATTTTTTTATCATCAAATTTCCCTTTACCTACTTTTATGTTGAATAATATCACTATTTTTATGAATTGGGTTTCAATAAAGATATTTTTAAAATTTAATAGGTTTTTCTTCATGATCAAATATTATTTCTTACACTATAGATTTCCATAAAAAAAACCTTCACATATTTTTCAAACATGATTTATTAATAATTCGTATTAATTAATTTTTAAAAAATTACTCACATAAACTTCTTGATAGTAAAATTTGAAAGTTACCCATAACTTTTTATTTTAAAAAATTATTATGAAATGTTTTAGAAAAGAATCTTTTATGTTTTTCTTAGATTTCACAATGAATATCTAAAAGATGTAACTCCAACAGAGTTATATTATATGAATCACACTCTATATTTTTTTATAAAATACTCTATTTTGGTGATTGAAGTTTTGGAATCAACTAGTCTACTTTTGATATCATGACATGCAATACCATTTAGAAATGATATGAAACCCATTTTCCTTTAATAGGTTTTCAAGGTATTCCGAATTATTGATATATTAATGAATTAATATATATATATTTTTATATTTTTTTCCCTATATCAACCTCCAATCCATTGGTTAATGTTTCACATCATATGATATAATGAATTATCAACATGCTCATATTTGTTCACAATATAAATCGTGTACATTTTTGTACTTGTGCACAACTTGAGGGGTGGACATGCTTGGTTTTATTTACAATATAAAGGGTGTACATACTTGAATATATTCACATCCTAATTGGTTGTCTTACTTATATATTTTCATAACCTAAATGGTGAACATGATTGGGTTTTATCACAAATATTTTTTATTATGCCAATGTGTGTGTTTTAATTCCTTATTATGTTATGTTTCAATGATATTTCATATTCATGTATAATATACCTATGATTGTGTTCCATGTATAATGTTTATTATATAAAATTATCATTCCATGTTACATTTTTTATTTACGATCACCAATTCTAATATCCTGACTAATGGACAACTCTTATTGTTTTATATTTTTTAATAATATATTTCTCCCATGCTTAAGTATTAACATATTATTATGATATAACCATTGATGATATATTAAAAAAATCACTTAATGAGAATTTGAACTCACCCCTTTCTTATATTTTTATTACCCATGTTATGAAGATGAGTATAAACTATGAGCAATCTAGAAGAGGATCTGTGTGGTATGAATATTGGGAAATGTTCGCAAGTATTTTAAATAATTTTATTATGTAGTTATTCCTCAAATTCATTAAACCAAATTTTATTGGGGTTGTGACATTTTTTTTTAAATTTTAATGTTTAACTTATGTAAGTTATATACAATAAATATATGTTTATCTGGGGTCTTTTTATTTGTTATGAATACTGGTATATAAAGTATTTTTTCCCCATTGGACCAAAGAGTGCGGGTATAGGGAACACAAGTTGGTATCAGAGAAATGTTTAGTTATTATTTGGGATTAATTTAGTTGTTTTTAAGGATTAAAATAATATAATTTTAATGAAAACAATATGGATAAGCATAATTTTAGTATAACATTATGAAATTTCAATAAATTAGAGATTACATGGTTCCCTAGTAATGAGTTCCCTATCTGAATATAAACTAGTAGATGAAGGCTCTAACAGAGATACACCTAGGGATAATATCCCTAAAAATGACTCTTAGTTAATAACTCAATTTTAACTTGGTTAATGATAAGTAGACCTATCAAAAAACATTTTTAAACACTTCTAGGGGATATTATTTGGGGATTAAAATTCTCTTTACGAAATGTTATAAATCATTTGAGCACATTTTAATGGTATGGTTTTCGATCTAAACAGTAAGTTGGTGGTTAATAGACTATAATAAAGCCTATAAATTTTTATGTTATGGTTAATATGTCATTTATGATTTATTATTTTTAATTTAATACTTTTCTTTTTTATAGGATTATTAAATTATTATATTTAAATTTCCTTGATTTAATGTAACAGATGGAGAAAGGAAAAATTAAGTTAATAATGGGGGTGAAGGACAATGGGATGATTTAACCAATGATATTTCTAATGGGATAGTATTAGGGATACAAACTATTATGGAAATTTTCAATCATCCTTCCCAGTTAATGACTAATAACACAACCCATATTGAGATCCCTCAAAAAATGTAATAGAAACTTGTTATCGATTCATTCAACCAATAACATACAACCTTATTCAATGGATCTTCTAATCCACTTACTACTGATCAATGGATATATGTAATGGAAAAGATATTTTTCTTTCTCCTGTGCTTAGATCATCAATTTGTTTTCCACTCATCATTTAGAAGGTGAGTTTGGCCAATAGTTCACTCTCATTAAGAATATAATGAAAAAATAGTAATTCAACTCTATGAAATAAGAGTATTTTATGAAATTGTTATACATCAAGTATTTAACATGGAATATTTACAAAAAAAGAGAGATACTTTTTAAAGTTGAAACAAAATGATAATGAATCAATTAGAACTTATGAAGAAAAATTCATAAGTCTTGAAAGTCTTGAATCTTGTTTTATCTTCAATCCTGAAAGTAAAATCAATTATTTATTTAGTGTCTTCAATCAATTATTCAAATGGAATTATCCATAAGATACATTAGAATCTATAAATTGATTATTTTATATGATTTAAAGGTGTATATGGAAACTATGGAATCTCATTATTTTTTAGGGAATAAAGGGAAATTTTAGTATCATGGAAGCTCTGATGATTGGTCACATGGGGGAAAAATAATTACAACTAATGAAATGTCACAAAATTGGGAGGAAGAACTGAGGTAAATTCCTCAAGGGAATAGGAACACATTTTAGGTGTGTAAGGATTATCTATTTAGGTTATGATTTTCAAAGTGAGATAAATAATATGGTCAATGAAATTGTGGATAATAATTCCATAACTAATACACCACCCAACCATAAATGCTTTGAGTGCAAGGAGTTTCGGAATTATTAAAATCAATTCCCTAACCCTAAAGATAATATGGATAATTAGAAGTAGAAACCTCCTAGACCAATGGAGTTTGAAAGATTTTATGTTATCACTAATGATGACGTGGACCATGATAATGAAATGATAAAAGGTACACTAATCCTCTACTCTAGAACTATGAATGTCTTATTTTATTCTAGTTTATTTTAGTTTTCCATATCATGCACTTTTTCTAGGAATCTCGATTCACCACCTCAAGCATTGGATATTGAAATTTTTTTAAAAACATATGGTGAAAATATGGTTTCATTTAAGATATATAACTCTTATATAATCAAAATTTGGGTAAATATAATTCTTGTGGATCAAATTATTCATTTCTTAGTTGAATTGGATATAATTTTGGGTATGGATAGGTTTTCTCTATATATAAAACATATCAATATTCAAGATAAGAAAATATTATTTCATATCCTGAATCATAATATTATCAAATACCAATACAATTAGGGTTATGAATTAATTTTGGAAAAAAATTCTATAATATATGTCTTAATGCCTAGTAATGAGGGACTTATAGCTCAAATGATCTTGGAGGAAACAAACATTGCAAATATTTCTATTGTGTGTGAATATACGTATATAAGTGTTGATGAACTATTTGGTCTTACCATAGATAATGTTGTTTATTTTTTCATTGAACTAATTTCTAGATCCTTTCCTATATAACACAATATATATAGATTGGCTTCCATTGAATTGGAATAATTAAAGAAGCACCTAAAAGAGAATCTAGAAAAGGGTTTTATATTCCCTAGTGCTTCACCATGGGGTGATCCCCTCCAGTTTCTCAAAATGAAAGATATATCAATGCGAATTATTATTGATTATCATGAAATTAATAAATTCATGATCAAGAAAAAATATCCTATACTCCATATTGATAACTTGTTCGATCAACATAGGGGATCTCAATACATCTCAAATATTGACCTTCAATCTGGATATCATCAATTAGGGGTTAAAAAGAGGATATTTCCATGATAGGTTTTCATATAAGTTATGAACACTAGGAATTTATTGTGATATTATTTGGTATTGTAAATTATATTTCTATATTCATTGATATAATGAATAGATTATTTATAGACTGCCTCGATCAATTTTTAGTGATCTTTATAGATGATATCATAATGTATTATAAGAAAAAATAAGAGAATAAGGATCGTTTATGAATTATGTTAACGACCTAAAGAAAGTAGAAACTATATTCCAAATTTATTAGGTGTGAATTATGGTTATGGAAAGTATCATTCTTGGTTCATGTAACAACATGAAAGGGATTATTTATACATACTTAAAAGATGGAAGTTATTGAATAATTATGCAGACCAACCATATTAACCAAGATCATTAGTTTTCTTGAGTTGGTTGGATAATATTGATTATTTTTTTATAAGTTTCTCATGGTTATTAAATCTACTAACTGATTTAAAATGGAAGGGAGTGAAGTTACTTTGGAAAGAGTAATGTGAAAAAAGTTTCAAGGAACTAATGAAGAGGTCAGTTACTACACTTGTACTTATATTACCCTATTGTGGGAAAGGTTTTGTATATATGGTGATCCTTTAAAGAAAGGCTTGGTATGCATCCTTATAAGCAATGATATGGTATTTTATTGTGAATCGCATCAATTAAAAACTCATGAAAAATATTAACCAACAAATGATTTATACCTGATTATAGTGAACTTTTCTTTAAAACATTGGTGGTTTTATATCTATGGTGTGAAGTGTGATATCTATACAAATAAAAACAGCTTAAAATATAGATTTACACATAATTATTTAAATATATTCCAATATATATGGTTGTAATTGATAAACTATTATAAATTCTAAATACATTAACACTCAAGGAAGGAAATAAAGGTGGGTTATGTGCTGAGTAGAACAGATCATGTTACTTATACATGATGAGTGTTGAAAAAGATTCATTAATCATTGATTTCCAAAGAATGAATCTTAAATTAATAAGGTAATGATAGAAATACTTTATTTCCCAGATGAATTCTCAACCATCCATCCATGGGAAGATCAATGAATCTAAGAAATACAATGTGGAACTATAGAAAAAGTATAAAATATTATGGAGCTCAACATTATTAAATATAGACTTAAAAGGTTTGGAACCTAGATATGTGTCCCATCAAGACCAGAACTAAAGAGATAAATTTTTTATGATTCACATTAATCATCCATCAAGATTCACCTATGAACAGTAAAGACAAATATATATCTAAAGAAAAACTTATAATTAGAAAACATGAAAAGGGAGATTATAAAATATGTAACTCGTTCCTTGGTATTCAAGCAAGTTAAGGAAAAACGATTGAATTCTAAGGGAATAATGAAAAAATTACCCATTCTGATATGTAAATGGTAAAGAATAACCAATTAATTTTTTTCATAAGACTCCCTAGGGAATCTAATGTCTATAGTTCCATTTGGGTTTTAGTTGTCTCCTTACAAATTCAACACATTTAATTTCCATTAAAAAATATTTCCTAATTCACCAAACCACCACAATATAACTAATTTAGGTGGTAAGACTAAATGGAGTACCACACTATTTTTTTATTGATATTTGGGGTTTACCTTGAGGTTTTTTAGAATCATTTAGCAAGAATTATCAATAGATCTGACTCTCAGTACTGCTTACCACCCTTATATAGATAGTCAATCTGAAAGAAGCATTCAAATTCTTAATAATATTTTGAGATACAATTTTAGATATTTGAACTTTTATTCATATCCACACATTCCCCATATATATTTCTCAAATAAAAACATTTTTCATTCATGAATTTAGATGCCACCATATAAGGCTTCCAGTGGAAAGATGTAAAGGACTCTAACATGTTGGGATGAAGTTAGAGAGACAAATATGATAGGATCATTCCTTATAAAAGAAATTATGAGAAAGTATTAAATAATTTAGTAGTATATTGAAGTATTACAACATAAATTAAAGAGTTATGCAGATAATCATCACTGACATATATACTTTGTAGTTGGTGGTATGATTTTCCTCTAGATATCTCCATGGAATTGGGTTTTATGTTTTTTGGAAAAAAGATAAGTTTATACCTTGTAATATCAGTCCCTTATAAATACTTGATCATGTTTGGGTTTTATTTCATCACTCATAACTCCCTCCAAACATCTCCCAAGTAAATTATGTGTTCCACATATCAGTTTTAAGGAATTTCTTAATCGTCCCTTAAAATGTATTGAACTCTAAAATTTTGCAACTAGAATATGATCTCTCATATGATAAATTGCCAGTGGAGATCACGTATCAATGATATAAATTCCATCAAAATATGACCATAGATATAGTCAATGTTCTATAGTGAAATCATAAGTTTGAGGATGCAATATGGGAACCAGATGATGTAATGAGATGAAAATATTCTTACTTGTTTTTATCCTAGTAAAAAATTTCAAAGTTGAAATTCTCTTAAGGGGGGGTTGAATTTAAAAACCCATGAATTTAGAGAATTTTACTACTTAAAATACACATATAATAAATATATTGTCTCATATGAAACCCCAAACCAAAAAAAACACAACACATTTTATTAATAGAAATATAATTGGTGTAAAGTATATGTTGAATTAGAGGGTATAAATAAATATACCCACATTATGAAGAATATATATAAATAAATGTTACTGTTAATTTAAGTATTTTAATTAAAATAAGTTATTATAGCTAAATAAAAAAAGATCGTTTTATGCTTGTAAATGTATTTTTCTTAAAATAAAAATTTTATGTGCTTCGTATTTTTATTCTTAGTAACAAATTATATTATGATTAAGGGATTATGAAATATATTTTGGACATTAATAATAGATGAAAACTAATTTTCTTAGTAATTTTTATGAAATAAGAATTAGAATAATTAATATTTAGGCAGTCGTTTATCCTATAAAAATATTTCATTATATTTTATGTTTCCACAAAAAAGATAAATTCATAAATTTTAGAAATTTAATTTTAGAAAATAAACTTCATTTATATCATTTAATAACATTATTTTCTTAGGATAATTTTGGAAATTTTCTGAAATGATTGATTTTTAGGTGAATAGTAGAAAAATACCATCTTTAAAAAATATCATTATTTTTATGACACCATTAAGATAAATTCATAAGATAAAAATATATGATTTATTTTTACCTAGTAAAACTATTATTTAATAAGTAAAATTATACATTTAAAATATTAAGTTTAATTTACAAACCTGTTATTAACATTTTGCAACCTAAGTAATATTAAAAAAATGTGTTATAGATTAATTATTTTAAAATAATTTTTATCATATTTAGATATTAAAAATTATAAATTGGTTTTTATGTTTTAGATAAGTGTATTTAAATATGATAACAAGGGAAATTTTATTTTTAAAAATAAAAATATATCACTAGAGTAAAAAAAGATTTATCGTGGAAAAGGTAAATTATTGTAAAAGTTTATTTACGGGTAAAATTTTTGAAAACATATTTAAAAAATCTCTCAAAATGTATTTATAATATTTGAATCAACTATACATGATCCCATATTCATTATTTCCCACTTTTTCCACTTGTCTTGAATAGTTCACCTCTTATTACAAAAATTACATTGTCCTCACTTATAAAGAAATTTTCCCCACTAAAGATCTACTCACAAAAAAATACCCATATAAATCCCTCCAAAAAACTCCTACTATAATATTATAGGTCCTATTATCCTCAAATCACCACTCCTTAAGTCCTTAATCTAGTTTGTAAAGGAGTTATTTCAAGGAGTGGGGCTAAAATTACCAAATCACTCATTTTTTATTTCTATTTAATTACAACTTTTTATTATACTTAAAATAATGTTATAAAATAATTAAATAATAAAATAATTATCATTATTATACATAAATCCTATCAAATTTATTTAATAATCATTATCTACCTTCCACCTTAGATAAAATGAGATTATCATTTGTGTGTACGAGCGGACTATAACCTCCAATAAGCAATGTGTGATTTTCTCATAACCACCATACATGGATGGACAAAAGGGGGTATTTAAAGAATAAAAATTATAGTTAAAATATTACTGATATTTAAAAAAAACTTCTACCTTCTTTCTTTTCTATGAAAATTGAAAATGCCTTTTGTGTATACGTGTAGACTACTGCCTCCATGTAGTGACATGTTCTTTTTCTATCTCTAAACTACTTGGACGGTTATAATATATATTTAATGAATATATATATATTATATTAAAGAGTAATATTTTCCATTTATATGTTTTTTAGTCGTTAACCTTGAAATTAATGATCATTATAAAGTAATCAGTTGATATTTGTAAATTACTCGAAACAAGCTCATCATGGATTTTGTTACCATGAAATATGCCAATAGTTCCAATCAAATTATCAATGGGATGTATAAATTATAGAGAAAAATGATTAAAATAAGTTTTATAAAATTTTAATGATGAAATTAGTACAAATAATGGATTTTGATATCATCATTAAAAAAATATGTGAAACAATCAAAATTACTAATACCTGATAATGAAAATATACATTAACTAGATTATGAAGTTATAGTGAATAATTATAATTATAGAGTAAAAATTGTAATATATATTAATATGTTTTTGAAATAGATAATTAATATTTTTATTTTTCTGACATAGTATATTAAATAACTTTCACAAAAGTCTTGAGTAACGGGAAGGGTATCTTCATTACAATTTCACATCATTCAGATATGATTTATATTCACCTATTATTTTATTTTCGAGTTGTATATATTTACATTTATTCCTATTTAATTAAATAATAATAAAATTTAATGTATTTACAAATCCATATTATGTTCTAATTTTATTGGGTTTTTTATTTAAAAGATATCAAACTTGTAAAGGATTTTCTTGAATTGACTTCTTTTTTTGATTCATAATTATTTCTTTTTTAACTATGGTTTTACAAGATTGTTTAATATTATTATTTTATGATATTATGTTTCCCTTCCACATTTATTTTCTAAAACCATTATAAATAATTTAAAGATTTTTTTTCAGATTTTTTGTTAAGTAATTTTTGAAGGTATTAACATCAACTTCTTTAATGAAACTTTTGAAAGTGACCCATAATTGTATTTTATGAAATTTTTAAGAACTTTTTGGCAAAGACTATTCAACATTTATCATCTATTTTCCTATTCAACTCGAAAATATTTGAATCTAATAGATCTTATGTTTTCAGAATCACCCTCTAAATTCCTTTTTGAAATACTCTTTCTGGGTGATTTAATTTTTGGTCTCAAATAATCTACTTTTGATATCACGATATGTGATACTATTAAGAAATGATTTGAAACGGATTTTATTTCCATGGGTTTTCTTAGATGAATGAATTTTGGATATATTATGGCACAAATATGTATGTATGTTGATGGTTGGGGTTCTATATCACCATCAAATTCATTGGTTATATTTTTAAATCTCATATGATAATAATACAGGAATATGCTTGGATTTTTTCAAAACATAAAGCATGAAAAATATTCGATTTTATTCACGACATAAATAGTGTACATGCTTGTATTTTCCCACAACTTATGGTGTGCACATACGTGGAATTTTTCCATAGCTTAAGGAGTGAGTGTGATTCATTTTTCTCACAATGATGTTTCTATGTTATTAGGTTTGTGTTGTAATTCCTTTTTTTGTTATGTTTTAGTGACATTCCATATTACTTTATCATATGACCATGATTGTGCTCCGTGGATCATTTTTATGATCTCACATTCTTATTCCCTGTTATATGTTGGGTTATTTGAGATTACAGGCTCTATTATCATGAATTATTGACAAATTTTATTGTTCCATGTTTTCTTGATTTGATATTTCTCTCTTGATCATGTTTTCACGTATTATTATGATATAACCCTTGATATTATGTTGAAAATTTATCTATTACTAATAATTTAAGCTCCCCCTATATTTTACCATTCCCAAGTTATGAATATGAGTATAACATTTGAGGATTCTATAATGTTGTATTGTGTGTTTCGATTATAACGAAATGTTAAAAAGTATTAAAAAATAATTTACTATGGTAACTATTACTCAAATATAGTAAACAATAATTTATTGGGATTGTGAAATTATTTCAATTTTTTAATTTATAACTTATAGAAATTGTGTAAAATTATGATATGTTTTGATTGAGTCTCTAGAGTAAGTATCAGAGATGTTATGTTAAGTATTTTTTTTTATCACTAGAACAATGAGTGTGAATGCAGGGCACCACCTCTTTAAAATCAATTTTTATTAAATTTTCATAACACCACTTCTAGTGTTATAGTGGGAACCCTCACATCAACTTTAGAGGATATATAGCCATAATAAATCGATTTCTTCAAAAACATTATGGTACTTTATTATCATTCTATGTTTCATATTCATGTGTATAGGGAGGAGACTATAATAAAATTGTTTTGTAATTCAGATATAAGAATTCAAAATGTGAAACTTCATCACCCAACATACTATCTTTAGTGAAATGAAATTGATCATGGAAATCATGAATTTGTTAACGAGGTGAGAAACCACCATCATTCACAATCTATAAATATAACGAATCTTTTGGGTTTATAAATTATCACTCACCATACATGGATAGTAATGTTAGTAAATTATAATTTTCCACCATGGTTATACAAGAATTTCAAGTTCATTATATTGAGTTTGCATATATCAAGACCAAAACAACTCATTAATGATATGGGTGTTATGTTTTATGATGCTCATAGAAGTGAATAGTTCACATTAAGAATTTTTCGTTTAGGATGAAAAATTACTTTCCAACTCATGGAAATTTTTTTGGACGTAGTATTCAAATAATGTTAGGGTATACCATTTTTTATGATGGTACACACTCATTTATGTTGAAACATTCCTCAAATATATTTTCTATAGGATATAATATATTTTTATCCAGATGAAATAAATACTAATATTTTATAAAATTATTCAGTGGGAATTTAGAAGTAGGTACAACACCTTCTCAATTAATAGGTGATGAATGGTTTAAGATGGTAAAGGATATTATCACCATTTTTGGAAAACTGTTTTTGAAAAACCATATTAAAATGACTTGCAAAACATGAACTGTTTTTTTAATAACCATATTGGAATTATTATTATGTTTGATATTTTCATGTATTCATGTATGTAGAAAAATAATATACATGATTTTTTTAATTTGAATGTTAATAAATTCATCTACAAATATAATATTGCTTTATGGGTAGGTCATAAATTTTTTACATAGATATAAGTGAGGCGTTGGCATAAGAAAATGGTAAATGAATGATTTTTCTTCCTCTGGTATCTTAAACTATTTTCAAGAAAGAAATATTTCAGTTTTTCTACATTCTAAATAGTGTAATGGTTCTATAAGGGTATTCATCAAATATCAAGAATAAAATATTGATGACTAATTTGAAGTTAAAAGACTTAAATCACATGATTGTTATCTTTTGATGCACGATTTAATGGATGTGGATTCATATTTCATTCTTCTAAAAATGTCTAACATGAATTAACTAGAATTTTCTTCTTTATCAAAGATATACACAGTAATGTTATAGGCATAGAAAAATTTTAACTATTTAAAAGAAAATTATTATTTTATTAATTAAATTAAATATTTTCTTTCCACCATCATTATAGATAGATTTTCCCCAATAGTATTATAATATTTTGAAGGGGTGTATAAAAATTGAAGTTGAACGGAATATTTTAATGAAAAGTTATATATTTTTAAAGAAAATGTTGAATTATATATTGACTGTCTATCTGATTTGGATATCATTTGGCCTGAGAAATTATTTACATAGCTAGTACCTTTTAGGAGAGAAAATTTTTGGAAGATATGTTTTCAAAATTACCATTAAAGAGTGGGATAAGGCTCAATTTGTTTTTTACAAAACTGTATAAAGGCTTCCTCGTATGTTGAAACTTACAAAGAAATTATTAGTCACGTGAATCCATGAATGGTTGAAAGCTAGATATCAAATATATATAATTAATGTTTTATAGGATGGTTTCAAGATAATTTTTTTAAGATTTATCTACAAATATGAATTCAATTTGAGAACGACTTTTAAAGATAGATATAGGACCAATTGTACATGTATTAATTAATAGTAATATATTCTATAAAAAGCGAAGGGATTAGCATAGCATGATGTAGGGTACCCGAGTTACTCTTGTCGTGGGAGAAATTCATGTATCTATTACCAAGGATAAAAATATAATTTACATGAATATTTCATGATTTGGAATCATCAAAAAACATGGGTTTTAGAATATTAAACATTCAAATCTTTGATTTATTGATGAAAATGGGTTGATAACATGAGTGTAGTTAAAATCAGTGAATTGTGATCCATGAAAGAAAATTTTAGTGAGTAAGGGTACAAGGATAAAACATTCATAGGGGAAATAAAGCTATTATAATTATTTTATTCGCCAAACCCAACAAAACTAAATTTTTAATTTTCGACTGCAATAATTGCGGGTTCAAATGAAAATTCTATTGAGGATAACCCTCTCATTAGGACATCATAAGAATTTTTTGGTGGTCTTCGTATAGTTAGTGTCATGAATGTCAAAGGTTCATACAAGGAGGTAATTTTTATACTTCATAGTGAGGCCAAATATCATTTGGAATTAAATTAAAAAATCAAAAAATATTTAAAATGTATCTGATTAGTTTTTTTTATACAATGAAAATCCTCATAATGTTATGTATTCACTACTATATTTATGTAATCTAAATTAACTGTTTAACTAATTGTGATGATAATGGTTTATCCACTTATTAATGCATGAAATGTTAAGGAAACAAATTATTGGCAATGCTAAAATTTATTAAATGTTATAATGTGAATAGTAGTTGGTTGAAAAAATATAGGATCAGCATAGCGTGGTGGTTTTAGAATAAATTATTATGGAGAGAAGTAGAGGTCTAAAATTTGAGGTTGGATACAATTCATGTGACCAAAATTTTGACAAAAAAATTCGTTTTCAATAGTTATATCGGATTCAACACTCAAATGCATGTGTTGGTTGAGGTAGATACATGGAACTAAGTTTTTATTTCATTGAAGACACTAATTTGGGGGACATTAGAATAACATTATGATATATGTTTTCTATTTTACAAAAAACAAATTGATTAAATATTCATCAATCCATTTATAGTACATTTATATTAGAAAACTATTTGATGAAATCTATATTACTGGTCACTATAAAAGCTCATGGATCATTTCATACACTTCTTATAAAAATCATCTTTGGTATATTCAGGGGAAAGTAAAAAACTACCCATAATATTATATGATAACATGATAAACAAAGAAATATAGGATTATTTTATTTTTAAATGGGAGGAGGAGTAATTTATGGTATATTTTAATTGATAATTTTTTATTTGATATTATTGTAATTAATAACTTTTACATAGAATTTTGGATTTATGAAACAAAAAAATCATTCGAAAAAACTAAGAATCATGCATCAAAACCAGTGTAACTCTACCATAAAGATAGGATGGAGTATTATTTAATTGACAAAAATGGTATGAATAATAAATCTATATTAAACTAATTGTGAGATATGAAACAACAAAATAATTATGTTCCATTATTTATATACAGTTTGATAAATTAAAATCTTGAGCTACTTTTATCCTACCTCTCATGCAATGGAATAATGATTATGTAAATAAAATAGAACATTTGATAAATTAAAACTCATTGAAAGTATAGTAATAATTTGTATGTATGATAAAATATAAATTTTTTATTCTTTTAAACATTATATCAAATCAATTACAACATATTTTCCAATATTTTTTATCAGCTTAGACACAAGAATCATCATTGACTATACCTGATGAATGACTATTTTTTAGTGTATTTAAAGTTGTTGGAACAGTATGGTGACATTATAGGAGTAGGTTTTGTTTTGTCATGCCAATCATATTTTGATGAATAAATGACCCAAGTGTACCCAAATAAAAAAATGAAAAACATTCATGCCAATATATTCTCTAAGAGAAAATTTTAGTTGGTATTCAAATTTGATAGACCATCTTCTTCAAAGGGGTCAATGAGAAGAAACATCGTAGTAGTAGTACAAAAATAAAGATACAGGCCTCACTAGATTTGACATTATCCAATCTCATCAATGTCCCACCTTTCCCAACGTAATGGATTTTTTCATATCAGTTTTTCATAATATAAATCAAACAACTATTCATGCATTTCTTATTATAAAATCATATAGAGTAAAATTGATTCTAATTTATATCTATCATCACCCACTAATTTCTATACTCTGAGAGTTACTATGTATAATATCCAATAAAATATTATAAAAAATACACTACTTTATCAAGATAAAGTGATAGTATGGATTCATGTAGCAAAGTAGCCTAGTGTTGAGAAACATTTCCTCTTTGATGATCATGATGTTCACACGGTCAAACATTGTTTTAAAACATTCATAGAATGGAAGTTTAATATTATAAAGATACATTATTATAACAAGTTACTTCATTTAAAATTTATTTTATATGAAACAAATTTAGTAACTAATGAGTTTTTTTTGAATTGAGGTATATTATTATAGATGGTGAAACATAAGGGGAAACAAAAGGATGACTCAAGATAATCTAGATGATAAAAAAAATTATTGAAATGCCCATAAAATAGTATCTTTACTCTATAAATTTCACTAATATATTTTTTATCATTATTAGTTCATGTAGATACAATTTTTCTAGATAAAAAATATGGTTTATACAGAATTTGTAGATCAAATGTATGCAAAGGTGATTACTGACCTGATTGATCTTGAGAATGATAATTAAATTTTCTAGCATGACTGGTTGTGAGCTTTAGTTTTTAATGCATACATGACATAATTTTTTATAATATTTTTGTTGAATAATATATATAATATTTTAATTAAATTTTAATACAATTTATATATTCAACAGGCATATATATCACTACAATGTAAATAGAAAACCTTGTGTAGAACATTTTGGAATCATTAGTTCCCATGCCACTTCTTCATAAAAAATAGAAATAAATTAAAATTAAATCTTATTAAGAGAACACCTCCAAAATGTTTAAAAACAAAATAATAGATGATAGGATCTTTTTAAAACCAACAATGTAGGGTAAAAATTTACAATCTGGTCATATGAAATATATTTGCATTGCTTCCATTACTTGTTTCGTTTTGTTTTTTAGGAATCACATAATTATCATTTTGATAAATTTAAAAATTATAAATATATATTTTTAGATAGAAAACAGGGATATCCAATAAATTTACCACAGATGATGATCCTTATAAATTTAAAATACACCATATTCAACATTTTACACATAAAAATTAAATTATGTTTTTATACTATGTTTCAACAAGAATTTTATTATGACAGGATGGTGTATATATTGTATCAAATCCATGGTATGAGGAAGGACAATGCACAAAATAATCTTATGAATTACTTAAACTAGAATAATTATTTGTTTATATATAATAATATATCACTGTAAAAATATATATCAAAACAAATTAATTATTTTGATCAATATTTATATAGTCCATAAAAAACTTTAATAACATTGATTGTGTTCACTACATTTTTAAATTTATAAAATATATCATATTCCATACAAAAAATACCATCACCAAATATATATTTATGAGAATAATTATAGTTTCATTTAAAATATTTATTAACTAACTCTTTATCTAAATTTTTCTAGTACTACCAAGATTATCGATGGTCCGCATATTCAAATGACAAATTATATTTTTTAAGAATTAGTGGGAATATTACTTAGTGGTAAAATGTTTGAAGACATTTATAAATGAGTGATTTTCTATCATATTTTTAATTTTTAATTTAATGAAGATCATGTAGAGTTGGAGTATCTATTACTTATTTAGATAATTTTCAAATCATTTGAAGTTATAGAGGAGTATATTCACTTTAAAATTGAAATTTTTCTATATAGTTAGGATTAGGATGGAATACATAGTGTGTCCTTTTAGAAAATGATTGTTTATTAATGTTATGTATGTGAAATTAAGATCCCTCATAGTTTAAAATGTTTAAGTTTTTGTATATTTAAGAAAAAATTTACAATGTTTTTGGAAAAAAACACCCATGATATCATTTCAAGGTTTTATGGGTTATTATGTCAATTAAAAAAACGGTTAACAAATTTATAGTGTGTTTATTGACAAAAAATAATGAAAATGTTCCAAGTACACAAATCTCTTTAAATATTCATGAAGGGTGGTTTTGTAATTTTTTTCAAAGGTTTTTTTGACGTTTCTTGGAAATTGGAGTAACGGAACAATTTTGTGCATGTGTTGAGTTACCCTAACTTAGCAACTCAGTGTTCCCAATTTTTGAAGAAAATAATGGATTATTATTCAAATAGGTAAAATCATAGAAGATTATTGTTGAAAACAAAGAGTTTCAGTGATTTATAATCAATAGATTCAATGTGTTCTACAGGCGCATATTAGCTGCATGAAGGGTTATCCAAGCCAAAAACGAGTCTATTAATCCATCATTAACATGAGATAAGGATTTGAAGAATATAATAGAGCTATTTTTTCATATAAGAAACATGAAAATATATTTATTACATGAATAAATTTTACATTACCTCATTTACCTAAATAAAGTAGGTAGATTTTTGTAAACAAGTGGTTATTAAAATGTGAGTTATGGAAACATATTTTGTTCATAAAGAAAGTTGTGTAAATTTTTTTTGCATGAACCTACATATAATTTCCCATTATTTATATGGAAAATTAGAGTTCATTATTTAAATTAAATAAGAGATTAATGACACACTGTTAATTGTGTAATTAAAAGGTGGTTAAATGTTTCAATTTTCTTAAATGAAGGAACAGTGAGTACACTTCAGTGGAGAGTGTGTTGATATTTCAACAAATGATTAGTAGTAAACCATGAGGGACAGTGATCGTGCAATTAAAATTTTTACAAAAATTGCCTTTAAGTATTATGGAACACAAGAACATTGATTTTTTATTATTCTTTAGTTAGGTAGGTTTGGGTGAACCAATAAAAAATCATTCAATCGATTTCATGTTTTTCATTTAATCATATATTTATATGAGATAATAGTGAGAGGGAGGTTTTAATTAATGATAAACATGATCACATAGAATGATTATTTTATTCTATCATACACTAATTCATCCCCACCCGCCTCATGGAATTTTACCTAGTAAGAATAAAAATTAGTATCAGATACGCATTAAAGCTATTCAATCTCTCTTAGTGGAATACATGGAAGTACTTAATGACAAAGGAATTCTAATATTTGAGGGAAATATCTTTAAAATTTTAAATAATTGGATGAAAAAATACTTTTTATCCTTATTAATGAATATATATATATATATATAACTATTATACATGGAATTTAGGTCATTCTAGATAGTGGGTCTTTATCAGAATGAGACCATAAGTAACGGGATGTTGACACTATAAGATTAAATGCTATAGGGGGATCTTTTTCCAATATTTTCTACATGAATTTGATACCACATAAATCCTCACATAATATATGAAAATATATTAATAATATATAAGAAGGTAAATAAAAAGTAAAATAAAAAAAATTAGGTTTTGAGGAAAAAATACTAGGACTTAAGGATTCTTCCAAATTAATTTGTTGACGCATTATTTGATTGGGTCAACAATATCATGGAGGAGATGTTTGGTCCTAGAAAAACCCTTGATAATGTCAATATTTTCAATCCCTTCTTGAGAATATTTCCACATTGTTTTAATTTGAAACATCCTACAATATAAGGATCCAAATGAGAAAATACTTGATAGTCTATATAGTACTTTCCTCACATATGAGATGAGAAATTAGTATAATGAGGCTAAAAACAAGAGTAATCCTAATGAGGTGGAATCCAGGGCTGTGAAGAATATCACAATAGATAATAATGAGGAAGAAAAATAAAAGGATGATTTCATTTTATACCTTTCCTATAATCTAAAGAGTATAAAAAGTTCAAAGGGAAACATTCAGTCACATGATTCTAGTGTGGAAGGGTTGGAAGTATTTTAGAAAAAATTCCAATGAAGTTTAAAGAAAATGTTGAGATGATGAAGTTCCCATGAAAAAACCTTTAACTAATGTGGAAGTTTGAAGGAGTACTAAGAGAAAATTCTTCACAGGGAAGAAACTAATATCCAAAGAGGAAAATACCTTAGAATAGGTATAATCTAATGTGATTAATAATTGAAAAGAACTCAAATAAGATGTTGATATGGTTATTTTAAAAAAATAATGAATAAAAAAATATAGTGATGATGATAAAGAGTAATTTTAATGGAGGGTTGATCTATATGAACATTTTTAAGATACTCTTTGAGGGATATATATTTAGAGAAGAAAACAAAGAAATTAAATGCATTGGTTGATGAAGGAAAACTGTATATGAAATTGTAAGAAGAAGAGAAGACTAAAATGAGATTAGAAACTGAAAAACTCATATCTAAAATGCTAGAGAGTTTACAGAAGTTTATTAAGAATAATATTAAGGTTGAAGAGAAGACCTAGATCATTGATTCTTTAAAAAACAAAATAAAGTAATGCTTAAAACATATCAAATATATTGAAGGAAAATTCATTATACTCTGATGAAAAATAGAAAATAAAAAGATAATTATGACTCTTGTTATGACATTGGAAAACCAAATTGCACGGTTTATAGAGATTGTGAAGGATAATAGAGGTTCAATTTGAAATTTAGATAACTATAAAAAGAAGAAAAAATAACATCATAATGAAGTGTTTCGTATGAGGATTTATTTCAATAATAAGGTAGTAATAATCGATGTCAATACATAAGAACCCACTCTAAAACTGAAGGTTAGTTTGGGGTGCCTCGAAATCCGAACACTCAAATAATCTGAAAGACCACCGCTATGATATCACATAAAAGTGCACCATGAATTAGGTTTTACTGTTTTTGAAATATAATACACTGAAATTTTATTTTATAGACAAGTTTTATAGGAGACCACAAGATAAAAAAAGCTAAAAATAGTTATATATTATATTTATGCTTTGTATGCCCATTATTTCAAGTGTGGTCGACATGTATATATAGATAGGTGTTTCTTAATGATAATAAGGATTAATGTTCCATTCCAAACCCAAAATGGTCACATAGGGTATCTAAAAGTATCATCAAGTGGGATTAAAATAAAAAATTGATTTATATATTTATAAGATGAATTTTTTCCGTCATATTCAATGGAATATCAATCTCACCAATCAACACTAGGTTTAAAGTTGAAGACATTAATAAAGAATAAATGAGGCTGAATTTAGTGGTTATAGATATTTCCCACAATGTATCAAATTGTATTTGTTCATGGACTATTGATAGTGGATTTACTTCATATATTATGGTAAATAATCATCTTGTCTTAAGAATGAACTAGTATAAAGAAGGTGTTACTATATTTGGAAATGATGGAGGACTAATAAATTGGCTCTAGGAAATACAAATTTAGGGGAAAAGATATGATATGTGTGGATATCATAGTTACTGAAACTCTTAGTAACAACCTTTTAAATTTATATCAATTATGTGAAATTGGGAATATAATAAACATTACTAAGAAAACATGTTTTGAAAAGGTAATGGATGGTGTAGTTATAATGAAATAAAATCATATTAACAAGAATCTATATCTTTTCAATAGAGAAGAAGATATGTGATTTTTATCCTATGAAGAAGAAAATAGATTGTGGCATATATGAATTTTCCTTTTGATTTAACAATCATTAAAGTTCATTTGAAAAATTATAGATCTCAAGATATCTCTAAACGTTCACATTTTCATACACACATGTTAGATGTTTTTGAAAAAGGGAAGATTATTTGAAAGGTGTGCAAGGAAAAAATATCAAAATCCAAAAGGGTTCTTGATTTGATATATATTGATGTGTGTAGGACAATATAACCAAGAGTTATTGATGAGAATAGATATTATGCACCGATAATTTATGAATATTGTAGGATGGAATGGTTGGTGGTCATTACTCACAACATAAAGTGTTTAGTTGTATTTCTCATTATCAGAAGAAGCTTACAAATTTTCTTAGATATAAAATTATCAAATTCTATATTCATAAAGTCGTGGAGTTTAAAAACACCCAGGTGGAGGGTTATCTCAAGAATTAAGTAATTTTTCCCTTAGTCATAGTATTGAGAACTTCTCAATAAAATAGTTTATGTGAGATGAGAAATTAGATCATAAACAATATATTCATAATGATTATTATAAAGAAATACCTACTATAGAACTTTTTAAACGTAGCATTCATGGAATCTGTCTAGATTTCTAATAGAGAATTTTAATTTTTTGGAAATAAAATACACCATATGAGATGTATTATGGAATGAATCCAATACTAAAGTAAATTTGAATCATCAAAATTAAGTTTTTCATTATCAATAAGGAGAAAAATATAATGTTTGAGCCTTGTAGAGATGACTAGATTTTCCTTTCCTACACTGGTAAGTGAAAATCATATAAATTCTATAATAATACTCTATGAAAGGTTTTTGAAATAAATTATCTCATTATAATTGAGAATTTTTATAATTTTTATAAAAAAATGACCAGTTTCTTTATAAAAGTAATGTTGAGGTGATTAGCTTAGGGGGGGCATAAGGGGCTAAGAAAAATAAAAAAAAGACACTAATGATGAATAAAATGAATTTAAAACTATATATATTCATGATATAAGAACCAAACATATAATATGAGAGTATAATATCATCGGTAAAAAAATAACTAGTGGAAATGATTAGAACGAATTTTCTTCAGCCACCCTCACTCTAGTCTCAATTTGAGACAAAAAGATTTAAAGAGACTAAAAAATATGAGATTTAGGTTCAACTAATGAATGAGTGGCAGGAAAAATTTTAAAAGAAACATATATGAGATATTATTTTGAGGTTAGGTAATAAGAACAACATAGAGCCCAAATGGGTTTTCCATAAAAACTAAATAAATATATTGTTGTGATTTGATTTAATGAATGAATGGTGTGAAAGGGATACCCCCAGATGAAGGGCATTAATGTAGATTAAACCTTTTAACTTGTGGAATGGGTAGTGAAAATTTGACTATTATTTTCTATAGAAGTGTAAAGTAAATTCAAGGAATTCCAAATTTACATCAAGTGGTAATTTCTAAATGGAGCGGTGGAAGAAGAGGTGTACATAGAGAAGAAAGTAGATTTCATTGTTCATAAAGATGATAATTTTTTAAATTAGGGTTTAAAATAAGCACCAAGATAATGGTATTCACATCTTTACCAGTATATGAAGACGCTTAATTTCCCATATAGTAGATTTCAACATAATATATATCAAAAATAGTAGAGTGATCAAATAATTATGGTTCTTATATATATTGATGGCATAATACTCAATGTATCAAACAAATAACAGTGAAATTAGCGTGATAAATTAATGTGGTGTGATTTCAAAATGAAAATGATTTTATATTTAAAATTTTCCCTTAGTATTCAGGTCATACAAGGAAGGAATTTTTTTAATATCTCAATATAAAAATTACAAGGAGATTCAAAGAAAAAATGGAATGATTTATTTTGAATTAATGACAATAATAGTTGCTACATGGTTGAAATTTTCGTGGGATGATGATGGAAAAGAGATTAATTTCACTGAATATATAAAGATAATTGGAAACATAATGTACTTTATAGTGACAAAACCTAATATTGTGTTTTCTAACTATCCGAATGCAAGATATTAGATTAATACCAAGAAAATACACTCTCTAGAAGTGAAGAGAATACTCCATTCTATTAAAGGAATTGTAGGATTCAGTTTTACCTATTTGAAAACATTATAATAACACTTGTTAGGATATACATATATGGGTTACACTGATTCCGTGGATGATAGAAATTCAATGTAGGGTATTATAATCTATCTTAAAATATTGTGTATTTATTTTCTGAGTAATAAACAATATTTTATCTCAATTAGCATTATAGAAGATAAAAATATTATAGACATTCAATATTGTACACAACTATTATGGATGAAGTTGAACATTGAAGATATGGTAATTGAAGTGAATTATATGATTGGAATAAATTGTGATAATTCAAGTGCTATTGATCTTAGAGAAAATTGAACCCATCACTAAAGGATGAAGTAAATTGAAATCATGTATCACTTCATAAAGTAGAACGTTGATTATGCTCTAGTGAAATTGAAGTATGTGCCTACCAAAATCCAAGTAATAGATATTATGAAAGAGTCCATTCCTATGGAGTTGTTTAAGTGGAACAAGGTGGATGTTGGAGTATATTCAGTCTACCACGCATAGATAGTGTGGTCATGGAAACCCCACTCAATATTATATAGTGTAAACTTCTCCATTAATTTAATAATTATTTTATTCATCTTGAATCCCAAAAATGAGTTACCTTTGGGTTTATCGACAAACAGAGATATTTTATTCATGAAAGGGGAGGAGATTTCTCAAACCCTCTAATGTGGTGATTAAATCCAATAAGTGGTTAGATATATTCTATTTTAAATAAACAGAGTAATATAAAAATAGGGATTATCTAAACATGATGATTTTGAATCAATTAGACCATTAATTACATATCATGAATGGATTGACTTTGGGTTTGTGATGGAATAATTTTACTAAGTGTGGTTTAAGAAATGGTCTTAATAATTGGACAAGGTTCAATAATTGGTCTCATTAATTAACAATGGTTCAACATGTAGAGTCAGTGACGAAGTGGTTCATTGATGAAATTTTCATGTTACTCTTGTTTCTCTGAATGACCATCACTCATGTGGTCTTAGAGTATGTGTTTAATAAGTCTTTGATCATTATTTAGAGTAATAATTTTTTTATGTTATTTATAGTAAAAAGTGTGAAATAATTTTAAATAGGATGGTTAAATAGGTTAAAGTGTTTTAAATGAACCCAAAGGTAGTTATTTTTGGTAAAAATATATCAATATGTCATTTTAAAATTTTTGGGTTGCTGGGTTTATTAAAAAATGCGGTTAACAAATTTAAAGTTTTTTATTGAAAAAATATGTTAAAAGGTTAAAAAGATCATGAATATAACAACCCCTATTTTAATTTCAAATTAATACTTGATTTATTACATAAAATTACACTTAATACAACCCAAAATATTGATAAGTTTAGTGTATTTGGGAATTAGGAAAATTACATAACAAATTAAAATATGAAATACATCATCTTTATTGAAAACCTCCTTAACATGTTTATAATATTCCTTCATAATTAAAACTACAAGGGACAACCTAATGACATTTATAAGAAAGTGGTGAGTTATAAATCTTAGTAAAGGAATAAACCTGTAATAATTGATAAAGGTTATATAATAGTAATATCAGTTATTAGTAAAATGAATATGAATAATAAGGCATGATATAGCAAGATAATCATAACATGGGAAATATGCCAACAAAATAAAACAATGATTCATAAACATAATTCATGGATAAACTTCAAATAATTCATGGTGGGAAAATTCCAAAAACGTAATAGGGTACACCCCTATCCCAACCTAACGTATCATGATACTAAACATTACCCAATGCATTGGAGCAATATCTGGGCACATCTATCATAATCATTTCATTATCATGCTTAAGTATGCCACATAGATCATACAACATTGATTCATTAAACATAATAATTTATTCTATTATAATAGGAATGTGGAATAAATAAATTTCAATAACCCCATAAATAATTATATTTTCATAAATATGAATACCCTTGATAGAAAAATGGGTATGGTATTCACTTTAGAATTATTTTGGCATGGAAAATCACGGTGGAATTTTGATAGCATACATAAATTACAAGAGTTAAAAAAAATGTTTGATGGGAGTAAAAGGTTTCACTAATTATTTGGAAATAAAATTTTAATTAATAATTACATGGAAAATCATATCCTAAAATTATAAATTTTTAAATATAAGGTGTAAGGTAATGAAGAAACATGAATAGTAAAAAGGAATCCTTAAGAAATTTTCCCATGGTAATGGGTGTACATAAAGGATCATGGGAGGATAAATGAGAGTGGAAGTAATATCTAATAATTTGTAAATAAAATGGAATGTAAGGGTAAAATGGAATATCATATCTCATCCTAAGAAAATTAAAAATAAAGACACAGCATAAAAGGAGTGCTTGATAAAAGATTAGAGTGGAATATTAGGTTCTATTTCTTGAATGTGTGGCTCCAAATCCTTGGAAAAAATTTATTGAGAGATTTTGGGTGCCTTGGAAGGACTATAGGGAGTGAAGGGAATAGTGTGGACGTTCTCCAAGGAGTGTTAATGAAGGGAAATTGGATATTGGGTGGTTTTATAAAAGAAAGTAGGGGTATTCCTTAATTATTTAGGTTTTGGAACCTACATAATAAAATATCCAAAACAACAGAACATACCATTGTTTTTTCCCATGTATTCAGAAATGAGAAATTATTTTATATTATTTTATAAGTCCGCGGTATGAAATTATTAAAATATTACCATATGTGATGCGGAGGTGAGTCACACTCTTAAAGAAAGGATTTTAAAATCATAAATATATTATAAGCCTTGGAGAATTCATAATGGCTTTACAAAATAAATAAAATAAACTTAAAATCAAATTATTTTAAAGCTAAAACATATATTTTTTCATGGGTCTCATTTATATTACTTATACATCACTTTTGGGTCATTATGATATCATAAAACAAAAAGTATATTTATACGGAATTTAATTTTTACCAAAAAATTTGACTATCTAAGAAAATTATTAAAAAATATCCATTGGGTAATTTGGACATCCTGATTAAAAAAATCATATTTATTTTATCAATATAATTCTTTAAATAATTGAATTTTCACTTTAAAAAACCCACATTTACTGAAAATGACAGGTTTTTTGATGATAAAGTTTTTTAACCCTTATAAAAATTTCATTTGACTTCATAAAAATTATATAATCATTAATTTTTTATAAAAATATTTAATAATTATATTTTATTAAAATATCATTTATTTAAAAATCCATTTATGAATAAAAATATATTCCTTGATTGAATTTGAATATTAACCAAAAATATTATTTGTGTTTTACAAAGTCAAAAAAATCATTTATAAATTAAAAATAATAAGATGAAAATATATTAATTATTATATATAAAATCATATACATAATAATATTTCAAAATCCTTGTTACATATCCCTTTAATACACTAGTAAACACCCTAAGGGTAAGGTGGTCGATGGTGGGACATTCATGGGACGGTTCAGTGAACATGGTTTGGGTCATGATCTCAATGATCTTGAACTTCTCCCATAACAAGTTTCACACATGATTAAGTTTTTAGTTCTCATCCTAGGATTGTTCTAGATAAAATCCCAAAAAATTTATCTCCCTTACAATCTCTAATAAATGGGCTTCATAGGGTATGATCCCAGAGGTTGAGGTTGTCACTTCCTTTATCTGTGTCAATTAGATTTGTTAAAATCCTATATCTATATTAATCATGTGATCACTATTCAACGCATATATTATCAAGGTTAATGATACTTAATGATCATTAAAATACTATTATCAATAGTAAATCAAAATAAGTCAATGTGTTTTATATAAACATATTATATAATAATACATTTAATTGAATGGAAAGGGGAATTTTATTTTTAAAAGTTTGAGTCTTTACAATCGTCCCCTTTTAGAAAGTTCACCCTTGAATATTTCTTTTCAAACACTAAAAGTTAACTCTACTACATCACTTCCTCCAGTTCCCACATTGCATCTTCAAACTTTTTGTATCTATCTAACACTTTGATGAGGGGTATAGTCTTATTTCATATAACTTTTTTCTCTATGATCTAAGATCTTCCCCAGCTGCTCCTCATAAAAAATTTCATTCTCCAATGGTACCACCTCTAGATTGAGTACATGTTCGGAGTTCGGTCTTTATAATTTCAAGAGGGATACATTGAATACATCGTATAATTGGGATAGGTTTGGTGGGAGTGCAAGTCAATAGGTCATCGCTCATATGCAACCAAGGATCCCAAAAGGGTGGATGTACCATGGACTAAGCTTTTACTTATTTCAAAATCTCATCACTTTCTCTCATGGAGATAGACAGAGGAGTACCATGTCTCTAATATAAAACTCTAGGCCTCATCAATGATTGTCAGCATAGCTCTATTGTCGACTCTGAATAGCTTTAATGTGCTACTGAATGGTCCTAACCTTCTCCCCCATTTATTCAACAATTTCAGGACATAGATGTTTCTATTACCCAACTTCATCCCAACATGTTGGTGTCCTACACCTCTTCCCATAAATGGATTTATAGAGATTTATTTATATACTTGATTGGAAACTATTGTTGTAAGAGAAATAACCCGAAGGAAGATGTTGGTCCAATCAACCTTTGAAGTCCATAGAACATGCTCGCAAAATGTATTCTAGTATCTAAATAGTTCGATTAGAATAGCCATCAGTTTGAGGATGAAAGGTCATACTTAATTAAATTTTAGTGATTATATAATGTTAGAGATTTTTCTGGAATATGGTGGTGAAACTTAGATCTCAATCAGATACAATTGATAGTGGTGCTTCATGCAGCCTTACGACTACTTTGATATATATTCATTTAAGTTGATCCAGTGACAAATCCTCTGGAATTTTAATGAAGTGTGTAGCATTTGTAAGATGATCCAAAAAAACCCATATATCATTGTTTCCCTTGGATGTCTTGGGAAGTCTGTTGAGAATGTCCATGTTTATGTTCTCTCATTTCTATATAGGTATCGGTAATGGTAGCATAATCCCCTTATACTTATTTGTTTCCTCCTTCACTTACAGACATACTAGGCACTTTGATTTATATTCAGTGATCTCCTTCTTCATGTTGTCCTTTAAATAAGGCTCCTAGATATCTTGATACGTCCTTGTGTTTACTAGTTGGATTGAGAAACGTGAACTATGTTCATTATCCATTAGTTCCTTTTTAAACATAGGATTTTAAGTAACAAATAGTCTTGACACAAATCTCACAATTCCCTCTTCATTAAAACTGAACACTAAGGGTTTCCATTTTCTTATAGTTGTCACATTATTCTTAATTCCCCCATCATCTTCTTTGGAATCTGTTAACCATTCCAAAAGAGAGGGTTGAGAAATAATTTTTGAAATTATATATGATGTTCCTTTCTTTTTTATTCCCATTTCTATCCTCTTCAAATCCAAGAATATTGAATCCTCATCAATTCCCATCAATGATATAATTATTAGTTACTTTTTACTTAGATAATCCTACACCTTATTTTCTTTACCACGATGGTAGAGGATTTAGAATTTATAATCCTTTATGAGCTCAAACCATCTTCATTGGCACATATTAACCTCATTCTGTGTGAATATATATTTGAGGCTCCCCTGATCAGTATAAATCTCACACTTCTACCAGTAGAGATAATGCTTCTATATCTTCAATGTAATGATCGCAGCTACCAACTCTAGATCATGAATGAGATAGTTATTCTCGTAAAATTTCAACTTCCTTAGAATATAGTCTATGACTTTGTCATTCTTCATTAACACGCAACCTAATCCCTTTTGAGAGGAATCATAAAACATTATGAAAAGTTCACCACTTGTGGGTAGTGTGATCACAGTGATTGTGATAAGCCTCATTTTAGACTCCATAAATCTTTAATAACATTCATCATTCTAATAAAACTTTACTTCCTTTCAAGTTATCTTGATAAGAGGGTTTAAAAATTGTGATAAATTTCTCAAAAATCTGTGATAATATCCTACTAACCTAAGGAAACTACATATATCTGTCATAGATATTGGCTTTGGCCATCATAAAATTTCATTTTTCCTTTAAGGATCCATAGATATCCAATTTATTGTGATAATATTCAACAAGAATTATACATTCATCAACCATAACTCACATTTGATGTACTTTTAATAAATCTTCTCCTTTCGCAGGGTCTTTAGCTTAGTGCTCATATGATCCTCATACTCCTCCTTGTTTTATTAGTATATTAGAATATCTTCTATAAAGACTAAAAAAAATTTGTGGTAATCTATAAAGACACTATTCATTAAGTCCATGAAGATTTTTGGAGAATAAATGGATCTAAATGGAATTACTTTGACATCGTTGTGCCCAAACCTTGTACGAAAATCAGCCTTGGGGATATCCCGCTTCATCCTAACTTGGAAATATCCTGACTGAATATCCACTTTGGAAAATTATTGTTCTATGTGTTGTTGATCAAACAAATCATCAATATATGAATAAGAATACTTTTTCTTTATAATTATCTTGTAGAGCTCATGATAATCAATGAAAAGGTGCACTGGCTCATCCTTATTTTTGATAAAAAGTACTGGTGCACCCCATGGTGAAGCACTTGGGCATATGAAGCCTTTATCCAGATTCTCATGTAGTTGTTTATTTAACTCCTCAAGTTCCACAGAAGCCATACTATATAGATTCTTGGATATTGGTAATTCCCTAGGTATAAACTCAGTTGAAAATTAGAACTCTTAGAAAAAAGGAATTCCAAAAAATTCCTCAAGAAACATATCATCATATTCCCTCACAATAGGCATGTATTAGAGGATGATCCTTTCTTTAGACATGATCATTTGATCAGATTACACTTGATTGTGGGGAAATAATATCAATTCTTGAGATGATGTTGTTAAAGAAGATCCATCCTCATCCTTTCACTTATACAGAATCAGGGGTTTATTAGCAATACTGAGGATGATTTCCTTCTCATAGAAATTTATTTTGGCTCTATAAAACAAAATCCAATCCATGTCAAGAATTACGTCATATTTCACCAAATAAAATATGAAAAGGTTTTTTGGGAAGTTCAGCCCATAAATATTGATAGGAGAGGAGTGATATACATGGGTTGAAATAATTGCCTCATTTGTTATTTTCATCGACAGATCTACTTTGATGATTTATGGTGGTGTTTTACTCATTATACTAAATATTTGTGATAAAAATGAATACGTAGAACTAGAATCAAAGAGTATGTTCTCTATTCTTGAATGAATAAATAGTGTACCGATCACCACATTATTTTCAGTATTCACTTTGGTGGTAGTGATGAAAAAATATTTCCCTTTCTTCCTTTGAGGTTGTTCGTTTCTTCAAAAAACCCTTAGCTTAGGGAATTGTTTTATAAAGTCCCTAGTTTTTTATAGTTGTAGCAATAAACAATGCATTGAGGGTTGACTAGACTGTTAATCTCTTTTGATGCATTAGAGTATTTTCATATCAGAAATTATAAGCTAAGTGTAATTACTTCCAACACCTAAAGCATTTCTTCATCCCCCTTAGGCAATTTTCAGTGTGCTTCTTCCCATACCTTTGAAAAGTGGGATGTTGAAATTACATGGAATTATTAGATCTATCTATAAGACCTCCATAATTAAACTCCACTTTATTCTTCTTATACCTATGATACCCTTGATATTCACATATCTTATTTTCAACTTTAAGGCAAAATTGGACAAATGCTTCATAGATATAAAAGTAACGGATCACCAGTAATTTTTTGTAGAATAGGTTTTAGCCTACCAAAGAAGCGTTAAACCATTTATTTAGGGGTAAAAGATCAGAGGTGTATCATGAAATCTTGTGAAGTTTTCCTCATATTCCCCAATAGATTTTTCATATTTTCTCTTGAGTGAAAGCAAATCCCTATACATTTTATGAAGGAGGGTGTGGGGGAAATATTTATTGAAAAACATATTCCAAAATTCATTCCACTCCATATCTTTCATATCTTACTTACGATTCATATTTTTTTATCAATGTCCACCACTAATCAGTTTCTCCCTCCATATGATAAAGACCTAGTAGAACCTTATCTTGTTTGGATAATTTTTTGATGTAGAATATATTCTCTATGGATTTGATCAATTGTTTTGTGATTAAGGGATTGAATGATCAGTTGAAAGTAATAGTCTTTTGTCACATGAAGCTCTTGATTTTGACTTGTTCTCTCTTAGGGGAAGAGGGGGTTTGGTGATCCTCTTTATCCAGGTTTCTATTAAAAACATGATTTATATGATAGAGTATCATTAAAAAGTTTGTAATTCATGCTCCCATCATATTGGACATCTTGTTGGGGCAGTCTTCACATTTCCATCAGCATAGGATGTTAAACTGATTCCTCTTATTACTAACCATTTTCTAGAATAAATTGAAAATCAAGGATGATTATTTTAAACTATTAAACACGTAAATGGGAATCCAATGACATTAAAGGAAAAAATAATAAATTAAATTTATTTATTAAATTATGGATCTCTAAGCTTCAATATATGTTTCCCTTGATCCATTCCCTAACATTTATTCTTATGAGAATTTTATTTTCTTCTCTTAATAATGGTTTGTAAAGATTTTTTCAATTTTCCAATTAATATCCTCAGAGGAATGTCTAACCATGTGCGCAGTAAGTCCCATTATTGTGTACTAGGTTACCATGAATCAAGCCAGGGATACTTTATCGAAGTTATTAATCCTAGGTACATCTGTTCTAGAACCATTTCCACTTGTAGTATCCAGACAGGGATGTATTTTTTGATAAACCACTTACTATATACTTACCAAAATTTAGGGGTGTTTTTTATACTTAGACATATCGCTAAGCCTTTCACTATATTTTTCTAATCCTAATCTCAAAAACAACTAAACTCTTTCTCTCATACCAACTATAAAAACCCTACTCTTCATCTCACATTAAAACTTTATTTAATACATAATATTAAACTTAATAAAACCCAAAATATTGATACATATAGTATCTTTGTAAATTAGATACATTAAATAATAACTTAAAACAAGAAATATATCTTCTTTTTTGAAAACCTCCTTAACATGTTCATAATTTTCCTTCATGCTTAAAATTTCATGGGATAACCTAGGGAAATACATAAGAAAGGGGTGATATATAAACACAAGTAATATAATAAGTATTTTATAAGTGATAGAAGTTATAACATAGGAATATAAATGAGAAATAAAAGGGACATGAATAATAAGGCATGATATAGAATGATAATAATAATATGGGAAATGTGGGAACAACTTAAAACACTAAATCATAAACATAATTCAAGGATAAACCACCAAGACATCATGGTGGAAAAAGTCCCATAAAGTAATAAGGTACAGCCCTATACCAACATGATGTATCATGATGCTAAATATTACCCAATTCATTGGAGTGATATTTTGGCACTCTCATCATGATCATTTAATTCTCTTTCTTAAGTGTGCCATATAGATCACACAACATGGATTCATTAAACATCATAATTTGTTAGATGATTTAGGGAATGTGGAATAAATACATGTTAGTCCAAAATAAATAAGTATATTTTCATAAATGTGAATAACCATTATATAAAAAATGGGTATGGTATTCAGTACACAATTATTTTGGCGTGGAAAAAAGAGGTAAAAGTTTGGAATCATAACGACATTACTAAAAATTCATAAAAATGTTTTATAAGAGATAAATGGATTTCTAATTATTTGTATATAAAATGGGAAGTAATAGGGCCATGTAAAATAATATCCCATCATTAGATGTTTGTAAATATAACGTATAAGTTAATGAAGAAACATGAATAGAGAAAAGAATCTTTACAAAATTTCGGCATGGTAATGGGTGTACATAAAGGATCATGAGATGATTATTGAGTGAGAAAGGAATATCTCACCATTTATACATAAAATCGTCTATAAGGTGAATATAGAATATCATATCCCATCAATATAATGTTAAAATTAAAATACTTAACATAACAGGAGTGCTTGATTAAATAGAGTGGAAGATGAGGTTCCCTTACTTGAATGTGTGGCTCCAGAAGATTGGGAAGGACATATTGAGAACTTGGGGTGACTTGGGAAGAATCTATGGAGTGAATGGAATATTTTGGATGTGATCAAAGAATTTTTAGTGAATACAAATTTGATCTGGAGTGGGTTTATATAGGAAATGAGGTGAATTTCTTTATTATTTTGGTTTTAGGCTCTACATAATAAAATAAACAAATCACAATCAATTCCATGTTTATTGCCCATGGTTTATTCTAAAAGGGTGTGTCCTAAATTATTTTATAATTTCAAGGGCTGAACTTATTAAAATTTTACCATTGGTTATGTGGAGGTGAGTCACACTCTTAAAGAAATGATTTTAAAATACTAAAATAAATTATATGACTTAGAGAATTCGTAATGGAATTAAAAAATAAATAAAATAAATATAAAATAACATTATTTTAAAGTAGAAAACATATATTTGTTTTGGGATCCCATTTATATTACATATTATGTCACTTTTACGTCATTGAGGTATCATAAAACACAAAGTATATTTATACAGTATTTAATTTTTACCTGAAAATTCGACTATCATGGAAAATTATTAAAAATTCACCATTGAATAATTTTGACATCCTGATTCCAAAATAAAATTCATTTTAGCTAAATAATGTTCTAAATAGTTTAATATTTACATTTAAAATAAAAATTGACGTTTATTGAAAATGTCAAGTTTTTTTACAATAAAATTTTTTAAAACCTTCTAAAATTTACAATGGACTTCATAAAAATTATTTGATAATTTATTTTTTATAATTAATATATAATAATAATATTTTATTAAAATATAATTTATTTCAAAAATAAATTAATTCATCAAAAAAGATTCCTTAATTAAATTTTAATATTAACCAAAAAAAATTGTTGAGTCAAAATAAAAAACATTTATAAAGTAAAAATAATAGGATGAAAATATATTCACTATTCTATACATGATAAAATACATATTAATATTCCTAATGCCTTGTTATATATCCATTTAATACACCAGAAAATCCCCTAAGGGTAAGATGTGTGATGTTGGGACTTTCATGGGGTGTTTTGACGAACATGTTTTGGGTCATGGTGTCAATGAGATTAAACATCTATAATAAAAAAAATTCATGCTTAAGTTATTGGATCTCGGCCTATCCATGGCCTAGGGACAATCCCATAAATTAGATCTCCCTCATAATTTTTAATAAATGGGCTTCATAGGGTATGATCATACTAGTTGAGGCCATCACTTCCTTTTTCTATGTCAATTGGATTTGTTAAAACCCTATATTTATACTAATCATGTGATCACTATTCAAGGGCTATGTTATCAATGGTAAAGATACTTAATGTTCATTACAATCCAACTGTATATATAATAAAACAAAATAAGAGCATGTTTTTTCAATTACCGTATCTTAGAATAAGATGTTTAATTTAATCAAAAGGGGAATTTTATTTATAAAAGTTTGGGTCATTACAATGAATTCCCTAAAACATTCATTAAATAGTTTCTGTAAGTTTTCAAGGTGTTCAATATGTTTCATATGAAATTGGATCTTGAAAACCTCTTACACACAATTTTTTAGTTACGCATACATGGTGACTCTGAGCTGTCCCTTTTTTAAGAAAATATTTGATTATAACAAAAGGAATACATACTCAGGGAAGTGGCGTTTCAGAAACATACAATTGTGTGATTTTGATAAAAATGAAGGTGACATATTTTTCAAGTGCAGGTAAGTTTCATAAATGGTTGGAAACATTAATAAATAGGTCATAAATCCATCATTAAAGTGAGATAATGTATTAGATTAAATATAAAAGATATATTTTCACTTAAAAATTATATGTGTTCATTTCTTATGTAAAGAAATTTTACATGATCATCATTATCATGAATAAAAGAGGTTTTGTTTTGTAAATAAGTGGTTTTCTGAACATGTGTTTCATGAATATCATTGATGCGCAACTAAGTTTCATGAAAGTGAGTTGTGTGGTCATAAACAAAATTCCTATAATTACTATGGTAAAATATATTTCAACATTTAAATAAAATAATATATTTATGAAACACCAATTATAGTGTCATTAAAGGTGATATAATTCATCTATGGTGTATATGGAAGAAACATTGATTACCCCTTAGTAGAGAGAACAGTGAGCTTTTAACAAGTGCTTGGAAGTTAACCAAGAGGAGAAGTGAGTCCTCATTGAACATTGTAACAAAATTATGCTTTATCGATTTGGGGACATGGGAATATTTCCTTTATATACTCCTTGGATTATACCATTTTTGGTGAAACCAGTAAAAATTGATGTTTCTCTTGCACGTTTTCCATTTCATTATATATTATTTTGAGATAAAATATAGAAGATGGTATCGTTTAATGATGAAATAATATCTTGGAAGAGGATTATTTTAATCTATCATACCCTGATTCACCCCTCCTCTCATGGTATTTAACCTACTGTGTAAAATGTGATGGAGATATTAATATATAATTTTATCATATAATTCAAACTAGATAGATAAAATAGAGAAATTATTTTAAATCTATCGTACATTAATCGGTCACATGTTTTAATTAATATCACTCAAAGTGTGTATTTTCAGTATAAAAGTAACATTTTAGTTCACAACATGAGTCACATAGTCGAAAATGAGAAATATTTATTAAACTATCTTGATATTTTACAAGAAATATCAATAATTTATTTTTGATGTGTAGAAATCAACTACACATCAATCTACCTCATGGTTTCCACATTATGACTGAAAGTGCATCTTTTCAGTTTAAAAGTGACATTTTACTTCAAAACATACATAACATGCTCAAATATAAGAAAACACACTCTAATTGTATTCATACTTTATAAAAAACACAATATTCATTTATGATGTGTATAAATAGAATCCACTTAAATTTGATAGACAATGGGTCAGATATGATTCAAAGTATGTGCTTTTATTTAAAAGATACATATTAGTTTGAAAAATGTATCACATAATCATACCCAGTAAAAAATGTTCATATTTTCTTAATAATTTAAAATAATTATTGGTGATTTATTTTTATCTTGTAGGAGTAAAATACACATCTATCTGATACATGGTGTGACCTGTATGATTGATATTGTTTGTTTTCATTTAAATGTGATACTTTAATTTAAAACTCATGCCACATAATCAAATATAAAAAAATAATCTCATTTTATCTGGATATTTAGTAAAATGATCCATTATTCATTTTTTATGGGTAGGAATCAATTTCACATCAATATGAAACATAGTGTGGAAGCTATGAATCAAAGTGAGTGGTTTTAGAATAAAAGTGAAATTTAAGTTCAAGATGCATGTGCAATAATAAAACTAAGAGACATACTCAAATTTATTTGATAATTTAAAGAAAATATCTATATTTTATTTTTTATGTGTAATAATTAACAGCACATCAATCAACGCATGATGTGTCCAAATTTACTGAAATTATATGTTTTCAGTTTAAAAGTGACATTTTAGTTAAAAACAAATTTCACAAACACAGTACTATGTAAAAACATAAGGACTCTCTTGGTAATTGATAAAAATTATTTGAGATTCATTTTTCACTTTTATGAATCAAATTCGCATCAATCTGACATATGGTGTGGTCGGTATGACTAAAACTGTGTGTTCAAATTTAAAAGTGATATTTTTGTTTGAAACATGCATCACAAACTCAAAACTAGTCAAATGCACTCATATTTTTCATGATATTTTAGGAAAATTATCAACTATAAATTTCTGAAATTTAGGAATCAACATCACAATAATCCAACATTGGATGTTTCTATTATGACTAAAAATGCATGTTTTTGTTTAAAAGTGTTGTTGAAGTTCAAAACGCACATCACAAACTCAAAACTAATAAAACATGATCAGATTGTATTTATAATTTATAAAAAAGGTTCATTTTCAATTTTTATTAACGAATTTCTGACATCTCAGACCTGGATTCCACTTAATGGGTGCCCCGAGCCCGGTGGGCCACATGGCCTCAAGCGCATCTCCCCGAACGCTAGAGGCTACGGACCAGTAGCAAGGGCCAAGGGTGTGTTTATGGGGATATTATTCTCCCATTACCAATGTGTAGCATAGAATATGTGTATAAAATGGGTAAATAAGGGAAGAAATATAAGTAAACATAAGGCACAATTGAAAATAGAGACAACAGTAATAATAAATGAAACAACTGTAATAGCATTAAACTACAAATGATATGTCATGTCATTAGAAAATTGGGAAACATGGATACAAGATAGTAGGCATAACATGTTCCAAAAAAGAATAATGAAAATAAAAGTATTATCTCATGCATCCTAAGCTCTGTCTTGGTCATCTGCTATCAAGCTCCACCCTAAATAGCAAGAAATAAAGTTTTCAAAGTCGTATGCTTCCCTTTATCAACGCCTACATTCTTGTAATCTACTCTTGGTACTAAATGGCGCCCGAAGAGGGTGTGAGATAAATCTCAGTGGGCCACCACCAGTGCTATCTATAACATCCAATCCATGTATTGGAAATCTAACAGTGTACAGTCATGCATATATAAAGAGAAGTAGTACAATGTAACTAAATACCAAATTAATTGGTTCACCCCTCAGCTGGTGTCTGAACATGACTAGCCCATTAATTGATTATTTATTAGCAGTTTATAAATGATTCAGATTTTAACAATATTTAAGGTTCCAACTTATCACAAGGTGGCCTATAATGATATTTATTATTGAAGTCCCAAGGTAATAACCAAGGTGACGTAAACCTCAAGGGTCCCCAACTCAGTAATAACTGTAGCATGGCATGGTGTAAGAGTGTAATCCAAATATCATAGTCCAATTCATACCACAATAAAATTTCTACTGAGTCCAAGGAGTTCATCAATGGTAAAATGGGGTGAAGCAATGATTGGGCTTGATGCGATTCAACCATGACACCTACTTGTAAATGCATCATACAAGGAGGGTATCCAAGGAATCTTGTAGTGATATTGAAAGGATCATATAGTTTCATGCCAAGTATCCAAAGAATATGAAAGTATAAGGATTAAGGTGGGTTACAACCTTGTAAAGTCATGTCCTTAAATAGTAATGGGGTTCCTGAGTTCCCAAGGTATTCCTTGATAAGAATCCAAGGAGATATCAAGTCAGACCATTCCTGTTTAATTACAAGTCCATGAAATATTCCATTCGATTCAAGAGTTTCCTTTCATTAGATCGATAAGTTCTAGTTGCATGAAATTTTTTTTAAAAGGTTGGGGCCGAAGCCTCAATTTATTATTTAATGAAAAGACCTCTTTATACTGGGTAGAGGTTGAATCATTAGGTATCCCGAAGGCCCAAGGCCAAGTGTCCTGAATACTAAGCTTGAAAGCCCATTTGTTGGCCCAAATAACCCCTCGTTAAATAGTACTGCTATAGCACCTGCACTACTACAGTACCATCGCTGCTGCTATAGTGCTGCAACAGTACCCCTGAAAATTTTCTCCTTCCCGGATTTGATCCTAGGTCTTTTGGATGCCAAGTAGGAGCCCGTACCACTAGGGTACCGGCTCATTGGCGTGAAAGATTTATTAATTCAATTAAAGGAATATTCAATAATTAAGGTTCATTACACTACCTTCCATTAATGTTGTAAGGGGTTCTATAGACATTCAACCTATTAATCATTCACATTTAATCCGATCGAGTCATATACTTAATATACTTTCCAATTTCCCATTCAAATTAACTATCAATTTCAACCACTTACCTTAGGTGGGTAAAGTGGTGAGAATACATGGTACTTTCTGTTATGAAGTTCACAATCTAAATCAAGACACTTAATATAGAAAAACTTACCCTTCGAAGGGAAAATTCAAGTCATACACTAACAGTGGATCCAAAATGTCAAATATTAAAAACCCATTTATGGCATAACAACCTACATGGTATGAATGGATTTATGGGGAAACCCACCAACAATTAATCACATATATGAAAATAGCATAACCATATGGTTCTAATGATTATAAGAATGGTATATTAATTCAATAAATGGCACTTGAAGAAATCGGTGGGCCCAACATAACAATTCCAAAATTAATGAACTTGAGAGAAGAGTTATAGAACACCCACCTTTAGCATGTACAACTCTTCTCCACTACTATTGTCCAATTATTTCGTTCATATTGGAGTTTGTCTAAGAAAAATAGAAAACCCCTCATACCTCAAGAACTAGGTCGAGGGTAAGATAGAAGAGGAAAGTATTAAAAGGACATGAGTACTTACAGTTTTGCTTCTAACTTGATAAACAAAACCTCAAACGGATCCTGGATGAAGGGGATCTCTTGATTCCTAGATTTTCCTTAAAAAAGATCCAAAATGAGAGGAAATTAAGTTAATACCACATGAACTTAGATTAGGAACAAGTATGGGATCTAATTAGATCATTAAGGAAAAATGGACAATTTACCTAAAAAATTAGCATGGGAAAGGTTTGTCCGCATAGTTACCTGTGTAGAAGGCTCACTTGCACAGTTAGGCCATACGAATGTCCACAAACAATGAAAGATGGTTTGGTCTGAAAATTTCCATCTACACGATTATCCTAACCATGCACCAACCAGGCATTAACCATGCGACAAGGCCATTTTTTCCGAAAATATAGGTTTTGGGCTTCGAACGAGCCCCAGACACACATAAAACCTCCACTAACTCATTATGCATCCATGTTAGGTCCAAGGTAAATAATTTGAGAAAACATTAAAGGATCCATACCTGATTAAAAAATATGGTTCTTATAGTCTTCCCCCATTAAAATAATTCATCCCCAAGTTCACCTTACAAGGGTCAAGAAACACTATCTGAGAATAATTATATCCATTGGGAACATACGTCGGATTCCTGCTCCTAAGTCTCATCCTGAACATAGTCATGCAGCAATAACCCTGACACATTAGGGACAGACTAGACTCATGGAGCCTTCATTCTATGTTCAAAGACATGTACTAGAGACTCATCAAATGTAGCATTAGCATCTAACTCATATTATTTGGGATCAGAAGTATGATACGGTTCGGCATGATACTGGCAAAGCTATAAAACATGGAAGACATCGTTCATAGCAATATACCTATATGGTAATACCAATTGATATGCTACATGCCCAATACTCTTTAGAATCTCAAATGAACATATGTAATGAGGTGATAGATTCCCTTGCCTCCATAATCATATATTCCCTATATTGGGAAATAACTAAGGGAAAACACGACCATTATCTTCGAACTCTATAGGTCGTAAATGGAAATTGGCATAATATTTCTCCCCAGACTGAGTAGTATTCATATGCTTCAAGATCATCCAAACCCACTCTAAATTCTCCTGAATGAGATAAGGACCTAGTAGGGATACCTCACCTGCCTCTAGCCAGCATAGCGGTGAATGGAATAGCCTTCCATAGAAGGCCTCAAAAGGATCCATTTTAATTTTCTCATGAAAGTTGTTATTATAGGAAAACTCAACAAGAGGGATATCCTTTTCTTAAGAACCACTGAAATCAAGGATACATGTTTGAAACATATCATCTAGAATATGTATTATCTGTTATAATTTTCCATCGGTCTGAGGGTGAAATGTTGTTCTTAGAAGCACCTGTGTTCTCATATCATTCTATAATCCTTCCCAAAATCATGATGTGAAATGATCATCCCTATCTAAAACAATAGTATGAGGGACCTCGTGGAGTTGTATAATTTCATAGACATACATTATTCCCATATCATGAACTAAGAAAGACTCCAAAATAGTAATTAAGTGGGATGATTTCATTAGTCAGTCAATGACTACCCAAATAGCATCTCTATCCCTTAGTGACCTCGGTAAGATGACTACAAAATCCGTGGAAACATCTTCTCATTTCAATTCTGGGATTAGAAGTTGATGTAACAATACCATAGGTCTCTGGTGCTCTACCTCCACCTACTGATAGGTGGAACACCAAGTGATAAAGCCTTATATCTAATGTTTCATCTGAGCCCACCAATATTGGCCTCTCATAACTTGATACATCTTCGAGATTCCTAGATAAACTGACCACTAAGAAGTGTAGGACTCCTTCATCAACTCCTCTCCCAAACCAATAAGAAACCAAATACTTCCATGTAGATGCATGAAATTGTCTCTATCCACATACCAATCTGAAGGTGGGTTATCTTCTGATATAATCTCATGAAGAACCGACCCTATGGGATCATAAAATTGTCAACCCTTCACCTTCTCAAGGAGGGAAAAGGTAACTCTCAAGTGTGAGAGGTAAGACTCCTCATTGCAATCACGGAACTCAATATGCAGCTTATAAAAGAGGTCCATTAACTTCCATTCAACACTGGATTCTAGGATGACTTGTATTTTAGTTTTCCAACTCAGTGAATATGTAACTACATTTCCCTTCCCATATGTTTAGGTAGTCTCACTACTAAAAATTCAACCTATAGAGACTCCATAGCGACCACCATTGGCGGTCGCTTTAGGCCTGATGTTGTTGGCCTCCAGTGACCACCATTTACGGTCGCTGAAGCCCACCGAATGTCAGCCTACAGCGACCGCCACTGGGGGTCGCTGAAGCTGGATGAATGTCAGCCTACATGGACCGCCAGTATTGGTCGCTGACGCCGGCCAAAATGCCGGCCTATAGTGACCGCCATTTACGGTCGCTGAAGCTGGCCGAAATGCCGGCCTACAGGGACCGCCAGTGGCGGTCGCTAAACTGGAAATATTTTTTAAAAAAAATTCATGGTACAGAATAAAAAAACAGAATATAAATCATAAAAATTGGAAAACAAATCCAAACACCATATACATAAAGATCATCATAAACAATAAACGATAAATGAGCTTCAATGATCCCCAGCCATCTACTTTAGAAACCTATAATAAGATACAAAGAAAATAGCTAAAAAACATAAATTTGACATATTTATTCAGATATTATATACATATAATAAAATTTAATATTACATCTCATGGGTGCTATAATAATTTAAAACCACCAATTTAAAAAATATATCATTTTTGAATTTGTTTTTCTTATTTTGGAGTCTTTGCTTTAGTTTTTGAAAGTGTTTTGTTGCCTAAAAAGGAATGTTTTTCACGCGCACCACGCGTCTGATGGATGTGACGTCTCCTACTGCATGTCACGAATAATATTCCTATCATTTTCATGTGGTTTCAGGTCATTCGGAGCACGTTTTCTTTGAATTCGACCGTGACAGGCCGTTCTGGTCATTTATGACTCCGGAAACGCGTTTCCGGTCACCGCGGTCAAACAGAACCTCCGATTGAAGTTCCGTCTACCCGACCATTTCACAATTCACACTGTGGTTGTTGTCGTATGATTTCATGGAATTTCGAGACGTTCGGCTGGTTTTGAGCACCCAACGCGCCCTTTTAAAGCGCGTCGAACTGCTGAAAACGACACATTCGGTTGTACCGTGCGCACCGCACGTCTGATGGACATGTCGTCTCCTCTTGCATGTCACGAATAATATTCTTATCTTTTTCGTGTGGTTTTAGGTCATTCGGAGCACGTTTTCTCTGAATTCGACCGTGACACGCCGTTTTGGTCATTTATGACCCCGTAAACGCGTTTCCGGTCACCGCGGTCAAAAGAAACCTCTGATTGACATGCCGTCTACCCAAAAATATTACAATTCACACCGCGGTTTTTTTCATATGATTTCATGGCATTCTGAGGACGTTTGGGTGGTTATGACCACCCAACGTGATCTTTTAGAGCACGCCAAACTGCTGAAAATGATACATTCGGTCATACTGCACGCACTGAACGTCCAACAGATGAGTCATCTCCTCCTGCATGTCACAAATAATATTCCTATCATTTTCATGTGATTTCAGGTCATTCAGAGCACATTTTCTCTGAATTCGACCGTGACAAGCTATTTTGATCGTTTATGACTCCAGAAACGCGCTTCCGGTCACTGCGGTCAAACGCCACCTCTGATTGACGTGTCATCTGCCCGACCATTTGACAATTCACACTTCGGTTGTTGTCATATGATTTCATGGCATTGCATGGACGTTCGGGTGGTTTCGACCACCCAACGCTCCCTTTTAGAGCGCGCTGAACTGCTGAAAATGACACATTCGGTCGTACCGCATGCACCGCACACCCGATGGACGTTCCATCTCCTCCTACATGTAACGAATAATATTCCAGTCGTTTTCGTGTGGTTTCATGTCATTTTAAGCACGTTTTCTCTGAATTCGACCGTGACACACCATTTTGGTCTTTTATGACTCCGGAAACATTTTCTCGGTTACTATGATCAAACGGCACCTCTGATTGATGTTTCTTCTACCCAACCATTTTACAATTCACACTGTGGTTGTTTTCATAAGATTTCATGGCATTTCGAGGTCATTCGGGTGGTTTTCACCACCCAACGCGCCCTTTGAGAGCGCATCGAACTGTTGAAAATGACACATTCGGTCGTACCACACGTACCGCACGTCCGATGGATGTGTCGTATCTTCTTGCATGTCACGAATAATATTCCTATTGTTTTCATGAGGTTTCAGGTCATTCAGAGCTTGTTTGCTCTGAATTGACCGTGACACGCCGTTTTAGTCTTTTGTGACTCCGGAAATGCATTTTCAGTCATCACGGTCAAATGGAACCTCCGATTAATGTTCTGTCTACCTGACCAATTTACAATTCACACCGCGGTTATTGTCGTATGATTTCATGGCATTCCAAGGACGTTCAAGTGGTTTTGACAACCCAATGCGCCCTTTTAGAGCACGTCGAACTGCTGAAAACAACACATTCGGTCGTACCGCATGCACCGCATGTCTGATGGACATACTATCTCCTCCTACATGTCACGAATAATATTCCTTTCGTTTTGGTGTGGTTTCAGGTTATTCGGAACACGTTTTCTCTAAATTCAACCGTGACACGCCGTTTTGGTCATTTATGCCTCCGGAAACGCGTTTCCGGTCACCGTGGTCAAACGACGCCTCTTTTTGATGTGTGATCTGGCCGACCATTTTACAATTCAAACCACTGTTGTTGTTGTTGTTGTATGATTTCATGGCATTCTGAGAACGTTCGAGCGGTTTTGACCACCCAACGCGCCCTTTTAGAGCGCGTCAAACTGCTAAAAATGACACATTCGGTCGTACCGCCACATCACACGTCCGATGGATGTGTCGTCTCCTTTTACATGTCACAAATAATATTCATATCGTTTACATGTGGTTCCAAGTCATTCAGAGCATTTTTTCTCTGAATTCGACCGTGACACACCGTTTTGGTCGTTTATGACTCTAAAAACGCGTTTCTGGTCACTGTGGTCAAAGGGAACCTCCGATTGATGTTTCGTCTACCCGGCCATTTCATAATTCACACCTCCATTGTTGTCGTATGATTTCATGGCATTCTGAGGATGTTCGGGTGGTTTCGACCACCCAACGCGCCTTTTTAGAGCACGTCGAACTGCTGAAAACGACACATTCGATCGTTCCGGGCGCACCGCACATCCGATGGACGTGTCATCTCCTCCTGGATGTCACGAATAATATTTCTATAGTTTTTGTGTGGTTTCAGGTCATTTGGAGCACATTTTCTCTAAATTTGACCGTGACACGCCATTTTGGTTGTTTATGACTCCGGAAATGCGTTTCTGGTCACCGTGGCCAAAAGAAACCTCAAATGGACATGCTATCTACCCGACCATTTCACAATTCACACCGTGGTGGTTGTCATATGATTTAAGGTCATTCTGAGGATATTTGGTTGGTTTTGACCACCCAACGCGCCCTTTTAGAGCACACTGAACTGCTAAGAATGACACATTTGGTTGTACCGTGTGCACCGCATGTCCGATGGATGTGTTGTCTCATCCTGCATGTCACGAATAATATTCCTATCATTTTCATGTGATTTCATGTCATTCGAAGCACATTTTCTCTAAATTCGGCCGTGACACCCCGTTTTGATCTTTTATGACTCCGGAAATGTGTTTCTGCTCATCGTAGTCAAACGGCACCTCTGATTGATGTTCCATTTGCCTAAACATTTCCCAATTCACACTGTGGTTGTTGTCGTATGATTTCATGGAATTTCGAGGTCGTTCGGGTGGATTTGACCACCCAATGCGCCCTTTTAGAGCACCCTGAACTACGGAAAGCGACACATTCGGTCGTACCATGCACACCGCACATCTGATGGACGTTCCTTCTACTCTTTCATGTCATGAATAATATTCCTATCGTTTTCGTGTGGTTTCAGGTCATTCGGAGCATGTTTTCTCTGAATTCGACCGTGACACGCCGTTTTGGTCATTTATGACTCCGGAAACGCGTTTCCGGTCACCGTGGTCAAACTCCACCTCCGATTGATGTGTTGTCTGCCCGGCCATTTTAAAATACACAGAATGGTTTTTTTAGTATGATTTCATGGCATTCTAAGGACGTTCGGGTGGTTTTGACCACCCAACGCGCCCTTTTAGAGCGCGCAGAATTGGTGACAACGACACATTCGGTCATTCCGCGCGCACCGCACGTCTAATGGACGTGATTTCTCCTCTGGAATGTCACGAATAATATTCCTATCATTTTCGTGTGGTTTCAGGTCATTCAGAGCACGTTTTCTCTGAATTCGACCATGACATGTCGTTTTGGTCGTTTATGACTCCGGAAACATGTTTCCGTTCACCACGGCCAAACGGCACCCCCGATTGACATGCAGTCTGCCCAAACATTTCACAATTCACACCGCGGTTGTTTTCATATGATTTCATGGAATTCTGAGGATGTTCGTGTGGTTTTGACCACCCAACGCGCCCTTTTAGAGCACATCTAACTGCTGAAAACGAAACATTCAGTCGTACCGCGCACACCACACCTCCGATGGACGTGTTGCCTCCTCCTACATGTGACGAATAATATTACTATCGTTTTCGAGTCATTTCAGGTCATTCGTAGCACATTTTCTCCGAATTCAACTGTGACATGCCGTTTTGGTCGTTTATGACTCTGGAAACGCGTTTCTGGACACCGCGATCAAACCGCACCTCCAATTGATGTGTTATCTACCCAACCATTTCAAAATTCACACTTCGGTTATTGTCGTATGATTTCATGGCATTCCAAGGACGTTTGGGTGGTTTTGACCACCCAACGCGCCCTTTTAGAGCACCCCAAACTGCTGAAAACGACACATTCGGTCGTACCGCGGGAATTGCATGTCCGATGGATGTTCCGTCTCCTCCTGAATGTAACGAATAATATTAATATTGTTTTCATGTGGTTTTAGGTCATTAGGAGCATGTTTTCTCTGAATTCGACCGTGACACACCGTTTTGTTCTTTTATGACTTCGGAAACACATTTCTGGTCACCGTGGTCAAACAACACCTTTGATTGATGTGTTGTCTGCCCGACCATTTTCAAAATTCACACCGTGGTTATTGTCATATGATTTCATGGAATTCTGAGGTCGTTCGAGTGGTTTTGACCACCCAACGCGCCCTTTTAGAGCGCGTCGAACTGCTGAAAATGATACATTCGGTCATACCATGCGCACCGCATGTCCGATGGACGTTCTGTCTCCTCTTGCATGTCAAGAATAATATTCCTATAATTTTCATGTGGTTTCAGGTCATTCGGAGCACGTTTTATCTGAATTCGTCCGTGACATGCCGTTTTGGTCGTTTATGACTCCAGAAACGCGTTTCCGGTCACCACGGTCAAACGGCACCTCTGATTGATGTGTCGTCTCCCCGACCATTTCACAATTCACACCGCAGTTGTTTTCATATGATTTCAGAAAATTTAGAGGTCGTTTGTGTGGTTTTTACCACCCAACGCGCCCTTTTAGAGTGCGTTGAACTGCTGAGGGGGTGTCCGGGTGAGGGTGGCTGTCCGGAATGCGGGGGTGGCTGTCCAGGGTGTGGGGGGTGTTGTCCGGGGGTGGGGGGATGTCCGAGGGTGGGGAGGACTATCCGGGGGGTGCGGGGGGGGGCTGTCCAGGGGTGCGGGGGGGCTGTCCAGGGTGGGGGGTTGTCCGGGGGGTAGGGGCAGGTTTTCTGGGGTGCGGGGTGTTGTTCGGGGGTGGGCATGGGCCAGAGTGACTAATTATGATTGAGGATCCCAAGAGGAATACCTACTCTTATGTTCTAACCAATAATATTCCATGAGGGATTTCCCAAAAGGCATATTATTTCTAAGGATCCCAATAGGAATGCATCTTCATACATATATAAACTAAGGACTCGAGTGGGTTCCTTATTTATAGAATGATCCTGAGTGGGTGTGTGTGTTTGGGTAATGATGCTTGCGAGTGTTACACTATAATCTGAATCGATGTGGAATCCTGGCTTGGGATAAGATGTTGAGGTCAGTTGTGGATGATTCTATAACCATTGTTTTATTTTTATTTCTGTTTATGCATGATTCTTGAGATTCACCAGGATTTCGGGGGTGGGGCGGGCGGTCCGGGGGGTGTGGGGGGCTGTCCGGGGGTGCGGGGGGTTGTCTGGTGTGGGGGGGCTCTCCGGGGGTGGGTGTGTTGTCTGGAGGTGGGGGGGATGTCCGTGGGTGGGTGCGGGGCAGTCCAAGCGGTACGAGGGGGCTGTCCAATGGGTGTCGGGGGCTGTTTGGGGTGGGGGGATGTCCGAGGGTGGGGGAGTTGTCTGGGGGGTGCGGGGGGGGGGGGTTGTCTGGGGGGTGCGAGAGGGGTTGTCCGGGGGGTGCGGGGTGCTGTTCTGGTGTGGGGGATGTCATGGGTGGGGGTACTGTCTGGGGTGGGGGCTATTCAATGGTGAGTAGGGATGTCCGGTGGGTGTGCGGGACTGTCCGAGGGTGCGGGGGGCTGTCTGGGGGGGGGTTGTCCAGGGTGGGGGGGTGTTGTCCGGGGGTGGGGGCTGTCCGGGGGGTGCGGGGGGCCTGTACGGCAGTGCAGGGGGCTGTCCAAGGTGCGGGGTGCTGTCTAGGGGTGGGGGTTGTCTGGGGGTTGGGCGGGGCTGTCCAAGGTGCAGGGGGGGCTGTTCAAGGGTGCGGGGGGGAGGGGGGGCTATCCGGGGGACTACAAATAGGGAACCTGGGCTCAGTCATCAAAAATAATTTTCATGGTTTATATTAAAAATGACATGGTTTTTTCAAAATTATTACAGAACATGCAATTTAAAAACGTTAAAGAATTAAATGAACAAAAAATATCTCAATCATTAATCAGTTTCATGGTTACTTCTCAATTCGTGCAGACAAACATTGCATTAGGCCAAAACACACATGATACCACCAAATCACAAAAAATATCACTATAATCCCAACCTATACATCAATAAAACCCCACCAGTAAAAACAGAAACACGCCTCCTGAATATGATGTGTCATGTGTGGTCATCACTGCTACCTCCATCCGGTGGGCCAAGGGCCTACAAAAAATAAACATTATGAATATTTTCATAACCAAAATAATCTAAATTAAATCAATAAATACTTTATAAACTCATGTCGTATGATCCCCTGCACCATCACCTAGACGCACATATCCCCACAGTGGTCTAACCTCAGCGGTCGATTGCGCATTTACCTCCTCGGAAGCGTGCAGCCATGCCTTGAAATCTAACAACCGTTGTGTCATCTGAGCAACAGCAGGACCGAAAACTGCAACGTGTGACACTAAAGAACGAGGAATCCTTGTTCCATTGGTCAAACTATTTTCATGCTCGTCCTGACCAATAATGCGATGAAAGATCTCATCCCTTCGCATGAAAAATTTGTCGCTGGTCCTCTAGAATATGTTCTAACTCAGTTTAAAATTGAGCCTCTAAAGTATTTAAATATAAACACAAAACCATATTAATTAAAAAATTAAAAAATGAATAATAAATACCTCATGTCGGATCAGAGACACGTGATGAGTCACGAGCCTGTGAGGTGGTCCCTGCAACACTCAATTGCTCAGAATGGCGTGCCGACACATCCTACATTCAATTCATTCAAATTTCAAACAAATCACACATTCTTGAAAATATATATACACCAAAATAAATATAAAAAATGCAACACCCTCAGTAGACCAATATGCAACAAAGTCACACCACTGAGCCGGGAGGACACCTCTCGGGACTTTTTTCTAGAATGTTTGAGGCACCCACATTTGGTACCCAGTGGTCCCTCTTCACTTTACCTTTATAGTATTTCCACATCTTACGGAATTTTCTCATACACACGATCCGGAACTCGTTGGGGAATACTTTCAAATTTTTCTATTAAAAAAAATCACACATATTAGTATTGTTTATACATAGAGAATAAAGTAAAATGGTTTTCTTACCTGAACCTCCCTCCAAAGACGATCTAATGTTTCCTGAGGGATAGAATACCAGTCATGCAGGTAAATGGAAATCGATGTGGGTCACGTATGATATGACCTAGCTGAAGAATAAATACAGGGGCATTCAGTCCCATAGGATGAAATACCTCGTCAAAGGAAACATCAATCGTCCTGTCAGAATTCCATGATAAAATTCCATGACCGGGGCCTCTCTTGTGAGAGGAAGAAGTAATCGAGTCTGATCCTGTTGAAATTTTATATATAATCTGAGAGATGTTATAGATATATATATATATTTTTATCAATTACATAAAAAATAGAGACAATGACATTCAAAAAAACCTCGACCCTGAGACATAGATGCCTCAGATGGATGATGTGGATCTACTGCCTCTTCCCCTGACATGCCTGCAGTCATAGAAAACATTAGTAAGGGGGACAATCAAAGTGTCTAAAAGTATAAATTGGATTATTCTAAAAAAATCAAACTTGTACAATTTTTAATCAAAAAAATGGATTGAATAATTAGTTGTGAATGAATTTTAAAAAATCAGAAAGTTAACAAAATAGATATAAAAATTATGTACAAAACCAATCAATGCATAGCCAAATTTCATATTGAATGAATAAAAATTCAAGCAGCACATGAACCAGATGAAGAATACCTCAAAGGGAAAATACACCGGCAATAACATCAATATACCAAGAGTAAAATCACCCAAACTATTTATAACTGAATAAACTTCCAAAAGTGAGGATTAAAACTTACAAGGATTTATAAAATGGTTAGATAATTTATGATATTCTAGTACATTCAATACATAATAGCGGGAAAACAATTATAACTTTCATTAGGAATGAAAATTAAATGTTTCTCCTTCAATAGATTCTCTGACCCAATAAATATATTCTTCAAGTTGAACTATGGTATGTTGATCAATCTTTTGGGAAACAAACGAAACAGTCTCGGTTCATCTTCATCAAATAAAAACACTCCTCCCCGAGACATTTTGACAACAACTTTCCAACTTGGATTCGAATGCAAAGTAACGAAGAATACTTGTTCCACTTGTGATGTCAAAATGAAAGGTTCATTGTCAACTCATTCATTTCTGTATAACATATAGTTAAAATTCACCAATGAAAACTGATATTGATCGACTTTACAACCATGCACTAGATCAACCCAATTACACTTTAACAATATATACTTCAACTCGTGTGTGTATACAACTTTAATGATGTCTCTCAATTGACCATAGTAATAACCAGAATCGACAAATGGACAGCCGATGCCACTGTTTTTTGTTGCTCATTTGTCGTCAACATCTATAATGAGAAATCGTAAACCATTAGCATCAATAGATTTATAACGACAATTCGTTATAGATGGACCCCTAAGCCAGTTGGAAAAATTCTTCAGTTATTGTGGGGTCCCCTAACTCCATCAGCTTATGAACCTACATAATTTATAAAATTCAATACTAATATATGCAGAAATAAATTAGTATATTACTTCACTCATAATGAAAATCAATTTATACGTACATAATCCTTTAACCAATCATGAAATGATGCATAATGAGATTGTTGAATTTGAAACTCATTCGGATGATACATCCCTTATTTTATCTCATTAATGTGTTTCTTGAAAATGATAATGTGATGTTTAAATGATCAACTTATGAAAACAAAACTTGTAAAAGTTATACAAGCACATTGATAAGATACTTATGAAGTATTGAACACGATATATTGATGTGCTTGTATCCACTTGATGTTTTCCATATCAAATTTGGTTCCATCTCCAACTGGACCATCATGAATCCGAGAGGGATTATCTAATTTTTTTTGAACATCTGTAAGATATTCCACACAAAATGTAGTACACTCATCCATCAAATAATCATTGTCTATTAATGCCTCCGGACGAGCTCTGTTGTATAAAAATCGTTTCAATGTACTCAAATACCACTCAATAGGATACATCCACCTGAATTGCACTAGACCAGTATCCATTACTTCATCAGTTAGGTGCCATATCAAGTGGACCATAACATCGAAAAATAGCGGGGGAGTTTCTCAAAGTGACAAAGCATAATTACAATTTGGTCCTTCAAAATTTTTAAATCACTCATTAGTTGATTTCTTAAACAAATCTGTCTAAAAAATTACTCATCTCAATCAACGACTGAACAAAATTGGGGGATAAACAATAAAAAATTGTGATTGGAATTTACTGCTGAAGTAGTATGTGATTTTTATGACTTTTCAACCCTTGAAATTTATTGCTCGTTAGATTCACACACTTTGAAATATTAGAAGAGTAGCCATCGAGCACCTTGAGCATATTCAAAATGGAAAGAAATGTCTCTTTCTCCTTTGTAGTCATCGTATACTGTGCAGTAGTCTTATATGCCTTATTTCCCTCAGCTAACTGTAAATGCAATTGTTTCCTTAAACCCATTTCTTTCAAATAACGGTGTGCATTAACATGGTCTTTTTATTTTCCACTGACACCTAAAATGGTCCACAATCAGTTATCACAAACATTTTTTTCAATGTGCATGACATCCAAATTATGCCTCAGCATGTCAGTTTTCCAATATGGAAGACTATAAAAAATACTTTTTTTTCAATTGTGACTACACTTCCTACCTATAGCACGAATATTACGTACTGAAGGAGCCACCAAATCATGAATTCCATATACCGTGTGGTTTTTTTCTTCCTCAATCTGCGATAACATTTCGACTCCTGTCATGATCTTTGGTTTTGGGATGAACTCTATAGAACCATCAAATGTCACTCTGTCCTTTCTGAACCTGTGCTGAGGGGGGAGAAAACGTCTGTGACCCATGTATGCCCATTTTTGGGAATGTTTAATCCATACAGATTTTTTACTTTTATAGAAACACGGGAAAGAAAATTCACCTTTCATACTCCAGCCTGATAAATTTTCATAAGTTGGGAATTCATTGATTGTCCACAATAAAGCAGCCTATAGTTTGAACATTTCATTCATTTCACAGTCATAAGTCATCACACCATCGCCCCAAAATTCATTCTACTCATCAATCGATGGCTGAAGGTAAACATTAATCTTATCCCCCAGACTTTTAGGTCCATCAATAAGAGTGGAAAGTAATATAAATTGTTGCTTCATACAAATCCACAGAGGAATATTATACAGAACCAAACCCACGGGCCATGTGCTATGAGTTGCACCAACTATAGACTTGAATGGATTGAAACCATCTGCTTCCAATCCCGATCAGACATTACGAACAACTTTAGCAAAGTTGGGATGTCTATTATCAAAATCCTTTCATGCATGAGAGTCTTCCGGGTGTGTTAACATATCACTTTCATGAACTCTTTCTGCATGCCCTCTCATTAAATTAGAAACTTTAGATGACTTAAAAATCTTTCCAACCTCAGTTTAACAGGAATTTAACGAATTTTCTTTATGGCAATCGTTTTTCCTTTATCATAATCTGACTTTGATGGGTCTTATTTCCCCTGTTCTCTTTCCACCTGGAAGCACCACAAACCATACAAATATCTAAATGGGCAGTTTCTTTTCTAAACAAAATACAGTTGTTTGCACATGCATCTACAGTCTCATATGTAAAACCTAAGTTCTCTATCAACTTACAAGCATGGTAATACGACTCGGGAATCTTAGCATCGACAGGAAGAACCTTTTTCAATAACACCAAAAGCATGTAGAATGATGTGTCTGACCAATTATTCAAAGTCTTCAAATGCAACAACTCCACTATAAATGATATTTTATTGTAAGAAGTACATCCAGGATATAATTCTGTTTTCACATCATCAAGTGCTTCATAAAACCTCCTCGAATCATGATATGCACCAGAGCGAAGATTTATCTCACCTGTCTCATGATTCTGGATGTAAATGCCTTCAGGATCAAACTCATGAACCATTTCAGTAATCATTTCATGCAATGGATCATTCATCCTTTCATCAACATCCATCTAAACCACATTCTTATTTTGACAACAAACATATTCTTTTCCATGACGAGCCCAACTCTTATAATTTTTCAGAAATCCATTAAATAATAGGTGCTCCCTCACATTATCTCGTGTGAATTTATATCTGTTAGCACATTTTCTACATGTACAACTAATATAGTCACTTTCAAATCCTCTGGTGAATTCAACAAACTGCATAATTCCATTAAAATATTCTCTAGACAATGGATTTGTAAGGTCAATACAACTCTTATCCATAATAATATCTGTATAACAAACATTTACACAATACTTATTAAATTTTCATTTTTCAAATAAACTATATTTAAAATAAATATTAATCAATTGTTTATGAACCACAGATAAAATAATAATGTAAGTGAAAGACCATGTCATACCTGATTGCGCTACAAACCTGGAAGGGAGGGGAGCCGAAAGCGGTGCTGTGTGGGAGAGGAGAGGCAGCGAAGGGGAGCCAGAGACAAAGGCGGTGTGGCGAGGGAAAGGACGGGCGGCGGTGGCGGTGGGGAGCCAAGGGAGAGGAGTCGATAAGGGGACAGGGGATGGGCATTGGGGGGGGGGGGGGGGTTGTCTAGGGTGCGGGGGGGGGGGGGGGGGCTGTCCGAGGTGAGGGGGGGTTGTCCGGGGTGCGGGGGGGTGTCCGGGGTGAGGGAGACCTGTCTGGGGTTCAGGAGGGTTGTTTGGGGTGCGGGGGGGGGGGGGTTGTCTGGGGTGGGGGCCATTTGGGGTGGGGGGAGGGCCAATGGGGATGAGGGAAGAGGGTGGAGGCCGGAGAGCAGTGGGGTAGGAGACGAAGGGGGCGGAGGCCAGAGGCCTGAGGCCCGAGGGCGGAGGGACGCTGGAGGGGACGGAGGGAAGGGCGGAGGATGGCCGAAGGGCGGAGGGAGGTCGGAGGGCGGTTAGAGATGGAGGGCGGAGGGTGCGAGGAGGGCGGAGGCCGACGAGGGCAGAGGGTGGAGGGCGGTGAGCAGTGGAGGGCGGCGAGGGCGTGCGGGGAGTGCAGAGGAGGGCGGAGGAGGGCGGCGATGGGGGAGGGCGCACGGGGAGGGTGGAGGAGGGTGGCAACGGGGGGCAGCTCGGTTGAGGGCGAGGGAGGAGGTGGAGGGCACCAAAGCCCCTTTTTTCAGAAAAGCGCAGCGACCGCCAAAGGTAGTCGCCCATTTTAAGGGGCTTCAAAGCCCAACATTATAGTGGTGTCTCAAAGTCAAATGATTGTAGATATTCAACACATCTATGAGGTTTGAGGTTCAAGTCACATGGAGTAAAAATATATTTGAGGCACTTTTGGTCTGTATACACAACAAAGAACTCATCCAATAGATAATGTCTTTAGCAACATAAGGCATGGAAAACTGCTTCTAGATCAAGGTTGTGTATTAGGTAATTTCTCTCATGAGGCCTCAACTACAGAGATCCATACGCAATGGATATGTCTTCCTGCATCAAAACTACTCCTAGGATGATTCTAGATGCATCATAGAAGATGGTATAAACTACACCAAGCAAAAGAAGAGTTATAATAGTTTTCAATACAAGCCTCCTTTTTAGCTCCAGAAAATATTTCCCACATGCTCCTTCTCATATAAACTTGAAATCATTATTTGTAAGACTAGTGAGAGGTGAATTAAGTTAGGAAAATTCTTATATGAAATGAATGTTATATCCATCCAGGCCCATGAATCTTTATATATCAAACACATTCTAGGGATGTACCCATGAAACTACAACACTAACTATTTATAGGTCAAAAAATTATCCGGATACCAATATTATATGATCTAAGAAGTTAACTTTATCGATCCATAGGTGAAACTTACTAAGCCTTGTGTAAAGAAGATTCTATCTCAGTGAACTCAGAATGATCTCAAGATGTTGGGCATGGTCGCTATGAGTTTGATAATACACCAAGATGTTATCCACAAAGACCATAAAAAAGAATCCAAATGGGGATGGAACACCCTATTCATCATAGCCATAAAAAGGTGGGTGTGTTCATAAGACGGAACTGTATAACAAGTTACACATATAGACCATACCTGTTAGAGAAAGTTATACGCAGTATGTCTAATGGAATGACTTTTACTTGATGATAACCTGATCTCATGTCGATCTTAGACAATAGCTTTTCTCATCCGAGATGGTCAAATAGATCATCTATTTGAGGTAGTGGATATCTATTCTTGACTATAAGCTAGTTCAACCTTATGTAATATAATGATAATATGTAATTTTACATCCCCCTTCTTGTTGAAAATCACTAGAGAACCCCAAGAGGGTGTACTAGGCTGTATAAAGTCATTAGCCTCTAAATCTTCTTTCTACCGCTTGATCTCGTGAATCTCTGTAGGTTCCATCCTATACAGAGGAATGAAAACTGGTTCTACTCCTAGAACAAGATCAATGGTAAAATATACCTCTCTCTTAGAAGTTAATTCCTAAAAATCATTGACAAAGACATCCTTGAAATGATCCACTACTAAAGGGAAATCATATTGTTGTAAACTCTAATCCTCGATGAATAGATTTTCAATCTGGGCAGTAACTCCATCTAGATTCTGATTCTATGGTCCAGTTCTTCCAGCCTGGATATCCCACTCACCCTTATGTAGATAACGTATTCCCTCTGGTGATGTAAATGATACCAAGTGGTGATAGTAGTCTACAAAATCATGATATTGAACTAACCAATCCATCCCAAGAATTACATTAAAGACTATAATCTTGAGAACAAAGAGGTTCCATAAGAAAGGGAAACTTCCTGCCTTTAAAGGATAGTGTCTACACTGGTGTATACCCTCTATTTTTACCCCTAACACTATATCTAGGGCCGTTATATCATAGTAATACAATATCTCAAGTATAATACTTAAATGATAGATACACAGACAAAATAGTTCAAATCACCTATTTCAAATAAAGCAGATACTATGGTAGTTGCCACAAGAATAGTACCTCATACTATATATGGTCCTGTAGAATAATCCGCGGGTATTGGATGTAGTCAATGAAATTGACCTGATCTACATCCCTGTTAAAAAAATAGACTACTACGATCATAACCTCTCTGCTTGCATTTCTAGTGATTAGGAGTCTGTCTTCTATGGCCACAACCTCCACCTCGACCAGACCTACCAGGGATATTCCAACTCCCCGCTTGATGTAGTGTAAAAGAACTCACTCCTGAAGGTGGAGCTGGTACGGATCCTTTACTACTCGAGGCTGGTAAAAAGATGCTATAGAAACGTTGGAGATGCCTCATACGGATGCAAGCCCGGCACTCCAGTGGTTCTCTATCACACTAAGGATTTGAATGCCCATGTCTTCCACACTGATGAAAAACTTTAGAGCTATCGAAAAAAGCACTCTATTTGTCATTACCTTGACAAGAAACATTAAGAGAATGTTTCGTACCATTGGAAGAACTACAAGCCTGATATGACACTGGTCCTCTATACCCTATATTATTTTTGTCCCTCAGGTTATGCTCTTGGATAATATCCCGATTGACTATTGGATAAAAGATAAGAATGAGAAATACATTCACCATTATACGGATGGAATGCTGGATCCCAACCTAAAAACGTCTACCACGCAAAAGATCATCACCATCTAGAAGCTGTAAAAAGTGTTGTAACTCCATAAAATGCACTGACTACTCCATATTAGAAATAGAATCCTACTCAAGATGTGTGAAAACTGTATCTCTGTTAGCTCTCAGTGTCTGATGAAATAATTGATCATATAAGATAGTCTGAAAATCAACACATAACATGCCTTGATGATGACCATCTTGGGTAATCTCATCCCACCAGAACTTGGCCGAATCTTAAAGCATGTATGTGGAAAGCTTGGGCCTCCACTCTGGAGCTATCCTCAGATGTTGAAAGATAGATAGGGTGGATTCTATCCATGACTCAATATCCTATGGACCTCCATCCCCTGAAAAGGTATGAGAATGCTACAACAGGAACTCATGATCTAGATCATCCATCGTAGGTGCAAGTCGTAGAGCACCATGCATGGACTTAATCAGACGTAGGAAACTATCATGAACATGAGCGTCAGTGCCCAAATTAGGTATAGTAGGTCTTGTCTCAAGTGTCGCTCTTGGAGGTAATACTGGTAGCTTAGGTCCCACCATGTCTGGAGCATGGTCTTTCCACCATCCTAGAGTATGATACGAGGACGTCGTCGAAGGATTGGTCTAAAAGTTCCTAGCACACATCTCATAACAAGATTAAACATAAAGATATAATCACTAGAGGAAAATGAACATAAGAAAACTCACTATACAAGGTATACTACCCTAAATACCTTCTTATACAGTCAGGTATCGGTAAGTGCTCAAGTATAAGTTTCGTTTCATTTTACATTTAATTACTAAGTTCACTCCTTTACCTTTAATAAACATGAAAATGTGGGATAGGGATATGAAAAAAAATCATTTTACATGTCATGATTCACTTTATAATGGATCGTAATTTCTGGTGAATCAGTTCAAATACACCTATCACTAAAAATGAAACCAATTTATTTATAGCATAATGGCTCAACTCAGAAAATTATTCATCCCAATCCATGAGGTCCCATACACCTCATGAGTTGAGATAGGCAATCACTCAATAACAACCAAAAGTTATACATGTAAAATCTAACTATCACAACATCACTCAACAATTTAATGAATATTAGGTAATGAAAAACAGTGAGATTCACCTATATGGCATGGTAATGTACATGACTTGTGAATTCTAGGTCCCAATAATGATGCATGTAAAAATTATCTTTACCCTCATATCATAGGGCCAAGGATGAAAGAAAATCCTCAAATAGAGTAATAATCAACAACACCACACAGCATGTGCATCCCCCAATGGTGAAATAATATCAACCGTAATAGGAAAATGCAAAACAATAATTATAATTTATGAAACATGGTTTTTTCCCCAAACATTGGTTCTCGACTCCCAAGCATGGCTTATGACCAAGTCTCAAGCATTCATAATCTCCAATATATCATCTCTAAATAGTAAATAAAGAAAAGAAACTCACATATGACTCTACATTGTGATTTCCCAGACACAGATTCCACTTAATGAGTGCCTCAAGCCCTGTGGGCCACATGAACTCAAACACATCTCCTTGAATGCCAGAGGCTTCCAACTAGCAGCGAGGGCCTAGGGTGTGTCTGTTGAGAGATGATTCCCTCATTAACAAAGTTTATTGCAGTGGATAATTATAACATAGGTAAATACTGAAATCAATATAAGTAAACAGAATTCATAACAGAAAATACAAACAATGGTAACAGTAACTAAAAAAACTGGAATTGTATTCAACAACCGATGATATGTCATGTCACTAGAAAACATGAAAACATGGATAGAATATAGAGGTATAACATGTTCCACAGAAGTATAAAGTAAATCAAAATAATATCCCATTAATCCCAAGATCTGGCTCGGTCATCTATTATCAAGCTGCATCCGAAACAGCAAGCAATCAAGTGTTCAATTATACATGCTTCCCTTTATCAACACCTACAATCATGAAATCTACTCTTAGTACCAAATGGAGCCTAGAGAAGGTGTGAGGTAAATCACAATGGTCCACCACAATTGGGGTCTATAACATATGTCCCGTGTAAAGGAAATGTAACAGTGTGTAGGAATTTATATATAAAGTAAAGCAATATAATGTAACAAAATACCAAAGTACCTACTTCAGCCCTCAGCTAGTGTCTGAACATGACTAGTCCATTAATTTATTATTTATTACCATTTTATAAATGATTCACATGTTAAAAATAATGAAGGTTACAAATAATGATAAGGAAACTTGTAATGATATTTAATAGTAAAGTCTTGAGGTAATAACAAAGGCGACCTATACCTCAAGGGTTGCCAACTCAGTAATAATTATATCCTGGCATGGGGTAATAGGTTAATCCAAAGACCATAGTCCACGTAATTCCACAATGAGATGCCTACTGAGTCCAAGTAGTTCATCCAAGGTAAAATGGGGAAAACCAATGTTTAGGCTCAATGGTCTTCAACTGTGACACATACTTGTCAATGTTGGATCCAAGGAGTGTATCCAAGGTATCCTATAATGATATTGAAGGGATCTAATGGTGTCATATTGGAAATTTAATGAATACACAAGGATTGATATTCAGGTGGGTCTCAACCTAGTAAATCCATATCCTTGAATATGAATGGGGATCCCAAGTTCCCAAGGAATTCCCTAATTAGAATTCAAGGAGATCTCGAGTCTGACCATTCTGTTGAATTATAAATTCATGTAATATGACATTTGGTTCAAGCCTTGCCTTTCATTAGTGTGACAAGGTAAATTAGCAAGAAACCGATATTAATTATAGTAAAGGAATATTCAACCATTAATGTTAATTCTGCTACCTTCCATTAATGTGATAAGGGGTTCTATGGATATCCAACCTATTAATCATTCACATTAAATCCAGTCAAGTCATATACTTAATATACATTCCAAATTCCATTTCTCATTTAATTACCAATTTTCAGCACTTACCTTCGGTGGGTCAAGTAGTGAGTTTACATGGTAGTTTCCATTATGCAACTCACAATATAATTCAAGACATTTAATATTGAAAAACATACCCTTAGAAGTGTCAATCCAAGACACACCTAAACGGTGGCTCCAACGTGTCAAATATGAGAAACCCAATTATGGCATAACATCCTACACGGGATGGATGGAGTTGTGGGAATAACCACTAATAATTAATCACATATATGGAAATATCATAACCATATGGTTCTAATGATTAAAATCAAGGCATATAAATTTGATAAACAGCACTCGATGATATCGGTGGGCCCCACACAATAATTCCAAAATCAAAGAACTTGAGGGATGGGTTATAGACCACCCACCTTAGGCTTGTAAAACAATCCTCCTCCAGTATTTACCTTTGATTCGGCTTCAATCAGAGTTGATCTAAGAAATTAAGAAAAACGTTCATACCCTGATAACTAGGTCAAGTGCAAGAGAGAAAAATAAAGGCTTAAACGTACTTGATTACTTACTATTGGGCATCCAAGGTGACAAACTAAATCTCAAAAGGATCGAAGAAGAGAGATATCTCTTGATTCTTATATTTGGACTTCAAAAAGATCCAAAATGAGAGGGAATTAGTTTAATCTTACATGAAATTAGATTTAGAAGAAGGAGGGGATCTAATTAGATCATTAAGAGGGAAAAGGGACAATTTACCTAAAAAATTAGCATGTGTATGGTTTGTCCACACAGTTTGACAAACAATGCGCAAAACCTTCACAATTACCTGGGCAGAAGGGGTACCTACATTGTTGGGCCACATGGCTGTGTGCAAACCATGCAATATGGTTCAGTCCAAAAAATTCCATTTGCACGGTTAGCTAAATCACGTGCCAATTATGCACTAACCGTTCTACATGGTCATTTTTTCCAAAAAGATAGGTTTTAGGCTCTAAACAAGCCCCAAAAACCCCAAAACCTCTACTAAATCATTAGTCATCTATATTTTTTCCAAAGTCAATAATTAGACTAAAAATTAAAGGATACAAACCTGATTGAAAAACCAGGTTCTTACATAATTAACCACAAGTCAATTTGGAACATATTATGGATGGTATGAATTAAATTGCATGTTTTTATTTTAAAGTGATACATAAGTTCAAAATGTGCATCACATGATCAAAATTTATAAAACACGCATGAATTGTCTTGATACTTTATGAAATATATCAATGATTCATTTTCTATATGTATGAATCAATCATACATAAATCTGAAAAATGGTGTTTTTGGTATAACTGAAAGTGTATATTTTAATTAAAATTTGTTATTTTAGTTCAAAACAGACATCACCTACTTAAAACAATTAAAACATGCTCTAATTTTCTATAACTTAATAAAATGGTTTGTAATTCATTTATGATGCGTAAGAAGAAATTTCACATAAAATCAATACACATTTTTGATAATATGACACAAATTTCATGGTTTCAATTTGAAAGTGACATTTAAGTTGCAAATGATTATTGTACACCCAAAAATGATAAACATTATTGTATTATATTAATACATAATTAAAATGATCCTTGATTTATATGTGATCTTTAATAATAAACTACAATCAATATGACATATGTTGTTGTTGGATTGAATGAATGTCCTAGTTTTCAGTTTATAGTTTCATTTTAGTCTAAAACAAGCATTACATACTCTAAAAAGAGAAAATATACTTGGATTGTCATAATACTTTAAGGAATTGATATGTGATTCATTTTTTTTCAATAGAAATTAACCTCATTTCAATCTAATTCCCAGTGTGTCTAAATTTACTAAAAGTGCATGTTTTAAATTTAAAAGTGATATTTTAGTCCAAATTAAGATTATCGTACTCAAAAAAAAATAGACATGTATTATCTTAATACTTTGTGAAAATGATTTGTGGTTTATTTTTGATGTAGAAGGATAAAGTTCACGTCAATATGACATATGGTGTGGCTAATATGACAAAAATTGCATGTTTTCATTTAAAAGTAAAATTTTATGTCAAGAAAAATGTCACATGATCAAAACTGAGAAAATGAAATTTAATTTCCTTGATACTTTAAGAAAATGTAATATGATTCATTTCTTACATATAGAAATTAACTACAAATCAATATGATGCATGGTGAATATATTTTTACTAAAAGTGAATGTTTTCATTTAGAAGTGAAATTAATGTTTAAAACATGAATCTTACACTCAAAACTGAGAAAATGTTCTCGAATAGTCTAAATACTTTAGAATAATGATCTATGGTTAATTTATTATATGTAGGAATTATCAATGAAAAAATATAACATGTGATGTAATAATAATGTATTAAATTGTGTGTTTCATTTAAAAGTGAAATTTAAGTTCAAAACACATTCCACATACAAAAACTTGAGAAAATTTTCTCTATGTAATAGAATGAACTGAATCACCAAATATAATACAAATAGCCATTTGGCCTCATGTGTTAATCTCCATATACAATAATTGTTTTACTATCAGTGAGGGTTTGAATGGTTTATTGGGGAGACTATATCCTTTGTATCAAAATTCAAATATCGCAATCATGTCATGAACAAAATAACAACATAAAAGGGAACAAAGGAACTAAATAATAAAAATGTTATAATATATGAAATATGTCACACCCCAACCCAACATTAATCTATTATTTTTGTCAAGTTTTGAGTTATTTTTATTTCTCTCTCCTTTTGGGTATTTTTTCTCTAAAACTAGATATTTTTTGGCATGTAATTCATGTCATGTCGTCAATATGCATGGGCTTACAAACTATGAAAAACCTTATTCATTTTAACACAGTAAAATTACATGGTTATCACGTACTTTTTCAAAATATGGGGCTATCAAGGTTTCTTCCTGTTATGAGGAAAATATCTTAGGAAATAGTCTTATACCTCTTACTCTCCTTATTTATTTTATTTTCACATTGACTCTTACCCTACCATGGTCTTAGAGTCCTAGGGTTTATGTTATTTCAATTTTAATATGTGGTTTTTGTTTTGTTAAATATTGTTTTGGTATTTCTTCTTTCCTTGGGCTACCTTAAGGTAGATTTGAGCAACTGTTTATAAAGGATACAAGGTTTGATGTATGTTACCATATGTACAATCCTCTAAATTGGGAACTATGATTTCTGGGTTGTTTTAATGTTGTGTTTAATTATATTATGAGGTAATTATATTGTATAAAATGCTTTTGATGAAAATAATTATTCTAGTCCATGTTTTCCATATTCTTAAAAATATTTCATAATGGGTTTATTTTAATAAAAATTGTTTTCAATATTAAGAACATAAAGTGATGCATTGGTCTTAAAAATGTTTTATATAATAAAATTTTGAAATATCTAAGGATTTTTTGGTCATTCTTCTAGTTTCAACAAAGGACTAATGGAATATTGGTTCCCTAAAAAGCTTCAAGGTGGTTTTAGATTTATTTAACTAATAATGTTAACTTATACACATTTACATATATATATATATGGATATTCTATTTTTATATATTCACACAAGGTTCTGTTAATTTGTACATTGGAATAAGCTGTGTTTATATACATAAAGTTTTTTATGTGCATAAGTATAATGGGTGGTTTTGGAAATTGAAAAACCGTGGATTAAAAATGGGTTTTAAAATGATTATTAGCTTCTTTCCAAATGTTATGGTCTTTTTTTCACATTATAATTCTTTCATTGGAAATTAAAACCCATCTTAAGGAATTCCCCACAAATTATGGAACATGGTTTCATGATAATTGTGTGATTCATGGTGTGTTCTCAGAAAGTGAGTTGTATATTTTTTATATTTCATTGAAATGAAATAGGGGTTTCATTTAAAAGGGAGTTTATAGGTGTGAAATTGGATTTTTTTTATCGAAAAACACATGAAATATATGTATATAATATTTTCATAAACTCACCTAAATTTTTGTTTCATGAGAATCCTAGGGTAGTTAGGTGGGGACAATAAGTAAAAGTGTTTCTCTATTTTAATAGTATTCTCTAATTCATGGGATTGAGATAGATCTCTCAACTATTTATTAGATACACCCCTCTATTAGACTAGTGAGGTTGATATCGAGTGTTAGGGTAGGTTGATTGTTTGGTATCTGGTGTTGGTCATTTTATATATTGGTATCTTTTGATTTTCCCTATACTTTATCAACTAGCTCCTAGGTTACCAGGATGACTGTTTATATTTTTTATACATTCCCTTGTTTTTTGAAACTATTCTGAAATAATTTAGGCTCATTTACTTTCCAACCAAGACATTAAATTATTTCTTTTATTTGTTTTTAAATGGTTTATTAGAATATCTCTCATAATTTATAAACTATTTTGAAAATAAAAATGGTGATATTTTTCCAAACAATCATATTGATACTTTTTTTAAGAAATAAAAATCCTATTTTTTACTTATATGTAATTACAAACTAGGATGAAATGGTTTTATCATTAAAGGTAAGGAATATGGAATAGTTTCTTTTAGGAATACCTACACTGAATATTGAAGCGCATTCATACGTTCTAATTTTAATTTCAATATTGGTCCAGATGTAGGTTTCTCATTGAGCAAGCATGTTTCATGTTTAGTAGTAACTCTTCAGATTTCATTGAGTTATGTTGACTTATTTATTTTTCATCTACTTCAAGTCTTTATTTAATTTATTTTAATTTTATATGTTTATCAGTCTGCTTTCAGGGGATTAATCATTCCCAATTGAGTTAGTATTAATGCCTAACTCTAGTTTTCAACACAGAAGTATTGGGAATGCCTCTTGGATCATGTCACTGGCCAACATTGGTGTCTAGTTGAGGGATGACCCTAGTTGGTTTGTGACAACCCGGAAGGTTGTCTATAGTCACATTAGTAATAACTAAGGACCCCCAATGTGGTTAGTAAAATTTAGTATAAATTAGTCAATAGAAAAGACAAATAATACATGGTGTCATCACTTTGAATTTTATCCAAATCCCACTCCCGAACAACAAGCTCCAACTCCATATTTTATTTTCTTCAGGCTCTTTCCCTTTCCCAAATATCTATTTTTAAATTATGCATACGTATCAAGATACCCATGCAGGGTTTGAGTATAAAACCTAATAGAAAACCATCAATGTATGAATAATACAATTATATATATATATATATCTGTGTATGTGTGTTTGTTTGTGTGTGTGGGGTTTATTCCCTAACATGAATGTAATACATTAGTAAAAAATCAAATATACAAGTGTCGGGTCAGCATGCGCTAAACAAGAAACCACGAACCCCGACCCCACCTACTTTGGTACTATACGAGTAAGTATGACAAGGTTTATTATTGAATATCTCAAAATATTCCATAAGTTTCATGTAGCAGTTCCATACCCTATACCCATCGGTCAAATGATTTTATTATAGCTTTAAAGAACACCCCAAACTCCACCCTAAGGTTGTATTTTTTAATGCATGATGGTATGTCTACCTGAAAACCCCAATAAACTAGATCAAAATACCCCATGTATGGTCTTTATCCTATTTCATAATTCTAACATGTTTTATATAACTCACCCCCATATGGTTTACATTCATATTGACTGAACATGTCTATGATATCTGACTTATACCATAAAAACAAGCCAGGTCCTTCTCCTTTTCTGTAACACCCACTCTCCCCCCGAAAGGGGCCATATATCCAATTATGATAAACCAAACCATATTAATACCTGAATAAAAGTTCAAAATACTACATAGAACCAAAAATAAATCATACCATATCAAGAACAACTAGTCAAATCAAGAATTGTTGTCACAAGGCCACACACGCCGATATGAAACACACATCATTCATGGGTCTCAATGAACACTTGAACCTACTATAATATCTTGATAAAAATAATATATAGGGGAACTATGTGGTAAGAAACTTCCTACCTCATATTTTTTTATACAAAAAACCATGATTTTCATGTTCCATTACCCTAACCATGCCTGTGTACTAAAAAAATCAAACCTACATGCCATGTATCCCTCGAAGCAATCCCAATTTTCCAAAAATTGAGTTCTAGAACTAGATTCCAGAAGGATATTGTGAAATAGGGTTAAAAATGAAATTTATCCTAATATAATGAAGAAAAACCAAGTTTAATGGGAGAGGAAATCAATTAGAATCTCTAATATTTCATCCTCCATTGTTGAGGACAATGCTACAAGTTTGGGGGATAAAATTTCTCTTAAAGGATCCATAGAATCACACAAGGTTCACTAGGAAATGAAAAAAAGAGAAATATTTAAAGGTACCACAGGATTTTATAAGGGGGGAAATAAGTATCATGGAATATCACCTAGAGCTATAATGTAATAATTCCCAAATTTGGAAGAACTGTGGTGTATGGAAAATGGACATGCTTAACATTTTCCTAGCCAAATCATGTTTAGAATAAATTTCATGGTTAATAGAGATATCCTAATATGTGGGGAAAGGATCCATGATGTAATTTCAATTACTATATTACATCCCCCAAGACCTTACAAGAACACTATTCCATATCCAACACTCTATTTTATGGTTATACCTAATTTGGAAGAACTGTTTAAACCCACCTTCCAAACCTTCAGGCCACAACCAATGATCCCTTCCATAGTTATTCAAAAATAACTAGAAAAATAAAAATTAGCCACCATAACATAGTGATCCATCCTTTCAATAGTCACACTCTCCACTGTGAAAAATATTCACCAGGTCATGGAATCCATCTCCACCTAAAAAATAATTTCAAGTTCTCTATTTCTCTAATGAAAACAACCATATTGCAGTTATTAAAATATGAGGGTGTCATATATATCCCCCTCTAATGAATTATTATCCTCAAGAATTTATTCCAGCTATCATTTGGAAACAAATCATCTCATTGAGCCTGAATATAAAACTCCTTCTTCCACGTCTCCTCTTGGATCCATCCATGCTGCCACAAAACTTAAAAAATTGATATCATCTTCCACCTAATTACCTTATCACTATAGCATATAATTTTAACTAGAAATTCCACAAATGATTCATCTAGTTCTAAAACAATATCCTCATTATCAATCACATGCATATGATCTGGATTATACCTCGGAATATAAGAATCCGGGAACATGTTAAGCATACCTTGATATTATGGTGGAAGTTATAGTTAGTTAGCCTCTTATATGATACATTAATTGATCTAAAATGGTCGAAAAAAAGTGATTCTATCTTGCCTTACATCTGTAAACGGTGATTTCCCAACCAAGGTAACACCCATAATAATACTGGATCACCCACATATAAATCTAATCGTCATCTCCTCTAGTTGTAATAGGATCATTATTTACTTTAAGCAGTAACCAACCACTTCTTGATCAAATACACACTATCACGGGTTTCTTTCACTATACTCATCCTAAGAATAGCTTCCTCACCTACCTTGTGCTAAAATAGTGATGAGTGACATGGCTATCCATAAAGATCCTCAAAAGGTTTCATCTGAATCATAGCAAGAAAACTATTATTTTACATGAACGGTGCCAATTATAGATGATCAACCCATTCCCCACAAAACTCAAGGATGTATACCTGAATCATATCCTCCTCGATTTGGGTTCTCCTATTTGACTGTCTATTGGTCTATAGACGACACGTTGTACTCAACTTCAACTAAGTCCCCATATCCTTTTTTAATATTTTCCAAAACCCCAATGCAAAACACACATACCTATCCAATGTGATACTACAGTGTAATCCATTAAGTTGTACAATCTTCTAAACAAAAAACTTTCTCAACTCATCCACTGAGTAATTCTATCTAATTATCCAAAAATGTTCCAGTTTCTTCATCTGATTAACTATCGCCTAAATGGAATATCGACTTCTTGGGGTCTTGGGAAAACAAATCAAAAATTCCATCATCACCTATTCCAAAATACACGCAGTCATGGGAAGTGTCTAAAGTAATATTCTTAGTAATTATTTCTACTCCTTGATCTTATGATAGGTAAGGTAATGAGAGATAAATCCCACAATGTATCTCTCAATACCAGACACCAAATTCATCCCATGATGTCATTATACATATTTTTTAAACCTAGATGCACTAACCAATAAGATTCAAATGAGTACCTCATCATCTCTTCCCTCTTGAAAGTAGGAACGACTACCCTCCCATGAATAATAGTCATGTTATCAGTATCCATCGACCATCCTGAAGTTGGTTCACATCCCACCAACCATTCCCATATCACAAAGAATTTTTTATCCTACTCATGGATAACCTTTACTTGGTCCACCAATAAAAACATGATAACTATAGTAGCAAAATTTATCACCAGTCGGTCCTCAGATACATCAACCAATCACACAACAAATAAGCTTATCAATATCTATTCCTCCACTAAATTTTTCTCTCCATGGTCTTTCATTTTCTTATTGAGATAATTTGTAATAACATTTCATTTTACTAGATAATAATCAGTATCAATAAAATTATATATACTCCACCTAATTACTCTATTGAAAATTCAAGTCCCGCTAATAGAATATTTACCTAAATATATTGTGGCTCGTATATATGAAAAATCTCTAACCAAAAAGATAATGGCACCAACACTTCTGAGAATGGTCCACAGATACCAACTACAAGTCATGTGTGGCGTATTTCCACTTGGAGTTGTAACAAGAGAGATCCAATAATACAATACCTAATCCATATACATCATCATGCCTCCTAAAGAGACACCTGATATATTACAGTAAACTTTAAATCTAATCCCTAAATCTAGAAATTTTAAGATTATATATTTCTTTAATATCTGATTTAGCTCTAAGAAGGATTCATTCAAATTATTAATCTATTCAAACTATGCCCACTTCATGGTAATCCTAGATATAATCTCTTCTATTTGGGAGTTGTCATGTATGAACCATCAATAATACCCATCTAAACCAAGGAAGATTATAAACTCAAACATACTTCTAAGGTGTTCCCAAGACATCATAACCTCTACCTTTTCTGGGTCCATAGAAATCCCTACATCAAATATCACATTTCTAATAAAATATACCTCTTGGATCCATAAGGGATACTTTGAGATCATAACATAGATATAATATGATTGAAGTGTATTTAATATAAAATCCAAGTGTCTAATGTGCATCTTAAAGGTCAATGAGTTTATGAGGATATCATCAAAACGTACCACAATGAAGGAATTAATACATGTATGGATGATAATATTCATGAGATCCATGAACACCACTACTAAATTTTCAAACCTAAAGGAATAAAAATATCCTAATAAAGTCAATATGTACATATGAATATTATCTTAGTAATATCCTCCTCTCTGTCCTAATGACGGGGTTATATTAATTATAGTCCAATCTTGGAGAACCATCGGGTTAACCAAAATTGATCAAATAAGTCCTAGATCCTATAAAATAGGTATATAGTATTCATGGTCACATGGTTTATCTTCCTATAGTCCACACATAATTGAATACTATCTTATAACTTCCTTGAAAATAATACCTGAGGACCATAGGGATATGTTCTTGATATGATATAAATCTTGACCTCCAATCCCTTGAGTTTCACCTTAAGTTAATTCAACTTTACTTGTGCCATATGATATTGAGGAATCAATATTGTTTTCCCACTAAGCATGAGTTTTATCTCAAAGTTAATTTCTTTTTTAGGAGGAAGTCCTAATAAATCATATAGAAAGTCATTTTTTTAATGGTCCAACACAATAGAAGAAAATAGTAGGGAACTATTGTAATGTATCTTTTTTCATGTAATGATTTGTAATATGTCTAATAATATTTTCAAATTCTGGCGATGAGATAGTGAGAGATTCTGAGGCCAGGAGAGCCTCAACATTTATATTATATAAATATATTCTATATTCTATCACAAGTGCTCAGTTTTATAGAAATAGTGAAATAAATCACCAACAGGGAATCATGTAGGGAATATGATACCTCTATTGAATCTGAAATATGATTTATCCCCTTGGCGTGAGATAATATTTGTTGGTGATAGGCGTTCGGATTGAGTGCCATCATAGGATAAAAAATAGGTAAATTAAATATAATTATTTAATTATTTTAATTTAAAATCATAACCCAATATCCTCTATAAATATATAATTATAGAATAATTTCAAAATTAGATAAATAAGTTTGAGTGTTGAGAGAACCTATTGGAGGATAGCTTGGTGAATGAAAGCAGATTGAGGATCTTTTTAACCAATGTAGTAGGGCATCTCACCAATGATAACGATGCAGATTAATTATTCTTCAAAGATTGATCCAATACCATGTTAGGGAATTTTATTTCTATGGTTTATTTCCATATTTAATTATCCCATGATGAACATTAATCAAATAAACTAACAGACTGATTCACAGGTTGATTTTGTTCTCAGTGCGTGATTATTTATGTGGGATTGGGGGAAATTTTTATTAGTTATTTATTTTTTATTCTTCATTAAATATTATAATGGAATTGGATTAAGATGAACCTAAAAAATATTTTATTTTCATTAATCTTTTTCATTTTTTACATTTCTTCCTCATTTCATTTCAGGATTCATTATCAGTATTTTCATCAGCTGATGGTTCAAAAAATACTCATTATTTGATCATTCCATGACTATTATTCATAATAATGGAGAAATATCATGGTTTTAGTTCATGATCAGGGTTTAAATCAAGGTTTGATGATGGGGGTGTATGATCTGTGGTAGATTGAGATCATATCTGATGTCCATTATTTTCAAGTTTGGCATGAGGTAGCGGCATGGCGTGAAGGTGGTGTTTTCTCGATGGTATTTGGTAGCCAAAATCTGGACACCAGTAATGGATAGGTGTGTTCAATGATTGATAAGAGTTTTTTTGGTGTGATCAGTGGTGGTATTTGGGAAATTGGAATAAGAATGAAGGAACAATGGGATTATGAAAAATCCCACATTACATGTAGTGTACCCCAAAGAACTCACACCCTGCGAAGTCCCTAACTATGGAAATAGGGTTTACACATGAAATAAAATATCACACACTATGTGACACATGTCACACATTATGTGAACTGGTAATCGTATCTTAGCATGTAACCCTAATACTAAAAAGGCACAGACACAACCAATCACATGGGAACTATAGAAATACATGGGAATGGTCATGTGCTCAAACACATCCAGAGGACCTAGAACTAGTTGAGTACATGGGAATGACTAGAGTACCTAGGAACGGTGAGGGAACAGAAGTATAGTTCATGGTACATGGGTAGACCCAGGGAAAATAAAACAAATCATTTACTAATAGAACATGTTGTGTTCATTTTCCCAAAGAGTGTAAGGCCCTCCATCTCTTTCATGTAGACTAGTTTTATTTTAGTGTGATACATTTGTCCATAACTATGAGGGTATAGGGTAGAATTATTTCCTTAATATAGGATTATAATCCCCTCTATATGTTCTATTTTGGTTATATTTTTTGGTATCCCTCTGTGAGGCCAGAGTTGGGATCCTATATAATATCTTTCTTATGTGGGGTTCGTAGAATTGGTTTGACCACCATTCACATAGAATTGATCCCCAGTCTAGCAGTTTTATCTAGTTAGTTTAGTGGATTCCCCAAGCAGTATTGTGTTTGATCCCCTTTCTAGGTAGGATGATCTTCATAGATCTTGGGAGTAATTTTTTAGTGAGACCCAACAATCATGTCCTCTTGGTATAATCCCAGTAGTGATAGCATGGATTGTGGAGTGAGTTTTCCCAAATAGGAATTTCTTAATTCCTCAAGTAGATTCTTGTGGATGAATGTGTGGTTGAAACATATTGATACATAGAGTCGGTTATGAGTATATATGAGTTTATTTTTTATTATTATTATGTCTCATATCTTGATTTACATACCTATGTGTTGAAGATATAGCTACTCTGGATGATTTATGTTCGGTGATTTTGGGGTGTTCAACTGGGAATCATTATACTCACCCTTTTATGGTCTCTATATATAAATTTCATGTCTTATACCGATGAAAACCCAATTTATGGTGTCCTAGGAAGACTAAGATAAGGAATATCATAGTATTAGGCTAGACTATCTAAGGTTCATACTGATGTTGTATTTGATAGTATTCCCCTCCTTTTGAGAAGGTTAGACTTTATTTTCAATTATGGTGGGATTTTATTTTTCCCTTATAATGTCCATTACTGTTTATTACTTTCATATGGGGTAAAAGTTTTTTATGAATTATGTTAATAGTTATTCTATATTTATCAACATTTTATGGTCATGGAGATGTGTGTGTGTATACAAGTACTTAGGTCGATGTCTCTCATGTGTGGGATATACCAACTCAGCATTGGTCGCTAGCCCCTATCCTATTAGCGGAAATCATGGGGTTGTCACACATGCCTTATTAGTGGCCATAAGGGCCCCAATGGGTCGGGTGATAATATAGTGGTATCAGAGTGGTTCATTTTAGGACTAGAGTTTGGATATTTTTTATATGTGAGATTTGGATTGGGATTTATGGAAATAGTGTTAAAGTGTTTCGAGTTCATCTATCAGGATATAGTGTCTAGTGTTAGTATTTCAACCAAAATATCTATTCATCAAGACTTTTATGACATGCTTATTGACCTAGTACATTTAGGAACTGGTTGTAGATAAAACATTGTTACATGCATCGTATATGAATGTGTTGTGGTTTCAAGGTCCTTTTTTACTCAACTTCACATATATACTCATTATTTGTGGTGTATCTTGTTTATTTCATGATGCCTCCATGAGAATATCTCACCATTATTCCACTATGAGATCATAAGGATTATCCCACAAGTGATGAGGCTTTGGTACAAGGTCATGTAAGGGAGTGGTACCACTGGGGGGTCTTTTATTTTTTCTACAACCCGTTCAATAGAATATTGTGCCTATAGTAATGGATAAGGACATTTATAGAAAGAGTGAACTCCATGAGTTTTATAGGATGTGTACTCTACGGTTTTATATTGATACATACCCCCATACAGTATAAGACAATAAAGAATCAGGCACCCACGTTTTCCACCTTGTTATAACACATACAGATCAAATGGTGGTCCTAGTAGTGAGTCCTCTTCCGGGCTCTGGTGGGTGATAGTGGAGTCCATAGAATCAGTCTCATAATGGGACATCACACTTCTGGTCATACTTCAAGCATCTCATTAGGGATTAAATTTTTCTAAACAAGTTGTGATTAGTTTACATCTAGGAGATTCTACATCTTTAGTAGGTAATCATGATCGTAGAGGTGTATTCAGCAAGATTCACTTGCCTATTCTGATACAAAATTGATATGGATTGGGATTACTTATTCGGGGAAAAGAATTCTTAGTGGGGTATATGTTGAGATATCAGGTCTAGATTGATATTTCTTTACATTACCACCTATAAAATAGTGCTCTATTAGGCCTTAGTATTAAAGATCTTCCTAGTATAGAAGACACTTCTAGTGGGTGATAGTAGTGGGAACTTTAGAGATCAAACCTTTAAAAAATAACTAATCAAAAAAATGGGGATTCGAGTATACAATATTTTTTAAGAGGAAATATTATGACATAGAATTGAAGGTTTTTGGGTCATAGGTTAGCTCGTGTTAGACTAGACAGAGGTGGTTCTTCTCTTGTGATGGTGGGGGACACCTCACACAGGATATTCTGACCCACCATAAATTTGATTGGTTGATGGTTAATAAAACTCCTAGGTAGATATATTGGAAGGATAAAGGAGTATTTTAGGGTGAAATACATGGTCAATGAGTGGGTAGATCAGTAGGAGGTGGTAGGTGGTTTGACCTATTTTCACCACCACCCTCAGGTGGTCCATTCTAGGCTTAAGGAGATGGTGGTTAGGGATGAGCATAGCTGTAGTCGGTAGATTACCATGACCCCAAAGCTCCATGGATGATTATAATTATGATATATAACTTCTCTACATTATCTAAATTACTAATAGACACTATTTTGATCCACTGTTTTCTCACCAATTCTCTAGTCCAAGACATAGATATTCTATTTGAGCCCTTGTCTCCACCCTTGCTCTCAGAAACTCCTACTAGATTTGACTCGGTCATCACACGGTTCTACTAACATTGTGACCTAACTCTTGGAGGAGATAGATTATTATGGGATCTATTTGTAGTATTAATGATACCTTGCAATATTATCTTAGGGATGGAAAATTCTTCCATATTTCATACATAGATATACTATTTTGGGTCAATGATGCATTGTATCCATATTGTTGGATCAAGGTTTTCCTTTTTGGGTGAGAAGGAAACTAATTCCATGTAGTATGGGATCATATGTAGAAGAATATTGTTGATTACTCACTATTTTTATAGTATCACCCTTGTAGTACTAGATTCTATTGGATTTCATGTTCCTATATTGGTAGTGTAGTATGAGGACATCTTTTCTAATGGTGTGTCAAACTTAACTCCCCACCGAGAGATAGACTTATTAATAGAGTTTCACCCAGAGACTTCCTTGATATCTTCTCTAGTATACCTGATGTCTCTCACAGAGCTTCATAAACTAATGTTGTTATTAAATAACTTGAAGAGGAAGGTCTTTTTTACACCCAGTGATTCCCCTTGGGCATCCCTAGTGTTGTTTTCCAAGAATTTAAATGAGATCTTGATGTTGTGTGTGGATAAATAGTTCATTAAATAGGTAAAAATGAATAATATATATCCACTATCAAGGATCGATGACATATTTGACCAGTTGAGAGTGGTGAGATTGTTCTCAGTGATAGGCCCCATATCATGTTATCACCAGCTTTGAGTAAATGAAATGGATATACCAAAGTTGAAATTTCAATATCTCTATGACCATTATGAGTATTTGTTGATTCGTTTTGGTGTGATGAACACCATAGAATTATTCAGGGGAATCAGGAAACAAATATTTTATCCTTTCTTAGAATACTTTGTGGTGGTATTCATATATGAAATTCTAGTGTACTCAGTGTCTAAGGAGGAGCATGCAAGACACTTGGGGATAGTCTTGGAAATAATCTGATGGAAACAACTTTATGTGAAGCTCCTTAAGTTTTAGTTATGGATTAATGAGGTTCACAATCTAGGACATGACATCTCAATAGCAGGTGTCATATTGGACCCAGTAAAGGTTGATGTAGTGTTAGATTTAGAGATACCCAAGTGTGTGATGTAGGTGTATAAAATCTTTAGTATAAGAGGATACTATAGAAGATTATTTCCCAATTTTTTCATGATATTATCCACTTTGGATACTTTGACCCATAAGGGTAATCCTTTCATGTGGATGGATAAGTGCCAACAGTATTTTTTGGATTTCAGGTAGATATTGATGAGTTCCCACGTTTTAATATTTCTAGAGGAGGGTGTTGAGTACATATTGTTCTATGATACCTCAGATATTGGACTTGGTTTTTTTGTAGAGGTAGAACGGGATTTACTATGGATATCGATAGTTAAGAAGACATAAGAAGAACTATGTGATCCATGATATCGATTAGGAAGCAGTAGACTTCACCATAAAGATGTGCTGACACTGGCTTATGGGTGAGCGACCTATCATCTATTTCCAAAATAATAGTATAAAGTAAATTTTCTCTCAAATGGATCTTAACTTCAGATATAGGTAATAAAAAAATTTACTCAAGGATTATGACTTTGAGATAGTCTATACACCTAGGATGGGAAACATAATAGAGGATTATATCAGCATGAGATCTTGTTCATGGTTGTTGACTGAGGATTTGGAGCATTATCCTTATTTTAGTTGTCCCTAGTGGATGAGGATGGTGGATCTTACATCCAGTTTATGGTTGTTATGCCAAACACTTATATAGTGAATTAGAGAGGATCAACATGGAGAAATTTACTATGATACCTTATGTACTTAGATATCCACTATATGTGCTCTTGATGGATGTTTTGAAGGTGTGGGCATTTATCCTTTTCCTAAGATGGGTGGCGGTACCAATGATTCCACATGATAAGTTTTGAGGGAGTTTCATACATCCCTCTTGTAGGTACATTAAAGTGTGAAAAAGATGTACCAGGACTTTTGATGTTAGTTCTAGTGTCCAAGGATGAAGTATTCTATAGTGGAACTTATATCTTGGTACCTCACTTTTCTGCAGGTTAAGGCTGAGCACCAGGTTCTAGTTTATTTACCTCGTACCCTTGTGGTTCTAGAGTGGAAGTGGGTTGAAATATCTATGTAATTAATGAATTAATTCCATGTATTTCTAAAGTATATGATTCCATATGGGTGATAATAGACTAACTCACCAAGTCATCCCACTTCTAAGATATTCAAGAGCAGATTTTTGCAGAGAACTTGGGACGTGTTTATGAGTAGGAGATATTTCATCTTCACAATGTTCCCTCAGTGGTCTTTTTAGATTATGATTATTTCTTTACATCATAATTTTGGATAGGATTATAGGATATTTTGGGGACTCTGTTGTGTTTGAGCATAGTTTTTATCCCTAAACTGAAGGCTAGACTAAGAAAACCATTCAGGTTTTAGAGGACATACTATGGGATTTCATGTTGTACTTTGGTTGTGGTTGGGAGGATCACCTATCCTTGGTGTAGTATACATAAAAAAACATCTATAATTCCTCCATTGTTTTTACACCATTTGAGGATTTTTATGGGTAACCCTACAAGCCACCACTATATTGGACTAATTTGGGTGAGTCACCACCCATGGGCCTGGAGTTTGTGAAAGCTATGAAAAAGAAGGTTTATATCATCTAGGAGTGGATTAAGACTACACATAGCCATCACAATTCTTATATAAACCAATGAAGATAGCCTTTAGAGTTTTAAAAGTGTAACCATTTGTTCTCAAATATCTCACCTCGACATGGATTATAGAGATTTTTCTAGGTGGAAAGTTATCTTTGAGATTTTTTGACCCTTTTCAAATGATATATAGTATCTATGAGGTGGTTTACCACTTGTCTATTCGTCCTTAGTTAGACCAAGTTTATGATTTGTTTCATGTTTCGTAGATTAGGAGGTATGTTCATGACCCAAAGCATGTATCGACTTAGGTGATCTGGAAATAAAGGATGGATCTACCTTTGTAGAGTACCTAGTAATGATCGAGGATCTATAAGAAAAATATTCTTTATGGCCAATAAATTCCCTTGGTGCATGTTTGTTACTAGCATAAGAATCTTCATGATAGAAACAAGGAGTAAGAGACCCAGATTCCAACTCAAAATCCACATCTTTTTGAGAAGTATATTTGTACTTTTCGAGAAAAAATACCTAAGTTGGGGAGAATTTAATGTCTATATTTTTTATATAAAAAAATTGGAATATATATATATATAACAGTATTTTAAGAGCCAGATGCTATGATTGTGTGAGATTATGAGGCCTAGAGAGCCTCGACATTATTATTATATAATATTAAATATATTATATCATGCACACATGGTTTTCCTGAAATATTGTAATAACTCCAAAATGGAGACTTAGATAGGAAATCTGAGACTTTCGTAGAGTCCAAAATGTGGATTTTTTCTTAATCATTGCATAATCTTCTATTAGCATCAGATGTTAGGCTTGAGCGCCATCATTGGAGAAATAATTAAATATATTAAATATATTTATTTAGTTATTTAAATTTAAAATTATAACCTAATATATCCAATAAATACACATTTATAGCATAATCATAGGGTTAGCTACATAGCCTTGAGAATTGAGAGGAGCTACTTGAGGGTATCTTGGAGAATGACAATGGATTAAGAATCATTTTTTCTAACATTGTTTGAGGATCTCACCAATTATGATTATACATATTTTTTATTCATCATTTATCGATCTAAACCTGATGTAGGTTATTTTATTTCCATGGTTTATTTCACCATTTTATTATCCTATGATGAACATGAATTGAATCAACTAACAGTTTGATTAATAGGTCAATCGTGTTATTGGTGAGAGTTTATTTACGTTGTATTAGGGGAAAGTTTTATTGGTTGTTTATTTTTTGTTTTGTATTCATCATTATAATTCCAAAAAAAATGAGGAATACCTGAACAATGGTCGATGTTTGTTACAATTTTTTTATTTGATTTCACCTATATTTATTCACACGATTAATCACCATTATTTTCATAGATATTGTCTCATTAAATACCCTATATTAAATTATTTCATGACTTTTAATTGATGTAATGGATCGATACCATGGGTTTGATTCAAGATCGAGGGTGTGATTGAGGTGTGATGGTGAAGGATGATGGCATGTGGTATATGGAGATCAAATCAGAGGTCCCTCATTTCATGATATGTCATGAAAAAACTATGTTTCATGATAAAGGGGTTTTCCTAGGTGGATTTGGTGGCTGAGATCCATCCACTAGTGATAAAGAGGATCATTCATGGCATGATTCAAGTTTTATGGGCATGATCAGTGGAGACTATGGAAAAATCAGAAGACACGTGAAGTAACCACATGATTCTAGAAAAATCTTGCATTACACAGTGTGCACCCTAAAGAACACACCCCATGTGGTTTCTTGGGCTATGGATATAGGGTTTATGCATGAAATAAAATATTACACGTTATGTGACCAATTTCAAACACCATTTGACGCAGTGATGGAGGCTCACCATGAACCTAGAATGGTACATGGGAATAGATATGGTGAAAACTTGGGCATGGTAAGAATGCACGGGAATTGTTTTGTACTCCAACACGAGCAGGGGACCCATACATGGCCAGGTACATGAACACAACTAGAGTAAACAGGCATTTAAATAGGTATATAGGAATAGGTTGTGTTATATAGGAAAACCCAAAGAAGACAAGACATGTTGTATATTTTTTCCGAGGAAGTTTGAGTCTATCCATCTCTTTAGTGAAAACCACATTCGGTTAAGTGTGATCCCTTGGTCTATTCAAATGAGGGAACATTGTGGATTTTCATTATTGGAATATAATTTTGATCCCCTATATGGGTTTTGTTTTAGATAGAGTTCATGGTATCCATTTTTTAGGCCTAGGGTGGGATCCTTTATCATATTTTCCCTAAGTGGGGTTTGTGGTATTGACTTGACCATAGTTCATGTGGAATCAATACCCTATCTATAAATTTTTTCTAGTAGGGTTGTTAGCATCCCCCAGGATTCCTATATGTTCTCTCTTATCTTGGAAGCATAATCTTCAGAGATATTATGAATACTTCTTTGGTGAGACCCATCATTCCTGACCTATCAAAATAATTACATTAGTGATGGCATGGATTATGGAGTGAGTTCTCCCAAAATATTGTTACCTTGAATCCTCAAGAAGAATCTTGTGTTCAGAAGTATGGTTGAGGCCTCATGAGACTTGGAGTATACTAAGAGTGTATCTGGGTTTCTTTTTTATTATCATTATTTCCCATATCTTGATTGAAAAACTTGTGTATTCATGAGATGACTACTCTTAATGATTTTTATTTAGTGATATTGGGGTGTAATACTAGGTATTTTTATACTCACCCCTACATGGTCTCTTCTCACACATGTCATGTATTATACAGACAATAAGACATTTGATGGTGTCCTAGGAAGACTAAGAGTAGTTGGAGAATAGTGTTGGGATAGGTTGACTAAGGTTTATACAAGGGTTTCATATGAGAGAAGTTTCATCCTTCTATGTAGGTTAGAATTTAGTTCAAGTTTTAGTGGTCTTTTATTTTTTCATTATGATTTTCTGTATATTGACGTACTCTAATGTGGGATATATTTTGTTCATGCATTATGGTATTAGTTGTTCCTTACCTCTCATTATTATATGGGATTTCGTGTGTGTGTGTGAATATATATAGTTAGGATAATGCCTCCCATGTGTTGGATATGCTTACTTGGCATTTTTTCTATTCCAAGGACTATTGGAGGTGGACTTGGGGTTGTCACACTCAGCTTATCACCATCCCGGCTGGACCTAGTGGGTTAGGATGTGACATAAACTACATAATCTACTCAAAGAACCCATCCCATTATCTGTACTGTAGTAGATCCAAAATGACCCAAGTACAGAACAATTCTACTTAATCCAACATCCCATTCACTAGTTCAAACAAACTTCTCTCCATAATGGATAATAAAGGATACTCTTCTCCAATAGTAGTCGATGTGTACTCGATAACAAGTCTCCCAGTCCATGATTAAGATCACATCGAAACTATTCATCCAAAGGATCTTGAAATACAAGGGGTGTCCATATCTAGAAACCATTATGGTACATTCAGGAAATTTATGGAGATGATCCACTTTATTTCCCTATGGTGTGTCAAGAGATTAGAACTTTTAAGATATCTAGAATAGTAAGTCAAGTTGAGTAACAACTTGACTGGATATAAATGAATGGGAATATCTTGTGTTAAACAATGTACAAAATATTATAGATACGATCAATTCTATACCTAATATAGTAGAAGGTCCTTATCCACTATTAGCTAGAACCTTTTCAGTTGTATAAAAATTTTCTTCTTCAGCACCACAACCCTTCCCTTACGGTGTGTGACTCACCTTGGCCACAGAGGTTTGTGAACTTTGAATCTACTACTAAAGACCCTGGCTTGAAACCCGAATCATCTTATTAAAGTCCAAATGCATCACTTTATAATATTAATGTTGTAAATTACCCATCATTATATATTGGTTTCACTCCTCTTGTGGATTCATACAAGATATATGGAAAATACCCATCTTCCCACAGTTATTGCAACCTTCAAAATTTTATTCCATAGAGGTAAGAAATGATTCCTTTCTCTGCCCCACCTACCATATATTGCCCCTAAAAAACTCATCATCGTTATTTTTATTTCTGCTAGAAGAGGAACCTATTTCATCACTTCATAACCCACTCATTGTCCCATTAAAGAATGAAACAAATCATACAGCTTTGACCTCCTCTAAACCTTTCTTTATTTTCAAGTCATTGTGAAGTACCTATGAATATTTCTTCTAGTCAAAGATCTTAAATCAACACCTCAGTTATAGATTAAGGAAAATATTAAATTTTATATCCTTATTTACCACTTTTCTATCCAATAGGGGATCAAATAAAAGTAACTTAGTGATATGATCAAAGTAGGTAGACACTGACATTGTCCCCTGTTCCATCTCCATAAACTCCCACTTATAATCCAAATTCATATTGTTAGGTAAAAAATTCTCAAATAATATATTTTGTAAGATCTACCAAGTAAGACCCTCATATATTGTTTCTTATTTCATGATTCCCTATCATCTCTAAGTAGATCCTTAAATCATAAAGGTATCCATATATACTTGATGGGCCTCTAGAGTTTCCAATTGATCAAATATTCCCTCACTGATGTCAATAAAGTCCTCAACATCTTGAGTTCCACCAATATCTGATAAAGATAGAGTATACTAGAGATGTAATTCCTAAGAATAATTGATCATTTTCCTCTATTACCACCCACATTGAACAAGAACTAACCTAAAGACTCTGAGATATATAGGTTCTTCCACCTCAACCACTATAGAGGGAATGAGAGCATGATTAGTTAAATCCTCCCATACATATGATTGTGGAACATGGGTGTTCTCCCTAGTGGGAGTACTATTCCTTGATTTACCCAATGAAACCATCAAAAATATTTTCAGTGGTATTATCAGTAATATCAAATGAATTTTTAGAATGCCTATTGCAATTTACTTACAAGAATATACTAAGTAGTTTGAAGATGCATTAAATAGATTTTTATGGGATAACCTATCATAAGAGGATACCCACAATAATAAGGCACAACCCTACAAGTATTACCCAAGGTTCAAGCTTAGTTACTTATACCTCTATATTAATCAAGGTAGTATACATATAGAAACAATAATTCTCAAGTAAATAATCCAAATTTTAGTAAAATATAACATAGAAGCATAAAGAATAGATCAAGACATTTATTTAAATAAACAACCATGCAAAGAAAGTAACAGGTATATATGATATGTAATCCTACATACCTAGTATTGTTTCATGAACACAACCAACTTACATAAACTATAAAAAAGAAACATTCTTAGGATTATCCTGAAACTATAAATCCATGACTCTAACATCGGTCCCCTTATCGGTAGCTCAGAGTTCCATTACATAAGAGATGTCTATGAACTTGTATGACTCCCCTACCTGAGGTCTATATAGCTTAATTTCTTTATACATTTCCCCAAAAATATTCAATAAGAAAAGAAAAGTAAAAATTTATTGGATACTAATTTTTACGGACACAACTTAAATCACATGGTCTAGGTCATAGAGCCACATGACCTTATTTATACATCCTCATATGCAAGAAGTTTTCAACTAACAATGAGGGTATGGATAGTATAGTGGGAAGACTATACCCTTAGTATCAAAAGACATATATCATAATAATATAATGAAAATAATAATAACATAAAATTTTACAATAGAAATATATAATAACAATTCTATAAAAATGGAATGATAGGTAAACCAAAGTCACACAAGTACTAACCATGGACTCCAGGTGTGGGAAGTAAAACTAGAGTATAAAAAGAGAAATGGAATAAAAAAAATAAGACACTATGAAATTAAATTTGAGACCATCCTGATAATTATGATGACCATTAATCTCTACCTCTATAACTTTCTATCATTGGTTCCTTTCCCCTTCTTAGATCCCTGATCTTGAATTCTACATGTACGTAGAGATTCCAATTTAGGGTTTGAGTATAAAACTAAGAAGGGAACCACTATTTTTTCATTAAAAAAAGTAAATATATATATATATATAATTTAATCCACAACACAAAAGTAATTTATAAGTAAACATTCAACCACAAAATTTTTGTGTCATTATGGACTAGTCAAGCTATAATGAACCTCATCCATGCCTGATTTGGCACTATATCAGTAAGGATTCCAATGTAAATAATTCCATGTATTGAAACATGCTGTAAGTTTCATTTATCATTCCATCACTCTAAACCCATCAATCATATGATCGTGTTCCACCTTGATGCAATACCTCATGCCCCACTCAAAGGTTTTCATTTATCCTTGCATGATGGAACATCCATCAAACATGCCTAAAAAATTGAATCCCAATAACCCCCACATGTTATTTTTCTCATGTCAACATTGTGAAATGTTGGATAAAATTCACCCCAAAATGTTATACTCTCACATAAACTAAACGAGTATGTGATATCTGGTTAGTACTATCAAGGAATCCTAGTCCTTATCCTTTGTCACAATTCCCACAATCCCCTTATAAGGGGTGGTCTAGAAACTTTTGAGTGACCCAACCATCTTGATTAAGGAATAATAGTTCCAAAGGCTATATAAAACCCACAAGAAGGACATATCATAGTGAGAAAAAAATTTCATATTAACCATGGTTCGCATAAGACCACACACACACCCATAAGAAACATACATAAAGAATTGGTCTCAAAGGAAATTAAAACATATCATTGTATCATGAAAAAAATCATATAAAAGGTTTATATATGGAAATTAACCTCTTAAATCATGAATTATTATGTTAAATTCCAATATTTTAAATTTCCATTACCAAAATGATGCTTCTTCACAAACTGAAACAAACTTTCATGCTGAGGATCCCTAGAACCGATTCCAATTCATTATAAATTAAATTATAAAATAAGATTCAACAAGGATATACTGACATGGGATTAGATATGTGATTCATCCATAGATAAATAATAAAAACCAAGAATAATAGGAGAGTAAATCACCTATAATTTTCAAAGGCTTATCCTTCAACGTCTTAGATTAAGGTAAGAGTTTGGGGCTAGAAGTCCTCTTGAAGAAGCCTTGGAGTCACCCATGGTTTACGAGTAAAGGATGGGAAGAGGTAGGGGTTAAGGGGCCTCAAAAATTTAAATGAAAACCATAATAACGTCTTCCATGGTGAAACATATAGCGTTACTCCATAATGTCTCCCAAATCAATAAGAACTATAGCACAAGGAAAATTTATATGTATTAATGGTTCCCAATGGAAAGTGTATATGGGATCCATGTTGTGGTAAATGGAAAGATCTTATAAATCTGGTAAAGGGACCATATTAAAATTTCAATCACTATCCATGGCTTCTAATCCCTAAACATAACACTACACTATAGCTAATTATCTATGTCAAAACTATAAAAAATTTGTAAGAACTTCCTGAATCCACCTTTGAATCCATCACATCATATACAATGATTTGTGTCATAATGATGCTAAAATAAATAAAACTATCTAAACTAGCCTCCATAATATATTTCCCAAACCATTCCACAACCACACTCACCATGATGAAAAACATGCACTATGTCGTAGAATATCTCTACACTTGAAAAATTAGTTCATCTTCCCTCTTTCTCCTCTAAATCCAACCCTTGGGAATTACTTAAAATCAGAGTTTACCTCACTCTAATTGTTTTAATACTTTAGGAAAATGATCTATGGTTCATTTTTAATATGTCAGAATCAAATTTCCATGAGTTTAACACATGGTGTTCCCAATATGCCTCAAAGTACAAGTTCTCAATAGAAAAGTAACATTTTAGATTAAAATAAATTTTTTAAAGTAAAAACTAACAAAAAACTTTGGTCTCCTTAATACCTTAATAAAAATATCTATATTTTATTTTTGAAATATAGTAATTAACTACATGTAAATCAGACACACAATGTGGGTGGATTGACTGAAAGTGAATTCTTGAAGTTTAAAACTAAAATTTTAGTATAAAACATGCATCTCATAATCAAAACTGATAAAATTCACATCAATTATCTTAATAGTTTAGTAAAATTATTTTTGATTCATTTGTGACATATTGGGATTAAAATTCAATCAATTCAATACATAATGTGGCAGGTATGACTGAAAGTGATTGTTTTCATTTAAAAGTGTCATTTTATTTCAAACATGTCTTACATACTCAAAATAAATAAAATTAACTTAGATTGTATTTATATTTTAGGATAAATATCAATAATTAATTTTTTAAATGTAAGAGGAAAAGGTGATGCATGGTGACCTCCCTATCTGTAGAATTTACAACATCAGTATGAATGTAGTTAATACAAATTCTTCTTTGGTGTTGAAGTTCCTAGTTGGAATGATTTCCACTTACTGGCCTATAATAAATTTCATTAGAGCATGAAATTGGATCTTCAATCATCAAAAAAAGGTGTGTCACACATAGAATATGGGAAAAAATGTAGTCGACCTATTGGCATACTAGGGTAACTAAAACAATCCTTTCATTATTCATTCCTCTAATGGAAATTTACCTTTGGCTTGTAATAATGTCGCTAGAGGTGATGCTTTGGAAAACCACCACATTATACCACATTGAAAGTGTATTGTACATCATTTATTTCAAATAATATAGTTTAATTTTTAATTACGTAGGAATTAAATTTAAGTCGGTCTGACACACAGTTTGGTATGTATGAATGAAAGTGTTTTTTTCATTTAAAAGGGTCATTTTCGTTCAAATCACATATCATATACTAAAAAACTAATAAAATAAACACGATTTATATTAATAATTTATAAAAATTATCCATAATTCATTTATGATTTATATTAATTAATATCATATTAATTCAAGACATGGTGTGAAAGAACAGACCAAAAGTAAATGTTTTCAATTTAAAGGAGGCATTTTAGTTCAAAAAATATATTACATAATAAAAAATTAATAGACACACCTGTATTGTCACTAATACTTTAGATAAAAAACAAATTATCCATTTGTGACTTATATAAAGTAACTACATGTCATTCCAATTCAAATATAACAGGGATTATATAACCTTTCAAATATAATTCATTTTTATTTATTCAAACTATTACTAAAATAAGCATTATTTTTATTAAAGAGAGGCATTTATTTTTTATGAGTTTGAGTTAATCATTGGAAAAGTCCTTCTATGAAAGTTTTTTTCATATTGGTTATAATTTTTTTTTAAGTGAATTTTACATCAATGTAATTTTATTGTACTAAAATATTTAATGAAATATGTGTTTTAAAATAAAGGTGCAATATAAATTTAAATTATTTTTTATGATTTTTGTCGGCTGCTACAAGGTTATACTTACATAAATGATATAACTCTACAATAACAGCTACTTTTCTTTGTCAGTGCTATGTGTTGTGATGATTGACCCTTTTTATTAGTTCTATAATATGTGATGATAAAGAACCTTTTATCAGAATTTTTTAACATAGATAAAAGGTATTTCTTGTACAAATGAAGACCCCATATATAGTAAGGATAAAACATTATAGACACAAAATGGTATATTTGACCAATAACAACTATGGACAAGCAGCCCAATTGGCATAACAGAAAACAAAAATGACTATATAATTATATTTAAACATAAATTTCAGTTTTAGTTTCAATACCATTTATCATATAAAAACACGTTAGATATGCATGATATTTAAACAAATTACCCAATATTGATTATATTTTTTTGAGTGTAATGATAATTCTGAGAAAACCATAAAATTTAAAATCATGTTTATAGTAAGGGTTTTATCTAATCAAAGAAATAATTTTTTTAGATTATAGTGTAATAATGAAAATTTTGAGAAATTAAAAAAATCAATATATGGAATTTTCAAAGGAGAACCACTATAGCTACTAAAAGTAAGGTTGCTGATGAGTCATGCAAGACTTAAATTATCCTTTTTGGGATTTTAATTATATACATCATCATACTTAATAAACTAAGTACCAAATAATTAGAAAATGGTGTTTCCTTTTAGTAATAGAGTGGAAATAAAAAATCACTTGTTCATGCAAGGGGTTATGAGGAATTTTTTAAGACTAGATCAAGCAACAAAATAGCACCCCAAGGCATGAATTGTATCGTTATAGGGTATCTAAAGTAAACAATGGGATATTATCTATAAAACCATTCATACAAGAAAATGAATATCAAAATAAATACCATATTTCTTCAGAGGTATCATATCCTCAAGTAGGATGGTGGCATAAATATTGACTTCAATGAATTTGATGCTCAAGCTACACAAGAGTTACTATAGGAATATATTCCACTAGTACCCATAAAACAAGTTGTTCCTAAAGCACAGGTACATCATATGGGTTATGGATATGTATAAGAACTACATAGATATGGTTTTATAGTCACTTATGATGATGACTCATTATTGGTTGAAAATAATGATCCTTTATCCTACAAGAAGGAATTAGATATTTCAAAATCTAAAATATTGAAAGAAGCTTTGAATTCTGAGATGATTCCTTGTATCAAAATCATGTTTGGGTTTTAATTGATCCACTAGTTAATGTAAATTATGTTGGGTGTAAATGGGTTTTCAAGATAATACTAGGCATTGAAGGTAAATTAAATACCAATAAAGAAAAATAAGTAGATAAAGGGTTAGAAAAATTCAATTCATTGACTATGGTGAAACCTTTTCTCCAATTCCCATTTTTATATCCATCATAATTTGGTTTTCCCTAGAATATTACCATAACTATGAGATTAAGAATATTGATGTACAAAATACTTTCCTTAATGTGAACCTTCTAGAGGATGTGAATATGACACAACCAAAAGGTTTTGTGACTCTATGAAATACCAAAATGGGATTAAATTTGTAGAGAACCATATATAGATTAAATTTAGAATTCAGGTCATGGAATATTCATTTTGATGAACCCATAAAAAAAATTTGTTATATTAAGAATGAATGTGATAAAATTATTTAAAATATATTTAGTGGGAGTATAGTTTTTTACATAGTAGTATATTTTTTTGAAATATTACAAATTAGAAATGATATATGATACTTAAAAGTGTTTAAATCATAGTTGAGCAAGTGAAACTATCTGAACGAATTAGGTGAAGTTTCCAAAATATTAGGGATCAAGATCATTTATGATAGATCTATGAGGCTTCTTGTACTAGGTCAAGGTACATCAATTGACTAGATGCTAAAGAGATCTAGTGTGGAAAAATTCAATATGGGATTGGTTCCTGAGTCACATGGTATATATCTTTCCAAGAAAATGGTTCCTCATACATAAACAAAGAGAGAGATAATGAGTAAGAACTCATATTCTTATGTGATAGGATCTATCATGTATTCCTTGTTTTTTATGAGTCTTGATGTTTCCTATGTTTGATAATAGTGTGAAGATATCAATTATATCTAGGTGAACAGTATTGGACTGCTGTTAAGGTTATCCTTATGTATCTAAGGAGAACTAAATTTATTTTCTTATTTTATATAGGAAATGAAGATATAGTAATCAATGGTTATAAAAATTATATCTTTTATAAAAATCATAATGATTTTAAGTCATATTCTAGATATATATTTTGTCTCAACGGAGGATTTGTAAGCTAAAATAGTTTAAAGAAACCAGTTGTTATTAATTCTACAGTGGAGTTTGAGTATATTATAGCTTCTGATGTAACCAAAGAAGAATTTTGGATTATAAAATTTTTAAAAGAGATTGATGGGGTTCATAATAGTAAATACCATATTATATATAACTATGAAAACACTATATTCATGTCTCTCTCTAAATATTCGAGCTCACAGAAAAGGATAAATAGCATACTCAAAAATTTTAATCTATTGAGGTATTTTCCAAGATGAGGTGAATTTTTGATGATCAAAGTATCCATAGAGGAAGATCTGGCCGAACCCTTGACCAAGGATTTATCTCCATAAAATAATAAGTATCCTGTGATAATGTATGGTTTAAATTTTTTTTCCACGTGGATTTAGTGAAAGTGGAATTTTGTTGGAGTTCAGGCCCTAGAACTGAATTTATCATACCTTGATTACATTTTTTTATTTATTAAATAAATTTTATTATATCATTATGATTTTTACATTACATGACTATTGTATGTGATAATTTCCTAAGAAAATATGTCACATTGAAAGGTCATAGCATTTCCCCACTATGATGAGATCCTAGAGGTTCCATGAAATCTTTTTAAAATATATATTCGATTTTCCGATGATATTATCTAATGAGACATGAAATATATAAGGTATCAGGGGTAGGGGGTACATAATTAATTAACATAGATTATCATGGTGTTTTCCCTTGGTAATATTCAAGATATGAGGTTATTAAAATAGACCCATTATTAGGAAGTCCAAATTTCCATGTGTCGTTAGAAGTCTCAATTTTCGGATGTGTTTATTAAACCTTAGACTTTAATATTACCATTAATGGATATCATGACTTACATACTTTGATGTATAGAAAAAAAACTATAAAAACATATGATCATGGTGAGTTAGGATACATTAGGCATGTTACGCGTGATATTGTAGTAATAGATCATGTGTGGAAGGATTTATTCATTTTTATTCCTTTGAGAGAATTTGATATATCTGGACCTTTGATGGGAATAAAACTTCTTGAATAAATTTATGGACATGGTATTTAGTAGGTGAGTTTATTTTAAGAAGGTAAAATAATGAGACAGCAAGCATATAGGTTTATCAAACCAGCAAGAAACATGCTTGATTTGAGATATCATGATAAAGGATTATATTACATGGTAAACATGTGTAGGAGGTTGGATGTCCTTGCGACACTAACATATTTATCTATGGGATACTTGGAATGTTTTTATATTCTAACATCGTGCTTTAGGTTGTTATGCCTAATTTCATTAATAAAGTATAATAGATATGCACACACTTAACATATCCACAATCCCAATTAAATTCAAGTAATCAATTTAACAAGTTAAAGTAAATAATATTTATTCAATTTGGTTTATCACAATAATTTAATCATTAGTTATTAGAAATAATAATTTATTTAAATAATAATAATAAATATTTGGGGCCTGGGTTTAGAACCCATGGCCGAACCTTCTTGATAATAATAAATATTTATTTTTAATTTTGGTAAATATAATATTTATTATATTTATCATAAAATAATTCATTGGTGATTTTTTATTAAATATTCATTATTTGAGGGTCGGTAAATATCAACAAAGTAAAGTGGAACATGCTAAATAGTCCGATTAGAAATTGTATGAATGATATATATTTTTATTCTTAATTGGTTTCACATGTAAAGTGATTAATATTATTACTTTTATTATTGGAAATGGGGTCAACAATGAATAATTAGTTTGGAGAGGGGCTTGTGTGTGATTTTACAACCATAAACATTTCATAAAAAATATATAATTATATCACTTTCCATAACTCATTTTTGGTGTGAAAAACAAATAAAGTGAGAGACTGTCTCAAGAAATATAGATAGATCTATAGGTCTAGAGAACACTTCTACCTCTCTCAAGACATCAAGATAACATCAAGAGTTCTTTATCCATCGATAAGGCTACTGTTGTGATCAACCATGAATAATGAAAGTGATCAGGATCATATTTACTAGAACATGGGGATTCTACAGTGATTTTCAGAGATTGTGGTGCATGTGTGGACCACCAATAGATGGATTTTATATTTGTATTGTACAAATAAATAATGGTACGATGATATCTAGTTAATCAGATAATTAATAAAATAATAATTAAAAGTTGATGTAATTTTATATCTTCACATAATTCTATTAACAATTTAAAGTGAAGATCGTCCTCCTCTGATTTTAGGGTTTTAATCTGTTCATTTGGTCTATAGTTTTGGTTGTACATGATGTTTTAATCACTAGTGATAATGATTACTTGTAAATTAAAACTAAAATTTGTGTTGTTCATGGCTTCAAAGGATGCTCATATTATTCATGGAACATATATCTTCTTACTCTTGAATTTGGTGCAAACCTGTCTAGATTGGGTAGAATACATAAAACTATTTGGGAATTATTTGATATCATGCATTGAAAAATTTTCGGGAATCTCTAACCCATGCCATTTTTATGTGAAAAAAACACAAAATGGAATAAACCAATTCTAAAATCTAGTATCATTTTCATCACTATTTTGGAGTGGGCCTATAATGAGATTTAAAATTTTGCATCACATTATCGTACCACCAAAAATAACATATTTTTTTAAAATTACATTTTGTTTTTTAAACAAAATGGTGATATTTAATAAAAAGTAATAATAATATTCTTTTTCTGTTAAAAATAAATTAATAAGTTGGAGTTAAATTTACTCCAGATTCCCCATTCATTTTAGGGTATTGGGTTGGACATGGTTTTATATCACATATATAATGTAGGTTTAGTTGGAGGGTCATTTAAATATTAATTTATTTCATTTTTTTAATAGGATTTTGTTTTAGGGTGGAAATGGGTACAAATAAACAATACACCTGACACTAACAAACCTGATTAGGGTCAGAGTAGTGTTTAAATGACAATTTATAGGGTTCGGTTATCGAATTCAAAAAACAATTAATAAATGTATAGGGTTGTGGTAGTAATCATAGAATATAATAAAACCAAAACATATTGTGTAAATATTTTTAATTAATGAATAATACATTTTTAAATGAAAATATAATTATAAAATTTATTCATTTATTTTAGATCAGTAATTATTCTATATATAAGTAAATTTCAAAATTGTATTTTGTTAAAATTAATCATTACTAATTCATTGAATACAATTTATTGATTAAATTACAATTAAAAAATATAGTTACTTGTTTTTTTCTAGTTTTATAAATATTTAAATATTTGAATTACAAATTGGGTAATTAAAAGGATTATGGTAGTTAAATGTGTAGTTAAAAACATAATAGGATAAGGTTATGGTGGTAAATTAAATAAATAAATCGGTTTTGTTCTGGGTTAAGTTTTCTCAAAAATACATTAGTTTGGGTTTGAGTTAGGGTTTTAAAAAAATAAGTGGGCAATGGTTAGGGTGCCACTGCAATAGATTTGGCCTTTATCGATGCTCAAAATTAGATTTTTCAATGCTAAAAAAAGATGACAATGAATGAATCCTAAAAAACTTGTGGCCTTCATTAGTGTTAAAAAATCCACTAGTAAAGGTCGTCTTTAGCATGGATAAAAATAATCTACTGATAAATATCATCTTTATATTTTCTTTTTTAAATTTTAATAAATGTCAAAAAAAATTAAAAAATACTCATTTATTAGGGGTCTTAAACATCCCCTTTTATGAGAGCTCTCAGACCACTTTTGTGAACATTATCCCCCCTATTCATGTACCCACCCCCTATTTATCAGTGCTCACCCCCGCCCCCCACACACACAGATAAATGATTTCTCCACTTGTTATCAGCGCTTTCACACCATCTTCAGCCCTGTTTAAGTCTAGATTTGAACATGAATTCTCCGTCATCACAGCCCAATTCCATTACCACTATTTCACAAATATTTCTTTAATATTTTATGATATATATATATATACATTATTATTTTTTATTTATATATTTATTCATATAATTATATACATTTATATAATTATTTTTAAATACAATTTTAAAATATTTTTATACATATTTATATATAATTGTATAATTACATATAAATGTTTTATAATTTATTTATAAATATTTATTGTAAAAAGTTTTATATAGTATTTTCCTATAATATATGTAAACTCATTTAGATTATGTTCATTTATATACATTTATATTATATATTTAATGACAATGATATATTTAGAAAAAATACATTTATATGATATATTTACAAAACATGGACACACACATATACACACATACAAACATATATTTACATGCACACACATACACATGTTTATATTTCTCTCACACACACACATATTTATATTTGTATTTATATTTATATACTACATACACATACATATATGTTTATATATTTATATATACAATTCATATCAATATATTTCATAATATATACATAGAATTATAATTATATATATATATATATATATATGATTATGAAAGAATATTAAATATATATATATATTGTATTTCTATAAATATATATTTATTGTAATATAATTCATATTTCAGAATATATATATATATATATATATATATCCAAGGTAACCTTTACGTGTGTGTATTTCTTTGTATATATTATAATTTACACATGAATATATATTTGTTTATTGACATACATATTTATATATGATCATAATGTTATATTTTTTCAACAAAAATAATAATTATATAGATTAATAATCATCCTCAGCAAGATTACAAAGAAAATGTCTAAAATTTGTAATCTATAGATAATATATTAAATCATTTCTAAACCCAACCAAGTTAAGAGACACATGGTTTCCATCTCTATTAACAAAGGATAACTTTCAAGAAAAGAATAATTCAACCAATGACCAGTTTTTTCAAAGGATGAGACTATATGGTTTAGAGTCATCATTGTAGTTAAAGATAGAATTTATCACCACTTGGCAGTCTGGTTCAAAAAGAAAATTGTTCTATTCAGAAGCACATGAAGCTAAAAGGTCCTGAAAAATGAAAACTACTTCTGCAACCACAGGATAACAGTTAGCCCTAAAATCCCAACAATGGTCTGCCAATAGCTGACTATGATCTTTCCAAACAATAATACCAATACACAGATGATTCCCCAATGTGAAGAATTTTTTTTTAATCCTAAAAAAACTGTATGGTATAGGACCCAAATAAGAAAAAATTAATGAAACAACCAATAGATAAGTAAAAAACACACATGTGTCCCACAAAGTTACCCATTCTAATTCTTGCTCACACAAAACATCATCAAGAATTGAAATATACTAAAATGTTATTTCATTTTTTCTAGTCTAGATCACACAAGAAATAGTAAAACGATATCAATTGATATGATGATCCTATAAATAATTCCACTAACAAATAGTATGATAAAAAATGATAAATCAATAAAATCCAGATGATCAAATCTCTTTGAGCTCTATACACCATGATCTCTAGAACAAGATAAAATTGCATGTAAATAGGAATAATCCTCCTATATGAGAATGGGGAACAAATAATCCTGATATATACGGAGATCAATATGAAAAGAGAATGTTAGTAATACATTTTGACATACTTTCTATATAAACAATTATCCCTTTTTGAGATCCTCAACTCCCAAATACCCTTCTAAAAAATATCATCATGAAGGACTAAAATATTCCCAACCATAATTTTCTATCCATAGTGAACTGATTAGGCCTCATAATTCTCAATATTCCATAAAATTAGTAAATACATAATCTAGGAGTAATAGGGGTACTCTAAATAAGATCATGATCCCCCGCATTAAACCACTCATGAAGTTTATCCATGAACCACCCATTCAAATAATCAATAATAAGATCCTGAACCCAAGCCTCTTCATGGTCCAAAATAATAGGAGATGATACTTTAAAACTAAAACCAAAAACTATCCAAGAATAATTCCAAACATAAACTCATACATCATTTACAATCCTATAATACAAACCTTTATCAATAGGTGATTTATCACCACAAATACTACTCAATATAAAGATGGGTCAAGGTCCCAGACACGAGTTCATAAAATCTAACAATGAAAAATAATTTTCTTGAAAAACCCTAAAAAAAATAAAAAAAATTCAATGAATCAAATTTCACCCATTCTTATGCAAAATGGTGCAATTAAAAAAAAACAAAATCTCATAAACCCATACCACCAAAATCCATTGGAATGTTAAGATTCTCCCAAGCCACCAAGTGAGTAATATTCCTTACCCTATTTGACCACCACTAAAAATTGAAAATCCATGAATGAAGAAGATAAATAAGAGTACTTGGAAACATAAACAAAGACATGGAATATAAAAGAATGTCCTGAGAAATAGATTTAAGAAGAACCTTATCCCAGATTTAGAAATATTTCTAGTATACTATACTTGAATTTTATTTTCAATATTATCAATGAGAATTGAGAACACATGTTTCTTTGATATCTTAATAATTATAGGGATCCCAAGGTATTTTTGAGTTTTTCAACCAACTTCACACCACATAAGTGCTACAACTCATGCTATCTAGCTAAAAGAAAACCTCACTAAATAAAACCTCAAATTTTACAAACTTTACCCACATCTTAGATTCGTTTCTGTTAAAGTGGAGAATATTTGACATAGTATTACATTATTGTGGATTTAAATGGTAAAAAATAGGATAGATATCTGTGAAAAAATAAATTTGAAATAGAGGGAAGATTATGAAAAATCTTTTCACTATAAAGGGTTCCTTTTTCCATAGTTTCCACCAAAATATAATAGAAAACATCATCTAAAAGGATCAAGAAATATAGAGAGAGAGTATCACCTAGCCTAAGACCTCGACAAGTCTTAGAACTCTCTAAATTAATTACATTGTCACTGATCCTAAAATAAACTATTTCAAAACATTACATAATAATATGAATCAATTTGACCCCAAAACCTATCCTAGAAATAACTTCCTTAAGAAAAGTCCATTCCACACTATCATATTCCTTATTCATAAAATATTAATTTCTATAATGCATATTCTAGAGGAAGATATTTTTTTTTAAATGAAACACCTCATAAATAATAGAATCATTATCTTTAATCATCCTTTTTGGAACATATGAACATTGTTTCTCTAAAACAATAAGAGATAGAGTAGTGCTAATCCAATTTTCCATAATTTTAGAAAAATATATTATACATAACATTTCACAAATTTATTAGATGAAAATTAGACAATTTTATGGGAATTTAAAGTTTGGGAATGAAATATATTTGGGTCGCATTAAGGGAATAAAAATAAACATTTCCAACCACATTTCCTTCATTTAACTTGTAATATTTTTACTAAAAATGTGTTAAAATAATTTTTAAAACATAGCATAAAAAAAATTAAGCACTTATGCCTTGGTATAATTAATTTGTTCTAAGATACCAAAAAACTCCATCATTAGATAAATCCCTTTATATTTTTAATTTATATAATCTATAACATCATGAGGGATATAATTATATAATGTCATAAATATATCCACATCTTTATAATTAAAAAGTCTAGTGAAATAATTAAGAATCCAAATGTGAAACTCTTTTCCATTAGAATTGAAAGTTCAAGTGGGGGTATCTAATATGTATATATGATTTTTCCTCCTTCATGAGGAAGTATTTTGGTGGAAAACGTGGTGTTTTGATCTCTCACATTAATGTGGGCTACCATAGAGTGGATAATTGGGTATCTTTCCTTCTTTTATAGGGTAGAGTTAAGATATTTCTCTAAGGATAATATCCTTTTGAGAATAAAACCCTTTCATAAACAAGAATAATATTTCTTGATTTAATATTCCATAAACTTTAACCAACATTAAAATCCCCTAAACTTATCAAAAATCTACTTTCCTAGGTATATTGATGTTGTACATATTTTCCATAAAAAATACTGGTGTTGATAAGTCCAAGAAGATTGAAAAATGTCCTCACATTCAACATCCTACAACCACATACTCTCAAAGAAAAAGGACTGACTGTAGGGACCCTCCACACAGTAATTATCCAAAGAGATCAAGAGAGGGTAATTATTATATGACACATAGGGGAAATGGAAAATTACATAATATCGAAACAAACCGTTCCAATAATTATAAAAAATAAAATGATTAAGATGATCTGAAATTTGATCTTCTGATGATTAACCATGGTTCCATGTAAGTTGGCCACTAGTATATCCACAGTAAAGTTTCTTAGTGATGTTAAGAGTATCTTAAAATTAACCCAAATCCTTGTTCCTTATAGAACTACCCCCTCTCTTTTTAGAGAATAATAAAATCGCATTAAAGTCTCATAAAATCAAAATATGTCCTATAATAAGTCTTTGAAGAAGCTTAATAAGATTCCACATTTTCCTTTTTTCCTTATGATTAATACAACCACAAGTACCCATAAAAGACTAATAGTGTTTACCCAGAAATAAGAATAATGTTGAAATGTGAATTAAATAATAATGTATAATATCCACACATATATATAAATTCTAAATCATATATAAAACCCCATCATGGAATTTTCTATTAAAATAAAAAACATTATAAAACACTAACTTAAAACCAACATCCTTTATGTTTTTATAGGAAAAATATTAGGGAGATTTTTGGAGCTAAAAAATAGAGAGAGTGAAATTTCTTGGGGTTACCCAGATCATGAAAATTTTAGCAAAGGAGATTCATGGACCCAAGTGGGGATGGATCATACCAGCAACCCCATATTAATCAATAGAAATTAAATTCCAGAAAATATGGTATGGTTCATTGCACATGTATCAGTATCAATTCTCTACTTCCCAATCACATGTTTACTGAAAACCAACTTCTTCAGAAAGAATGAGATAGAGAGTATGAACCCAAAACATCTAATCATGAATTGATGAAAATAAAAATCAAAATCAAAAAGATCGAATCACATAGAAATCTAGTGAAACAGTTACAAATATGACCACAATATTATTCAATAACGATACCATTATCTACAAAGTCGATCACAAAAATAAAAAAATTCAATCTGACATTGATGTCTTCCCATACCCAATGAAGCCAATAAAATATCAATTCCCAGAAAAAACATTCTCATGATCAGAAATTTCCCAGATTAGAAATTTTAAGAACCCACTCTCGAACCAACTCAAATTAATGGAATAGAACAACATATCTATGAAAAATGGATTAAAGATATCCCCAATAAGAAAGTCAATGAATATGATAGAGATACCCACTTAAAATAAAAAACAAACCAAAAATCCGAAAAATAAAAACAAAAAATTAGAAAACATAAATCTTCCAAAATGGTGTAAAAATAAAGAATACTTAGTCGTAATCTCTCTCAAAGGAGAGATAACACTATCATTAAGGTTATACAAACATAATATTATATATACACTTGTATAAGAGAGTGTGTGTTTGGGTGTCTATATATATTAATTCATTTTTATAGGGAAAATAAAATGGAATCATTTTATTTTAACTAAAATGAATAAAAATATTTATTTTATTATGTTTTATATATTTAAAAATACATTTTTATGTAAATATGTTAAAATATGTATTTTTATTATTAATTTATTTTATGTTCATATATGAAAATATGAATATTTTTAATTACAAATAAAATTATAGTATGAAAAATGATAAAATTTGAACATCATAATATCAATATGAAAGTAATATCTAGTATTAAATTCACTATCCATCAAAAAAAGACATGAAGACTCCCTTAAGAAAGTCTTACATTTCTTTAAATGTTAAAAAAATCATGGCACCTGTGAAAGAAACACAAATTTTGGGTTCCATACAGGCCATTTTTTACCTTAAAATTGCATAGGGTTCCCCTAATTTTCAATATTATATATCTTTTCACATGATTCGATTTGATATGTGGTAGAGCTCAAACAGACACATGGATCAAAATTTATGATCGTTTAAAGATCAAGTCATGCTTTCAAATTATTTTGGATGGTTCTTTCATGTTTTACATTTTTCTGTAATCAAATTGTTATTAAATGAATATTACACAATAATAATTTTTAAAATGTAAATTAATATTAATTTTTAATTATTTTATAAATCATTTTTCACTAAATATATTATATATTAAGTGTACTTACATATTTAATATTATATAAATTATATTTAAAAAATTATCTTATTTATATAAATATAAATATATTTATGTATTAATATTTGATTTTTAATAATAAATTAATTTTTTTATAAAATATAGCTTCTATCAATATTGAAAAATGCATTCTTTTATATTCACTTTTTTATCATTAAAAAAATACACTTTATCAGTGTTTTTTTAATTTTAATAAAGTGTGGAGCTTAATATCTTGTGTTTTCAAGTAGTGACCCAAATTTCATGGATAACCAATCTTTTTTCATCCCAAATTATGTGGATCATTCTATTAATTTAATTTATTCTTATTTTACTTATAATTAAGTGCCCATATATTATTATTAACTTTTTATTTCTCATTTTTCTCAGTTTTTTCATTTAAATTGATTATATAGGAATTATCATAATATAATTTTCAATTTATTATTTAAAAAGTTAAAATTTAGAAAAATAAATAATATAATAAAGTTTTTTATTCTAAAAACTCATCATAAAAAATTTTATATTGATTTACCCACCCAATAAACAAAGTATGAGTTCTCTTTTAAGATGACCTCTAATAATTCCCTTTTTATTCTATCTCACCCCATGCTACGTCGATATCCTATATAGGTGATTTGAAAAAATAATTTGTATTTATTTTCATTCTGAAAAAAATCACTAATAATACTTAATATTAAAAATAAAATCATTTAATTAATTTATTTAAAAATATCTAATCTTTTAAAATTGAAACTGACCTCAAAATATTGATTCAAGATTTATTGATAAAACAATATTATAATATTTTATTAATATATATATTAAAATATAGAAAATTTAATATTATTCAACTTTAATCAATTGTCATGATACGTATCATTATAATTCATCAACCATAATTTGTTACATATGAAAAATATATATTTAATAATCATTATCACATAATCTATTTTGATCATTATTATCCTTTATCGACACTAAAAATGATAACAAAGGGGAGTCTTTTGTTTCTAATTAAAAGAATTGAGAAATAAATCACTTATCAATGGCAAAAATGTGTTGATAAAAGTCTCCCCTTTAACTGTGCTAACAAACGACTGATAAAGGACACTGTGAGTAATTTAATTTATATATAAATATTTATAGATTTTGAAATACAATTTATATAAAACGTAGTTTATATATGTAAATATAATATATGAATATGATTTATATAACTATACTATAATAAAAATTTTATTATAAATCTTATTTTCAAAATTTTATATAGAAATTTTTTCAAATTTAAATTAATCTTTAATTTTTTTAGCAATTAATTTAAACACATTAATTAATAATATATATATATATAAATATAACATATTAATATATTTTTTAAAATATTTATATAGTTATGAAAATTAATATCTATTTATTTAAATATACTTTTTATTTTTATTTATATATTTATATTCATAGTAAAAAATAATTTAAAATATACACATATATTTGTATGTCTGTGTATGCATGTGTATTTATATAGATGTATGTGTATTCTTGTATGTACATGTATGTTTGTTTATGTTTTTGTGTGTGTGGGTACATATGTATGTGTACGTATGTGTTTTATGTGTATGTAAGTGTTGTATGGGCATATGTGATTGTATATAGATGTATGTGTTGTGTGTGGGAATTTTTATGTGTATGTGTGTGTGTGTGCATGTATGTGTATGTATGTTTAGTATGTGTATGTGTATGTGTGTGTATGTGGACGTGTGTGTGTGTGTGCATAGATATGTTTATGTAGTGTGTGTGTACGTGTTTATATAGTATGTGTATGTTTGTGTATATATGTAGATGTATGTGTATCTGTATATGTGTGGGTACATGTATGTATGTTTATATTCATGTAAATGTAACATCCCTAACTCATTAGCCACCCGAACAGTGCTATTAGGCCGAATTCCCCTGGCCTTAGGTGCACCTCCCCGAATTCCAATGGTTGTCGACTAGAAGCGAGGGTGTAAAGAGGCATAGTGGGGAGGCTATACCATATGGTAATGATAATATACTAGTTTGAGTAATAATATATATCACACAGTGGGATAAATAAGACTCAGCAGACTAGAACCAGACCCTCCAATGGCAGAAGCACAGTCAATAACAAGCAATAGTGGAAGCAATAAATAAACAATTGTAGTGGAAGATAAATAAAAATATAAGCATACCACTTGTATCCACTACAATGACAACCAAGAAAAACATGCATTTCATAATAGTCCAAACATTTCATTATACAAAAGAGGGTCTCCAATGGCGGACCAGTACAAGTAATACATATATAGAATGCTGATATATAAAGGAAACTAAACAGAAGCACCAACTCAGAATTAACTCAAGGTTTTATGCCAAACTCCAAGCAAGAAGCTATAAATATCAAGTTTCTAATGCTGATCCTTTACCTAAATGTAAATTCATAAAGTCTATGCATGTCCTGAAGGACCCATGCAGGGTGTGAGATGAGACTTAGTAGGATACCACCCAATGGTTCATACCTAGAATATGTGTTTAATAAATAGTGAAATATAAATAAAAGTAAATAAATACAAAAAAATAAACAACCAAGACTTCCCCAGTGCTCAACATCCACTAGGAATCCATCATCTGCCTCATCCAACATCAGAGTCCAAGAAGTAGAATGGGTTATTTTCCCATGGCATAAGGTACCTCTGACGTCTCATTTCTTAGGTGAGCCCCCAGGTTCCACCTAAATAATGTATCTCGGGACCATGAAACCTTGTGTCCCAATAAGTATCGATGTCCCGAAGACACGTCCAAACAAGTCACCAGTCCCTCGGACCCCTACTCCAATAGAGAACACACTGGCCCATGACCTGACATCCGGAGGAACAGGGATGTATTTCCTTAAAATAAAATCATTTTCAACCCATGTCACAACATCCTGAGGAACGGCGATGTTTTTCCTCCTATATAAGTTCAGGCCTATAGCCTCAATCACATAAGGCCTCTTCCCCCAACTAATAGCCACATCGCTATCAAATGAAGGCTCCTCAGCTTCCATGTGGTTTTATACAGAAACCACCCCAAACCCTTTCCTAATATGTATCTACAAGGGGCCTCTACCCAAGCGAGTTTTCAAAACCTTATAATCAACCGAGTCATCCTATGCCCACATGACTCAATTCAATGCTTCTGTAATCACAGGTGAGTGAAAATCACCAATATAAATAACCTAAGCCACATCAACTATCACCTCATTCCCATGTGACCATGTCACTCAAATATGATGGCTTTGTCATCACAATATCACAGTCCATGCCTAACATGATGGCCCGATTACCTCAATATGACATCCATGATTCCCAACTGATGATCAATACCACCCAAGTATTCAGGCCAATCCTAACAAGATGATCTCCATCACCTCAATCACTATGGCCTATCAACCTCAAGTCCTAGGTCTATTCCCATCACGACCCCAAGGGTCACATAAGTATATCAAAAGAAATTATATATAAATATTTCACTTAAATAAGTTATTCAATTCACTAAAATTAAATTGCACCAACAAAACAATCATATAAATTTATAATCAAAGTCTTGAATGCCTCAGGTTTGATTAACTAATCCAAAAAAAATTAACCAAATCAATTTAAAATAATTTTACACCCCATACAAACCATTCCAAGGAGAAATATCCTCTAACACATCCTCGCTAAATCAAAAATGGAATTTGGAATGCCCAACATCATCTCACGAGTCTCATGGTCAAATTAATATGAAGAAACAAATATAAATGGGTCTTGTTCGAAATTACAAAATGTGTTATAAATGTTTCACCACCCAAATAACTATGAGAAATTAAATTAAGATACACACCACCTACCTTATACTCATATATGTAGTCCCATTTGATATCAAGCTCTAACTTGAAGCAGATTGGTGTACATCTGAGATTTCATTGAAAGCCCTAAAAATAGGGAGAAATGGATCAAATGGATTTATCACTCAACAAGGTGAACAAAAAAGAGGAAGAGAAGTGAGGGTGGGATTAGAATTACTGGGGGGATCTATTGCCTCCTAAGTATTGAATAAATGACAAAGTATAAAGATATGGAAGAAAAAACCATGGGAGGAGGAAAATGGAGCCCTCCATTTCTTATACGCAGACAAGAAGGACAAAAGGGATGAAAGAATATAAATAATAAAAATTTAAAAAACACCTTGTGTAGGCTGCACAGTTTACCTAAATGGTTAAACAAACCATGCGATCACTGTGAAGTCTACAGTGCTAAGGTACTGCCTAAGTGGAAGTACTCATGCATCCTTTTTCATAGTTTGTGCGAAACTTCAAAAAATCAAAAAAATCCTCTTCAAAATCTATATAAACCCATGAACGGTCATGTACCTCCCTTGTACGGTTTACCAAAATCATGAAGAGGTACAAAACTTGGTCTCATAGTTATCTAGAAGGGATCCCACAGTTTACCATAAATTGTGTGCCCTGACCAGCAACTTCAAAGAAGGTCATTTGGCCTTTGACACTCTTGAAGCCTCTTCTGAACACCTGAGACTTTATCCAAAGCTTGAAAACCTTGTAAAATCATGATATAAAGCTTATGAAACTCTCTGAATTTTATTTTTATCAATGATAAAGAAACATTCATATCCACTATTTCAAAAAAAATGAGAGTGGTTTTAGACCCAACTCAAATACTTAAGACTTTAGAATCTCCCCACATTGACATAGCTCATCCCTTATCTATCAAATGAAACCCAAATATGTTTCAAAAAATACCCATATGGTTCAAATTAACCCAAAATACCCCAGTCTAAATGGTGTATGTCAACATACCTCGAGGGGGCACCCCACCTTAGAATTTTCCTAACCCAGTCAATTCTGACACAAAGATCAAATCGATCAAAGTTCCATCGACCTATTACTCAAACCCATGGTACTATTGTGATACATATTCACTCCTAAACACCACTAAGATCTCCCATTCCATTCTAGAAAGCTAATTTACAACCTGCATCACATCGATGATTGCCTCAATCCTATATCACATATGGCACTACAAGGTCTCGCATCACCTTAGATGCTCAGATAAATCTCAGTTCCTTGCAGCTCAGTCAAGTACCACACCATCAGGGTGTCTAAATTCCATGCACCTCAAGTAACCTACATCCTTGATGCCCCGATGCCAAATAACCTTAGAATTTTTCATCCATTGATGCTTAAGATTCTGAGCACCTCAAAATCTCACACCTACGTTGTTCAAGTATAGGACTCGGTGCCTCACACCTCATATATATATATATATAATGCATATGATATGATGAAAACATTCTGAACAGCATCATATCAATCCACATATACAACCCACACCCCATGTTCACCCATACAGACATGCTTTAATAGGACATTCCAAACAAAAACAAAATCAAATCATGACCACACCCACATTGTACCTCTGATTATAGTTGGATCACCTACCCACTCAACCCCTAACAAATTCATGTCATGCACATGGCCTAAAGCATGAATGCCTAAAGCCTATCCTTCATATAGTGTTTTTTCAGCCACAGTCCACTAACCTTAGTGATGGGTTTCACTATCTCTGTTAAAAACTCTATGTGCAGTTGAACCTGAGATACCCTCACTTGGTACTGATCCAAAACCAACCTTGGAAACTACAGTGTACCGATGAATCTAATCAACATATAAAAAAGAAGGCTTCGTACATAGATTAATGAGATGCCTGGCCTTTCTACACTCCTGACACTCCTTTGGAGGCTTCTCACATTGAGTCCAGACATGTCCTGAATTTCCACCTTGGAAGAAAATCGTAGTTGAGCCATTACGAGGTGGTATGCTCAAGCCATTGTCGTGACTGCCATTTTGAAACTCATCTATATCTCACTTCCTTCCATTTAAACTATCTCTAATGAGATCACCTAAAACCACTACTCGGATAGAGTAGGACCAATCTGTCTAGTTTCCCTGAATTATGAGTTCATGGTTCAATTCCTCGGAGAATGAGTCCAATATAAAGATGTTTACCTACACCCAAATGGATTTTTGTAAAACATCCTTGAAGAACCTCACCCTGAAGATGTCGTTGATCACCATATCGAGTATAAAGTGAGACAACTCATTGAAAATCACTACATAGTCCATGAAGGACATGTCAACCTTCTAAAGGCTTAGGAACACCTAAGCCATTTCAATCCTCAGAACCTATGGTAAAAATTGCTCAAAGAATTTGGCCTCAAAATCCTTCTAGTCCAAACCCTCATGTATGTCATCCTAAACCTACACATCACACAAATTCTAGGAAAGTCCTCTAATCATGTACGTTTCTAGCTTCACCCTCCTACCTTGAGGCATCTCGAGCTTCTCTAATATCATATTCATTCTCTCGGTCCATTTCTTAGCTTCCTATAGACTACTATCACCCTAAAAAAGATGTGGGTGATGCATCTGTAACTCCCACATCAGATATTCCATCAATGGATTTTCTCCGTGAGAACCCCTATTGATACCCTGGATAACCCATAATAGGCTCGAATGGAGCTGCTCATCAAGAAATGGTCCAAAAGAAGTGAAATATGGTGGCTTCCCTACCTGCACTGGAACCTGTACCTAGGCCTAAGCCTATCTATGAGCCTGTACTGTCTCTTCTTAACCCTCATTCATTTGAACCTACTCATGATCCTATGGAACTATTCCATCACTCACCTGAAGCTCCATTGATCCATCCCATAGAAACCCATTTAATACCATAAATGGTCAGACATCCCATATCCTATATATATATATATATCTGTGTGTGTGTGTGTTTAATGCAGATAGAGAAAGTAATAAAAGGATGTTTATACCCACTACCCTTATTATCTCCACTATTTAAACAATTTCCCCATGGAATCTGCATCTCGTGGCCTCCTTACCCACCCTCAATAGATCCAAGTATTAATAGTACCCTAGTCCTTGGCCATCCTGACAAACATCCTTGCCTCCATTCGATGACTGACTCGCAAAACCTAGTGATAAAAATCACCCCATGACAAGTTACCAACCCACTTGTATAAGAGGTTGGCCGATTCACATATCACATAAAAATTCATATATATATATATTTATATATTACTTGGAACAAGAAATTTTATATCATGTAATTTTACATTTTACAAAGAATTTTATATTTATACCATGGTATAGACACTTTATAAAGAATATGTGAAATTATAAAATTGAAATACCCTAAATTGTTCCTATCAAAAGACAAAAAAAACAACCAATCACATCTTGCCTCACTGGGCTAAGGTTCAAGGTCTCTCTTACCTCACTAGGTCAAGGGTCAAATATCATAACAAATAAAAACTTATTCCAAGTGATCCACTGAGTTATAAATCATAAAAATTGTAATTTGAGAAAAATATAATGGAAATTACCACCCCTAAAAGCTTAGTTTGTCCCTTGTAAATGGGGATGTAGGCACCCAAGCAAGAGATCTAAACCAAATTCCTACCACAACCAAATATTTGATCTAATACATCCCAAATAGTAAGACCAGTATAATAAAAAAAATAAAAAGAATTCTCAATCTCATTAGCAGTGAATCAAACAATGATACTAAATCCTAATCAAGAACTCCTATGATACCATTTGTAGCATCCCTGACCCGATTATCCACCCAAATAGTGATATCAAGCTGTTTTTCACTAGCCTTAGGCACACCTCCCTAAATTACAAAGGCTTCCAACTAGAAGCGAGGGTGTAAACATGTATAGTGGGGAGTATATACCCTCTGGGAATGATAATATATTAGTCCATGTATTAATATATATCATGCGGTGTGATAAATAAGACTATGTATACTTGAACCAGACCCTCCAATGGTGGAAGCAGAATCAACAATAAAAAATAGCAAAATAAGTAAATAAACAACTACAGTGGAAGATAAATAAATAGATCAGAAAGTCACTTGTATCCCCTACCAAAAATACAAGAAAAAACAAATTTAATAAAAGGAGATATTGGTTAATATATAGAAGAGGGTCTCTAATTTATGAACTAAACAAGTCATACATATAAATTATGCTGATACAAAAAATAAAACTAAATAAAAGCTCTAACTGGGAACGACCTTCAGTTCTCGTGCAAAACTCCATTCAAGAAGCTACTAAGATATTGCTCCTGAAACTGATCCTTTACCTAAATGTAAATTTAGAAACTCTACATGTGTCCTGAAGGACCTATTTAGGGTGTGACGCGAGTCTCAATTGGATACCACCCAAAGGTTCATACCTATAAAATGTGTTTAAGTAGGCATGAAATATAATAAAAGTTAAGAAGTACAATTCAATAAATAACCAAGGATTACCTGGTGCTCAATAGTTACTAAAAATCCATCACCTACCTCATCCAATACTGGAATCCTAGATGTAGAATGTGTCCTTGGCCCATGGATCAAGGTACCTATGAATTCTTCTAACTCAGGTGAACACTCAGGTCCCACCTTAATAACGTATCTCGGCACCACATGTCTCCCAAAACCTCATGTCACAATAAGTTCTGATGTCCAGAATGCATGCCCAAACAATTCATCAGTCCCTCAGACCACTGCTCTAACCGCACACATTGGCCCAAGCCATGACATCCAGAGGCACAATGATGTTTGTCCTCAAAATAAAATTACCATTATCCCAAGGCCTGACATCCTGAGGAACGGTGATGTTCAACCTCCAATATAAGTCTAGGACCACAGCCTCAATCATGGAAGGCCTCATCCCCCAACCGATAGCCTAATTTCTACCAACTAAAGGATCATCATCATCTATGTGGGATTTTAAAGAAAGCACCCCCAAACCATTTCCTAATCTGTATCTACTGGGGGCCTCTACCCACACGTGTGGTAAAATCCACCTCATCAATGGATTAATTCTATGTGAACATGAAACAATTGAGCACTTTGTCCATCATGAGTGAGAATAAATCATCAATAGAAATATCCTATGCCACATCAATTGGCACCTCGTTCCCCTACGACCATGTCACTTAGATATGATGGTCTTTCCATCCCAATATCATAGGTCATTCCTAACTTGATGGCCTATCTTCCTCAGTCTAACGTACCCGAAACCCAATTGATGGTCAACACCAACCAAGTATCCAGTCAAGCCCAACCAGACGATCAATATCACCTCAATCCTGATGGCCTAGACACCTCAGGTCCCTAGTCCATTCTCATCACGACACCAAGGGTCACAATAGTATATCAAAAGCAATTATATATAAACAATTCACTTAAACAATCAATTAAATTCACTACAATTGAATTTCACAAACTAAACAAACAAGTTAATTTATCAAGGAGGTCTTGAATGCCTTGAGTTTGATTAACTAATCCCAAATAATTTAAACAAATCAGTTTAAAATAATTTGACACCCCTTGACAAACCATCCCAAGGAGCAATGACCTCTAACCAAGCCTCACTCAAACAAAAATGGAATTGGGCATGCCTAATGTCATCCCATGAGTCACAAGGTCAAATTTATATGAAGCAACATATATAAATGAGTCTCACTCAAAATTCCCAAATGAACACTAAAATACACACCACTTAAATGACTATGAAAACAAAAATCAAGATATTCACCACTTACCTTTAACTTGTAGAGGTGAACATGTCTGATATCAAGCTCTAACTCGAAGTGGATTGGAATAGATCTGAGTTTCCATCAAATGCCTTGAAAATAGGGTGAAATAGATAAAACATATTTATCACTCCATGAGGAAAAAACAATGATTAAGATAAAGCTAATGTTATTTTATCCTTACTGTTGTGGATTTATAGCCTCTGACAGATCGAAGAACAGATGATGTATGAAGATATGGGAACTAAAATAATGGTATGAGGAAAACAGAACTCTCTCGTTGTTGTATACATCCATGAAGGAGAAAGGGAGAAAGGAAAATAAATAAAAAAATAAGCTTTAAAAACACCTTGTATAGGCTGCATGGTTTACCCACCCGATTTTCCAAACCATGCGATAAGCGTACGGGATACAGTGTTGAGGTTCTCCCTAAGTGGCAGTACTCGTGTGGCCTTCCACATAGTTTTCTCTAACCATGCACAAACCATGTGGAAGCCTTTTCAAAATCTGAAAAAACTCTTTCATAGCTGTGAGCCTCCCTCGAATGGTTTACACAAATAGTTTGGAAGTTCAAAACTAGGTCGCACAATTATCTAGAATGATCCAAATGGTTTACACTAAAGTGTTTGCCCTAACCTGCAACTCCAAAGAAAGCCAGTCAGCCTCTGATGCTCCTAAAACCACTTCTGAACACCTGAGGATTTGGACAAAGCTTGAAACTCATGTAAAATCAAGATATAAAGCTGATGGAACTCTATGAATTTGATTCTGATCAATGATAAAGAAAAATGAATAGCTGCTATTTGAAAAAACATCAAATCGGGATTGGTTTTCAACCTGATTCAAAAACTCGAGATGATATAGTATAGGTGTGTGTGTGTGTGTGTGTATCTATATGTATGTATATATATGTATGTGTAGGTATGTCCACGTGTATATTTATTCATATGTTTTTGTGTATGTGTATGTTTGTAATGTGTATGTCAGTGTAAATGTATGTGAATATGTCTTAATATAACAAGAAAAAACATTTGTTTTTTTCAATTTCATATATCTCATTATTTTATGTATGTGTGTTTGTATATATACACACATATATGTATGCACAATCACATGGAAAGCCATTTATTTTTTCAAATTTAATTAATGTAATTTTATACAAATATATATATATATATATATATTTAATATTTTTTAATTTTTTAAAATTTTTGTATTCATTTATAAATTTTTAATTATAAATATTTAATATTTTTAGTATGTTTTTAATTTATATAATTTTAATTTATTCATTTTATTACTATTTTTTATATAAATATTTATATAATTTTTATTTATTCGCTTTTACAAAGTAATTAATTATGAATCACTTGTATTTAACTGTACTTTTATTATTTATTCATTATCAATTTAATATTTATTCATTTTTAATATTTTTCAAAATTATACAATTAATACTATTTAATCACTATTTAAAATTTTTTATAATTAATTTAATTTTGATTATTAGATATTATTCATTTTTAACATTAACTCATTTAATATTATTTATTCATTTTTAATATTTATTCTTTTAAAAAAATTATTATTAATTCTTTTTTAATATTTATTCATTTAATACTTTATAATGTATTGATTTTCATAGTTATTTTTACATTTTTAAATACTAATATTCAAGAATTTTAATATATATGTAATTTTTATAATTAATATTTTTCAATTTTATTTAATATATTTGAATTTTAATATTTATCCAATTATTATTTATTCATTAATAATTAGTATTTTATTATAAATCTCTTATTTTTAAGTTTCATTGTTAATATTTTTATTTTTATTTTAATATTTATTCAATTTAATATTTCATTAATTTATATAATTAAAATTATTAATTCAATTTTATATATTTTTTTTAATTTATTAAAAATGAATTATTAATTTTTATTAATTTTTAATATCCATTCATTTAGTATTATGTGTTCATTTTTAATACTTATTTACTTTAAATATATTATTAATTTATTCAATTTTATTATTTATTCCATTAATATTTGTATAATTTAGTCATTATTAATATTCATTTATATATTTTTATTTATAAATATTTAATATTTTATATATGATTGTAATTTACATATTTAAAATTTATTTCTTTTTTAATATCTTTTATTTAAATATTTATATTGTTATTATCTATTTATATTTAATTAGTAATTTATTCTTTTCTAATTCATTTTTATTTTAATTTTTGTTCTTTGATATTATTTTTATAACAAATATAATTTATATAATTTATTTATTTTTAATATTTTTTTGACTTGCATAATTAATATTATTTATTCATTTATAATAATATTAATATATTTATTATAATATGAAAAATTGTCATAAAATTATGAAACTTATTAATAATGATAATATAAATAACATTTTTATATATTTTTAGTTTTTTTGTAATTTATTTATTTTTAATATTTATTTATTTTTAATTTCAAGTAATTTTTAGTGTTCATTTTTTTATAATTATTAATTTATCAAAATTTTAAATTTTAAGTTTTTATTTTTAATTTACACTGGTATTTATCAGTTCTATATTAAGCACTAATAAAATATACATTTACCAGTTCTTGTTAGTTAATGCTAATAAATGTATGATTTATCAATATATTTTTTGGACTAATAAATACATGGTTTTATTAAAACTAAAAAAGGAATTGATAATTCATACATTTATCAGTGATTTTTATTTTAGCACTGATAAATTTATTTTTTATCAGCATTGTTTTTACTAGTTCTGTTAAAACCCCTTCCCTCATTTTGAAATAACTCTAAACAAGATAACCCTTCTAGTTTCATTCAATCTATTTAGCAAGGTAAATATTGTTATCGCTTACTTCAAATATTTTGGATGAATCGACCCTTAAATTTAAGGTATGTTATTTTTTAGATATTTTTAATCGATCTTTCATCATTTTCCATGTTTTTGGGTTCTTTATATAGATTCTTCTCATCTTCTTGGTGTTTTGGCACTTGTTTTTGTAGAGACCCAAAATTGATGTACATGGAAATTACATTAATTTTGTGCAATACTTAATACATGACACAAATAGATTCCCAAATACCATGTTATTTTATTTTCTTGGAAAACTATGAACACATTCCCCTAACTTTGTGAGAAATCTTCAACATCTCCCATAGAGATCTTCCCCTTTAGTTTTCCTACCTAAAAACTTTATTTATATCTTGGGGAAAAGAAAAAATATGAAAAGGGTGAGATAAAATTCTCAGTAAGGGTAAACATTAAGAATATCAAACAAAACATAAAAATAAGGATGTAAAAAAAAGATCATAAATTTTGTAAACCATATCATCTATAACAAATATCAAGATCTTGAGTCATGAAATAAATCTTGGTAGTTTGTAAGGAATAAATCATATAGAAACACTAACCATGATAAAACAGAATTTCCATAAAACATGGAGTTTTGGAAAACACATAAGAATAGAAAAATCATTTTCATATTAGCCAAGGCTTATTTCCAAGACCATCATATTAGACAGTGTCCATTATTGAACTAAGTTCACTACTTGTTTGTGACCTATATTACTGAACCATATTTACTTTCTGTTCTAGTTTTGTCTATATCATGAGATATAAAAATTTACCCAATGCATTAGAGAGTGATATAGGTCCCACCGATGTCATAATTAAATCATTCTTACGTGTGCCATAAGAAACATAAATCATTCATCATAGTACAACCCGAATAATAAAATGGGTTTTTTAGACATCATTCCATCATAACATAACCCATATAAAACAAATGGATTTAAAAAACACCATTCCATTATAAAAGTAATCAAACCATACGAATAATAAGTATAGTATACTTGAAACATAACCCTCTTAAATAATTTCATCTTATATGGAGGATAATTTTGATAAAATACATGAAATTAATTCTTTAGGAAAATATCCTTTTTCCTTAAAAAATTCTTCCTTTATTAAAATGCTTCACAATTTTAAAAGAAAATAATTACTTGGAAAATAACCTTGAAAACTTTTAAGGTAAGCTTCATAGAAATAAGTAATTATGAAAACAAAAATAACTATACATGCTGTATAAGTTAAAAAAATATTATCCTCATATTTCTGCCATAAAATTCAAAATGTACCTTGTATAAAAAATAACAAAAGATTTCTTTAATACCATTTAACAAAAATTCACCAAATGGTAAAATTGGAATTAAAAAATAATATTAGAATAGAAATAATATTTTTGAATACATAATTCGAAAACATTGACATGGATGATAAATATACACTAGTAAATACTTACGTATAAACAATCTCAGATAATCATGAGATTGTGAAATTATCCTTTACCAATTTATAATCAGTCAAATTGTATGCCTAATGAAATAAATAAAATTATATAGATATTTAAATTTCATAACATTCATAATAATAATCATTAAAACATTTATGGGCAGCATAAACACCACAAAAAAATAGGTGTTGTATAAGGCATATGTCCCATAGAAATAAAAGTGAGACAAAATAATCACTTACCTTAGGTCTGATATCCTTTGTATATATCAGAACTTGTATAATGATTTAAATAATGTCATTGAATTATTCTTGAATAATATTCATTTTTATGATATCATATATGATCATATTATCATCCATCTGTTAATGACACTTCATTATTACTCGTTATTCGGGTATTAACTAATTCATTTTCTTTTGCATGTTTTGTCGAATAAGTTCTGGTTATACTTATTAGGTCATAGTTATATCATTAAAAATGATAGTAAAAAATATATATCATATTTATTAATTATATACATTTATATAATTATGTTTTAGTGGATATTATTTAGAATGAATCGCATCGCATCGTGAAGACGGTAGCACATACATATGCAAAAGTGACGATATCATTCCCATAATTGTGAAATTCTATGGAATTTAATGGTATATAATTTTTTCTAGAATCCATATCATGTTATATTAATCACGTATAGTTATTATATTCATCATTATAACTACCCAAGTAAGGTGGTCGTAACGCCCCGACCCCAACTACCCAGAGTCAGTGCATTACTTCGTAACATTGGCATGATCACAAAAGATCAAGTCTCGAAAGACCGATTAGTTTAGTAGCCTTGGAAACACTAGATACATTCATAAATGTTACATTACATCATAAAGTGGAAAACTAATAACAAAGTCTTCATAGTCCACACTCATATCCTCTTTTGACTATCCCTGCAGGTCATTCATAAAATACTTCTTCACATCCTGGAAAATATTAAAACATTGAAAGGGGTGAGCTCAGATGCTCAGTAAGGATAACAATAATGCGGAAGCTTTCATAAATAAACATTAACATTTAAGGAAATGTATAAATAAAACAAAAGCCTTTTAAACATGAACTTCAACATAATATGGCAAAAATAAAATTAAATAATTCCATTTACTTACTCACATGGATATTCTACTAGTCGAATAATCACATGCAATATCAATAACCACTTTCATAATGAGGGAATGTATAATGCCGGACATTCTGAAACATTTTGTCAAGGCCTCGGCCAAGACGTCTAAAATGATTAAGGCCTCGGCCAAAACCATAAATCAAATTGGGAAAGGGCCTCGGCCAATTCCACGTCTAGTTGTCTCATGAGACCTACCGATGCATCGAGGAGATATAGCGGGATCCACCCGTCACTTATTAAGTCCAATACATTCCTCATATGAATAAGTTTAAACATATCATAAACCATAACATAATCATATCACATAAAACATGCATAAAGGAAACATAAAATTTCCACATTTCAATCACAAGATATCAATACAATACATTGATATAATAAAAACGCTTTCAAAACCATTTTCAATACCAAAATAAAAGAAAGTTAAAACTTTGTATTTATTTTTCATTAAGAAAATGATGTCTTGTAGAGGAAGCCGAAACTCAAATAATGGTCACGGAGGTGGAGAAGTCTTTGTCGCCGCATAAGTAAGGAAAAAAAACATTCCCTTTTGTCTTTTAGCAAAACTCTTCGTATAAAAAAGATTCCTTTGGAATAAACGTAAAAGTCAAAGGGGTTTATACACCGTATAAAAGAAAGTTGTGTATAAAACCAAATATGCCTCAATGAAAGGGGATTGAGACGAAGTCCTTAAAAAGATATTTTTTAAAATAAAATAGATCTATTATGTGTATTCACTATAGGTACACATAAAGAAAGTATAAATACAAAATAGGACATAATAATATCATGACATAATTTGAAAGTACGAGATTAACCCAAAGAATGGAAATTGGGTGAAGAAGTTCCCTTACCTCGTGTCTGACTTGAATCAACTGTTCTTTAACCTCCTGAATAATAAACTAGAGTTAATATATACCTTATTAAGAACCATTTTCAATTTCATTATCCTTTTTATATCACTTATTACAATGATATGAACATTATGTAATTATTTAAGTTAATAACGGTCGTTTTGTCGATCTTTGGTACTTGAGTCAACAATAAAATTATTATAATTACAAGTTGTTTATGTTGTAGAATATCCATTATCTCCAGAATTATATTCATGATTTAGATGTCATATATATCTCATATATCCAGTATATACATTCATTTGTAATATTACGTAACATTTAGAGGTAAGAAATGAAATGCACCGTTCATGGAGACGGTAAGCCGTACGTACGCATGAACGCTACTTTCATTTCAATTTCATATTTAATGGAAAGAAATCATAATGATATAAATGTATAATAAAATTCCAGTATAATATAGTGTATAATACCATTTACTCCATCCTTTATACATCCCACATATGGCATTAACGATTCAAATCACTTTGAGGGGGCGGTAGTCCGCACTTCCTAAAAGGAAATTATCGCGTTTTACCCATAATGGAAATCATAAAGTATGCCATAAATGAGAAATAAAGAAGAATAAGTAAAACATAAACATATTATATATCATATATAAAAATAGTGACATCTTAATGGCCACCTTTGGAGGTGTTATATGAGTGTTGAACAATCATCGTTTCGTGAGGCAGAAATTCGCCATCCACAGAAACCGTATGTTATTTAACCATTAGATGTAGGTGTGTGTAAGTGTAGCTTGAATCCTTATTATAAAAACATCCTAGTATATTGAGGATACTGGTGTTGTTACAAAAGAAATGAATAAAAAGATTTTAGGGGGTTGGAGAAGATAAATAAAACAAAACAACATTAGAGAAGACATTACCTCAAAATCGGGTAACTCTTTCTGATTTGAGCCAAAGGCTTCCTTGGTAAGAGTTCTGCCCAAATTGAGGCTTCTAGGAGTAAGAGAGGGAAGTTGGGAGAGTATTTGGGCAGATTTTGGCCGAGCCAAATGGCTTGAAAGTGTAAATGAGGTGGGAGAGGTGGGGGCCTTTTATAATTGAGAGGAGGGGCTCTTTTGGAAAGAAATGTTACATTATTATACAATGATTTTCGGATTCTAAAGGTCCCACACTTATATAATTCGTGGATAAGGTGATAAGGGTTCGAATTCTCTTCATCCAATAGGCTTTGGACAAGTGTAAGCCTTGGATTTTTCATTATCTTCTCATTTTATTTAAATCGTCAAATAATGAGGTCATCGCTGCATCATAATGATGTCATAAATAATTTAATTTATTTAATGTCTAAAAATTATAAAACAAATACTATGATGTAGGAAAGATTTTTATATTTCTAATGAATATTTATAGTCAAAATTTGGACTTGTGTAACCCCACTTAAAAACTATTTTAGTAAAACAACTCATGTTTGTGTCAATTTAATTTTAACATTAAATAAAAATATATTAATGTCATTTTCCAACCAAAGTGGCTCCATGGGGTCCCCAAGTTGACCCATGGGTTGTCTTGGTCGGTCATGACTCATCCAATAGGAGTAGGACAAGTGTCAAGCTCATCTTATATTATTAAAACATTATTTTTACCTTAAACTACACTAATTACCTCTAATCGCGATTAAGAACTTAAAAGTTACTATTCACCAAAAAATTATTTTAATCTCATTGAACCACATTTTACTTCTTAATGACAACCATGTATGTCATATTTTTGAAAATAAAATCACAGAAGTGGTAATATTTTATTTTAACGAAAAATCAGTTTTTAACAACCACTTAGTGGTTTCACTATTCATCAAAAATTGAAGTTTTTCAGAATAAGGCCAAAATTTCACCCTAAGCTATAATTAATATTCCGAATTCAAAAATGATGTCTATTTTAAAAAATTCCAAACATATAGGTTGCATTAATTAATTTTACAATCAATTCCTGCTGTCACAACAAATAGCGTGTTTTTAAGAAACAATTTATATCAAAAGATTGGCAATTGTTTATGTCCAATTTCAATGTTAAATTAATTCTAATGACCACCATTGGATAAAATGGTAAAAATATATTCTAATTATACTTTAAAACCACTAAATAGTATAATTTATCACAATAAATTATTTTTATTAAAAAAAAATTTTAAGTAGTTATCACTATTCATAAAAAATTGGAAGTTCTCAGAAAATTACAAAAAATTCAACTTAGGATAATTTCGATATTACGAATACAAAAATGAAGTCCATTTTGAAATATAAAATTTCTATAATTTTAAAAAGTGGTTATTACTATTCATAACGGCTACATTGATTAGTTGCGGTGTGTTAGAACTCGAACTTGCGTACCATGCAAGCTATTGCATTATTAAATGAGAAGCGTATCATGGAAGCTCGGGGTGTTACATTCTCCCCTCCTTCAATAAATTGCGTCCTCGCAATTTGGAATTTTTCTTTGAAAATAAAAGGTTGAAAATAGAAAATACCTTTGTGGAAAACCCATATCGGAAATAAGGTTAATAAATATATAACATTAAAAGAAAACAAGATAAGTACAAAGGTCACCCGAGATAGCCCATTCTAGGATTCTATGAAAATATGGATATGGAGGAGAAACAAACCATCAAGGTCTGATGGAGAGTTATAGAAAACAGGATTAGGAGAAAGTTTAACTACAAGAAAATCACAAACTTGTGATTGGTTAAACAATCATTGATTCCCCAGTAGGAAAAATTAACCGACAACATTTTTGTTTTGAGTTAACTTTTATAAAGTTGAGAAATTTATTTAGGAGATTTTCTAAGAACGTAAGGGAATATATATACTTGTCATGTAGACTTTCATTCATTAATAAATTTTTACCACAAACCCATCTTTCACGCTAAAAGGTAATACAACTCAAAAGTATTATATTTATCCTAATTGTATAAGGTTCCAAATATTAACACATACCATTTAGATTAGTAAAATTATTTTGTAATAACCAGGGACTTCCTGTAGGCTAGTGGTAGGAAATAAAGGCCTGTCGCACTATGATTGTGGGTTCGATTCCTGCAGCTTTGTCCGACGCGACGGGTTATGGCCTACCCTGCAGGTTGTCCTTTTCCTAAAACTATAGTATTATAATATTCCAAAAATAATCTTCATAAAATTTTTTTAACCTTAAACAATACTATCCAAAGATCAACTTAATCCACTCCAACCTTTATACCTCTATCCAGACTTTCTCTAAAAGGTCTCTTAATTCCAAAATCAATTTATCAGATTCCCCAAAAAAATTAAAGTTTCTCTTTTTGTCACATACTAAAAATATTATTACCTTCATCATATTAAAACCTTACTGAAATCAACAAGTACTACAGTACAATCCTTATATATATATATATCACGTTATTCTAATAACCAGAATATAATCCATGAGTCCAAAAGCACCAATACATTAATTATTCTGCTTCAACTGTAGTAACAGCATAAGATTTTCCTTGATCCCTTGGCCTTTTCTGAGGTAAGTTTCCCTAACGATTAGTAAATTCATTTGTATAATGCCCCATTTCCCTACAATTGTAGCATCCAACATTGATAGCCTCTTTCTTTCCCTTGCAATCACGCGCCTGGTGACCTTTTTCTCCACATTTATAACAAACTCCCATTCCTTTTAGGCAAGTACCAGGTTGATTCTTCCCACAATTATCACATAATGGAAAATCCTTCTTTCCTTTTTTCCCTTTATCCGTCTCTTGTTCCACCGTTCTCTTCTTTTCTTGCTTTGCTTTAAAGTCATGAGACTTAGAGAATTCCTTTTCCGTCTTGATAGCACATGAGACAATATCTTCGTATGAAGAGAAGGTTTTTGATACTAAATCTTGATGGAGAAATGGTTTTAACCCATCAAAGAAACGATCAATCTTACCTCTTGGGTTACGTATATAATCTGTAGCATACCTCGCTAACCTTGTAAAGTTGTCCTCATACTTTGCGAAATTCTCATCCTCCTTTTATCTCAGACTCAAAAATTATCTTTCCATATCTGCTCGATGGTGACGAGGATAGTATTTTTCTAGGAAAATCTCTTTTAACTCCCTCCATTCCATATTCGATACATCATCATCTTCCTTTGTGTTTTGAATCAGTGACCACCACTGATCGGCATCTCTAGTGAGGCGGTAAACTGCCATGACAACCTTCTCCCTTTCGCTACTCCCCAAGGCATGGAATATTTTCTCTAAGAAGTTTATCCATTGCTCAGCTACTAATGGATTTGTACCCCCATTAAATGTTGGTGGTTGTTGCCTCATGAAGCGGTCTAACATTGATCCTCCACGTTGTGGATCAGGGTGATCCATACGAGTAAGTTTATTATTCATAACCTGAGTGAGTTGTCCCAGTATGTTAATAAGTTGATCAGCACCAGTTGTATCTCCAGCTCCGCAATAATTATCTTGAGCAGGAGGGCAATCCCTGCATGGAGTGCGTGCATTGATACGGTTTCCATTACTTCCACTAGGCGCCATTTCTAAACAATGGCATAAACTCTATTAGTTTATGAATCAAAATACATAATTCCATACTTGTAAGATACTTAACATAAATTGAACTATTTATTAATATAATCCATAAAAATGTTTTCTTTGAGGAAGTATATACTCATAACCCTTCATAGTGGTTTGTAAAGAAAATGAGAATTATCCTAAGCATATCCCCCGGGAGTGTCGTAACCAAGAGTGCAGCAAGGCCCGTTGTCGTGCACCAGTTCCTGTTCGAGTCTAGCTCAAAGCGGTGTTTTCAGGTTTTACCCCTAGGTACATCTGTGCCAGAGCCACCTCTACCTGCTCGTATCCAGACAGGGATGTATTTCTTGGAAAACTCACAAAATCTATATAATACCAAAATTCTAGGAAGTTCTTCTATACTAATCCTTAAAGTCTATCTTCAGGCTATGTTCTCTAATCAGAGTTTATCTAAATCTAGCTTCCAAGGTTAGTACTAAACTGCCTTTGATACCAACTGTAACGCCCCGACCCCAGCTACCCAAAGTCGGGGCATTACTTCGTAACATTGGAATGATCACAAAAGATCAAGTCTCGAAAGACCAATTAGTTTAGTAGCCTTGGAAACACTAGATACATTCATAAATGTTACATTACATCATAAAGTGAAAAACTAATAACAAAGTCTTCATAGTCCACACTCATATCCTCTTTTGACTATCCCTGCAGGTAATTTATAAAATACTTCTTCACATCCTGGAAAATATTAAAACATTGAAAGGGGTGAGCTTAGATGCTCAGTAAGGATAACAATAATGCGGAAGCTTTCATAAATAAACATTAACATTTAAGGAAATGTATAAATAAAACAAAAGCCTTTTAAATATGAACTTCAACAAAATATGGAAAAAATAAAATTAAATAATGCCATTTACTTACTCACATGGATATTCTACTAGTCGAATAATCACATGCAATATCAATAACCACTTTCATAATGAGGGAATGTATAATGCTGGACATTCTGAAACATTTTGTCAAGGCCTCGGCCAAGACGTCTAAAATGATTAAGGCCTCGGCCAAAACCATAAATCAAATTGGGAAAGGGCCTCGGCCAATTCCACATCTAGTTGTCTCATGAGACCTACCGATGCATCGAGGAGCTATAGCGGGCTCCACCCGTCACTTATTAAGTCCAATACATTCCTCATATGAATAAGTTTAAACATATCATAAACCATAACATAATCGTATCACATAAAACATGCATAAAGGAAACATAAAATTTCCACATTTAAATCACAAGATATCAATACAATACATTGATATAATAAAAATGATTTCAAAACCATTTTCAATACCAAAATAAAAGAAAGTTAAAACTTTGTATTTATTTTTCTTTAAGAAAATGATGGCTTGTAGAGGAAGCCGAAACCCAAATAATGGTCACGGCGGCGGAGAAGTCGTTGTCGCCGCATAAATACGGAAAGAAAAAAATTCCCTTTTGTCGTTTAGCAAAACGCTTCGTATAAAAAAGATTCCTTTTGAATAAACGTAAAAGTCAAAGGGGTTTATACACCGTATAAAAGAAAGTTGTGTATAAAACCAAATATGCCTCAATGAAAGGGGATTGAGACGAAGTCCTTAAAAAGATATTTTTTAAAATAAAATAGATCTATTATGTGTATTCACTATAGGTACACATAAAGAAAGTAGAAATACAAAATAGGACATAACAATATCATGACATAATTTGAAAGTAGGAGATTAACCCAAAGAATGGAAATTGGGTGAAGAAGTTCCCTTACCTCGTGTCTGACTTGACTCAACCGTTCTTTAACCTCCTAAATAATAAACTAGAGTTAATATATACCTTATTAAGAACCATTTTCAATTTCATTATCCTTTTTATATCACTTATTACAATGATATGAACATTATGTAATTATTTAAGTTAATAACGGTCGTTTTGTCGATCTTTGGTACTTGAGTCAACAATAAAATTCTTATAATTACAAGTTGTTTATGTGGTAGAATATCCATTATCTCCAGAATTATATTCATGATTTAGATGTCATATATATCTCATATATCTAGTATATACATTCATTTGTAATATTACGTAACATTTAGAGGTAAGAAATGAAATGCACCGTTCATGGAGACGGTAAGCCGTACGTACGCATGAACGCTACTTTCATTTCAATTTCATATTTAATGGAAAGAAATCATAATGATATAAATGTATAATATAATTCCAGTATAATATAGTGTATAATACCATTTACTCCATCCTTTATACATCCCACATATGGCATTAACGATTCAAATCACTTTGAGGGGGCGGTAGTCCGCACTTCCTAAAAGGAAATTATCGCGTTTTACCCATAATGGAAATCATAAAGTATGCCATAAATGAGAAATACAGAAGAATAAGTAAAACATAAACATATTATATATCATATATAAAAATAGTGACATCTTAATGGCCACCTTTGGAGGTATTATATGAGTGTTGAACAATCATCGTTTCGTGAGGCAGAAATTCGTCATCCACAGAAACCGTATGTTCTTTAACCATTAGATGTAGGTGTGTGTAAGTGTAGCTCGAATCCTTCTTATAATGACATCCTAGTATATTTAGGATACTGGTGTTGTTACAAAAGAAATGAATAAAAATATTTTAGGGGGTTGGAGAAGATAAATAAAACAAAACAACATTAGAGAAGACATTACCTCAAAATCGGGTAACTCTTTCTGATTTGAGCCAAAGGCTTCCTTGGTAAGAGTTCTGCCCAAAGTGAGGCTTCTAGAAGTAATAGAGGGAAGTTGGGAGAGTGTTTGGGCAGAGTTTGGCCAAGCCAAATGGCTTGAAAGTGTAAATGAGGTGGGAGAGGTGGGGGCCTTTTATAAGTGGAGAGGAGGGGATCTTTTGGAAAGAAATGTTACATTATTATACAATGCTTTTCGGATTCTAAAGGTCCCACACTTATATAATTCGTGGATAAGGTGATAAGGGTTCTAAATCTCTTCATACAATAGGCTTTGGACAAGTGTAATCCTTGGATTTTTCATTATCTTCTCATTTTATTTAAATCGTCAAATAATGAGGTCATCGCTGCATCATAATGATGTCATAAATAATTTAATTTATTTAATGTCTAAAAATTATAAAAAAAATACTATGATGTAGGAAATCGTTTTAGCTTTCTAATGAATATTTATAGTCAAAATTTGGACTTGTGTAACCCCACTTAAAAACTATTGTAGTAAAACAACTCATGTTTGTGTCAATTTAATTTTAACATTAAATAAATATATATTAATGTCATTTTCCAACCAAAGTGGCTCCATGGGGTCCCCAAGTTGACCCATGGGTTGTCTTGGTCGGCCAGGACTCATCCAATAGGAGTAGGACAAGTGTCAAGCTAATCTTATATTATTAAAACATTATTTTTACCTTAAACTACACTAATTACCTCTAATCGCGATTAAGAACTTAAAAGTTACTATTCACCAAAAAATTATTTTAATCTCATTGAACCACATTTTACTTATTAATGACAACCATGTATGTCGGATTTTTGAAAATCAAATCACAGAAGTGGTAATATTTTATTTTAACGAAAAATCAGTTTTTAACAACCACTTAGTGGTTTCACTATTCATCAAAAATTGAAGTTTTTCAGAATAAGCCCAAAATTTCACCCTAAGCTATAATTAATATTCCGAATTCAAAAATGATGTCTATTTTACAAAATTCCAAACATATAAGTTGCATTAATTAATTTTATAATCAATTCCCTCTGTCACAACAAATAGCGTGTTTTTAAGAAACAATTTATATCAAAAGATTGGCAATTGTTTATGTCCAATTTCAATGTTAAATTAATTCTAATGACCACCATTGGATAAAATGGTAAAAATATATTCTAATTATACTTTAAAACCACTAAATAGTCTAATTTATCACAATAAATTATTTTTATTAAAAAAGTTGTTTTAAGTATTTATCACTATTCATAAAAAATTGGAAGTTCTCAGAAAATTACAAAAAATTCAACTTAGGATAATTTCGATATTACGAATACAAAAATGAAGTCCATTTTGAAATATAAAATTTCTATAATTTTAAAAAGTGGTTATTACTATTCATAATGGCTACTTTGATTAGTTGCGGTGTGTTAGAACTCGAACTTGCGTACCATGCAAGCTATTGCATTATTAAATGAGAAGCGTATCATGGAAGCTCGTGGTGTTACAGTGGTGGTGAAAACCGATTATACCACGGTGTGGAGATGGTAAGTCGTATGTACGCGTGTGTGGTGATTTCATTTTTTGTAGGATGGATAGAATCTAGAATAATGTTATTACATAACCATAATAAAATATCAGTATGTAATTTATTCTTTATTTGTTACTTAATAATGTAAACAACAAAGGAAGAGAAAGTAGAAGAAGAAATGATGTTGAGAGAGTTGACAAATGTGACTACCTCTTCTTCAGAGAGTTCCCACTAGATTTAATCTTAAACGCACTAAGGTTGGTCTTTTGAAAAGACTAGAACCACTATAATGTGGATAAAAAAGTTTATAAGGTAAATTTTTAGGGTATGGACGAAATTTAATTCTCAAAATGAAGTGAATAAGTGAGGGAGGAAGATCCCTTTTATAATTGAGGTGAGGGGCACTTTTGGAATCTATAAAAATATAAAATTATAATAAAATATATCTCAATAAATTACCACCAAAATTTCATTTATTCAAATATATAATTTGATATGGTTTTAATTTCATCAAACAATAAATTTTTGACATGTTTTTCTATCTATTTAAACCTTATCATTTCAATTAACTCTAAGTTATTCTATTTTAATTTTTCAAAGGTAACAAATGATTCAATATTAAAATAGTTTAATTTTTACTTATTTAATGTCAATTAGACCATAAATGAATACTTTAGAATAATTTATACCATATAATAATTATTATATATTTTTTAAAAATGTTTTATGATTTTTGAAAATTTTTATAATAAATACTTTTTATAAAAAATCAACAATGTCAATTTTGACACTATTTAATTTATTGATTTTTAAAAATACGAAGATAAGATGTTATCCAAGAAAATAATATTTTATTATACATATAATGGGTCAATTTCATCTAGAAAATTATTTTTATATAATATTTATCCCAAATTATATTTATTTTTATATTTTTGATAACATTAAATTGGTATTTCCATTAATAAAATAATTACTACGTCTATATTATATAATTATGTAATATACATATTTGGTGAATAAAAATTAAAAATAATATAATATAATTAATAAAATTATTCTATATTTCAGGTGAATATTTTTAGACGAATATATCTTCTGTAAAATCCTATATTAAAAATGTTATATTTATTAAAACATGAATGTGACAACTTTAACATCACTTTAAATAAAATATTATAATTTTTATAATCCTATCCATATAGCACAAAATGGTTAATAAATAGACACTTGTATGATTATGGATTATATCTAGTTAACCAATAAAATTTGGTCATTTTTTATTGTCTTTTAATAGTTATTGTCATTTTAATAAAAATTATTTTATTGATTTTTCATCAATTAAATAAATTTTCCATCATTAATGTATAAGCTAATTAGGTAAATATATATTACCTAAAAATTAAAAATAAATTAACATGATAAATAAAATATATATATATTTAAAAATATTATTTTCATTTAAATTTTATTCTATATAACCATATATTAAAAATGATATAGTTATAAAAAATTGAGTAAGTCATATTTAACTTTTCTTTAAATAAAATAAATTAAATGTCGTAATCTCACCCAAGTGTCTTATAAAGAATACCATTTATGCCCAACGATTATTTAGCTTTAAAAATACTCATCCGATGATATTAGCACATGTATTAAGGTAATTTCATAATATTATTTTTACCCTTAATTACCCGATTTACTGTTTTATCGTATTAATAAAAATTACTGAAGTTATTATTCATAATGCCTAAAGAAAAAAATTAATCTATTTAAATAATTCAGACCTAATGATTCCAATTATGGAATATAATTTTTATAATTCAAAACACACAAGTTTCAGTAATAAATTTAAAATTAATCTCAGTGTCGTACAAATGGGTTTTTAAAAGTTAAAACATTATAAAAGATTGAAATGGTTTTACATAAAAATTCCTGGTATAATTAATTCCAATGGCCCAAAATATATAAAATTATAAAAATATATTCTATTTATACTTTAAAATCATTCAATAATATAATTTATCCACAAAAATTATTTCGATGAAAAAATATTTTTTCAATTAAAATTTAATATATTTTTACAATTCATCAAAACCTAAAACTTACAATAAAAATATCAAAAATTCATTCAGAGTTAATTTTTATGTCTATATTCCAAAGACGAATTTTATTTTTTAAAATAAAATATATAAAAGTTTTAAAAACTATATTTCAAATAGGTACTCCATCAAAAGATGGAAAAACTGTATTTTTTAAAAAATATTTCTTTTATTAGAAAAAATGAATTTGTTCATACATCAGGTATATGAAACATATAAAAGGAATTTTAAACATTTTATTGAATATATTACATATATATTACATTAATAAAATATATCAAAAGTGATTTTTTAATTTTATAAACCCACTTATTTTCATTTAAATAGTTTTTTAGAGGAAAGTTAATATTTTTCAAACCCACCATTATAATGACTAGCTTAGAAGGTAATGTAACAATATTTAGTTGTTTACTTAAACTTGGTCTTATGTGAAATTAATTCTATAAAAATAACTCGAAATTTTGTGTAACCCAAGACAAGCATAGTGTTGCGTATACCTCAAGCTAAGTTTTTGTTGTGTATAGTGCAAGTTTACCTTAGTATAGCGTGCAGCACAAGATATCAAAGAAATTAAAAAATATATCTCATAAAAATTTATGGGTGTTACATTATACCCCCTTGAAATTAATTTCTGTATTTAAATTCATTGAGGTTATAAATGGTTTAATACTTTAATGTTTCTTTTATAGAAACCCACATCGTAAAAGAGGATACTAGAACATCATTTTAAAAATCAATGTTTGAAACATAATGATTATTCAAAGTAACTCATCACTAGGTTTCCACATTGGATAACATAGGTGGGAAGTGAAAACATGGATATAGAAGTGAAATATAATCATAAAGTTCTTATGGAGAGTGATATAGAACATGATTAGAAAAAATTTAACAATCACAAAACCATAAATCTATGATGATCTAACGGACCATCATATTTCTCGGATAAGAAGGTACTAGGATAATATTTTTGGTTTCACTATCCTTTCCATAATGTTGAAGATTTTTTTATAAGAAAAATAATTACTTAATTTTGGTACAATTTAATCATTGGTCAAGACTTGAATAATTTCCACTTCATCTCTTATTTAAAGAGATGTTGTTGAGTTTTTCATTCCTAAAGTGTTAGTAGATGATGATATCTATAAATAGAATGATAATTTGTTCCATTTTTCTTTATCACAACAAAAAGGTTAGAAAAAAGTTATCAAATATGCATAATTTCACCTATAGTGGGATAATACTTTAATGTAACATACTTCATCCGAAGTTTAACTTATACTTTCCATAAATGGATAGCCTTACAATCCTACTAAAAGATAAAAAACTAAAACTTTATAAAGAGGTTAACTAAATCAGCTTAACATTTATCTCCTATATTACATAAGGTATCTCTCGTGGGTCACATTCCAAACATTTTAAAACCTTCATCATGTATTCTATGGAAAATAACCAAAACTACCATATATCCATATTTAAAACAAACATGTCTACTTATTATTAATTCTAAAATGTTGTAAAGTTCATCCATGATATCATAAACCACTTTTCAACAAATCCTTAATTAGTTTAAAGGAAATCATTACCATCCAATTTATTTATTCATAACCATCATATCATTATTTCATCATCTTGCACATGTTAAGAGTTATCCTTCCCTTAATAATTTCTTTTTCAACTTATTACCCCAATATCTTTTCATGGTTACTAGTACAATTTAGAAAATACATTCAAATACCTAAGAAAAAACAAATGTGTAAATATCTTTATAGGTTTCTTTATTCTATAATACCATAAAATTACTTATATAACATTATTTTTAATAAACATGTTATAATTCCACTATCTTCTTAAACTATTGACCAAGATTCATTGTTTTATTCCATAAAACTTCTTTCATCTCATATGTCATGTGTAGTCTCTTCATCATCTAAAACATAATTATTACCCATAAAACCATGGTTATTCTCTTGATGAGATTTTTGCATAGGGAATAGATTTTCGTAATTCCCATACATTCCACATTTAAAACATTTATCCATCCTGGATATCTTAGCAATACCATTATCCATTTCCTTTATGTTAACTAAAACCTTTTCCTTTGCAATTACTAGTTTTGTGTCCTTCTTTTCCACACTCAAAACAGATTTTAGTTCTTTTGAAACATTCTCCTTGAAGCCTCTTCCCATATGATTTACATGAGGAAAATTTAACTTTATTTCCTATCTGGTCACCCTTAAACTCAATATTTCTATTATTAGGTGGGTCATAAAACTCACCAAAGTTGAGATTATTGATCATATTATGATAGTGTTGATTAGGAATAATATATGTGTTTCACCTTCTTGCTCCCATTTCATTTGGTTTCTCATGAATAATATCATTTCATTGTCCATTATATTCTCTATTAACATGATTCCTCATGTTTCCATCAATTTTCTAAGTCCAAAAATAGAAAATTTTGAGCAAAAATAATCATAATAGAAGAACCACATAATTAATGGAAATTACTTTCAATCAATAACATCTTAGGTTTAATCTTATTTCATCCATGATTATTACAAAAATTATAGGACTCTAACCTATAATTAGACGTATCTATATGATATCCCTAGACATACCTTAAAACTATCTATAGGGATCCCACTAAAGTTTTCTCATTCAAGTATCCAAAGGTTAACTAATTATTCACTATGATACCAACTATAGATACCCAATCTTGACATACATGGACATTACATTTATTTTTAGAATAATTAATACATGAAACAAAAAAACACCCAAAGACCATATTAGTTAAGTGAATTTGGAAACATAGAACACATTCTGCAAACTTGGCGAAAGATCTTTAACATCTCTTGTAAAGATCTTCCCTTTTAGTTTTCCTACCTAAAACCTTTCTTTATATCCAGGGGAAAATAAAACCTATGAAAGTGGTGAGATCAAATTATCAGTGAGGATAAACATGGAGAATATAAAACAAAACATAAAAATAATAATGTAATAACATGAACATAAATTTTGAAAATCATACCCTCTATAACAAATATAAAAATCTTGAGTCATGAAATAAATCATGGCAGTTTGTAAGGAATAAATTATAATATAACAAGAACCATGATAAAATAGAATTGGCATAAAACATGGAGTTGTGAAAAATAATAAATCATAGAGAATAATTTCCATATCATCCAAGGATTATTGAAAAGACCATCATCATGGAAAAATTCAATTACTAAACTGATTTTTCTCCCCGTTACATCCTTGTATTGCTGAACTATATTTACTTATCAGTATAGCCCTGTATTAATGAACTGGATTTACTTGTCATTTCAATCCTATATATCTCATGAGATATAAATATTTACCCAATTAATCGGAGGTAGATATAGGTGTAACCCATATCATAATGAAATATTTCTTACATTTTTTACAAAAAAACCATCAATCATTGATCATAGCGTAACCCAAAGAATAAAATGGGCTTCTTAGACATCATTTCGTAACAACATAATCCATAAAAAAAATTGATTTCATAAATATAATTCCATAATAAATACAATGAAACCATATGGATAATATGAATATTATATTTTAAACATACCCTTATTAAATAATTTCATCTTAGATGAAAGAAAATTTTGATAAAACACTGTAAATTAATTTTTGAGGAAAATATCATTTCTTCTTAAAAAATGTCTTCCTTTATTAAAGTACCTCCCAATTTTAAAAGAAAATAATTTATTTGAAAATAACCTTTAAATTTTTTAAGAGAATATTCATGTAAATAAGGCATTAAGAAGACATAAAAATCCATTCTTTTTGTATAAGTAAAAAATCATTCTCCTCGTGCTTTTGTTGAAAAAGTCAAAAAGTACCTTGTATTGAAAATGAAAAAAGATTCCTTTCATATAATTTAATAAAAATTAACCAAGGGGTACAATTGAAATTTAAAATTTTTAGAATAATATAAATAATATTTTGGAATACATAATTATGAAACATGTACATGGATGAAAAATATATCCCAGTAAATACTTTCGTATAAACAATCTCATATAATAATGAGATTGTGAAATTATCCCATACCAGTTTATAATCAATTGAATCATATGATTCATAAAATAAATAAAATTATATAAAATTTTAAATATCATAACCTTTATGATAATAACCAAATAATTCATGAGAAGGATAAACATCATACAAAAAAAAATAGGTGGTTTATAAGGCATATGTCCCACAGAAATAAAAGTGAGACAAAATAATCCCTTACCTTAGGTCTGATATAATTTTTATGTATCTGAACCTCCTGTATAATTATTTAAATGTCATTGAATTATTTTAGAATCATAATCATTTTTATGGTATCATATATTATCATATTTTCATCTATTCATTAATACCATTTTATTATTACTCGTTATTCAGGTATTAAAGGCTTCATTTTCTTTTACATATTTGGTCAAATAAGTTTCAGTTATCCTTCTTAGGTCAAAGTAATATCATTAGAAAATGATATTAACATAATATATATCATATTTATTCATTATTTACATTTATATAATCATGTATTAATAGATATCATGTAGAATGAATCGCATCACATGGTGGAGATGGTAGGTCATACGTACGTACGAGTGATAATATCATTCCCATAATTGTGAAATGGTATGGAAGGGAATTGTATAAAATTTTCTCCATAATCAATTTCATGTAATAATAATCACATATAGTTATTATTTCCATCATTAAACCTACCCATTTATGGTGGTGGTGAAAAACATATTACACCACGGTGTGGAGACGGTAAGTTGTACGTACGCACGTGTAGTGATTTCATTTTTCAAAAGATAGAAAAAAGTGGAATAAGGTTGTTAAATAACAATAAAATTATATCATTATTTAGGTTATACTGGATTTATTACTTAATAATGGAAAACATATAGGAAGAGTAAGTATAAGAATAAATGATTTTGAGAGATTCGGTATAGGATATTACCTCTTCTTCGATGATCTCCCCCTAGATCTTCTTTTAAAGGCACTAAGGTTGGCCTTTTTAGAAGACTAGAACCTATAGAATGTGAATAAGGAAGTTGAAAAGAGAAATAGTTAGGGTATGGAATATTTTAAACGCTCAAATTTAAGTAAACAAGTGAGATAAAAAGTTCTCCTTTATAATTGAGGTGCGGGGAACTTTTGGAATCTCCCAAAATATTAATTTATAATAAAATCTATCTCAATAGAAATACCATAATAATTTTATTTATTAAAATATATAATGAGATAAGTTTTTAATATTATCAATAAACAAATTTTAGACAAGTTTTTCGGTCAATTTAAACCTTATCATTTCAATTAAACCTTAGTTATTCTATTTTAATTTTTACAAAGGTAACAAATTATTCAATATTAAAATAGTGCAATTTTTACTTATTTAATATAAATTAGACCATAAATGAATAAATTTTAAAATTTTAGACCATATATTAATAATTATATTTTTTAAAAAAATGTTTTATGATTTTTTTTATAATTTAATAGTACATTATTTTGATAAACAACCAATAGTGTAAATTTTGACACTATTCAATTTATTGATTTTTAAAAATTTAAAGGTAAGATGTTATCCTAGAAGAAAATATTTTTTTATACTTATAATGGGTCAAGGTCATCTAAAAAATTATTTTTTATATATTAATTATTCCAATTATATTTATTTTAATATTTTCAATAACATTAATTTTATATTTCTATTAATAAAATAATCATTACATTCTTATTGTATAATTATTTAATATAAATATTTGTTGGATATGATTAAATATAAAATACCATAAAAAAGATAATTCTTCTATATTTAGGATAAATATTTTTAGTTTAATATATCTTCTGTAGAATCCAATATTAAAAAATGTTATATTCATTAAAACATGAATATGACAACTTTAACATCACTTTAAATAAAATATTATAACTCTCATAATCCTTACCATATAACTCCAAATTGTTAATAAATATAACCTTGGATGATTATGGTCGATATATACTTGAAAAAAAATATTTGGTCAAGTTTTGTTTTCTTTTAATTATTATTATCATTTTAATAAAAAATATTTTATTAATTTCTCATCAATTAAATATTTTTTTCATCATTAATGTATAATCTATTAAGGTAAATATTTATTTCTTAAAAATTACAAGTAAATTTCCATGATAAAAAAAAATATTAGATATAAAATCAGTATTTATAGTCTAATTTATCTTTTATAAAACTTTATATTAAAAATGATATAGTGATAAAAATTTTAGTAAGACATATTTAACTTTTCTTTAAATAAAATAAATCAAATATATTAATCTCATCCAAGTAGCCTAAAAAAAATAAAATTTCAACACCAAGATGATTTAGGTTGAAGAAAACTCATCCAATGATATTATTACAAGTTTTAATGCAATTTCATATTATTACTTTTACCCTTAATCACCATTTACTTTTTTACCGTATTAATATAAATTACTAAAGATACTTTTCATAATAACAAAAAAATAGAGAAATTTACATAATTTGGAAAAAAAATTCCAAATATGGGAACTATTTTTCAAAATTCAAAACACAGAAGTTGCAGTAATTAATTAAAATTAATCTCATTATCTTAAAAATGGGTTTTTAAAAGTTAAAACATTATAAAATATTGAAATGGTTTTACATCCAAATTCATTGTAAAATTAATTACAATGACCAAAATTTTATTAAATAATAACAATAAATTTTTTTATACTTTTTGAAACAATAAATAATATAATTTATCCTCATAGATCATTTTTTATGAAAAAAGTTGTTTTCAGTTAAAATTTAATATATTTTTACTATTCACAAAAACATAAAACTTATCAGAAAAAATATCACAAATTCATTCAATGTGAATTTTTATATCCCGATTACAAAGAAGAATTTTATTTTATTAAATAGAATATATAAAAGTGTGAAGAACTAGATTTGATATGGGTGCTCCCTCAAAAGGTGGAAAATCTATATTTTTTGAAAAATTATTTATTTTATCTGAAAACAGGAATTTGTTATTATATCATGTCAAGAAAACAAATAATATGAATTTTAAACATTTTATTGAATATATTAATTGTATATTAAATTAATAAAATCCATAAAAATGATTTTATTATTTTATAAACTCACTTATTTTCATTTAAATAGTTTTTCAGAGTAAATTTAATATTGTTCATACCCACCATTATTATGACTAGGTTATAAGGTAACATAATAATATTTAGATGTTCATGTAAAATTGGACTTGTGTCAAATTAATTCCATCAAAATAACTTGAAATTATGTATGACATAATCCAAGCATTGTGTTTTTTATACCACAAGCTAAGCCAGTGTTGCGTATAGAATAATCTTACCTTGGTGTAGCGTACAAGACAAGATATCAAAGAAATTCAAAAAATATATCACATAAAAATATTGGGGTGTTATAGTTTTCATGATTTTTGGTTCATCTAATTGGTTCTTCTCTTCTGATTGATGTTTGTCCCCTCATGATTTTCATTAACTCATAAAAATAATATCTCAACCATTTCTTCCTTCCATTATTGTTTTTTATCTCTATATTTATAATTCAATTTAAAAAATGGCTCTCAAGTTTTCATTTTACAGATTTTCATTGTATTTTATTTTTCATAATAAAATTACGAATTTTTTTCATTATATGATTTTTAGAAAAACTCTCATTATCATTTCCTATTTCTAATGGATTATCCTTTTATTCAGAAACATTTTGTGTGGAATTTTCATTTCTTTCATTTATTTTTATTTAAATTTTATGTATACATTTATTTGAATAATGAAAAATACAACCAAATTTTTCTATAACAACTTCATAAATTTCTTTTGGAAATAAAGTAAAATAAATATTTCAATTCAAAATTTCAGTAAATTTATATAAACATTGTTTTTATAATTATAATTAATATAATTCACATAATATTTTAAAACTTTTTTTAAAAGAATGTATTGTTTTCAAAGGGAGATAAATCAAAATTCCAAAATTCAAAAAAAGGTAAATTAATTTTTTTCTAATTTTAATAAAATGGTTGATTATTTTATGAATTTCAACAATCATTAAAATTATTTTTTTGATTAAATAAATCCACTTCCTGAATTTTAATTTTGAAATTTTTGGTTATTTTAGTTAACACTTTCATTTTTTTCATTCTACCCACAATCTTAATTATTATTATAATATAATGAAATATTAAATTTGATATTTGTATTATTACCAAAAAAATTATTTGAATATGATATCAATCATAAATTTATAGAGGCGATAACCATTTTTGGTGTGATTAATTTTTCTCAAACACTACAGAAACATTTAGAAAAATAAATAATCTATTTTGATATATGTTTTGATAGTGAAATCTTATTATACACACCCTAGTACATATTAAATTTTAAAAATCCATAAGTTTCTTGTGAACATTGATAGTAATAGGGAGTGAATTATCTCTATTAGTGAAACAATTTGAAGAAATAAAACAATTTATGATATGTGAATTCATATAATAAAAAAATAAGTGTTATAATACTTTATATTCATAAAATTATATATATTTATCTGTTCTAAAGAGTTATTGATGTGAGGATACTTTATACAAAATATAAGGACTATGTGTGTGTGTGTGTGTAAAAAATAGCCTTTTAGGATTCAAAAAACATATTTTATATATTTTTTTTAAAATATGAATATTACTAAATCAAATAGGATAAATATGAATCAAAAATAAATGGATGCCAATTATATTACAGAAGACTATGATTATGGGGTTAAAGAGTACATAATGTTTTCCATATATCAGGTTTATGACCCTTATCAAATCATATGTATGTGATTACTTTTTTATTATTAAAGACTAATTAATCCATAGTATTTAGAAGACCACTTTATTTGTCTCATAATATATCGAAGCTATAAATGTCGGACTAAACAAGGGGAAAAAATAAATATTTCTAGTGATTGGTATAACACTTTGTTTTATGGATCATATGATATGATTATAAGTTTTAATGGAGATGAAGATCGTATCAGTGATATAATTATTAGTTTAAGTGATGATGAATATTATGTTAAGTAAATGAAAGTGAAAATTAAAGATTAATTTTATTGGAACCAAGGTTGTTCTTTGCTGGATATGAAGTTTGGTTTGGGTTTTTTGTCAATCCACTTGGATGATCAGGGAGTTTGCAGGGAAATTATTCTTATGGTTCATGTAGAAAGTAGTGTTGAATGTGGCATTGTTTCCTAGTGTTTTCCAAATTTTTGGGTCACAAAATTAGATAATGGAGAAAGGTATCTATGGAAAAGAAATTTGGGTGAAATATTAATGGTGTGTTGGAAATATTCCCACAATGAATGTTTGGAGATCATCACATCAAAATATTGAAAATAAAAAAGGTGCATGAATGATTTATATGTGAGAGAAACAAGTGGTTGCATGAAAAAGAGTTATGTTCCCAACGCGATGTCAAAAATGGTGTTACATGCTCGAAGAAAATCTAACGCACACTGATGAAGACACATCATAATAATTCATGCAAAGGTGTTGAGACATATAAATATGTGGCTACCCTACTCAAGACTAAGAACTTTATCTAATGAAGATCTGGTGTATCTTCCATGCAAAAGAGTTCCACGCAGAAGACTTTCACGCTGTAAATCTTAGTCACATGATGTTCCTTAAGTCTATAAAGACCAGGTGAATCTCACGGTGTGATTACACAAAATATAGGGGTTGTATGAAATAAATATTTCATGTTAATTACAAAACATGCATGCAATAATAGGTGTTGCGTATAAGTGTAGAGTTTATCTTCTAACAGGGTTTTGATAACTGGTTTCTTTGATCAATGTTCTCAAGTGCATCAATTATGGTCAATAGTGCAAGTAGAGTATAGCGACCCATACTTTACATACATGGTTAATACTTCAAAATTTAAGCATACTTATTACAACATATAACAAAACCATGAAAGGACCATATATGTATAGTGTCTTTAGAAACTGGGAAACATAAACAACTGGTTAATAAAGCATCTACATTGTCTCTAATTTATTTCAATATATCTATAGTCCCTTTTTGGCATATTTTACTTAATAACATTATTGCTAACCTGAGGAAAGAAAACATACAAAAGGGTGAGCTCAAATTCTCAGTAAGGGTAAACAAAAGAAATATCAATCACATCAAATTCATAAGAACATAACATTTTGGAAATCCTACCCTGCAAAAGAGTTCATAATTTCATTACATGGGATAAATCATGGTAGTGAAATGTAATCACAATACTCATAACTTAAAACATGAAACTTTGTGGCATACACACATAATCATAGAGAATCATTTCTTATTAGTCAAGACTCATTTCTAAGACAATCTTAGTGGACAAAGTCCATTTCTGAACCGAGTTCACTCCTCGTTTCAGTCCTGTTTCACTGAACCGGTTTAACCTGTCGTTCCAGCCATGTCTATATCATGAGATATAAAATATTTACCCAATTAAATGGAGGTAGATATAGGTCCCACCCATCTCATAATGATACCATTCTTATGTGTGCCACAAAATCATAAATCATACATCATTGAATAACCCATGTAATAAAAATGGGATTCTTAAACATCTTGACATCATAAAAAAATTCATATATGATAAAGGAATTGATAAAAATAATTCCCTCACAACGTAATCAAATCAATGTAAAAATAGGAATAGAAACAGAACCCTATATTATCTTAGATGGAAAATAATTTTGATAAAACACTTGAACTCCATTCTGGAGGAAAATATCCTTTCTACTTCAAAAACATTTTCTTTTCTTAATATGTCATACAATTTTAAAATAAAAGAAGTTGATTAAAAATAAACTTGAAAACTTGTAAAGTAAGATTCTTGGAAATAATGTTTTAAAAATCCATTCATGCTGTATAAGTTAAAAAAACATTCTTCTCATACTTTTGTCAGAAAAGTCAAAAAAGTACCTCGTACAAAAAACGACAAAAGATTCCTTTCATATCCTTTACTAAAAACTCACCGAAGGGTAAAATTGGATTTAAAAAATTTTATGTGGATGGAAAAAATATTACATATTGAGGGAATATGGATGTGGATGATAAAATACACCCCCATTAAATACCAAAGTATAAACAATCTCAGATAAAAATGAGATTGTGATATTTTCCCTTAACTTAGGTCTGATTTGCTTCGTAAGTGTCTGAACCTCCTGTATAATGATTTAAATAATGTTATTGAATTATTCTAGAATCATACTTATTGTTATTATATCATATATGGTCATATTCTTAGCTTCTTATTAGTAATATTTCATTACTACTTGTTATTCGGGTGTTTATTACTTTTTGTTCTTATGCATGTTTTGTCGAATAAATTATTATTCTTCTCTTTAGGTTATAGATACCTCATTTCCAGAATGATATTAGTGTAATATATATCATATTCATTCATTCAATCCATTTATATATTAATTATGCAATGAAGATCATGTAGAACGAATCGCATCACATCGTGGAGACGGTATTCCGTACGTACGCATGAGCGATGATATCGTTCCCATGATCGTGGAATTGTATTGGAGTGTATGTATACTATTTCATAATAAATACCAATTTACAATAATCACATATAGTTATTATTTACACCATTATACCCATACAAGTAAGGTGGTGGTGGAAAATAGATTACACCACGACGTAGAGACGGTATTCCGTATGTACGCACGCCCGGTGATTTCATTTTCCGTAGGATGGATAGATGGTGAAATAGGGTTGTTTCATAATTATAATAACATATCAGTATATGAGTTATATTGATGTTATTAATTCATAATGAAAAAACTAAAGAAGAAGAAGTGGAAGAAGAAATAAAGTTGAATGAATTGGTAACAGACATTACCTCTACTTTGAAGCGCCTCTTTGAGACCTCCTCATAGGGCACTAAAATTGTTCATTGAAGAATACCAGGACCTCAAGGGTGTTTCTAGGGAAGTGGGGAAGTGAAATGGTCAGGGATATTTCGATCTTGAAGGCTCAAATTGGTGTGAGGAGGAGAGGGAGAAGGTTCCCCTTTATAAGGGAGGAGAGGGGCACCTTTGGAAATATAAGAAATATTAGTTTATATTAAATCCAAACCCCACTTAAAAACTTCCAAAATGACTCATATCTGAAGATTAGATGATATAAGGTTGTAATCGCATCAACCAATAAAATTTAGACATGTTAGGAATTTATTTTAAACATTATCAACTTGATTGGTCCATATTTATCAATTTAATTTTATTTGTGGTAATAATATTCTAAATTTTAAATTATTATAAATAATTACATATGTGTTGTGAATTTTCCATAATTTGACACTTTTGGAAATTTCTGACCATATAAAGTTTAATTTATAATTTTTAAATATTTTTGTGATTTTTAAACAATTTTATAATATGTTGTTTTTATAAAATAGCAATAGTGTCAATTTTGACACTATTCATTTATTTGAATTTAAATAAAATATATACAGAAGATATGTTTGAAATAAAAGTTTTAATATATTTATAAAATGTCATATGTATCTATAAAATTAGTGGAGCACATTAAATAATTCATATAATATTTATTTTAATATTTTTAAAAACATTTATTTGATATTTTAATTAATAAAATAATTTCAACATCACTATTGTGTCATAATTAATGATAACTATTTAATCCCTAAAAATTCTAAATAAATTTATATGATGTAGATAATTGTATTAGCTTTCTTGAGACTATTCATGTTTGAATTTTCATAAAGTTTATCACTAAATTAAAATTATTATACTTATAAGATTTAAGAAAGTATCATGTTGTCACATTCTTTGATTTTAATAATAATTAAATTATTTTCATGGCCAAAAGTCCATTAAATGAATCTAATCCGACCCTTAGGTGATATGTCTCTACTTTTAGTCATCTAATAGGATTTTGGAAGGTGTTAGGGTAATTTTATAATCTTATATTTACCCTTAATTTTCCGATTTACCTTTAACTATGGTAAATAAAATTTACCGTAGTTACTATTCATAATGCCCAAAAATAAAAAGTAGTCTATTAACATAATTTGGACCCACTGATTCTAAATATGGAATACATTTTTCAAAATTCAAAACATATAATTTGCAGTAATTAATTTAAAATAAATCACGTTGTTAAGAAAACGGGTTTTAGAAGTTAAAACATTACCAAAGATTGAAATGTTTTTACCTATGAATTCAATGTGAAATTAATGATAATGACATACATTATATTAAATGGTAAAAATATATTCTATTTATAATTTAAAACCATTCAATATTATAATTTAACCATATAATTATCTCAATGAAAAAAGTTGTTTTTAATTAAAAATTATCGTATTTTTACTATTCATCAAAATATGAAAGTTATCAGAAAAATATCAAAAATTAATCCAAAGTAAATTTTTATATCCTGATTCAAAAGAAGAATTTTATTTTTCCAAATTGAACTTATAAAACATATCAAAAACTAGATTTAATGTGGGTGCGCCATCAAAAGGCGGAAAAACTGCATTTTTTGAAAAATACTTATTTTACCCGAAAAATTTATTTTGTTCTCTTACCATGTTCTAGAAAATGTGTAAGATGAATAATAATGTTATAAAATTAAAAATGTAGTTAATAATATTCATAACAGGTAGTCCATAATAATATATCGTTATTTAGTGAAACCCGATATTACGTACTACACACGCTATCGAGGAAGGTCGTGATTGCGTGTAATGCAAGCCAAGTCCATATTGTGTGCTGTGAAAGATTACTTTGGTGTTCCGTATAACATAAGACATAAAAAAATTCTCATAAAATCTCAGGGTGTTACATTCTACCCCCCTTAAAATGAATTTCTCCCTCAAAATTCGTCACTTCATTACAAACAGATGATGATACCTCTCCCTCATCATATCCTCAAGTTCCCATGTAGCTTCTTTTAATTGGTGGTTCCTCCATAAAACTTTCACCATGAGATTGGTCTTGTTCTTTAGGACTTTTTCACTATGATCCAGAATCTCTATCGGTTGTTCTTCATAAGAAATATCTTGCTCCAGCGGTACAACTTCTCAGCTGAGTACATGTGAAGGATCAGGTATGTACTTTCTCAAGAAAGATACATGGAACACATCGTGAACTTGAGAGATATTTGGTGGAAGCACCAATAGGTAATCTACCTTCCCAATATGATCCAGAATTTCAAAAGGACCGATATATCTAGGGCTCAACTTTCCCTTCTTTCCAAATCTCATTACCCTCTTACAGGGAGATATTTGTAAGAACACTTTATCACCCACTTCAAACTCCAGATCTTTTCTTCGGTTGTCGGTATAACTTTTTTTTCGACTATAAGCTGCTCTTATGTGTTGTTGAATAGATCTGACCTTTTTTGCCATTTCATCAACAAGATCAGGTCCTAATAGCTTTCTTTCCCCAACTTCATCCCAGCAAGTTGGAGTCCTGCATTTCTTTCCATAGAGAGCTTCATAAAGAGCCATCTGAATACTGGAGTGAAAGCTATTATTATAAGAAAATTCCACCAAAGGTAGGTGTTGATCCGAACCACCTTTGAAATCTGTAGAGAAAGCTCTCAACATATCTTCTAGTATTTGAATTGTCCTCTCAGACTGACCGTCTGTCTGAGGATGATAAGCAGTGCTGAAACTCAACACTGTATCCAGAGTATGCTGAAGACTTCGCCAGAACTTTGAGGGAAACCTCAAATCCCGATCAGATATAATAGAAAGTGGTACTCCATGCAATCTTACCACTTCCTTTACATATATCCTGGCAAGATGATCGAGAGAGAAATCCCCTCTAATAGCAATGTAGTGTGCAGACTTTGTAAGACGATCAACTATGACCCAGATAGCATTATTTCCATTGGATGTTTTAGGAAGTCCAGTGACAAATTCCATAGTGATGTTTTCCCATTTCCATTCTGGTATGGGTAATGGTTGTAACATCCCCTTAGACTTCTGTCTCTCAGCTTTAACTTGCTAACAAACCAAGCATCGAGAGACATATTCAGCAATATCTCTTTTCATTCCATCCCACCAGAAGTACTCTTTTAGGTCCCTATACATCTTCGTGCTTCCAGGATGAATAGAGAATGAAGAACTATGAGCCTCATCCAGCATCTCCTTCTTTAATTTGGGGATGGGAGGAACACAAACCCGATTCCTGAACTTTATTATCCCATCACAATCAAGGTTGAATTCAGGAACATTTCTCAACTTCTTTTGTAACTCGACATCTTCTTTCTGTGCATCTTGAATCTTCACATGTATAGATGGTTGAACATTCATTTGAGAAAGATAAGATTTCTACCCTTCCATTAAAATTCCAAGATCCATCCTTTGTAAATCCATAAATATTGGATCTTTTTTGATCCTCATCATGGATAAGCTAGCATGGTCTTGTCAACTTAATGCGTCTACTACCTTGTTTGCTTTCCTAGGGTAGTATTGAATTGAGCAGTCGTAATCCTTAATCAGCTCCAACCATCTTCTTTGACGCATATTCAGCTCCTTTTGTGTGAAAATATACTTTAAACTTTTATGATCAGTATAAATATCACACCTTTCACCATAAATGTAATGCCTCTAAATATTTAATGCAAAGATTACCGCAGCTAACTCCAAATCATGAGTTGGGTAATTTTGCTCATGGATTTTCAACTGTCGTGCGGCATAAGCTATCACCATATCATTTTGCAAGAGAACACACCCCAGTCCCTTCTTGGATGCATCACTGTAGATCACAAACCTTTCTCCACTGCAAGGTAGTGTGAGCACAGGTGCACTGGCTAACCTTCTTTTTAGCTCTTTGAAATTTTCTTCACATTCCTCCGTCCAAACAAACATAACTCCTTTTCGAGTCCACTTGGTGAGTGGGTTAGATAACCTTGAAAAATATTTCACAAAACGTCGGTAATATCAAGCCAAACCATGAAAACTTCGGATCTCAGTTACGGTTGTTGGTCTCTACCATCCTTCGATAACCTCTGTTTTTGCTGGATCCACATATATCCCCTCTTTTGAAATTATGTGACCCAAAAATGCAACTTTTTTAAGCCAAAATTCACACTTGGTAAATTTGGCATAAATCTTCTCCTTTCTTAGGGTCTTTAAAACAATTATCAATTGATCTTCATGTTCTTCCTTGCTCTTTGAATAGACAAGAATATCATCTATAATGACTACCACAAACTGATCAAGATAGTCTCTAAAGACTCTATTCATCAGATCCATGAAGATAGTAGGGGCATTAGTAAGACCAAATGGAATCACTATAAATTCATAGTGTCCATACCTTGTACGGAAAGCCATCTTTGGTACATCCTCCCTTTTGACCCTTAATTGATGATATCCTGAATGAAGATCAATCTTAGAAAAGTATTGAGCTCCATGTAGTTGGTCAAATAGGTCATCAATGCGTGGGAGAGGATATTTGTCCTTGATAGTGATCTTATTAAGTTCTCGATAATCAATGCAGAGTCTCATTGATCCATCTTTCTTCTTAACAAACTGAATAGGTGCTCCCCAAGGTGACACACTAGGGCGTATGAATCCTTTATCAAGATTCTCTTGGAGTTGCTTCTTTAATTCCTGCAACTCAATTGGGGCCATTCTATAAAGTGTCTTTGAAATAGGCAAAGCACCCGGTATGAGTTCTATTGGAAACTCAACTTCACGATTTGGTGGAAGACCTGGCAATTCTTCCGGAAAGACATCATAAAATTCTCGTACAATGGAATATTATTAATCGGGAGTTTCTCTCCAACCATTTGAGATAAATAACCTTCATTTAGTAGAATCAAGACCCATAAGATAGAAAAAAATTTCACTGGAAGGTTATGTTCATCCTTGCATCGATAGACGATCATAGATTGATCTAGATTATGAAATGTGAATTCCCTTCTTTGTAAATTGATATGAGCTCCATATAAAGAAATCAATTCCAAGCCAAGAATCATATCAAATTTCACTATAGGAAGGATCACAAGATTTTCAGGAAGCACTTTCCCACAAACTTCAATCAGAGAAGAATTGTAAACTTTTGATACGACTATTGTGCCATTAGGAGTTGTCACAGCCAACTTAATATCTAATTGTTGAGGTAATACGGTGATACCCTTAGAAAATTATTCAGAAATAAAAGAGTGGGTGGATCCAGAATCAAATAAAACATTTGCTACTTTATAGTGGATGGTAAGTGTACCTATCACCACTTCGTTGTTGTACTCCACATCACCAATAATAATTTCATGTGACTTTCTTTTCTCTTTGGCCTTAAGAGTTTGTTGACTTCGATCATCATCATCAATCCGTGGATTTGGGCATTGATTGGCATAATTCTCCATCTCCTTGCACTTGAAACATTGAAGTGTAGTAGGTTCATTCTGTGTATCCCTTCCTTTGTTTGCATCATTAGACATCTTCTTCCCATTATTTCGACATTCAATTTCCCGGTGACCTTCTTTTCCACACTTATAACATTTTCTTGTCCCCTTAAGACAATTTCCTCCATGTTTCTTTCCACACTTTGAGCATAAGAAAAAACTCATATTCTTTTCAGTGTGGTCTTTAGATTTTCCTTTGAATTCCATTTTCCTCTTCTTATCAAACCCATGTGACTGATGGGTTACACCAATCTCCATCTCAACCTTGAGAGCACATCAGACAATTTCCTCATAGCTATTGAAGTCCCTTATGGATAACGCCCTTCGAAGACTTGGTTTTAATCCACTAAATAATCGATCGATCTTACTCTCAGGTTGGATAATAATTCTGGAAGCGTGCCTTGCAAGTCTTGTAAAATTTTCTTCGTAGGTACCAACGGATTCATCATCCTTTTGCTTCAGTTCAAGAAACTCCTTCTCCATCTTTGTTCGAAGAATACGAGGGAAATACTTATTGAAAAATAAGTTCTTGAACTCGTCCCATTCCATAGACTCAATTTCATCCCATTGCCTCATATTATTAATAAGATTCCACCATTGATCAACATCACCTTCCAAATGATACACTGCTAAGATGACTTTATCATGTTCATAACATTGAAGAACTGAAAATATGTTTTCAGTGGTACTGATCCATTGTTCAACCACTAATGGATCAGAAGGACCGCTGAATGAAGGTGGGCGCTGCCTCATGAAGGATTCGACAGAATGTTTCTCCTTCCTTTGCTCATTTGGAAGTCCTACATGATTCATAGCTTGAGAAAGTTGTGTGAGCATGGCTAAAAGATTTTTCATTCCAGATCCCATAACGTTTGGTTGCTCAGGGGGGCAATCAATGCGTTGCCCATCGCATTCCGCATTAACACGGTTTCTTCGGGTTCCAGCCATTGACTAAAACCAAGAAGAATAGTGTGAGCAACACTAATTATAATAGGAAAACCACATAATCAAGAATAAAATTTCACACTTAAGGTCTTATCATAGGTTTTTCATGGCCATTTCTAAAACACTAAGATTGTGTTCTATTCTTAGACATATCCTCAGGTTTCTTACTAAGGCTTTCACATCCTAGTTTCCAAAGGTTGACTATACCTTTCCTCTGATACCAACTATAGCGCCCCATACTTTACATAAATGGTTAATACTTCAAATTTGAAGAATACTTATTAAAACATATAACAAAACCATGAAAGGACCGTATAGGTATAGTGTCTTTAGAAACTGGGAAACATAAACAACTGGTTCATAAAGCATCTACATTGTCTCCCATTTATTTCAACATATCTATAGTCCCTTTTTGGCATATCTTACTTAATACCCTTCTTCTTGACCAGGGGAAATAAAACATACAAAAGGGTGAGATCAAATGCTCAGTAAGGGTAAATAAAAGAAATATAAATCACATCAAATTCATAAGAACATAACATTTTGGTAATCTTACCCTGCAAAAGAGATCATAATTTCATAACATGGGATAAATCATTGTAGTGAAATGTAATCCCAATAATCATAACTTAAAACATGAAACTTTGTGGCATACACACATAATCATAGAGAATCATTTCTTATTAGTCAAGACTCATTTCTAAGACTATCTTAGTGGACAAAGTCCATTTCTAAACCGAGTTCACTCCTCGTTTCAGTCCTGTTTCACTGAACCGGTTTAACCTGTCATTCCAAACATGTCTATCTCATGAGATATAAAATCTTTACCCAATGAATTGGAGGGAGATATAGGTCCCACCCATCTCATAGTGATACCATTCTTATGTGTGCCACAAAATCATAAATCAAACATCATTGCATAACCCATGTAATAAAAATGGGATTCTTAAACATCATGACATCACAAAACAATTCATATAAGATAAAGGAATTCATAAAAATAATTCCATCACAACATAATCAAATAAATGTAATAATAGGGATAGAAACATAACCCTATATTATCTTAGATGGAAAATAATTTAGATAAAACACTTGAACTCCATTCTTGAGGAAAATATCCTTTCTACTTCAAAAACATTTTCCTTTCATAACATGTCATACAATTTAAAACTAAAAGAAGATGACTAAAAATAAACTTCAAAACTTGCAAATGAAGCTTCTTGGAAATAATGTTTTAAAAATCCATTCATTCCATATAAGTTAAAAAACATTCTTCTCATACTTTTGTCGGAAAAGTCAAAAAAGTACCTCGTACGAAAAACGACAAAAGATTCATTTCATATCCTTTACTAAAAACTCACTGAAGAGTAAAATTGTATTTAAAAAATTGTAGGTGGATGGAAACAATATTAAATATTGAGGGAACATGTATGTGGATGATAAAATACACCCCAGTAAATACCAAAGTATAAACAATCTCGGATAAAAATGAGATTGTGATATTTTCCCTTACCTTAGGTCTGATTTGCTTCGTAAGTGTCCGAACCTCCTGTATAATGATTTAAATAATGTTATTGACTTATTCCAGAATCATACTTATTTTTATGATATCATATATGGTCATATTCTTAGCTTCTTATTAGTAATATTTTATTACTACTTGTTATTCGGGTGTTTATTACTTTTTGTTCTTATGCGTGTTTTGTCAAATAAATTATTATTCTTCTCTTTAGGTTATAGATACCTCATTTCCATAATTGTATTTGTGTAATATATATCATATTAATTCATTCAATTCATTTATATAATCATTATTCAATTAAGATCATGTAGAACGAATCGCATCACATCGTAGAGACGGTATTCCATACGTACGCACGAGCGATGATATCGTTCCCATGATCGTGGAATTGTATTGGAGTGTATGTATACTATTTCAGAATCAATACAACTTTACAATAATCACATATAGTTATTATTTAGACCATTATACCCATCCATATAAGGTGGTGGTGGAAAATAGAATACACCAAGGCGTGGAGATGGTATTCCATACGTACGCACACGCGGTGATTTCATTTTCCATAGGATGGATAGATGGTGAAATAGGGTTGTTTCATACTTATAATAACATATCAGTATATGATTGATACTGATGTTATTAATTCATAATGAAACAACTAAATAAGAAGAAGTGGAAGAAGAAATAATGTTGAAAGAATCGGTAACGGACATTACCTCTTCTTTGAATCGCCTCTTTGAGACCTCCTATTAGGGCACTAAAATTGGTCTTTGAAGAAGACCAGGACCTCTAGGGTGTTTCTAGGGAAGTTGGGAAGTGAAATGGGCAGGGATTGGCCAAGATTTAAGGCTCAAATTTGTGTGAGGAGGAGAGGGAGGAGGTGCCCTTTTATAAGTGGGGAGAGGGGCACCTTTGGAAATATAAGAAATATTAGTTTATATTAAATTCCAACCCCACTTAAATACTTCCAAAATGACTCATATACGAATATTAGATGAGCTAGGGTTGTAATCTAATCAACCAATAAAATTTAGACACGTTAGGAATTTATTTTAAACATTATCAACTTGATTTATCCTTATTTATCAATTTAATTTTATTTGTGGTAATAATATTCTAAATTTTAAATTATTATAAATAATTACATATGTGTTGTGAATTTTGAATAATTTGAAACTTTATGAAATTTTTGACCATATTAATTTTAATTTATAATTTTTAAATATTTTTGTGATTTTTAAACAATTTTATAATATGTTATTTTTATAAAATAACAATAGTGTCAATTTTGACACTATTCATTTATTTGAATTTTAATAAAATATATACAGAAGATATGTTCAAAATAAAAGCTTTAATATATTCATAAAATGTCATATGTATTTATAAAATTATTGGATAACATTAAATAGTTCATATAATATTTAGTTTAATATTTTTAAAACCATTTATTTGATATTTAAATTAATAAAATAATTTCAACATCACTATTGTATCATAATTAATGATAATTATTTAATCCCTAAAAATTATAAATAAATTCCTATGATGTAGATAATTGTATTAGATTTATGGATACTATTCATTTTTTAAGTTTCATTAAGTTTATCACTAAATTAAAATTATTATACTTATATGATTTAAGAAAGTAACATGTTGTCACATTCTTTGGTTGTAATAATAATTAAATTATTTTTATGTAAAAAAGACCATTAAATTAATCTAATCCGACCCTTAGGTGATATGGGTCTACTTTAAGTCATCCAATAGGATTTTTTCAGGTGTTAGGGTAATTTTATAATCTTATATTTACCCTTAATTACCCGATTTACCTTTAACTATGGTAAATAAAATTTACCGTAGTTACTATTCATAATGCCCAAAAATAAAAAGTAGCCTATTAACATAATTTGGACCCACTGATTCTGAATATGGAATCCATTTTTCAAAATTCAAAACATATAAGTTTCAGTAATTAATTTAAAATAAATCTCGTTGTTAAGAAAACGGGTTTTAGAAGTTAAAACATTGCCAAAGATTGAAATGTTTTTACCTATGAATTCAATGTGAAATTAATGCTAATGACATACATTATATTAAATGGTAAAAATATATTCTATTTATAATTTAAAACCAGTCAATATTATAATTTAACCATATAAATTATCTCAATAAAAAAGTTGTTTTTAATTAAAAATTAGCGTATTTTTACTATTTATCAAAATATGAAAGTTATCAGAAAAATATCAAAAATTTATACAAAGTAAATTTTTCTATCCTGATTCAAAAGAAGAATTTTATTTTGCCAAATTGAACTTATAAAAATGTAAAAAACTAGATTTAATGTGGGTGCGCCATCAAAAGGCGGCAAAACTGCATTTTTTGAAAAATACTTATTTTACCCGAAAAAATTATTTTGTTCTCTTACCATGTTCTTGAAAATGTGTAAGATGAATAATAATGTTATAAAATTCAAAATGTAGTTAATACTATCCATAACGACTATTCCATAATAATATATCGTTGTTTAGTGAAACCCAGTATTGCGTACTACACACGCTATCGAGGAAGTTCGTCATTGCGTGTAATGTAAGCCAAGTCCGTATTGTGTGCTGTGAAATATTCCTTTGGTGTTGCGTATAACATAAGACAAAAAAAAATTCTCATAAAATCTCAGGGTGTTACATAGAGTCTCTTTCTTGTAAAGGATAATGAATTTAATTCCAATCTCTTAAAGCAACATTCAAGAAGATAAACTGAGTTATACTTCTCTCATAGTCATGATCTTGGGGGAGTTGACAGAAGTGTTCTGAGGCACACATTGTGCTACCCCTAAAATCGCTAAAAGACCATGTGTCTGGAAAAGGTGTATGAACTCTTATATTCTACAACTAGTAAATACTAGTGGATTTAGGTATGACCAACACACTATTGGAATATTCTCCTTATACTATTCCTTATTAGTGAACCAAGTAAAATTGATGTTAGATCTCTTTAAATGTGGTTGTTTGTTTTCTGCACATTCCCATCAAAAAAAATTAACTAGTTCCTACCTATGTGAGAACAACATCTGTCACTTAATAAGAAATATTTTACACCCATATTCACCCCTCCCCTCTTAGGGTGTTTCAAGGTCCTTCAAACTTCCTGATTTTCCATATCTATTTTAGAATTTAAACATTTATGTAAAGAAATAATTATATTCTGGTTGTACTAAATAGAAAACATTTCTAGCCATATGGAAGATATATAATAAAAAATATAGTAATGGATTGAGTACAATCATCTTTACTAAACTAATTTATCTCTTAAATTATATGCTACTAGAATCTAATGAACTACCTTACCAAATATATGACAGTAAAATAATTCTACATTCAGTTGGTATGATCTTTAAATGAACACATGTTTGTCTAAATGAATATATATTTTTTGTAAGGGACCATGAATCACTTAAAAAATTCCTAAAGTGTGGAGTGTCTCAATACAAGAAATATTAAGCAATTCCTTCAAATGTTGTATGGTATTTCACAATCATTAAAAGGTATGGGTACATATATGGAAGTGATAGAATACAAATCAAATTACATGGTATGCATATATAAGAAATCAATATGGGAAAATTCATTACCTATGAGACTCTCTTCGGCGGAATAAGATTGACCACGAGTATGAAATGACCAGTTAGAATATGTATGACCACTAGGGGTAAATCAATGATCTTAACTTTTTTTTGGATTTAAAATGACCTTCATCCTTAGTTAAAGATAATTAAAGATTCTAAAAAACAACACAAAATCACATCCATATGAACAGGAGAATTTACAAGATTCAATACCCCATAAGAGATTATATTCTTCAGCATGGACTGGAAATAATACAAGACTACACATTCATTAGAAAACAATCATTTTTGGTTTATAACAAATATAGAATACCCATAACTTACATATAACTATATTCCTTTGATAGTTTATGTTCTCCTCATACAGATTATAAGATAAAACAATTATTGTTATAAAAAAAGAACCTTCAACAACAAGCTTCAATATGTTGTAAATGTGTTTCTTGAACTTTATTAACAACTACCTTCCTAAATGTTATTACTCTTCCATTTCACTTTATTACATAGTATAGAATAATAACTTATTCATCTGATATATATCCATCTGGTGCCCTCGGTTTGATATTCCTATATCCGGTATACTTTATGTGATATACTCTATCTGATATCATGTCTTTCTGATATCCTCTATCCAGTATCCTCCATCTGATGTTACTCCATTAGAAACTTCAACCAAAATGAAAACACTATGTCAATATTTTTGGACATCCCCTCACTTATTCAATAACAATCACAACAACAACTTTCACAATGCTCCTACTCCCATTTATATAGGCATCACTTCTCCAAAAACCAAGGGAGTGTGAAATTAAAATTTGAGTTTCCCACTAAAAATTTGAATCCCCACTAAATCCATTCTTTTGTTGACCACCTTAAAATATCTAATTAAATTGGAGTCTATAATATTAATAAATATTTTCCTCATATCTTAGCATCAACAATCTTCTTCAAACATTCCTCAAATATTGGATATATTTACACTTGTTTATGGTATATATGAGTATCATAACAATGAATATCTTAATAAATTATTTTTAAATATACTCAAACCTTCATCTAATACATCTTTATATAAAATTATCCATATGATGTGCTCTGTCTAGAACACTCTATCTGATGGATTTCTTAGGAAGCCTCCCTCTAATGAAATATAATCCTCTATCTAATCATTCAGAACATTCTATATAATTATTCATAATTCTATATTTGATGAATTAGAAACCTTTTCCAAATCCATTACTCAGAATCCTTCATCCAAATTTATCTATCTTATGGACTTAGGAGGTTCATCTGATAAAATTCATACTACTTCTTCTCATACAACATTATCCAGAAAAATAATCTTGGATTTAACCATGGTAACTATTAGTACTCATGATGTTCGGTACTTTTAAGAACAAAAAAATCTTTAAATTCTATCTTTTCCCAATCATTCTATATATTAAGTAACTATCAATACAATCATACAAACATTTATTTTCAATTTCTGTCTGATCACCTCAGTTTTTTCATCTCCATCTGATTACCTCATTCCATCAGACCCAGATTTCTCCATTTGGTAAAATTCATAATGAAACTTCATAATATTGTTAACAAATGTATTTCTCTAAAAAACAAGGCACATTTTTGATACATTAATACTATATTACCAATATTCATAAGTAATAAACACTTATTCTATAACTTACCAATTTATATGTTCCTAAAAAAATACACCACTATAAAAAAACTCTATTTCTAACAACCAACCTTTTTCTACACAAACATAGTCCAACACCTCTTGTCATCAACAATCCCCCCCCCTTTATTTTTTTTCAACCAAATAACATAAATATTTGAAGTAAAAAAATACAATAAATAGACCAATATCCAATATTTCTATGTCTATGTGAGGGAACTCAATGTACAAAACCACAATCATTGAACAACAATACCATTTTTTCCCAAAATTAGAGAATAAAATTTATTCAGAACTTATTCCAAAACACAAATATTGTTGTTTAATATTAATATGGATATATGGGGGTCAATTTAATTTTTAAATATTTAACTAAAATAACAAATAAAGTGATAAATAAATTAATCAATAGTTGAAAAATTACATTTGAGTTTATAAATATAATATCAAAGTAATTAAATCATAGAAATGAATGAAATGAATTTATGCAAGTATGTGAATTGATTATTAAATGATATAATTTGTTGAAGTAAAAAATTTAAAAAACACCATCCATAAGAAGTTCAGATATAGCTTAATGTGACCACTAATGTCTTCAACCCTCGACTTGAGAGGCATATAATATAAATAACTTAATCATGGTGGTATCAAGAATCTTGTCCCACAAAATTGTGGTTTATTACCACCCTCTTAAGAATCACCAGTATCCAAGGAACTCATACCTCACATTTTAAGAGTGAGAACCCTATGTGGATAGGAGGTTGACAAAAGAAAGGTTTGATTTTTTGAAAACCCTGTAAAAGATGTTCAAAAATTTCTTTGATGGATGAATATAATAGAGAATGAAATATTTGAGAGAAAACTGTGGATCCTTTGAGATAATTCTAAAATTGAAATGATATTGGATGGGATTTGATAATTCTAGCATTGTTTCATTTATTTGATTCTTGAGAGAGTCTATGGGAGAAAGGATGACAAGGTGAGGATCCAAGGTGCCAAGGGAGTCTTTTTATAGTCTCTAAAAGGAATGAGAAATTTGTAGAAATAAATAGGAATAATGAAGACCTTAAATTAATATCATTGTGGTATTTTTATCATACTTAATGTAGCATCATATTGGTTGTCTTGTCCCAAATGGTTACCTGATAGCCACCACAGAGTAAGTCATCGACTGTTTAGAAATAGGAGTTACTGATTGACCTCTATAAACTATCCCCCACTGGCTAGAGACTATCAATTCACCGTCAAATAGATTAAATAAACACTAGGAGAGCCATAGGCTAGACAATGGGAGTTCTGGAACTTTTCTTTTTATACCACGATAGGGGTAGCTGGTGCACATCACTAACTACCCAGTGCTATCTACACAAATTCCTCTTAAACCATGGCCAAATACACTTCATTGAAATGTATTATAAGTTTCTTTTAGTATTCTTCTAATTTCTTGAATAATTAAGAGATATGTGACCATTTAGCAAAAATAATAATTCAAAACAACTTTATTATTTCTTTTAATTCCACAACTTTTTTTTTAATGAAAACACTAAAACATACTTAAAATATAATTTTAGAAACATAGGTGAGTGTTTTTGATCATGAAAACACCATAAGAGAGAGAAAGGTACAAAAATCTCACCCTTTTATTATAAAAAAATAATATAAATTAAGTTGATAAACAAGAGAAAAGAGATAGCAATGTAATTCAATATTTCAATAATATGTTCAATTATCACAAAAATTAAACATATAAAGCATGCTGCTAAAAATAATAAAGACTATTTTTAAAATATACCCCTTTAAAAAACCGGTATGTAAATGAGAATGAATAAAAAGAATAAATATTTTTACAAACTTCTACCCCTTTGTGATAATAATTTTTCAAAATTTCTCCCCTTTGAAAATAATACACACTCATCCCCCTTTGTGATTATTGAAAATAGAATAAGAAATAATAAAAAAGAGAAAAAATAAAAAAAATGATTTTGAATAACACCTCTTAACATCTAAAATTCACATTACAATAGAAGTGTTTGTGAGATATATAAGGCAGAAAAATAAGAGTGAAAAGTAAAAATAAAATCAGATAATTAAGAAATAGAAAAATATGAATAGAAAATAATAATAAAAAAAGAATAAAAAATTATAATAAAAAATAAAAAAAAAATTGGTACATCCCTCTTCCACCATCCAACTTTTCTCAAGGAATTTTTTTTCAACATTGAAAGATTTCTCCATTGAAAGAGCTTGAGGAAGGAAGGTCCTTGGAATGCGTAAGTACACTGAAAAAATCCTTGGATTTCCATTTTATTAAAAACAACTCAAGATATATTTTTAGGGAGATAATTATATGAAATAAATTATTACTCATCATTAATATTCTTTAAGCGATATAAAAACCAAAAAATTTGTTTTACAGAAGTATATACATAAAAACTATCATGAGTTTTGAAAAAAATAAATTTTCAAATAAAATGATTGAAAGGTTATTTTAAGACAAATATTATATTATAAAAAAATTATTTTAGAAATTATAATTTTAAAAACATTGAAAATAAGATTAAAAAATCTAAATTTTAAAATAAATGATCTCTTTTAAGGAAAAGTTTAGAATTAAAAGAGATAAGGCTCCATCTCAAAAGATATCACATTTGAAATAAATGGATTTTATGATCCTGGGTTTTTCTTGAGGTACAGATCATTATTTTCAGGTTAAATGTGTTTACTTTCCTTTTTGTCTTAGACCCTTAGTTGGGCCATAGGCCGGTTGGGTTGTTTTTGGAAAAAAAAAGGGGGGGAAACCTTCAAATTTGACTGCTAGCCAGGTACACACCATGTACTTGGCCTACACACCATGTATTGGCCTATCACGATGTGTATCTATTATATTTTAGCAAAAAAAGGGAAAGTGTAGGTCATGTACTTGTCCTGTGGGTTTTTTATAAAAGTGGAAGTAGCCTCTTTTTTTGATGGACATAAAATTTCCCTCTCATTTTTGAGATTCTGAACACCTCTAGACTAGTTTTTTTATATTTAGAATCTGTTCAGACTTTAATTCAAGTGTGGTATATCTTGTTAGAACTGCATCGGTAAGTTCTAGATTCCTTTTAATTCATTATTGATTCTTCATAACAATGACTACATTATTTAGATTTAGGTTCATATGCTCTAATATCTTGTTCTTCGTCTGTTCTTAATATTTATTCCAAACTAGGATGAATTAGGACATGATATTGGACAATTTTTATACTACCAAGGTGAGGTAGGTGGTCTATACTTTCTTTCAGATTTTCTTGTGATTTCTGGGCATTTGGCTGATATTCTCCCTATCAGACTTTTCGGTGAGGCCTTATTTTTTAGCGAGTTTCTTTATATAGCTGTTGTCGGACCTAGTGGGGATACTTGTAGGTTCTTTTAGGTGTGTTTCCACCCATTACATGATTCAAGGGGACCCAAGGGGTTCACTTTTTGGAAATAATTTGTTTGTTTCAGTTTAACCCACCCAAGGGGGTGAGCTTGTCCATTCCTAATTAGATGAAGCCAGTTAATGCCTTGATAGCTTGAATAACTTGCTTAGGAGATGTAATTCTTCCTTTCTCAATGAATATCATGTTATGAATTGTCTATTTTGATATTATGGTATATTAAATAGATAATATGGATGGGTATACCTATATTAAATGACTAATGCAATGTTAAATGGTATATATGGGATCGTAGGCCCATATGCTTGTTTTGATAAATGGTTTGCATGAGTGGGTATATTCATGGTTTTTTCGGGTTAATGTGAGTGGGTATACTCACATGGAATATTTGTTTAAATTGAATGTTTAAATTGAATGTTTGAATGAATGGATTTGGAACACAGTACTGAATGCCATGGGTTGACTCTTCTCCTTGGGTCTTGATTTTGGGATGCCTCGGGTCGTGCTTTTCAAGGATATGGCTTGCTTGGTCTCTCATAGGAATTAAAATTTCCATGAACCTAGGACCCCAGAAAGTGCCTAATCAAGTCTCCACCATGGACACCCATGGGACTCGAAAGGATTCTTAGGACAATCTCCTTGGATCTGGCCCTCTGCATTCTAGAATTATTATATGGATGGCTTGGTCTACTGACACCTTGGATCCAACCCTTGAGGTCTGATCTTTAATATGCAGTGTGGTTGTGGGATTATACTCTTCACTAAACGGTCTGGTTATGGGATATTTTACTTTACTATACAGCCTGTTTTTGGAACACTTTTCTTCCTTATACAGCGTGGATGTGGGTTACATGATATAGATGGATGTACAGTGTGGTTGTGTGACTTTCTTGTTTACTTTGTTATAGTTGCTTTGGAAGTATTTGACTCTCTTTTGTAGGTATACTTAAGGGATTTTTGGTTTTACATACTGCAATAGACTTATTACATGGGAGTATGGACTTATTTACTGGTTGTTTATACTTGCTAGAACTTTTGTATAATTGAGGTTATAACTGTATAGACCTGGGTGGTTTCCAAATGGGATGTTTGTCTCACACCTTGTTTGGGCCTCCTTGGGGTCACAAATAGATTATATGGTTGCAGGTGATGATAGGGACAAGCGCCCTGGTATAGGTTGTTGATTAACGCTTTGAAGCAGGGGAGCATAGGATCAAGGTGAGGCTTGCAATGTTGGGATACCTTTTTGGTCTTTCGTTATTTTTTGGACATGTACTATATTACATTTCCATGTGATTTTTTGGATGCTTTCTAGATACTTTTACCATCTACATCATCTTGTATATGAGATACTTTTGGTTGTTGATTTGTATTTCTATCATGTCTTACTCCCATTTGACTAATGTTTATTTCACTCAATATTTATATTATGTTTGAATTCCATTGTTATACTCTAGTAAATAAGAAATAGTCTCCTCACTGACTCACAAAGGCCCTCATTGCTAGTCAGTAGCCTCGGGCATTTGGGGAGATTTTTTTGGGGGCCATGTGGCCAGCCCGGATTGGGGAACCGTTTCAGGTGGAATCTGGGTCTGTGACATTACAAAGTGGTATCAAAGGAGTTTTTTCTTGTCGAAAATACTATTTGGATACATTATATAGGGATAGTAAGTAAATGGAGTTTGGTAGAAAATTGTTCCCAGGAGTAGATACCCTACATACAGGGAAAAGCCAAATTGCCTCGAATTTAGTTCTGATTTTTTGGATTTTTACTATTAATGTTTATTCGATTTCACCATTGGGTGATACACTTTATTTCTATTATTATTATTGATGTAATTTTGGGCTTTATTTCAGTTGTAACCTGATGATATGAGGGTGTTCCACTTCATGAATTATAGAGACACTTGTTAGAATCACATTCCATTCATTATGCAATGCCATCTAGGATGAATTAGATTTTACAAGTTGTTGTGATAGTTGATCTAATAATCATGCATTCTTTTGTGTTAGTTGGGTGTAGTAGATAAAGGTTAGACATAAACTTTCAATCCATAAAGAGTATGGGTCCTTATGAATTGGGAAATGATGCAACTATGGAATGTAAATGCTTGAATGAACTTGTTACATGTGTGGTTTTAATGGGAGTCAAGTTTTGGGTTCGTGAGGTGTTATGGGACCTCATGGATTCGGGAATTAGTAAATCCTTGGTGAAATTTCTTGGATAACTAAATGTGAAATGGAAAGGGAAACTTGAACTAATTGATAGAGACTACACCTAGACCTAGATTTTGAGTGGTAAAGAGGCATATTTTTTAGTGGTTCATTTGTTGTTATTTATACATCCCTAGATTTAGGAGAAGGTTGTGGGTTTAACCTGGCTTATAGAAGGTTTTTGACATGTATTATGCTTTGATCTTTGTTCTTTGATGTTGTTATTTCCTGACGTGTTCATTTTGTATTATAGAGACAGGCCACCTTGACAACCTCTAGTGGTACATCGTGATGGACAAGATGACCATACTTCATATATGGTAGGCCATGGGATACAATTTAATCCTCCTATAGTGCCAGTTGTGGAACCTCAGCCTATTCTGGATATAGGTGTTGAGGCACAGTTCTACGAGAGTTTCTTTCGCTATATGCAAAAAATCCATGGAGAATCGCAGTCAGCCTTGACAATGGATGAGCTAACACGAGTGTTCCAGCAGCAGCATATTCCTACATTTTCATGGTATGGTGGACCACAGGCTATAGATATGGGTCTAGAGACCAAGTTATAAATTTTTCATCATCCAGATATGCCTTCAGAGCAGAGGGTCAAGCTCGCGATTTATATTCTACATGGAGCGGCAAAGTGCTAGTGTGACGTTTTGAACCAGGCTGATGGGCTACAGAATATGGGATGGGATGAATTAAAAACCCACTTCTATGACTACTTTTACACTATGAACCTATGAGGAGAAAGAAATACTAATTTTATACACTAGAGAAGGTCATGATGACGGATATGAAATACTCGGCACACTTAACATAGGTACAGTGTTCTGCACCGATGTATCTTACTAATGAGTTGTTGAGGGTGAGGTGATTCAAGGAACGTATCATACATGCTATAAAATATTAGGTCAATGTTTTCGTGTTTCTTCTATCACTGATATTATGAATCAAGCATTGATTATAGAGCGGAACTAGGGGAAGATGGGGGTATAGAATAGTGGAGTGTTGTTTCTCACCCTAGTGGATCTCTGTCTTCTGGCAAGAAGTTCCATTTTGAAGCTTCCCACGATGTGAGTTATAGTTAGGCTGTGGGTGCAGGAAACTTTGTGTAGTTCCATCAGTATGGTAGGCGAGGGCACATGAAAAATTAGTGTGACCACAACCCAGTTGAGTGTTGATTATGTAGTAGGATGGGGAACAGGTTTTGGTTTTGCAGGACCTTCCCTCCAGTTGTGAGTGGTAGGGGGTCAGCTCTGATGTTGGCTTCAGAATAAATTTATTCAGCCCCACATTAGGCAAGGAGTTGGAGAATCACAGGCCGGTCAAGAAAGTGTATTGGTGGTCATGGTCATGGTAGCCAGAAACCTGGGTGTCAAAGACAGTAGGGTGGATTATCTCAGGGTATCTAGGGAGTGTCATTGGGTCATGGTATAGGTCAGATTCATGTAGTGCAATAGACCCAACAGGATAAGGAACCCAGACTGTCTACGGTGAGAGGTACAATCTTAGTAGCTTCTACTATTACATCTACTCTTTTCGATGTAGGTTTCTCTCATAGTTTTATCTATATATCAATGGTTAAAAGCCTTGGGCTTGTGGTTTTTCTTTCTGAGGGTGTTTTGATGATAGACACACTATTGGGAGTTCAAATGGTAGATGTATGCTGGTGTATGGAGTGTCCCCTTGAGTTCGGAGGGTGTCACTTAATTTGGGATCTTTATGTCCTTGAGATTAAAGGATTTGACATCATTCTTGGAATGGAATGGCCTGTGTTTTATCAAGTGTACGTTGACTGATATTGTCGGAGGGTGACTTTCACATCTCTAGAGGGTGCAGTGTTTATTCACAAGGGTAAAAAATCGATATCCTTTTTCACTAATAGATGAAATATTTGATCAGGTTCGAGGATCTTTAGTGTTCTTGAAGATTGACGTGAGCTCAGGATATCACCAGGCATGTGTTAAACCTACAAACATACCTTGTAAGGCCTCTATTAGATGGTATGGGTTATACGAGAATCTGGTTATTACATTCAGTCTCATGAATACACCAATGATTTTCATGGATTTGAAGAACCGAGTGTTTCATCCTTACTTGGATTCTTTTGTGGTGGTTTTTGTGGAAGATATCTTGGTGTATTCTCACAATTGTCATGACCATGACAACCATCTTGAGATCATTTTGAATACACTGAGAGAGAATCAGTTATACGTTAAGCTTGCAAAGTGACACTTTTGGATGGATCAGATTCACTTCTTGGGTCACATCATCTCAGATACAGGAGTATCAGTGGACCTAGAGAAGGTGAGAGCTATACTTTCCTAGGAACAGCCCTAGAAGGCTTTTGAAATATAGAGTTTCTTGGGGCTATTTGGATACTATAGGTGTTTTATACAGGACTTCTCACAATAAGTAGTTCCATTTATGGGCTTGACTAAGAAGGGTGTAATGTTTGCATTGTCAAAATCTTGTGTAACAGCCTTTCAAGAGCTAAAAGGGAAGTTGACATCAGCACCAGTCCTGATACATACAGATCAAGGAAAGAGTTACATGGTTTACTATGATGCTTTAGGTATTGTGTTGGTGGTAGTTCTAGTGTAGAGAGATAGAGTCATGGCATATTGGTCTCGATAGTTGATTCCTCACGAGAAGAACTACCCTATGCATGATCTCGAGTTAGCAGAAGTTGTTCATGTGTTTCTCTGTTGGATGCACTACTTACTGGGAGAGTTTTTTGTGGTTTACATGGACCACAAAAACAAAAGTATATCTTTACGCCGCGTGATCTGAATTTGAGGAAATGAAGGTGGGTGGAGTAACTATAGATCTTTAACTTTAATATTGCCTACACGGCTGGTAAGAGAAATTTAGTGGTCCATGCACTGAGAAGGAGGACTCAAATATAGGCAATGCAGTAGGCCAGTAGTGAGTGATAGCTTATGGAATTGTTTTCTGAGATACATCTGGAGGTGTGTGAAAAAAGGGGTCTGACTTTTCTTCCATCATTATCCATTACCTCTACCCTACTGGACAAACTTAGGATGAGGTAGTTATCAGATTCTAAAATCCTAGGTATAAGGAAAGGTGTGGAAGGTGAGGACCCTCCACCTTGTTGGATGGTATGAGAAGATGAAATTATGCATATCCATGGAGGTTTTTGGGTTCTAGTGGAAATAAGTGATGTGTTGATGAGATATTTTCATGATTCATCGTCAGTAGTGAATCCCAAAGTTTCCAAGATATACTGTGACTTTCGACATCTATAATGGCATTTAGTAATGAAGCATGAAGTAGCAGGTTTTGTTACTAGGTGTTCTACCTATCAGTAAGTTAAGGTGGAACATCAATGACCAGCTAGTCTATTATAGTAGTTACCTATCCTAGAGTGGCAATGGGATGACGTTGTGATGGATTTTATTACAGGTTTTCCAAGGTCACCTTAAGGTAATGATGTTGTGTCGATTATCATTGATAGGATTACGAAGGTCGCACATTTCTTGCCAATCAAGGAGACCTTCAGTGTTGATAATATTTGAAAGTTGAATATTAGAGAGGTGGTACGACTTCATCAGGTCTCATACACTATCATTTAAGATAAGGATGTCTGCTTTATGTCACATTTCTAGCAGAGTTTTCAAAGGCCCACGGGTACATAAGTCCTTCTGAGCACAACATACCACCATCATTCTGATGGCCAGTCAGAGCGTAAGATATAGGTTCAAGAGGATATGTTGTGAGCATGTGTCCAAGATTTGGGGGGCTCTTGAGAGAGGCACACTCCCCTGGTTGAGTTTGCCTAAAATAATATTTATCAGGAGATGATACATATGGAACCTTATGAGGACTTATATAGTAGGTCATGTCGTTCTCCCCTGTGCTGGTTTGAGTCTGGAGAGGTAGCTTTTTTGGGATTGTGTCTCATATAGGAGACTTCTAAATAGGTCTAGATAATTATGAAGCAGATGGATACTTCACATTCTTTTCAGAAGTCGTATGTCGATCACCACAGATGACCTCTAGAATTCAAGGTCAAGGATCGTGTTTTCTTGCATGTTTCACTGAGGATGGGACATAGGGGTATCAGGAGATAGGGTAAAAATTCATGAATATATGTCAGGTTGTTCGAGATGTTGGAGAGAATCGGGTCGGTTTCCTATTGGTTGCATTTACCTCAGAGGTATCAAGCCATGAATGACATCTTTCATGAATCTTGACTGCACTGCTATCAGTCAGACTCATATCACATTTTTCATCCCAGGGAGGTTTAGCTTTAGGTTGATTCATCCTATGAGGATAATATAATTCATATAGTTGATATGAACATAAAGGTTCTCTATGGCTAGTCAGCTCCTCTAGTACTGGTTTTATAGTAGCACAAACGTTTATTAGACGAGACTTGGGAGAGGGAGGCTGACGTATGTGTTAGTGGCTGGATTTGTTTTCAAATAAATCTTGACCACCCTTTAGAGAGAAATTCGGGGATGAATTGCTATAAGGGCGAGAAGATTATAAGATCCTAGGTTTTTTTGAGGTATAGAACATTTATTTGGGTTAAATATGTTTACTTTACTTTTTGTCTTAGACCCTAAGGTGGGTCGTGGTCTGGTTGGGTTGTTTTTGGGAAAGAAGGGGGATAATAGGCGAAAATATGGCTGCAGTCTAGGTACACACAGTGTACTTGGCCTACAAGTCATGCACTTCTACTACACGCTATATATTGACCCATGAAAAAGTGTATCCAGGATGGTTCAGAAAAAAATAAAAGGTAAGTACATGTCATGTACTTGGACTACACTTTGTGTTCTTGCCCAGTGGGATTTTTTATAAAAAGGAAGTACCCTCATATTTTGTTGGAAATAATATTTTCCTCTTGTTTTTTAGATCCTAAACACCTTTAAACTAGTATTTCATATTCAGAAGCCATATGAACTCTGATTCAAGCGTAGTTTGTCATGTGGAAACAAATCGGTAAGTACTCGATTCTTTTTTATTCGTTCTTGATTATTTAGAATAGTGACTCCACAATTTGTATTTATGATCATATGCCCTAATATCTCGTTCTTCTTATATTATTTAGATTTCTTCCAAACTAGGATGAATCGGGACTTGATACTAGATGATTTGTCTACTACTGAGGCAAGTTTGGTGGTCTATACTTTCTTTCGTATTTTCCTATGTTTTTAGGTCATTCGGATGATATGTTACCCAATGGACTTTCAGTCGAGGCCTCGTTTTTTAGATAGTTTCTTGATGTAGATGAAGTAGGACCTATTGAGGATGCCTATAGGTTTTATTTAGGTGTATTGGAACCCATTACCTGATTAAAAGTCACCCAAGGGGTGCACCTTAAGGAAATAATTTTTTTGTCCCAGTTTAAACCACCCAAGGTTTGTGTTCTTGTGATTACCTAGTAATAGGAATCCCATTAATGCCTTTACAGCTTGAATAGATTACTTAGAAGATATATCGCCTCCTTTTTTAATGAATATCATGTTATGATTTGTCTATTTTTATACTTTGTCATGTTAAATTGTTAATATGGGTGTATATACCTATATGAAATGACTAATGGAATGTAAAATGGTTTATATGGGAGGGTAGACCCAATTTCTTGTTTTAATAAATGGTTTTTTTGAGTGGGTATACTCATAGTATATGATGGTTGATGTGAGTGGGTATACTCACATTGAATTTTTGTTTAAACTGAATGTTTGAATGAATGGATTTGGAATGTGGTAGTGGTCACCTTGGGTTGACTCTACCCCAGGGACTTGATTTTGTGGGATGCCTCAGGCCTTTCTACCCAATGGATCCATCTTTCTTGGTATTGCATAGGAATTGATATTGTAATTATCCTAGGACCCCAACTAGTGCCTAACTGAGTCTCCACTAGGGATGCCCATGGGAATCGATGGGATTCATTGGACAAGATCCTTTGATCCAACGTTCCATGGTCTATAATTATTATATTGATGCCTTAGTCTGCTAACACCTTAGATCCGACCCTTGAGGTATGCTCTTCACTATACGACATGGTCATGGGATTCTACTCTTCACTATACAATGTGGATATAAGATATTTGACTTCATTATATGGTGTGGCCCTGGAACACTTGACTTATCTATATAGCATAGTTGTGGGTTACAGGATATAGATGGATGTATGGCATGGCCATGTGACTTGCTTGTTTGCTTTCTTATAGTTTCCTTGGTAGGAGATAACTCTCTTTTTTTGGTAGCCTTGAGGGAAGTTTGGTTTTACTTACTATAGTAGACTTATGCTAGGGGAATAGGCACCTAATTAATGGGTTTTTACACTTTCTAGCATTTTTTATAATTGATGTGAGAACTGTATTGACCTGGGTGGTGGCCTACTAGGATATTTATTTCAGACCATTTTTTGGCCTCCACATGGACTCAAATAGATTATATGGTTGTGGGTGATGATAGGGGCAAACATCTTGGTACAGTTTGTTGAGTGTGGCTTTGGATCAGGGGAGCATATGTCCAAGATGAGGCCTGCGATGTTGGGATACCTTTTCGGTCTATTTTTCTTTATGGGACTTGAACTGTATTACATTTCCATGTATTTTTCTAGATACTTTTACCATCTACATCAATTTTTATATGAGACATTTCTTGTTATTGATATGTATTTTTGTCTTGTTTTTCTTTCAGTTGACTATTATTTATTTCGCTTCCTATATTTATATTTTGTTTAACTTTTATTGTGATACTCTAATAATAAGGGCATAGTCTCCCCACTGACTCACCTAGGCCCTTGCCACTAGTTGGTAGCCTCTGGAGTTTGGGGAGATACTCTTTAAACCAAGTGGCCAACCAGGATCGGGGAACCGTTTTGGGTGGCATCTACATTCGGGACTTTATATAGGTTATATCTAGTAAAAAGAACAAAAAATAAATTCAATTTTTAAAAATGTTTGAAATAAAATTTGAAAAATATATATATATATTTAAATAAAATGAAAGGTTTCATAATAAAACCATTCATAATTCACTTTTAATTAATTCAAAACTATCAAGAGTGAATGGTTTGGTAAAAATATCAGTGATTTTAAATTACTTGGGATAAAAAAAGATATCACCTTTTTGGAAGTTATGTATTAATAAATGGTGTATAATTTCAAATTGTTTGGTATGAAATTTTTGGATAGGAGTTTTATATATTTTTATGGCACTGGTGTTATCACACTTGATAGGGATGTAATCAAATGTAATCCCAAAGTCTAAAAGAGTATATTTCATACTTAATATTTGGGCACAGTAACTCTTGATGGATATGTATTCCACTTAGAATGTTGAAATATTAATGAAATTATGTATTTACTACTTCATTATATGAGGGGTTATCTTAGTAGATTTAAAGTTACACTATTATTTTTCCCATCTATTTGGAATCCATTAGAATCATTTTCAAGAAAATAATTTAATTTAAAAATATAATTCCTTTTGGATAAAACAAACTAAAATTTTTACATCCATTTAAATACCAGAAATTCATTTTAAAGGATTTAAAATTAGATTCCTTCGGATTGGATTGAAAATGAGAATAAGTAAAAACACTTAACATGATATTTGTATAGGTCACTGTAAGGTAATCTAGAATACCAATCACTATTCTATAAATGTTTTTGTCAACCATCTTACTATCTTAATCCAACATTAACTTACAAATTGTACTCATGGGTGAGCTAATATCCTTACAATGATCCATTATAAAGCATTTCAAGGTTTCATTGGTATATTTTCCTTAGTTTAAAAGGATATTATCATTTCATTGAGAAATTTGAAAACCAAGAAAGATTTTGAGTTCACAAAAAAATCTCATTTCAAATTCACTTTAAATTAAATTAAAAAATGAAAATACTTAGATTCATTGGTATTGTTGAAAATCATATCATCAATATAAATTTTAATGATTAATAAATCATTTTATATTTGTTATAAAATATTATTTAATTGGTTTTACCCATTTTAAAACCATTTTAAGAAAGATAATTTGAAATAAATTAATACCAAGCTCAACAGTCATGTTTTAAATTATTAATACATTTTGATAGTTTGAAAATAGAATTTGGAAAAAGTATATTTTCAAAACAAGGATTCCGCTAAACTAAAACATTTTTTAAAATAAAACCATTTTAAAAAGTGTTTTGACATACATTTTAAAGAGTGTAAAATTAATATGAGAGGGTAATTACAAAAATATTCTAATAGATTATAACTTTCCAACGGGTGCAAAGGTTTCATCAGAGTCTATTCCTTGTTATTGGTTATAAAATTTAGAAACTAAATGAGATTTATTTCAAATAATATTTCCAAGATCTTCTATATTATTTGTAAAATCCATTTAGAAATTATAATGTGATGGTCACTAGGTCTTTCCATGAGAGTATAAACATTATTTAAAGTGAATTTATTTAGTTTATATTGCTTATAAAGAACCCAATTTACATTTTCAAATAGAATCATTAAGGTTTTGGGGTTCCAGTGTGAGACAAAGTCTAGAAACTCAATTAAGACCGATCTATAATAATGAGTTTCCCCTTATAAATATCAAATTATATTTTCAAGGGGATAATCTTAAGATTTTTAGAGATATTTGGGAAGAAAATTTGAATGTTATTCTTGTTCTTATTCAAATTATTTAGTTTTAAAAGGTTCATTTAAAATATTATTTTCAAAAACATTACGAGAAATAGGTTTTGGAAAAATTTCATCAATGAAAACATGGGTTAATTATTCCATTATTTTAGAAATTTTGTAAAAAACACTATATACCTTGATTAATATAGAATACCCAATAAGTATACCTTAATCAAATTTAGGATCGGATTTCCTAATTTTTTTCTTCAGTGTTTAAAACAAAAACATTTTTAACCTTAAACATTAAAAAAGATGACTTTGTGTTTTTTTATTAATCCAAAGTTAAAAAGGGTTTTTTGAAGAAAATGTATTATCAAACATGATTAATGATATAACTTTCAATATTCAAGACCTTACTCTAAAACTATTTTGGAAATGAATATTCATTGAAAAGAGTTTCATCAATTTATTGTATTGTTTGATTCCGCCTCTCTACTTCCCTATTTTGTTAAGGGGTTTGATGAGCTGAAAAAAATCATTATAACCTTAAAAAGAACTCAAATAATTAAATTCATTATTATTGAATTTTATTTCATTGTCACTATAAATTGAAATAAATTTAAAAACTTTTTCATTTTTAAAATTTTTTAAAAAAACTTTTTCAAGGATTTATAAGATTACCTTTATGATATAAGAAATAAGATCATGTGGATCTTATAAAGTCTTAAACAATTATGAAACTATAGTATTTTCCTTATAGACTTTCAATTTTTGAAGGAGTAAAAAGGTCAAGATGAAATAGTTTAAGATATTTTTAAGAGGAAATTTCTTTTTTTATTTAAGATAGGTTTTTTACCTACCATATTGGTATGCTTCTCAAACGATGTCATTATTGAAATATAATTTGGTAAGATATTATACAAGTTAATAATTGTTGAGTTTTATAATGTATTTAGGGCTTAAATGACCAAGGAGTCTATGATAATGACATCAATCACTTACTTGTGGACTCAAAAATTTTACATTTTATATAGAAATGGATTTTAAATTAATTGTATAAAAATTTTTAAATCTTTAAGTAAAAAATTATAGTTTTCCTTTTGAAAAAAAAAACTTATAGAATTTTTTTTCAAAATATAATTTAAAAATGATATCATACAATTAGAAAAAAAAATCATTAGTTTTATAATAAAATATTTTTAAATAAATATGAGTTACAAAAACTAATGGAACCTTCAACAGTTATCTTACCCTTAAAATTATCATTGAATGTAACATGACCTCATTATAGTTAATCAAATTGATTGAATTTGGAGAGGTCGCCAAAAATGTATCTTCAGAGACAACTATCAAGATACCGTGGTGCTTATTTTATTTTTCTCTAAAGACACTTTTATTACAAAATTAAATAATTAAAGGTTCTTGTACCCTCATAAACTTGGGGAGGCATATGTTAGCTCATAATGATTTTGGAAATCAATTTTTCTAGGAATGAGGTTTTCTTTTTAAAAAATTGTAAGAAAGATGGATTGAATTTTTTATCCCATATCATTCATTTTTTCAATCACATTAATAGATTAAATGAATATTTATTTTACCCTCTAGGAAAATATTCCATCTTGGGGGGGGATTTTCCTGGATGGGGTTCTCTCTAAAGGATACTTTTCATTATGGGTTTCCTTGTGTGGAGGGTTTAAAAAGTCCACATCTGGGGATTCACTTTTTTTAAAAGGAAATCATTTAATAAAATTATTTTTCAATTGATTTTTAAAAATTCTTGTATTATTTGAGAAACCTAGGCCAACCCAATATTTTTAGGTTTTTGATATCCCAAAAGATTATTCAAATTATTTTCTCTGAAATTGAATTTGGAGAAGAAATTTATGAGGTCTTAAATGGTGGATTCCAAAATATTGAAATTCAATTAATTTTTTATTTTCATGATGATATCTTCTTTTTCCTTTAAATGAATATCATTTTTTTCTTAGAGTGTTTATTTTTATTGAAATACTTGATAATATTTCTTTTCATGATCTATGTATAAATATGAGTGTTGTTGAAAATCATTATAATGTTGAATTTGATCATATTTTAGATATTAATAATTTAGGTGACTCAAGTAGAAATAAGAATAATAGAGAGGATATGAAGTCGGAGAACAATATGGGGGGGAGAAAATAGGAAGAGGCATAAAAACCTTAACTTCTTCATCAATGTGTTCTATAAGGAACTTGTGGATTGAGTCTCTTAATGTGGATGAGAATGTTAAATCCACAGAGTCGTGTATTTTACTCCACATTCTAACTTTGAAAGCATTTTTTCCTTAATTATTTTCTAAAATTTTATTCATGTAAACAGAGCAATCCAGCATGATGTGACCTTTCATTTTTACATTCGTATAATTTCATCACTAGTTTTGAATTTTGAATTGACTTCTTAAATCATTTGCTGAATTTCCTCATTTTGAAGTAATTTTTCATGTTCCTGGTAAGAATATCAGATGTTAGTACCTCACCCCTAGATAGTTCATAGATGGTAGATTATATGGTGATGGTTTTCTTATATTATCTAACTGTATTTCTCTCTTTATCCATTCATCTCTTTATCGGGATTTGGTATATCATTAGGGATTCAATGAGTTCCTAAAACACCATATTTTTTACATAATTTTCTTCTTGAATGGTTGTGAATTTGGGATCCCATTATATAGGTAAAACCCCTAAAAATATTTTTCGGTTCATTTTTTTAGATAATTCATCACTAAGGTACTTTCTACCATTTCATATGTTAGTAAATCTCATAAACATGATTACAATAGATTCATGAAAATATATAGTGAATATATCAAAATATTAGTGATATATATCCATTATAGTGTCCTTTAATTAATTTCTACCTTTTTTGTGACTTCTAATAATTTTTAAATTTCATAAGTATTTTTTCAAGAACAAATATGATTGAATTAATTTATATCAAGAATGTAATGAAAATCATTTATATCTATGTTATTAAGTTAAAAATTATAACCATATTTGAGAGTCAATTATTATTTATATTATTTAGTTTTAATATAATCAGGAATTACCAACTTATATATAAGTTAACTAATGCTACCAAGAAAATTTTACATCTAATTGTTCTAATAAGAATAGTCAGTGTTGTCAAAAACAAGAGTATACAAATTGGAATTAGATTCCTTAATGAAATCATAATTTGAAATTGGTTAACATTTAAAAAAAAATTGAGAAAATATTTGGAAAACAAAATATTTTAGATAAAAATATAAAGCCCTATTTTGATACCAGTTTTTGGTTAAAGATAATAGGGTAAGAGGGAGGGATTTACCTTCTAAAAATTTAAAGTGAAAAAAAGAAGGTGATAAATCTGTTAAGAAATAGTTAAAAATTTTGATTCAATTTTATAAATATAACATCAAATTAATTTAAAAATATGAAATATTGAAATGAATTTATGAAAACATGTTAATAAATGTTTAAATGATGTATTTAATTATAGTTAAAATAATAAAAACACTATTGATAAGGAGTTTATTTAATGATCAATGTGAGCCTCTACAACTATACCCCTAACTCGAGAAGTCTATATTACAAATACCATGTACTGATAGGTGATCAATAAAATTATCCCTCACAATTCTTGATTATGATCACCCTATTGAACTTCATCAGTAGCCAAGAAAATTGTCCCTCACTTTTTCAAAGTGAGAACCCGATGTAGAAAAAGAGGTTGAGAATTGATAGGTTTTTATTTTTGGAAAACACATTATAAAGTTCTCAAAAATCTCTTTTATGGATTAATATAATGGTGAATGAGATATTTCAAGGGTAGGTCTAGATAATTTTAAAGAATGATAAATTTAGAAGGCTCTTTGAGAGGATTTAAGAATTATAGAACTACATCATCAATTTAATTCTTGGGATTGTCGATGGGAGAAAGGTTGCAAGGTGAAGTTCCAAGGTGACAATGGAGTCATATTATAGGGTCAAAAAAGACTTGTAAGGTTATAGAAATAAATATGAGTCACCAATAAATGGAATACCAACATTATGTTCTTTATGAACAAAATAAATACAGGCTCGAACTGGCTATCTCGATCCCACCAGTTACCTAGTATCCACCACCGGGTAGCTAGTGGTTTACCTAGAGCTGAGGGATAATTTATGACCACAATTGGGTAACTGATACTATATAGAGGAATCAAAAAAGATTTTAGAAAAATTGGGAGATCCACAGGCTGGCCGATGGGAGTTATGGACACTAACTTCTTGTTCCACCAGGGCACCGAGTAGCAATTGCACTACACTAGAAAGATGATGTTGTCTAAATATATTACACTTCTACCATGGACACATCCACTTCCTTGAAATTACTTCTATGGTTCATCTAATATGGTTCAAAGGAATTGAACAATGAAGGGATATGTCACCATTTTCTTTAATAATACTTCAAAAGATATTTATGATTCCATTTAATTCCATCATTTTTTATTTAATAAAAATATTTAAACTCACTTAAAAGAGAATGTTAGAAAAATAAGTGAGTGTTTTTTATCATGAAAAAACCTTGATAGAGTGGGTTAAAACAATTATATTCTCTCCCAAAAATAGGTAAATCAGATATAAATAGATAGATTTATGTTACATATTTTTTAAAATTTAAAAACAATATCTAAATACAAGATTAGATAGGGGATATAAATCAAAAAACTTATCCTTGAGGAGATTGAGTTTGAGCACCCATAAAGAACGTCATATTCTGAAATTTTTCCTTTGGCATAAGTGTACTGAATATATCAGCTACTTTCTCCTTTATAGGTACAAACTCCAATTTTGGTTCATTGTTTTCTACAAATTATTTGATAAAGTTCTATTAAATATCGATACTCTTATATCTAGAATGTTGCACTAATTTTTTTTTTGATATTGATTGCATATTTATTATCACAAACCAAGATAAATGGAAACTTCACATCAACCAACAAATCCTATAGTTGTACCTTCTTCCATATTAATTTTGTTTTATCTTAAGTGGAACCTGTATACTTATCTCCAATAGTGCTAAGAGTCCCTTAAGTTTGTTTCTTTTAAAGTAAACTTAATCAAATTTATCTCAAGAATAATACTTTACTAGATATGGATATTCTATCATCAACACTTCCTACCCAATAAGAATATGTGTAACCAAAATGATCAATATTTTCTATGATTTCATAATTCAACCAAAAATCCATTATGCCATTAATATATCTGAGAATTATTTTCCCAACCATGAGATGGGATTCTTTTGGTTCACTTTGATACATGGAACAAATTTTAATAAAATATGACAAATCTGGCCTCAAATCTCAAAGATATAATATACATCCAATCAACTTTCTAAAATATTTTGGACCAACATCCTCTCCTTGATCATTATTTTAAAAAAATTCTCCCACTAAAATGGGTGTCGAAACAATGTTTGAATCTTCCATTCTAAATTTATTCAAGAGGTCCTTAACATACTTATATTGAGAAAGGAAAATATACCTTTTCTTTAGAGATATTTTAAATACAAGAAATTATTTCATTTTTATTCGAATATACATTTCAAATAGATCCTTCATCTCCCCAGAAAACTTCCACATATTTCTTTATCAATCTCTATGAATTTGATTTCATTAAAAAACCATCAAAATGAGTGAAACCTATTGAATTTATATTATGAATAATTTCATTTCAACTCTTTATTTCCTAAAATACAACATTTTCAAGAAAGTATCCTTCTTAGAATACCAATCCCTCAAATCTTGTTTCAACCCATACAAAGCCTTATTCAACTTGAAAACATTGTTTTCATCTTGACCAAGAAAAAAACCACATGGTTTCTTAGTATAAACATATTCTTACATTTCTCTATTGAAAAAATCGTAAGTCGCATATATTTGAAATATATTGCATATCTATTTTAAAATAATATAAAGAAAGATTCTGTTGGTTTTAAGTATTTCTGCATTAGTAAAGGCATCATCAAAATCAGTGCCTTGAACCTATGAGTATCCTTTATAAACTAGTCATTTCATGTTTCTTATAACTTCACCTTTTTCATACAAATGGTTATAAAAATCCAATTTGTTCCAATCACATGTTTATCTTCCGGTTTTTTATAAGTGCGCATAGATCAGTTGTCTTGATCTAATTTAACTATTCACTCATGGAATCAATCCAATCTTGATTCTTCAATGATTTATTAACTTCTATTGGATTGACCTACAAATACAATGAGGAATGTGAAATTATATATAATGTTATTATATTTTTAACATGTTTTCCTTGATCTCCTATGATATTTTGGACCTCCACTTTCTTTCTCAACCTTGGATGAGATGATTTAAGCTGACCTCATCACTTTAAATTATTGAATAAATATCTTTATCTTCTAAAAATTCAATATCATTACTCATATCAAAAACATTGTCATGTTTTTTAATAGAAACAAATTTATATTCTCTTCCTTTTACATCTGTAGCTAACTATGAACCCTTTAAATCAGAATATTAGTGTACTTTTATATCTTCTTATTCAATATCCATTCTAGTTTCCTTGTTATAGTACTTGTATACTCTATTATTAGAAGTGTATCTAAGTAAAATACTATCAACACCTCTTTGAATGAACATCCCAAAATTATCACCTTTGACTTTTTTTATACAATGACTTCCAAACACCCTTAAGTATTTAAATCTTAGGTTTTATTTGTAATATATCTCATATAGATTCATATCAAAGTTAGGTATATAGACACAATGATTCTGAATGTGAAATACTACTACAATATCTTTTCCCTAAGAGAATTGAGAAGTATTATACTCAATCAATATAGTTTAAGCTATTTCATCCAAAATTATATTATTTTTTTAGAAACACCATTTTTTATAGTGTGTATGGTGAACTAATATCATGATTAATTCCATTATTTTTTAGATAATATTTGAAATACATAACGGTATATTTAGAACCACTATTAGTCTGAATTTTCTTCATGGGATATCCAAATTAATTTTTAATACTTAATATAAAAATCTTAATCATTTTTAGAGCCTCTTATTTGGGTTTTAAACACATAATAAAAATAATATGAGTGAGATCATCAATAAAGTAGATAATTTTCTTATCCATATTTTTCGATTACTTTCTCATTGTCTTATAAATGTCAGAATGAATAAACATTAAGGGATGATTTGTATTTATATCAACCTTCTTATGTTCAAAATTTAAAATATTCCCTTCATGGTATATCAAAAAATATCAATATCTTCTTCTAATAATTTTAGTAACATCATGAATACTTTCCCACTTTTTGTGTTATTTATGTCTACTTCGAAAATATATTGAGTCCTTTTATTCGATAATTAATTTTCATCCATAATGATCATATAACATTAACCCTATGCAACTAAAACCTAAAATATATTTCCCATGTTTTATTTTACTCTTGTTAAAACATTACCATATTTAATAATTTCATCAAAAAAACCATCTCTTCTAAAAACTACTTTTTTCTTCATTAGAGAGTTGTGAAACACTCAAAAAGTTGTGTTTCAGTACATCAAGAAATAATTCACTTCTAGATTTCAATTTTATTTTCCTAGAAATTAAAAAAAATTACTTTAATTATAAGTAATTCATCATTTAAAAACGTCATCACCCCTTATATTTAATCTTGTAAAATTTTCAAAAAATTGAAATCTCTAATAAAATATGAAGAACATCTTCAATCCAATATCTAAGGTCATTCTCCTTTTGTAACCTTGAGGGTAGTATAAAAACTAATACCTATTCCTTTCCTTTTTCCTCCTTCATATGAGGATTTTAGGATTTTTAATATAAACTTTGTTGTTTTCGAAGAATTATGAGTGATCCTTTATAAATATGCATAGGATGATCATATCTTCCAAAAATAGTTTCCTACGGTTAAAATCAATTTTAATTTTTCAAAATAGATTTTTTAGGTTGTTTTATTTGACTGGGTTGACTCCCCCCTAAAAAATTTCCTCTAGTAACTCTTGGATACATTATTGTGTTGATTATTTTACCATCACATTTTTTAAATGCCCAAAGCATCCACTGTGATAGAAATATCCATAGAAAGAATATTTTACTCTGTAACCTGTATATTTTCCAGAACAATGTACCTATTTTCCATAATCCTTTTGACCATAAACCTGGGATCCTTATTGTGAACAATAATATTGGTTCTCTCATTTCATCTTCTTATTAATCTTATACTTCTTCTCAACCTTAAAAGAGTCTCTAGTTTTTGTATTTTTAACTTAAAACTATGATTAGTTAAATATTTCAAAATCATTTACTGTGATTATTTTAGCTAGATACATGGTTCTTTTGACTTGATTAATCTTGTGAACATTTTCAACCTTGTTGTTGACCTATGAGGATGATATTCATTTATCCTTATGATGTCTACACTTACTATATATTTCACTAACTTTTGAAACCAAGTTTTGGAAGTATTTTATTCCTTGACCAATCTCAACAGGTTTCTATTAAACAATATCAAGTTCTTTCTCTTTCAAATTTACATTTACATTAATATTAATGTTTTGATTTTTATCTTCACTGCGAAACTTATTTCGATCATCAATATTTTTTAAAAATCTATAATTCTCTTCAAGAGTTGATTCTTGATTGGTTTCTAGTAAATCTTCTTTTTTCAACATCTTCTTCTCTTTCTCATGTTTAACAATCATTGAGAGGCATTATTTCAGTTATATTTTAAGAATAAACATCAGTTTAATTTTATATTCTTATCCTTTAGAGTTTCTACTTTCATCATTATTAAATTTATTATTATTTAATTTTTTTAATAAGAATCTTATTAGCACTATCATCCCTAAAATTTTCATATTCTGCTTTACCATCATCATCTTCCCCATACTTCCACAAAATTTTTCTCTTTTTATATTTAGATAAATTATTATCCTTCCTTTTGAAAAGATAATTTATTTTTTTGTATTCTTATGGATATATCTTCTTGAATTTTCATTTTATTCATTAATTTCCTCATCATTTTTTAGCCTTGGATAGATTTCCATGAAGATTTTAATGGCTTCACAATTAAATAAATTCAATGGTTAATTTCATTTATACTTCCCTATACCTATTTTCATATTTCTTGAAAAAAATACATGAATTCAAGGAATTTTTTACTTAATTCATATTTAGTGTTAGATTCACTATCATATTCCTTGGTAAAATTCTTATAATTTACTTTTATAATTGCTTTGAAAGATATTTTCTGATCATACTTTTCTTTGTTCTTAACAAATTTTTCCCTTATCATTTCATATATGATGAGGATGTTATACAAGTCATTTAGAGAATGATTTTTCAGATCTCTATATACTAAATATGATACTTTGGCACCAAATATATAGGGAACAATTCTTATAAACTTTTCAGTAATATTATAATCTTCCACATTCTCACCAAAATATTATATGGTGATTTCAATGTCATTAACCCATGTAAAGAATTTACCAATAGATTCATCATATCTTATTTTAAGATATACATGCTTTAGTCTTACAATATGTAAATTTACTAACTTTTCATTCATATTTCCTTCATAAATATTCTTCTAATTCTCTTAGATTCATTTAATTGTGAAAATTCCTTTAACCCTCAGAAAGTTACTTTTAGAGAGAAATAAAAGTATATCATTTCTAGCTCACCCATCATTTTACAGGTTCTTTTTATCTATATCTGTTAAGTGAGAACCCTTGGTAAGAGGATTGAGACCATATATATTATTTTAAATAATTCATATCTAAAGGATAAAAAAAGTTTAGCATTACTTATTTCCAAATACGATAGTTCTTTCCATCTAAGATATAAATCCTATTACTATTAACTGAGTTCTGAAAATAAATGGTATATTTCTTGTTCTTTAATAATAAAATATCCAAGATTCAATGAAGTAAACTCCCTATGATACATATTAAAAGGACCAGTCAGGATCTGTGTGATCACTTAGAGGGAGGTGAATTAGTTATCTTCTATTTTTATGTTTTCTGAATTAAAACAACCTTCACCTTATGTTAGAGATAATTAAATCCACTAAAAACAATACACAAATACATCCCCAAGAACACAATAATTTGCAATATTTTATAATCAATAAGAGTATATAGTCCATAGAATGGTTTAGAAATACTCCAAGACTACACATATACAAGAAAACAATCCATTTTGATTTTTAGTATGTAATATCCTTCACTTTCCTAAAATTAGTGTCTTTTGATAGTGCATGTTTTTGTCATATAGATAATATGATAAAATAATGTTTTTAATAATAAAAGTAACCTTCAAAAATAGGTTTAAATATGTTTCTATTGTGCTACTTTAAATCTATTCATAGTTTCCTTCCTATAAGTTCTTCTTCCACTTCACTTTCTTTCACAAAATTGAGAAAAACTTCTCTTTTTAGTAAATATATTTCTAGTACCCTTGGTCCAATACTCCTCAGTCTGATACACTCAATCCAATTCCCTCTTCCTGATACTAAATCTATCTGATACCCTCTTTTTTGTACCCTCTATATAATTATTCTCTTCCTGGTATATAAACCAAAAAAGAAAACACTCTCTTAAGCTTCATAACCAACACCTCACTTCTTCAGAAAACAATCACAGTAGTAACAACTTTCACAATTCTACTACTCCCATTTATATAGGCACCATTTCCCAAAAAATTAATGGAGGGATGTAAACATAAAATTTTATTTTCTCTTTATGAATTTTAATTCCTACTTCAGACTTTCTTTAGTTGACCTCTCGCAAACCACTGATTAAATTGGAGTTGATAATTTTCATAAAGAATTTTATCAAATATCAGTATCAAAAATCTTCTTCAAAACTTCCTCAAATCTCAACTTGAATTAAACATGTTTAAATTAAAACATAAAATCATAATGATGAATGTATTTTCAAAATATTTTATAAAGATCCTCAAACCTTCATATGATACATATTCATAGAAACATATTTATCAAGATGTATCTTTTTAAAACACTCTTTCTGATAGATTCATTAAGAATCCTCTATATGATGACTCTTAATCCTTTGTCCGGTCATTTTGAATCTTTTATTAGGTAATTCAAAAAAAATATCCAATGATTCATAAACCTCTATCCAATTCAATATCTTGGAATCATCCATCAAGATTACTCTATTTGATGGACTTTCAAGGTTTTTTTGAAAAAAAAAACATACTTCTCTATCTAATATAACTTCTTCTAATAAGAATAACCTCTTCTTGAACAAATAGAACTCTTACTAATCATGATGTTTTTTACTTTGAATAAAATAAAATCATTGCTATATTTTTTTTCTTTATATTATCATTATTTTTCTGATGTAACTTTGAATACAATGAAACAAACATTTGGTTCCACATTTTTTCTGATCACCTCAATCAGTTAGTCTTCATCCAAACACCTTTGTTTGTTAAATCCATATTTCTTCATCTGGTAAACTTCATAATGTTAATAAAAATTTGATTTTCTAAACATAAAGCAACATTTATGAGACATCAGGACCTACACAACAATAATTCTAATTAATAAACTCTTCCTTCTGAAAATTATATATTTATGTGTTAAAAACAAAATATAACACCACAAACAAACTCTATGTCTAACAACCCGCTTCTTTTTTTCTCAAACACAAACCAATACCACTTTGTCTCAATAAAGTTACCCAAATTTGGACATTTTCTAATAAACCTTCACCTTATACTATCTAAAAATATATTGAATCCTTTTTTTGTGCATGTAGCACTTAGAGTACATTGATAGTTATGATGGAAAATTTTAACTTGACACCATAATTATGCATGAAGAGAAAATATATTTTCTTGTCTTAGATTATATCAGAACTAAAACAATCAGGAAATGATATTTATGTTTATATTCATCCATTTATTAAATATATAAAACGAATTTAGGATTTAGTTGTTATGTTGTATGATACTTATAGAAATAATGATTTCACATTGATATCCATGTTGTCCATAATGTTAAATGAATTTACAACTTATATAAATTTTTTTGGGTATATAATTAAATGGTGTCCCATTATTGAACAATGTACACACTCAGTTAGGTTGAAACATTCCTCAAAGGCTATGTTTCTAGGACATCACAAATTTTTCCCCGATGACATAAAAACCAATCACTGATGAAATCATTTGATAGGAATTCAAAAGAAGGTACAACACCATCTCCAACAAAATCAGATAAAGATTTTGATAAAGTAAAGGATTTGGTCACTAATTTGGGTAAATATTCTTTGAATAATTTTATAAAAACCAGTTGGAAAAAGTGATTAGTTTTTATTTTGGAATTTCAATGGTAGAATTTTTTATACATCAAGAATTTTCTTGATATCATGCATTTATAAAAAATGTATATGAAAATTCCATTGGAAAATTACTAAATAAACCCAAAAAAATAAAGGATTTCATTAAGTCTATCTTATAAATTATTTAAATGTGGATATAGTAATAGTTGGCATAAGTGAAGGGTGAAAGGTGGAATTTCCTTTAACTATTTTCACTCTTTCCAGGCAAGGGATATATCAGTTTTGAAACTTTCTGAATGATTTAAAGGTTCCAAAGGTGTATTAAAAAAATATCAATAATATCATGTCAATACAGAATTAAAGTTAAAGGGCCTAAAATCACATAATTTTCATGTTTTGATGAAATATTTAATGTTTGTAGATTTATGTTGTATTTTTCTTAAAAAAGTCTATTATACAATAAGTAGGTTTTGTTTATTTTTCAAAACTATATGCTATAAATTTATTGATCCGGTGAAGTTTCAAACTATGGAAGAGAAAATTACTATCATTTTAGGTGAATTGGATATGTTCTTCCCACTTTAAATCTTTTATATGAGGGATCACTTGATGGTTCACTTGGTTTGAGAGATCCAACTATGTGGTCCTTTATATTATAGATGGATGTATACCCATTGAATTGAAGATTAATATTTTTAAAGATTTTTTCAAAAATAGAATCCATCCAGATGGTTGTATTGTAGAGAGAGATATTGTTAAGGAACCCATTGAATTTTGTATTTACTACCTATCCAATGTGGAGAGCATTGGTTTACCAAAATTTCATCACGTTAGGTGAAATGTGGGTGAAGTTGTTTTAGGAATAGATGTTGTCAAAATTACTATTATAGAGTGAGAGAAGCCTCAATATTATGATTTTAATAATAATTTAGAGGTTTTTTCACATTTTGAAACCGAAAATGAAATTATTAGGAATTTGATTCCATCGAGTGATGAAAATTGAATATAAAATACACATAATCAATATTTTATGGCATTCATAACTACAAAAATGAGTCTATTTCCATGGTCTAAAACAATGGAATTAGGTGGAAAATATATGTTCATCAAGGCCATTGGCATAGGGCCCAACATAAAAGCATGATTTTCAACCATGGTAAAAGGATGTATACCATTTTCCATGGTTTAAAATTATGTTTTTAGGCCCCTATAGACACTTTTTTCAAACTATAGAAGTGGGTCAAAAGCTATGTCCCCAGTTTCAAATCGTGGCCACAAATTTCCATAAATAATAAAAAACACTACCACCATGGTTTCAAAACCATAGAAATATGTCAAAACCTATTTCCATGGTTTTGAAGTTTTGGATATATCATTACAAAAATAAAATCTCCCATCGTGTTTTCATCCCATAACCTATGTCTAGTCAAATATACACCTTACCACTATTCTATGATTCCCTGTATTTTTTTTACATGCACACACAAACACACATATATATATATACATAAGTGCATATATATATATATATATATATTTATTTATATATAAATGTTTATAAATATTATTATTGAATGTTATAAAAGTGAAAAAAGGAATTGTGGCTCATGATCTATAGCCACAGTTTTTAGAAATTGTGGTTATAAGAGTCTGACAAAATCCCTACAGCCAAAGTTCAAGTTAACTATGGACATTGTTGTTCAGGAAAATCTATATGGCCTCATTTTTATGAAACTATGTCCATATATCTTCTCTACCTCCATGGTTTACATATATTATGGCTAAAACACAGGATAAAACCACAATCAATGTAGAATGTGGCAGCACCCCTTTCCCATAATTTTCCCTCCTATTCCCCACAAAATTTTGGTTTTTTTCACATCCACCTACCATCATGGTTTTGTTAGATTTGGAAATTTATTTGTTTTTATAAATTGAGAAACCCTTCATTTTAATATAAATTGAAAAATACTTTATTTAGATAATCATTCAAAACCCTTCATTTAAATATTCATATAAAATCTTTATTTAAAAACCAATATTGAAAATATTTTATGTGTTAAGGTTTTTTTTAATTATATTTATCAAGTTAATGGTTAATTTTATTTAAAATTATATTTTATAATAATTTATATTTTCATTGGTATGCTTGAATTGATTAAAAAAATTCAACACATTTTTTTACATGTTTTAATTTTTGAAATGTTTTAATAATTCAAATGCTTTATGGTGTTTGTTATTTTCTTTAATATAATATCATATTATATTTTAATGATTTAATTATTTTTTATCATATACAAGAAAATTATTATTATATTCATTTTTCATATATATTGTCTATTAAAGTTTTAAATCTTATTTTATTTTTTATAATATGTTTATTTGTTTTAAACACATATATCATTATATATTTTAAAAAAATTGTACATATTTGAAACATTTTTCTATATATCCGTTCAAATATATAGTATATACAAACATATATATACTGTGGCTTAATATTCTCTTCACCATGTTCATCTATTACCTCTGACACCATTGTTATTCCTTGATCACCACCAATTTTAGTATCGATCAGTGAATCGTCCTTGGAATCATGTTATTAAAACATCCATATCATCACTCTAATCCTAAAAACCTATAGGCTCGACTCTATTCATAGCTAAATACAGTGTTTTACAAGCATCTATGTGAGCATAAGAACATCACCTAGTACTCCAGCCTCCTCTCTATTGATCACTTATGAACTCATATTTTCTTGAAATTGGTTAAACAATTTATAATTATTTATAATGATTTTCACTCAATTTTATCATGTATTTAAATTTTTATTTAAAATATTTAGATTTAGAAATAAAGAATATATGAAAGAAAGAATTTGAAATATATACCTTATATGAACTAATTGTTTCTTTATTTTATTATGATCTTGAATTAAAAAACATTAATGATGAGGATACTATAAAGAGGAAAGGTATTAATTTTAATTAAAAATTAAATGTAATATCTAACTCTTATGAATCTGATTCGTAGGAAAGAAATAGGGATGTCACTAAATTAATTATAAAGGTTTTTAAATATATGAAAAATAGAGGTTTTAAGAAGCAGTTTAAAAGGAAGAATGAAAAAGGAATACAATAAAGTTTATTAAAATAAGAATAGTGATGTTTTAGATATAAGGAGTTGTGAGTGCGGGAATAAAGGTCATATTAGGCCTGATTACCCCAAAATAAAACATTTAAATATTAAAATGATAAAATAAAATAAAAATCAAGATTTATTAGGAGGATGATATTTCTCATATAGATCTGATTCAAGTAGTCACTGAGGAAGTGAAAAGGAAATGGGTAACCTTGCTCTTATGGCTGTACAATGTGAGGTAACTGGCTCATTTTTTCCTCAATTAATCACTCCTTCTAATATTTATCATAATGTAATATCTAAATATGATAAAGGTATTGATTTTAATTTATTTATTTATTCTAATTCTATGAATTATAGAGTTAAACTATTTCTTAAAGAAAATGTGGAATTAAGGAATGATAGTATCAAATTGATTGAAAAATATAGAGATGTAAAAGTTAAAAATAAGATTTTGGTCCAAGAAAGTGATAAACTAAAACATTAATGTGAAAATATAAATATCAGTGTTTTCTAGAATGATGAATATAAAAATAATTATAATTTTGAGATTTTTAAAATGAAAGAATTAAATTATTAAATTAATTATTTTATATATTTTAATAATAAATATTGGACAATAATTTTTAATTCAGACTTGGACAAATTTTCTAAACTTGAGAATGGATGTAAGAAGCTTGATTAAAAAATGAGAAATCAAAAAAATACATATTTTAGTTCTATTGAAAAATTCTATACTAATTTAGAATCTTTTTAAAAGGATAATATGAATCAGAAAAACGAAGTTTCAAATCTTAATGAAACTTAATCTACATTTTTTTCAAGGAAAAGAACAATATGATAAAATGATGTCTATTATGAAACCAAATTGTAATAATAATGTTTTTAATTATAATATCTTTTCACCAAGCATGAATAAGTCTAATTTTTTCAAAATCCTAAAATGAATTTTTTTTAGTGTGACATGTTTTAAATTTATAATGCAAGGGAATTATGCCAATGAATGATATTTGTGATTTACTCAATCCTTTTATCATATTACAAAAAATTATCTAACAATTTATTTTTAAAAATACCAAAAATAGAATTTTGAAATATTTTTACGAGGCTAAAAGTTTTACTATTAATTTTGTAATGTCCTATCTCAGGTGACACTAAACTGGTGCCCCAATCTGGTACTTTTCATAACCTCAAGCGTGCCTCCATGTACACTAGAGGCTATCAGCTAGTAGCGAGGGTATACTGAAGCATTTGGAGAGACTATATAAGATTTTACAAAGTAAATCATTTTTGAAAGTCAAAATAAACATTGAACTAAAATAAAAATAAACAACCAAACATCACATAACCAACCCCCAAAACTGGGTAAGTACAACAATCTTATATAATAAGAATTTCATAGCATGAGAGTCTAAAGTTACAAGAAAAAACCAAAATAAATAAACCAAATTAAATCCACAAAACGTTTCCCAATGACAAGTCTAGTCACCTCAGTTATCCTCCACACCAAGTCAACCATATAACATAGGTCCCTTACCCTTATCTGATCCTACAACCATAAAGTCTGCTCAGGTACCTAATGGAGGCCCAAGCAGGGAATGAGTACAACTCAGTATTCCACCATCAACAGTATATACAATAATTTATAATATAATAATGGTGTATAAATAAGTTCAAATAATAAATAAACAAGACAACAAGATTAAATAACTTTTTAGTAAAAGGACTACCAATTAACCCCATTAACCCTGAGTTCCCACTATGTCACCAACACACTCAACCTACTTCATCTCACATAAAAAGTCCAAACCATATACTATAAGTGGTTTTACACTTTACATCACATGGAAATTCATTAACTGATTCAATTAAGTAATTTTACCCTGGAGTATCAATCAATTTATCCACATCATGTCCATATAATAGGATCTTTGAGCATCAGTCAAACATCTAAACTATACAATGCATAAGTGCGGTCGAGAGCATCATTATTTCCCAAATAAAATTTAACAAACATTAGTCCAACATCCCAACCATAAAATTAATCATGATTACCAAGGCTCAACATCAGTTAACTTTATCAAACAATAAAAATAAGTGTTCACCTTTTCATTTCACAACATCACCATAGTTCATTAATTTCAAAACTTTTATTCAAACCCAAAACTAGAATATTTTACCTTTCATTTTTAACCACAAACATTAAATATAATTCCAAACAATTTAACAACATAGACATTTCCCCTTTTACCAGTTATCACTTTTCCCCTTAATTATGACAGAACCATTTAACATTCCAAGTTAGGCCAGACAGACCTTTATTCCATGTTAAAATGCTAAATACGGTTACAATAAGTTCAATCTCATAAACAATTTAACTCTTTGTTATAAAAATCAATTTCCATGTTCAAGGGAGTGGAACACGCCATTGGTGGACTTAGGCTCGGTTTAATCATCATTGATGGATCCAACGGGGCTTGTGAAAGGTCCAACACACCCTTTAGACACCCAATTTATCATTCCATAACAAGGAATATATTTATAAGCATAGAGTTAAAAAAATAAAAACCACATACACATTAATAAACACTAAGACTAAGGGAAATAACTTATATAACACCAACCTCAAACTCATAGACAACCGCTAGATCAAATAAGACCCTTTATTAAATCCCAGAAAAACTATCAATGCCCAATATAGAAATTCCCCAGAAAAAATGGTTTAGGGATTTAGAAGGATAGAAAATTTTCAACCATGATTATTCTAGAAATTAGAAGAAATTAGACACTTAGACTTACTCAGATATTTTATTAAAAACCAATGATTCTTCAAATCACCAAAGATCGAATGAGGATATCCCCTAGTGAAGGAGTGATCTCATGGTTTGTACACATAGCTTCTGAAAAATGAATCGGAAATAAAATTGGGTAATTATCCTTAAAAAACAAGCGTAAGAAATAGAAAATCCCTAAATCTTAATTACGCATAGAACTTGGCTACACGATGTGACAAACAATGTGCCAACCATGAGGTTCCCTCTATCCCAGAGGAAACCATTTCATATAGTTGGTCTGATTTACCCATACAGTTTGATAACTTGTGTGGTAGCCAAATGGTTTCCCTTATCCAAAATGAGTCTCAATTTGTATAGTTTCTTTGGACACCATTCGTGGTTTTTAACCATTCTTTTATCTTCTCTATTCTGCATGGTTAGGGTGCACGGTTAGTATTAACCACACACCATGAACTGGATGGACTCGGATCCCCCATATTCATGTCCTAAACCCCTGATAAAACCCTAATACCATTCTTAATCCTGAGAACCTTTCCATTGACCAAAATAAATGGATTTAAACCAAAATTAAAACCAAAACTTACCTCCCCAAAATTCAAGACCATACAACCTCCTCAAATTATAACATCTTATCCTTATGCTACTCTTCCAAGCAGTACTAAGCCTCTAGGGTAAAAAGGTATGGATATTAGGCCTACAAATTAGCTTCCCCTCCTAATTTTCCTCCTCAAAATGGCCATTCTTCTGTAACAATCAGACTAATGGAATGGTATTTCCCCATAAAAACTTCTCATCATGATACACAACACGAATCGGATGTTCCTCAAAGGATGCATCAATATCAAGTTGAAAACATCAATATCAATCACATGATAAGGGTTGGGGTGATAATTCCAAAGATATGATACATGAAAAATATCATTCATAAAATTATACTACTATAGATGATCCAATCATTACATTATCATTCGGATCCTCTCCACAATCTCAAATATCCCAACATACATGGGTGCTAACTACCCTATTCTCGAATCCAATGGTAACCCAATCTTGGAGAAACCTGAAGAAATACTTATTCACACACTATAAACTCGATAGGTCAATTATTCTTATTTTTATACAACTTCCATCTACTCTTGGTCATAACCTTATGCTTTCAAATCAACTGAACCTTCTCTAACATCTCCTGGATGAGATTTTATCCCAATAACTATAATTCTCTAGAGTCCATCCAACACAATGATGATATACATGGAATAATATAGAGTGACTCATACAGTTTAACCCAAATAGTGTCCTGATAAATATTGTTATAGGTTAACTAAATAAGTGTTAATTTCTTCTCCCGAGTTCCACCAAAATCTAAGACACAAGATCTCAGCATATCCTCTAAAACCTGAATAGTATGCTCAAATTTTCCATCCATATTTGAATGAAAAGATGCACTCAACAACACCTAAGTACCAAATTACTTATACAATCCTTTACATAAGTTGGAAGTAAAATAAGGGTCTCTTTCAAAAACAATCCTCCAAGTCACCTAAGGTAAACATATATATATCTCAAAAATAAATGCTTCCCAACTGATCAACAGTGAAAGTATCCTTGGTTGGAAATAAATGTGTTACCTTTGTTAACAAATCTAAAACTACACATATCGCATAATTATTGTGAGTAATTATCAAATAAAACCAAAAATCCATCATAACATCCCCCCAATTCCATTATAAAATTAGAAGTGGTTGTAATAGACCAGCAGGTCACTAGTGCTAAGCCACCACCTACAGATTGGTGTAGCACCACATCACAAAACCCATGATTTTTTTCTTTCATTTCTGACCACCAATATTGTTTATAAAAGTCATAGTATATTTTTGGTAAAACCAGGGTGAACCACCCACTTCAAGTAATAAAACTTGTGTATGAGCTCCTCACGCATGCAAGTATGCATAATAACATGCCCATGGGAATTATATGATCTTCTTGTCATTGATAATCCAATCAGGCGGTATCTCTATGCCATCAATGTTTTCACTCTAGGATAGACACTCTGGATCCTCATACTACCACATCTTGATACATAGTAGAAGAAAGGGATCGATGGATAAACTTACAAGGGTATTCTTTTCCCTTTTATCTTTCATAATGATATGAATCTTAGCAAACAAAAACATCATTTTTCACTCATAACTAGACTCTTAAACTGCTAGAGTCTGCATTTTTTGACTCAATGAATCTACAACATTATTTCCTTCTCCCAGTATATAATATAGTTCAAAATAAAAGTATTTCATATACTCAACCCACATTCACTACTGAATATCTAAATCACACTAGTAAAATATGTATTTGAGTCTCTTATGATCTTTGAAAATGGTAAAATTTTCACCAAAAATATAATGCCACCAAAACATTAAGGCATACACTAGTACGTTAAACTAAATCTTGTATATAGGATAGTTCCATTCATGGGGATTCAAATACCATGATTCATATGCTAGGACTCAGTCTCGTTCCATCAACAATTCCCCAAGTCTGAACCTATATGCATCAAAAAACAAAGAATAATCTCCACCCTACTCATGTAAGATTGGAATTGGTGTTGTATCCAAATTCCTCTTTAGTTCCAGGAAGGGATTATCACATGCCCCTAATCATTCAAGATTTAAATCCTTTTTTTCATGCCCAAAAGTGGAACTGCTAAGTAAGAAAATTCTTTAATAAACCTTTGGTAGTAACTCGCCAAACCCAAAAATCTCTGAATACCAAAACATTCTTGATCTAACCATAAGAAAGAAAGTCTTAAACCTTATCTGGGTCCAATGAAATGCCTTCTTTTGATGTGATGTGGTTGGATAAATTCACCATGTCAATCTAGAAATCACAAATTAATAGATTGGAATATATATGATAATATCTTAGTGTAATTAGAATGATGTCAAGATGTTTTTCATGATTTTCAAGAGTCTTAGAGTGTAAACTAAGATTTCATCAATGAAAAAAACACAAATTTGACCAAGTAAAGGTGAAATATTCAGTTTATCATGGACATAAACATAGTAAGAGAATTATTTAGCCTAAAAGTCATCACAATGAACTCATACAAACAATACCTTCTCCTGAAAGAAGTTTTTGATATATCATAGGGTCTTACCCTCAACTGATTATACCCTGATATCAAATAAATCATGGGGAGTAAACAAGAACCCTTCTACTGGTTAAAATGATCATCGATGTATGAAAAAGTAAATTGGTTCTTAATATTTATCTAGTTCAACTTTATAGAATGAACACACAAATTCAAGGATCTATTTTCCTTCTTGGAGAATAAAATCAAAGATCACCAAGGTTATATACTCAAATAGATAAACCCTTTATCCTTAAATTTTTCTATCTGAGACATAATATATTGAATCTCTTCTAGTTCCATTCTATAAGGTGGAATAGATATTGGATCCGCTTCTAGAATCAGTACAATCATGAACTCAGCCTCTGTCTCAGGTGGAATTCTTGAAAACTCTACAAAAAAATGTGTTTAAACTAATCCAATATAGGAGGAAAGAATATATGTTCCACACACACATCATAAAGCCTTAGACTTACCATATGGGATATGATCTTACACAAGTTATAATGGAATCATCATTCACATCCTTCCCGGATATTCCATTCTCTATGATGAACCTAAAAATCACCCTCATGAGACATGAAACCCACTCTCCTATGGTAACAATCAATGTAATCTTGGTACACAACCAACAATTCCATTCCCGATATTAGGTCAAAACCTAATATCTCATATATGAAAATTTCCCAAAGGATATGGTTCCCACCAATATTAAGGTAAAAATCCTTACACTGTCGAATACCTTCTAATTTTACCCCTAATGGTGTGTCAATCAACATAAACTCCACTACCCAACCCAAACCACAAAAAACCTGATATATATAAAATAATAATAATAATTTACAAACAAAAAATCATTTTCATTTGTATAAGATACAATAACAGTACCTCATATTTTTTATAGTTTAACCTCACTTCCATTTGAGATAGGGTGAATTGCATGTAGTAATCCTATCTCCCTACCCCGAGATCATGTCTAAGTATTATGAACTATACATCCTTTCCGATGTGGATGATCCTGTCCCAATGTACCCCATCCCCTGCCCTAACTGGTTTGGCCAGTAGAGCTCCAACTTCTAGACTGATATGAGGTTGAACATCCACTTCCATTACTCTATATCAAGCTAGGTCCTCTATCTCTACCTATCTATTAAGGGTTCTTATAGAAACTTTGTACATTCACCATCCTACCAAAAATTATGTACTCCTCTAGTGGTTGAGGACACCGACCACACATGTTACCAGGTCTACCGCACTAATTTTAAAACACTCTATCACTTCCCTAGTGGGTTGATCCTCTCCCCTGGATACTTTTTCCACCAATGACCTGGTGAAAATTATCCAAATGGAACTTACTTGTACCTAAGGATCTACTAGCTGACCTCCTAGATAAAACTATCTGCACACCACTAGAAGCCTTCATCAAGTTCCCCTCATAAATAAGAGACTAGTTCAGAACCTCAGTAAACTTTCTCAAATAGAAAATATTCACCTGGGAATTTACCTCACATTTAATTCCATCTGGGAAAAATTTGTTCAAAGCTTCTTTATCTAGCATTAGCATCAAAAAAATGAAGAAAAATGATGAAGTGTTCAATATAATTCATCATAGACATAGTTCTATGGGTCAACCACATAAACTCTGTAGCTCACTCCTACCTTAGGTTCTGGTAAAATTCCTCTAAGAAATTATCTTGGATTTCCTTCCATTCCAAACCCTTCATCTTCTTATATTATACCTAAACACACCACCATCTCTTCATTGTCCCTCACAACATATATTATAAGGACTCAGCCTTATTACATTACACAATATTGAATTTTTTCAAGAAATTACTTTATTTTATATTAAGGATCTTTTCAAGTTTAGAGATTTATAGAATTGGGACGTAATATATTCATAAAATTACACATTACTATAGAGTGGATACCATAAATAATAGTATTTATTTCTTGAAAAATATAAAACATTTCACATAAAACGTGATTTATTTGAAAAATCTTCAAACATTTAACTTGGATTCCTTATTTGTATTACACATCCTTATAACCTGTAAAAATCATTTAAAAACTAGGGATAAGAAGAAAAAAGCTCAGTAAGGGATATAAAAAGAAGAAAATAACACATTAGTACATGAACACTTGTAACGTATGAAATAATTTTCAAAAGTTATACTTGTCACCTGTATATACTTACTATGTGAATCATGATATTAACATAATATTCACACAAACATAAGAAAAAAAATATAACCATAAAGGTATCTTGGTGAAATACATACATAATCATGTAACCCTCTCATATACCTTATAATTTTTAACCCTCCCAGCTACATTAAAATTTGTGTAACCATCGCAGTTACAATTGGAGTAACGATACGGTCAACCTCCAACTTAAACATACCCAATGAATTAAAGGGAGATATAGTTCCCACCCTTAATCATAAATAATGGCCAAGAACCAGAACATAATAATATAACATGAATAATTGCATAAAAACATTTCTTTTGAATTTTTTAAAATAAAATTGTAAAAGAAGATTTTTAAAAAAATCCCCTTTTAAATATCAAACAATTGAAGAGAGAATAAATAGAGTGGATGGAATTTGTATACACACTATAAATACAGATAATAAAACATAATATAAACAGAACCCATCACACAAAAAATTCTAATACCACATAAATAATGAAGTATAAGGTTAACCCAAAGAATATAAATTGGGTTAAGAATTCCCTTACCTCAGGTTTGTCTTACTTCCAACTCATTAAACCTCCTGTATAATGGTTAAAAGTGTTTTATTAATTTCTTAAATAATCATATCCATATTTATAATACCTTATATGTTTATTTCATTACATTATCTCAACCTTAAATTATTAGTATTTTTTTCCTTACATTGTTTCGTGTGTGTTTTTTACACGTTTTCCATGATCGGTTCATGATGGATATTCTTGTCAATTGGAATTAAAACTATAGAATTGGAATGGATTGGTATTTACATATATCCATAATATATAAATTTTATCATTTATCAATTTGAATTCTGAAATTAAGATGATTCATAAGTTAAAACATTAATGATGTTTGTTTAGATCATTTTAGTGGTTCTTTGATAATAACGACCTCATTTTGTTTTATAAATTAAAACCACGTGTACAAAAGAATTCCAGAACCATGGATGAGACATAATATATATATATATATATTATAACCATTTTCAACCATAAAAATTGTTTCATTACCATCATTTAAGGAATTAAAGAAAATTTAAATCACATCATCCACGATGTCCGTAATTCGACACATCATGGACAATGTTTTTAATTCCTTGAATAAGTGGGGGAGGATAAGAATATTGAAGATGAGTTTTCCCAGAACCTGAGAAAGTCCAGTATATAAATGATTCTGGATCTTTCATTCCTATTGGATAAGAGGATGTGAGGAAAGAAGAAGAAAATAAAGGAACTCAAAATAAAAGAAAAATTAAGAAATCTCTCATGAAAATTCAGCAGCCTAATGGTGTCACTTAAAATTTAATAAAATATTTTGATGAGAGAAAATGTGTCTCTAATCATTCATACATAATATGGGTAGTAAGGAAAATATTTAATGTCATATCCCAACATAATCCTAAGGGAATAAAAAATAATAACATAAAATGAAAGAAAAGAAAAAAAATAAAAGAGGTTGTTTACCTCTTGATCCCTTCTCCTTGAGTTACTTCTTAAGGCCCTTGGTTTTCGCCTTTTGGTAATACCAGAAGCTCTAGGAAGTAGGGAAGATCCTTGGGAGGAGTTTTGGGTAGAACATAGGTAAGTCTCAAGTCATGAGAGGTGTATGAGGAAGAGGAGAATGAGGGTGGTATTTATAGTGGATGAGAGGGGGTATTTTTCATTATTTTAATCATTATTATAATATTTTTTCTCAAGAATATGAATAATCTTAATTCATGTGACCCCAAATAGTAATAATGGCATGTGATTTTGAACCAAGTGGTCTTAAATCACTTATTATGTCTTAAATAGTGTATTTAACTAATAATTTGGATATACAATTTTATATTGTATCTCATTATTCATCGAAAATTCATGAATTTCAAAAAAAAAATAAAAATTTTACCCTTACCATTTTTTGACGTGTAGAACAAAAAAATGAAGTCCATTTTTTGAAAATAATTTTCCAAATATAATTAATTTAATTTTTAAATAAAATCATACTTAATTCAAAAATTAATAAATTAAAAACTATAACTACTTTTATATCACATTGAAAAATTAATCAATATGTCATTATCTTAAAGCCTTAGGAAAAAAATAATAACACAATTTACTATTAATTAGGGTCATATTACTATTCATATTACTATTCATAAGGGTATGTTATTATTCACCAAAAAAACAAGTTGGTTCCATTAGACTCCAAATAACATACTAAACACAAATGTAGATGGCCGCTTTTTCAAAAATTAAAAACATATAAGTGAAAAATTTATTTTTAAAGGTTAGTTATAAATATCTACTTAAAAAATGGTTCATGAATTTCAAATTATTTTTAAAACCTTGGGGTGTTACATTATCCCCACCTTCTAGAAATTTCAACCCCACAATTTTATATACTTATTAAATAAGTGAGGGTACATTTCTCTCATATAATTTTCAGACTCCCATGTTGCTTCTTCTACCATGTGGTTTCTCCAAAAAAGATTTAATCGGTGAATTACCTTATTCCTCAATACATGTTCCCTTTGATCAAGAATATAAATTGGTTTCTATTTATAAGAAATGATCTCTTCCAGTTGAACTGCTTCTAGGCTAATACATCTGACGAATCTCGTACATACTTCCTCAACATTGAAACATGAAAAGCATTGTGTACCTGAGACAAACTTGGAGGCAAAGATACTCAGTATGCAACTTGTCCAACTTTCTCCAGGATTTAAAAAGGACTGATGAACTGTCGACTTAGCTTCCCTTTCTTACTGAAATGCATCACAGTTTTCCAAGGAGATATTTTAAGGAAATCATGGTCACCTACATAAAAAAGATAAGTCTTTCCTTATGTTATCTACATAAATTTTCTACATTCTATGAGAATTCATCATGTGCTTCTAAATCATCATCTATTTCTCAGCGACTTCCTCTACTAATTTTGTCTCCATCAACTTTATTTCACCGAATTCATCCCAAAATGCTGGATTCTGACAGTGATTTCCATACAATGCCTCAAAAGGTATCATTTGTATACTGGAATTAAAACTATTATTATAAGAAAACATAACTAAAGAAATATGTTGATCCCAACTTCCCTGATAGTCCATTGAAAAAGCTCAAAGCATATCCTCTAATGTCTAAATCATTCGTTTTGACTGCCCATCTGATTAAGGAAGAAAAGTTGTACTGAAATTTAACTATGTGCCCAACGACTTCTAAAGTCCCTTCCAAAAGTTATAAGTGAACCTGGGATCCTGGCCAGATACAATGGAAATTGAAACTCCATGTAACCTAATAATCTCCTTGAGGTATAGTCGATAAATCTAATCCAAATACATTGTATCTTGAATATAAATAAAATGTGAAGATTTTATTAGTTAGTAAATAATTACCCAAATCAAATTGTTACCTTTAGATTTCTTAGATTGTCCCACCACAAAGTCCATGGATATATTCTCTCATTCACACTCTAGTACTGGAAAAGGTTGAAGTATCCCCTTCGTTAAATGCTTATCTACTTTAACTTGTTAACATTTCAAGAATTTCATGGTAAAATCAGTAATATCCATTTTCATTCCATCCCACCGGTAATACTCCCGAAGGTCTCTATACATTTTATTACTACTAGGATGAATAGAAAATGGAGAACTATGAGATTCACACAACAAATCTTTCTTCAATTGGGAATCACAAGTCACACACAACCTTTTTTTCAAATCCTAAAACACAATCTCTATCAAGATTAAATTCTATAAAATTACCCATTTTAACCAGTTCTGCCTTTTTATGTAGCTCACGGTCTTCATTCTGTGATTTCTTAATTCTGCCGGATAATGATGATTGCACTGAAACCTAAAACAAAACTCGAGGTATTTCCTACACCAACAACTTCTAAGCCAAAATTCATCAAATTATTAATCTTGGGATCATGTTACAAATGTAACATGGTTAACGATACATGATGTTTTCGACTCAAGGTATCTCCCACTTTTTTTATTTTATGGGATAGTAATTGATCGTGAAATCACAATCCTTTATCAGTTCAAGTCATCTTCTTTGCCTCATATTTAATTCCTTCTGAGTGGATATATACTTCATACATTTATGGTTAGTATATATATTTGACATTTGGATCCGTATAAATTATGCCTCATAATTTTCAAAGAAAAAACCACAGCTACCAATTCCAAATCATGTGTGGGATAATTTAACTCGTGAGGTTTTAGTTTTCTTGAAGCATAATCAATTATCTGATCATTCTACATCAAAACACAACCAAGTCTCATTGAAAAATAGAACTGTAGATGATAAACTCACCATTTAGGGAAGGAAAGGCCAAAACTAGAGCATTCACCAATCTCTTCTTCAGTTCCTGAAAATAAACATCACATTCTTCGGTCCAAATAAATTTAACCCCTTTACATGTTAACTTACTTATCAGGATAGATAAACGTGAAAAAATTTTAACAAACCATTGGTAATAACCTATTAATCTAGGAAAACTATGAATCTCTGTAAAATTCGTGGGTCTTGTCCATTCATCAACCACTCTTGTTTTGGCAGGTTCAACTATTATTCCATCCTTATTTAAAATGTTCCCAAGAAAAGAAATCTATTGAAACCAAAAATCACAATTTCTGAATTTTCCATATAATTTCTTTTCTTTAAGGTTTGCAAAACAACCCTTATATGTTTTTCAAGCTCCCCTTTATTTTTAGAAAATACCATAAAGTCATCAATAAACAAAACCACAAACATATCCAAGAACACATGAAATATTCTATTCATAAGATTCATGAATACATAAGGATCATTAGTTAATCCAAATAGTATAATGACAAATTCATAATTCCCATATCTAGTATGAAATTTTGTTTTCGGGATGTGATCCTCCATCACATTCAGCTGATGGTATCTGGATCTCAAGTCAATATTGGAAAAGTACTGAACTCCCCTGAGCTGATCAAACAAGTTATCGATGTGAGGAAAAGGATACTTGTTTTTAAAAGTGATGTTATTAAAATATCTATAATCAAATGGAAAGTCTCGTGGAACCATCTTTATTTTAAATAAATAAAACAGGAGCACCTCAAGGTGTAGTTCTAGGATGAATGAATCCTTTATCAAGCAAATCCGGAAACTGATTTTTCAATTCAATAAGTTCTATTTGAGCCATACGATATGGTGGTATTGAAATTTTCTTAGCACTAGGAATGAAGTAAATTTTTAATTTGACTTTTCTATCAGGTATGACACCTGGTAACTCAACAAAAAAATATCAAGGTATTTATTTATCACTGGAACTTCATTAAACTGAACAGTTCCCTTGTTTTCAACAATATGAGCAAGGCAACTTTCATTTTCATCTTTCAATAGTTCCTCATATTCCTGATATGTTACCTATTTTATGGGTACATTTTGCTATACAAACTGAAACTCTTCCTAAAAAATAACTTTTTTAGATCTACAGTCAATCTTAGCATGATAAACAAAAAGGAAATCCATTCCCAGAATAACATCAAACTCGAATAAGGGTAAAACAAAAAGGTTTCTAGGTAAATTATTTTGATAGACCACAATAGAAAGATTCTTATAATTCCTCTTTACTATAATATTTCCCCCGAGTGTTTTAACAAGAAGTTCTCTTCTCATTTATAGAGGTGATATTTCCAATTTACCATAAAATTTCTTAGAGATGAAGGAATGTGTAAACCTTGTATCCGAAAAAAACTTTTTCAAAATCTAAGTAAACAAATAATATACCTGATACAACTTCATTGGATGGCCTGAAATCTACCGATGTAGTTGCAAAGGTTCTTATTAAACCTTTCTGCTTATATTCTGGCTTCTTTGCATCATTCAGATCTCTCTTTGGGTAGAGATTTGCATAATGACCCAACTCACCGCATTTAAAACACTTTACAGTTTTCTTATCAGGATTAGTCTTAGGATCATTTTCATTACAATATCTGGCCATATGTCCAAACTTACCACATTTAAAACACTTCATAGTTTTAGTAAGACATTCCCCTGGGTTCTTCTTTCCAAACTTTTCAAAAACTGAAAACTGGACTTTCTTACTATTATATTTATTTTGTTGATTATTACTCATTGCTTTCCATCTGGACCTATTCTTCTCCTTATTTCCAAAATACACATGATCATAAGAAAACTCCATCTGTACCCTCTCAGCACATCAAATAAGTTTCTCATAAATTTTGAATTCACGGAAGGCCAACACCCTTTGACACCTTGGCTTCAGTCCTGAGTAAAATTGGTTGACTTTTCTATCAAGATCCAAAATAAGATTTGGAGCATACCTCACCAGTCGAGTCAAGTTTTCTTCATACACAGCCATTAAATCCTCCTCATTTTTATTCAATTCAAGGAATTTATTCTCCATCCTAAGTTACACCACCTTAGAAAAATATTTTTCATAGAAAAGTGGTTTAAATTCATCCCACTCTAAGCATCAAAATCCTCTTTATTCTTGATATTCCTCACCATTGACCACCACTGATCAACTTCGCCATCAAAATAGTAAATTAAATTACTTCATTTTACATTAAGGATCTTTTAAAGTTTATATATTTATAGAATTTCAACATAAAACATTCCTAAAATTACACATTACTACATAGTGGATACCATAATGAACAGTATTCATTTCTTGCAAAATATAAAAAATTTCACATAAAACATGATTTCTTTGAAAAATATTCAAACATTTAACTTGGATTCTTTATTTTTCTTACACATCCTTATAACATTTCAAAATAATTTAAAAACTTGGGATGAGAAAAAAAATTATCAGTAAGGGATATAAGAGAAGGAAATAACACATTAGTCCATGAACACTTATAACATATGAAATCATTTTCAAAAGACGTACTTGTCACCCATATATACTTACTTTATGAAACATAATATTTACACAAGATTAAAATAAAACATAAGAAAATAAATATAACCATAAAGTTATATTGGGGAATTACTTACATAATCTTGTAACTCTCTCCGCTACCTTATAATTTGTAACTCTCATGGTTACCTTACAATTTTTGTAACCATCGCAGTTACACTTGGAGTAACAATACGGTTGACCTCCAACTTACACATACCCAATGAATTAGAAGGAGATATAATTCCCGCCCTTCATCATAAAAAAATTCCCAATAACTATAACATAATCATACAACATGAATAATTGCATAAAAACATTGCTTTTTAATTTTTAAAAATAGAATTGTAAAAGAGGATTTTAAAAGATAATCCCCTTATAAATATCATAAAATTAAAGAGAGACTCAATAGAGTGGATGGAATATGTATATACACTATAAATACACATAATATAAACATAATATAAACATAACCCATCACACAAACAATTATAATACCACATAAATAATGAAGTAAAAGGTCAATGCAAAGAATGGAAATCAGGTTAACAATTCCCTTACCTCAGTTTTGTCTTACTTCCAAATCATTTAAACCTATGGTATAATGGTTAAAATAGTGTAATTAATATCTTAAAAAATAATATCCATCTTTATAATACCTTATATTATCATTTCATTACATAATTTCACCCTTAAATTTTAAGTATTTTGTTCCTTACATTGTTTTGGGTGTGTTCTTTACATGTTTTCCATAAACAGTTCATGATGGAAGTTCTTATCCATTGGAAGTGAAACTATAGAATTGGAATGGATTGGTATTTAAATATTTCAAAAATCCATAAATTATACCATTTATCAATTAGAATTCTGAAATTAAGATGATTCATAATTTAAAACATTAATGATGTTTGTTTAGATCATTTTAGTGGTTCTTTGATCATTACAACCTCATTTTATTTTATAAATTAACACCATGGATACAAAAGAATTAAAGAACCATGTCTATGAAATAATACATATATTATAACCTGGTTCAACCATAGAAATGGTTTCATGACAAGCCATAAAGGAATAAAAGAAAATTGAAATCACATCATCCACAATGTCGGTAATTCGACACATCACGGACAATGTTTTTAATTCTTTGATTTAGTGGGGGAGGAGAAGAAGATTGGTGACGAATTTTCCATGAACATGAGAAAATAAATAATATAAATGATTATGTATATTTCATTCCTCTTGGATAAGAGGATTTTAGGAAGAAGAATAAAATAAAAAAAAACTCAAAATAAAATAAAAAATGAGAAATCTCTCACGAAAATTCGGCAGCCTAACAGTGTCACTTAAAATTTTATAAAATATTTAGATGAGAGAAAAGAGGTATCTCATCATTATTAAATAATATTGAAAGTAATGGTAATATGGAATGGATATCCTAACATAATCTAAAGGTAATAAAAAATAATAACATAAAATGAAGGAAAAAGAAGAAAATAAAAGAGGATGTTTACCTCTTGATCTATTCTCCTGGAGATCTGTCTTAAGGCCTTTGGTTTTGGACTTTTGGTGAGACTAGTAGCTATAGGACGTGAGGAAGATCCTTGGAAGAAATTTTTGGCAGAACTTAGGTAAGGCTCAAGGCTTGACAAGTGTGGGAGGAAGAGGAGAATTAGGGTGGTATTTATTGTGAAGGAGAGGGGGTAATTTTAATTATTTTAATCATTATTATAATAGTTTTGCTCAATACTATGAATAATCTTAATTCATGTGACCCCAAATAGTAATAATGGAATGTGAGTTTGAACCAAGTGGTCTTACATCACTTATGATGTCGTAATTAGGGTATTTAAATGATAATTTCAATATACGGTATTTTATTGTATTTCACTATTCATCAAAAATTTAAAAATTTCAGAAAAATCCAAAAATTCACCATTACCATTTTTTAATGTTTAGAATTAAAAAATGAAGTCCAAATTTTGAAAATAATTTTCTAAATATCATTAATTTAATTTTTAAATATAATCATACTTAATTCAAAAATTAATTATTTAAAAACTATAACTGCTTTTATATCACATTGAAAAATTAATCAAGATATCATGATCTTAAATCCTTAAGAAAATAAAATAATAAAAAATATTACTATTCATTAGGGTAATATTACTATTTATATTACAATTCATAAGGGTATGTTACTATTCACCAAAAAAACAAGTTGGTTCCATTAGACTCCAAATAACATACTAAACACAATTGTAGATGATTGTTTTTTTGAAAATTCGAAACATAGAAGTGGAAAAATTATTTGTAAATACCAGTTCTAAATATCTAATTAAAATAATGTTTTATGCATTTCAAATTATTTTTAAAACCTTGGGGTGTTACATGTATGCTACCATTTTGAAATTTTTCTCTAGACAGGTCTCTAAGTGATCTTGTTCCCTCTATATAGACTCGATCTTGAACTCTTCTACCTCAGTTCCACCCTATCCAGCAAATGTCAAAGAGTGATGCGGCTGAAACTCCCTCATCAACTCAGACATACTCAGAGCTACTCGACATGGGTATCTCTCCAAAAACTGCATAAATAAAGTGAAGTTATCATGGAACTTCTCTATAACCTCATTACCTGTAACCAAATGGGATTCTCATCCCGCTACTAGAGGCCCATTCTCAGTAATTCCCTCACATCTCCCTACCAATAAATGTCATTTTGTTTGTATCTTTCTACAATTTTGAGTGCACGTTTCAAATAAAATAAAAATTCACTTCACTGTTATCTAAAAAAGGTTTCCAAACTATCCATAAACAAACTATTCTATAAACACTATCCTAATGATCACAACCGCACCACCATCACTACCCTCAACCATCCCTATATGGGGCCATGGATAACATAGGGTAAAACAAACATACAAACCTCAACCTACATGTCAAACAACATTTTAATATCTTTAAAATTATAAATAGTTTCAAATTACTCATTAGATATGATTTTAACTATTTTAATTTAACATCTATTAAATTTTCACAATTTCACCTTCTTTATTAGGAACCAATTCCTTTAAATCACAAAAGAAACATAAAATATTTTTATTTTACATAACTAGCATGATCTACAGTGTGATCTTAACATGATACATGTCACATAAATCCCTGAATGCCTATAATTATTCATGAATTCAAAACCCCATGCAAAGATAGCCTACAAGTAGAAATAAAAAATCAATAACATCACACATAATGTAATTCACCCAAGGTGAAATAACATCCAACTATAACAACTAAATGTCAAGAGTAGTAATCCAACCCCAGGGAACCTGGGTTTTTCCCTATACAAGGGTTAGTTACTCCCATGAACTAACTCATAAACATGTCCTGACACAACTTAATCTTCTATATACCTTTCCCAAAACTAAAGAAACAAAAAATAAAACCTATGATTACACTTTTTAATATACTTTCCTAATTCCATTAAACCCATTTCCTGGTCTGGTTTATTATGGGACCTCAAGCATGCCTCCCCATACGCCAGAGGTTGCTGTCTAGAAGTGAGGTTTCAATGAAGATTGTGGAGAGAAAATACCATATTTACCAAATTAAATAATCAGTGAAATAAATATCAACAAGTAATAAAAAATCAGTAACCAAACATCACATAACCAACACCCGAAATTGGGTAAGTAAAACAATCTAAAATAATAAGTATGTCATTCCATGAGAGCCTAAAGTTCCAAATGGAAACCAAAATAAATACACCAAATATTATCCAAAAAATGGGTCCCAATAACAAGTATATTCCCCTTATCCATGATCCATGCCAAGTTTTCCATCTAACATAGGGCCTTTCCCCTTATCTAGTACTACACACATGAACTCTGCTCAGGTACCCAACGGCAGCCCGAGTAGGGTGTGAGTACAACTTAGTAGGCCACCACTAATGGTTCTAACAAAATATATAGTATAATAATAGTTTATACTGAAATAAACTTAAGAAATAAATAATATAGTGAGAGTAAACATTTTTTTAGTTAAATAATTACCAGTTATCCTAATGGGCCCTCGCTTCCTACTACGGAACCAACATAGAAAATCGGCTTCGGCCTATGCTAAAAGTATAATCCATATATTATATGGAGTTTTTAAATTTTAATAACATGGGAATTTATTAATTAATTAAATTAATTAAATTTACCTTGGTGCGTCGGTTCAGGTATTTACATCATGTCCATACTAGAGGACCTTGGAACATTTGTCCAACATCTAAACCTTACAATACCTCGGTGGGGCTTAGAGCATCAGTCTTTTCCAAATCAAAGTTAAGGTGCCTTGGTAAAAACTCCCAAAAATACCATGAATAATTATTACCAATTATCAACATAAGTGACCTTTTATAAAACAATAACAACAAGGGTGAACATTTTCATTTTACAACAACATTGTGGTTCATTAAATTCAACCCATTTATCTCAAACCCATAACTAGCCCATTTTCCTTTCATTCATAACCAAAAAAGTAAATCATAATTTCAAACTATTTAAAAACATAGACATGTACCCTTTTACCATTTATCACTTTTCCCCTTTATTATCTCAATACCATATAGCTTTCTAAGTTAGGATGAATAACCATTTATGATATGTTAACATGATAAACACAATTATAATCAGTTTAATATCATAAAACCTATAACTTTCTATTAAAAAACTCAATTTACATGTTCAAGGGAGTGGCATTCCACAAGGGTGGACTTAGTCCCAGTCTACTCAAGATCAACAGATCCAACAGGGTCTATAAAAGGTCCAATACACCATTTAGACACCTAATTTATCATTCCCTAATAAGGAATCAATTTCACAACATAATAAAAAAAACACAAAAACCACTTACACATGAACACCAATACTATAGGAAATAACCTATAGGCCACCTACTTTGATCTCGTAGGAAACTTCTATCTCAAACATGTATCTTGATTAAAACCCAAACAATCCTCAACACCCAATCTAAAAAATTACCTAGAAAAAAATATTTTAGGTATTTAGAAGTATGGAAAATATTAAACCATGATTTTTGTAGAAAATAAAAAAATAGGACTCTTAGACTTACTTGGACCTTCAATTCTCAACCAACGGCACTTCAAACAACCAAATATTAAATCATAATCACCCTTCATAATGGAGAGATCTCCTATTTAGTACCCATAGATACTAGATGAGAAATGGTGAAGAAAATCATGTAAGAACCCCTTAATCCTAACAGGTAAATTTATAAAATCCTAAATTTTAAAGATTTTTACAATTTAGCAATACAGTTGGACAAAACAAGAACCAACCTTGTGGTTCCCTCACTTCAAGAGGAAAACATATCACATGGTTTTTCAAGAAAACCCACATGGTTTGAAAACCCTTCTTGAACCCATGTGGTTGCATATTTCCAATAGGAGGCTCAAATTGCAAGGTTTTCTAGGCCACCATGCATATTTTGTTAATCGTGATCCTATCTCTTTAAGTACATAGGGTTATATTCCACTATTAGTATTAACCATGCACCAACCATTCACAATGTACTATATATCCTCTCTTCCCTCATTTTTGTGTCTTAAAGCCATAAGGCACATTTGAGACCTTCCTTACTCTTGATAAACATTCAATTAACCAAAATAAAGAGAGGCAAACAAAGTTTTAAATAAAAACATTCCTCATCAAAGTTTGGTATCTTGCAAATTTAGTTGAATATAAGATATCATGGGTACCAAAAGGATGTTAATAAATCCTATTAGACGTAATCTACTCAACATGACCAAGTAATTATTTTTCCATTGGACATCATGTATATTATCTACTATTATATAAACTAGTATATTGGCCTACACAATGTGTTAATTTTTATGTTTTAATATCTCTTATCATGTAATTTTTTTCATTTTAAGCATATAAATTAACTTTTTTGTGTTTTGGAAGGAAAACATGAAGCAGTTTATTTAGTTAAAAAAATTCAATTTCATGTATGTTGATTATGTGGTTATATTTTGTATAAATCATTTTAATATTTTTTAGGGTATGAATTTAGGAGGAGATACCCATTATTTTTAAAATATATTATTATTCCAAATTTGAGGTTTAAATTAGTTTTTAAACAGTTAGTCCATGAATATTGTAGTTCTAATTAATATTTTTCAAATATTTTTCAAAGTACTATTTATGTTTTGGGGAAGAATACGTGTTTTGTTTATTATTTTTAATCAACTTAATTTTAAACATTAGCATTTGGATTTTTTTATTGTTAAACTAGTAAATCACCTACTATTTTAATAGTTTGTTTATTTTAGTGGTTGAAATACAATTTTTAACACTTATAATCTAGGTAAGATTTCTATAAACTGAATAATGTCTTTTGTTAATTTGGCTTTCGTTTATTTCAGACATTATTTTAAATATTTTTCAACTTATATATCTAGTTCACGGTGTTGAATTTTTTTAAGACTTGGTTTGATTATGTCAAAGTCGAATTTATTTTTTTACTTTTAATTAATAGAATTTTATTAATTCATCTTCTTTGATTAAATATTTTAGATGTTTAAACTCATGGGAGTTTATTTATTTTTAAACCCTTGAATAAAAGTTCATTTTCATTTTTTTGTTAAATAGTATGTAGTAAGCATTAAATTTTTATTTTTCAAATGTTCGTGAAAGTATTTTTATTTCCTAATATAATTCGTATTAAATGAATTTTTTGTTAAAAAATTAACATAATGTTTAAGATATTTTATTTTTTCTTTCCACATGATAAATTTTAAAAGGGGGAGAAATTTTGGGTTTTAAAATAAAAGTTTTGTATTTTAATTTACAAAATTGGGGAGATTGTTAGTGTTTATAATTTTATTTATTTTGATAAATTTCATAACTGTTCATTTTATTATAAATTTAAAAATCCTTCATTTAAGTATTCATTCAAAACCCTTCATTTAAATATTCATTTTAACTCCCTTTATTTATAAACCTCTATTGAAAATATTTTATTTGTTAATGTTTTTTTAAATTATATTTGTGGGGTTAATATTTAATTTTATTTTAAATTAAATTTTATAATCATTTATATTTTCATTGGTATATGTGAATGGATTAAAAAAAATCCGTCAAATTTTTTTCCATGAGTTAATGTTTGAAATGTTTTAGTATTTCCAAAATTATTTAGGGTGTTTATTATTTTGTTTAATATATTATTACATTATATTTTAATGCTTTAATTATTTTTATATTATAAAAGAATATTATTATTATATTAATTTTTTAATATATTTTATCTGTTAAATTTTAATTTCTTGTTTTATTTTTTATAATATGTTTATTTTTATTTTTTCTATGTTTTTTGAAAACAAAATACACCTAAGTTAAAAAAATTTGAAAATGTTCCTAAAAGGAGGAAGACCACTAGTCGCCTTTGCCTATCATTGACCCGGATAAATGACATGGAAAAGGTGAGTGGGGTTAGCTAGCTTTCGCCTAAAACAAAGTTAAAGAGTATAGGTTGTGAGCTAGAATTTTCTTAATGTAAAGGTGAAAGGCAGCACCACCCATGTCACCATTCCCTTAAATCCCTATAAAATGTCACCCCCCCCCCTCCTCACTTGAAGTTTTCGTCCTCTCTCTAGATTCACACCCACTCCTTCTAAAATAAGGCTTCTTTATGCATGGTGGTTCATGTGGACTAAAAAATCCCCATTTTTTTGTGAAGAATTATTTAGACTAATTTTTCTAATTTAATTTAAAGTTATTTATCTGTTTAATTGATTTGTTTTTAGTTAGTTCTAAATAAATCATTTAATTAGTAGTTTAGTTAGTTTTATATAGTTTAGAAATAATATTTATTATTATTAATGATAAGTATAGATTAATTAATGAATAAATTAGGATCAAATAATGATTACATATAATGATTAGTTAATAATAATTAACTAATGAATATCAAATGATGAACTAATCATTAAGGAGAAAATAATTAAGGAATAAGTAATGTTTAATTAATTATTAGCTAATGAATAAATAATGATTAATGAATGATTAACTAATGATTGAGTAATAATTATAGAATGTTTAACTAATGATTAAAAAATTATTAACTAGTGATTAACTAATGACTTAGTAATGATTAACTAATGATTAAGTAATGATAATATAATATGGGTAATGATTGAAGAATGATTAGGGAATGATTAACTAATGATTAAAGACTGATTAAGGAATGATTAAGGTAATATTAAGTAATGATTATGTAATGACTAAGTAATGATTAAGTAATGATTAAATAATGATTAAGTAATGATTAAGTAATGATTAAGTAATGATTAAGTAATGATTAAGGAATGATTAAGGTATGATTAAAGAATTATTAGTTAATGATTAACTAATGATTAGATAATGATTAAGGAATTATGAAGGTAAGATTAATTAATAATTAACTAATGATTAACTAAAGAATAAGGAATGATTAAGTAATGATTAATAAATGATTAAGGAAATATTAAGGTATGATTGAGGTATGATTAAGAAATGATTTACTATTGATTTACTAATCATTAAGTAATGATTAAGAAATTGTTAAGGTAGGATTATGTAATTATTAAGTAATGATTAAGTAATGATTAACTAATGATTAAGAAATTATTAAGTAATGATTAATTAATTATTAAGGAATGATTAGGGAGTGATTAAGGTATGCTTAAAGACTGATTAAGGTATGATTAAGGTATCATTATGGAAGGATTAAGGAATAGTTAACTAATGATTAAATAATTATTAAGAAATGATTAATAAAGGATTCAGTAATGATTAACTAATGATTAACTAATGATTAAAGAATAATTAAAGAATGATTAATGTAGGATTAAGTAATGATTAAGTAATTATTAAGTAATGATTAAGTAATTATTAATGAATGATTATGTAATGATTAATTTTTTATTAGGGAATGATTAAAGATTGATTAAGGTATGATTAAGGTATGATTATTTAATTATTAAAGTTGAAGGATATATTTTAAATGAATTAAATTATCTCTATAAACCATTGAACAAACATTTAAGAAAATTAAAACTTATACTAAAAAACATTAGTGCCATCTTTTAGGATATAATAAAATGTTCAAAAAAATTGTAGCATAATTTTTACATTATTATATAAGCAATAAAATATCTCTCTAGATACTATAAGTGGATGTATCTCTGTCACATATGTACCTAGGGGAAAAACCCAAAAACACTACATTGAGATAGACTCAATCGGGAATTGGTGCATGAAAACGGGTCTTGTTGTACACTTGGTTTGACACTCCTGGGAAATATTCTTTAGATGATTCATATTTTATTTATAAACTACTAAAATACCTTTATGAAGAATAAAAATATTACTACAAAACATTAGTATCATATTTTACAATACAAGAATATGTTCTGAAATTTTAGTATAATAAAGATTATATGTTCAACCCTCATTATCAATACTATTCATATAATATTTTAGAAACAGAGGTAAAAATAAGAGAAAACACCAAATAAATTTATTTTTCAATGATAAAATAACAATTATGATCATATAAAGTGAAATGGAAAAGAATAAAAACATTAAATAACACATGAATGGTTTATAATAGATAAGAAATATATTGACATTTCTCAAAAAAAAATAGAGTTTAGATGAGATGAGTCTGAATTCATAAGTGAAGTAAATTCATCTTATTTTTAAGTGGTATCTTAATAACATCTTCCAAAGGGATGTACATAAATTTTTAATTTTGAAAATCTTTTATCATTCTAATGTCATATAAGATAACATCTGAGATATGTTATTCTATGGTAGAAATATTTTTATGGTTAAAAAGTTAAGTATATCTCTTTGGAAGATTTTTTTATGCTACCACTTGAAAATAATCAGTATTTTACTTCACTTTTGAAGTTAGTCTTATCTCACCCAAACACTATTCTCTTGAAAAATGCCTAGGTATTTTTTTTCTTTTACAAAGCATTTATTTTTATTTAATGTGTTTATTCTTATCAATTTCACTTTATATGATCATAATTATCAATTTATTATGGATAAATAAACTAATTTGATATTTTATCTTCCGTTTAGATCAGTTACCAAAATATTATGTGACTCATATCAGGTGTTTAAATAATTTCTATCCATATTAAGACAAAGTGACAAAGTTGTATTTTGTCTTCATATGAACAAGAATGTGTCTCAAGATAACTGAATTGATCCATATCATGTTCAATTTCATCAGTTTTTTTGTGCATTACTCCCCTGTATTTCCACATTTTGTTTCAAAAAATAGTTCATACAAATTGATGGAACATTTAAATATGGAAAATAAAAGGTTTTATTGTTAATTGGGAAAACCCAAGATAGAAACTTCTCACCTATTTCAATTGAATTTTCTATTATAGAGAAGGAAAACTACAATTATGGAGTTGGTTTGTGGGATGTATCAACCACCATTTAACATTCATTAGGGGTATATATTTGATATCTGATTAGTATTGGGAAATCAGTGAGGCAATAAATGTGGATCCTGATACATGGAGATCCCCAAATGCACATCATCAGTATTTCTTTAGACACATTTCTAGAAACATGTGAATAACATACCACAAAATACCTATAAAGAAGGTAAACATGAGGCTTGGTATGTAATTTATTTGTTATTTTTTACAATTTCAACATAAAGATAAAATCAATTTAAGTGAAATATGATCACTTTTATATAGCATATAGGCCAGATCAACAAAGTTTTGAACAATGTTTCAAAGAAATATGTAAGCCTAATATAGAAGTGTTTGATTATATAATGAAGATTCCAAAAAAGTGGACATTGGAAAATGACAGGAGGAAGAGATATGAACACATGACCACAAATATTGTGGAGCGCATAAATGGTGTCATAAAGGGGATTTTCAAGTTACCTATAACTTCCCTATTTCTGGACACATTTTATCATTGTGTGAATTACTTTTTTGATAGAAAAAAACTAGCCTCTGATGGGATTCAAGGGGGGATAATGTAAAAAAGACACTTTCAATTATATATTGAAAATGACATTGAATAAAAATTTTATTATCGAGTGTTCCTTTTCCACTAAGAAGACTCTAGATCTAAAGTTCAAGAGTGTTAGGACCCCATCACAAGTTGCAGCAGTGAAAATATGGTGGTATTAATAAAAGAGAGACTAGTTCAATGTTAAAACTTCCAAGAATTACAGTTTCTATGCACACATGTCATTTCATCATGTGCCTCTATGATCATATCATGGTAAACATGTGTTGATCCAATGTACCATCTTAAAACCTTTGTTAACTATTATGTTACACCATGGATGCCTATTGGGGATTTTTTATATTTCCCAATTCCTTAAGACTGACTTATAGTGATGCCTAACATCAATAGGTTGTGTCAACAAGGGAGACCGAAGTTCAGCAGGATGCAGAATGAGATGGATTGACCTCAAGAACATTTGAAAAGTTTGAAATGTATTATAGGTCATAAAGAAGATCATAAAAAGAAATTAAGCCTTAACATTATTGAATCAAGTTCACACCCTCAGGCCTAATGTTGTATTTTCATCAATGTGATCTTCCCAAATTGTTAATTATATAGTTTTAATATAAGTTCCTTCAATTTTTATAATTTTCAAACATTTCAAAATACTTTTACTATTAAATTAAAATAATCATTTCATATTCTCATTAAAAGGAATATAAAAAGGACATGTGAGTTTATATGAAAGCCTAATCAAAATTTCTATGGATAAACCATAAAGAAATCATGTGATAAAATAATCATGAAACATACCATCATGTGATAAATCATACATAGATTATAAAGCACACCATTTTCTAATAAACTTTTAGATAACAAATAAAAATTTTATATATGTATATATATAAATATATATAACTATATCTTACAAAACACCCTTTATAAGGAAAAAAATATCTAAAAAACTTTAGAAATATTCTTTGAGAAACATGAAGTTGTTCCCTCTTCCTTTATTAAAAAACTTCATAAAACAATGAGATTAAACATGTCATGTTTTAAATTTTACCAGTAAAAACATTCTTCTTACCATAACATTATATTTAAATTTTACACTAAAAACTTATTTAATTTTTTTTACATACATATGGGGGATAATATACTACTCACTAAGCAGGATGCGCATGTTTCCCACACCGTGATAAAGGGTCATCTGGTTTGACGGATTAGGGTGTGTCAAGCGTACCATCATCTTCACATGCTGCCACTAGCTGCCATTATAGAATACATGTAATTTGATGGCTTCTAAAACATTGTGGTATCCAATTTCAAATCTATTAATCATCACCTTCTTACTACACTCCTAGAGAGGTGAAGACCATAGACACACACATTCCACCTGCCTGAGAGATAGATGATTGTAACAACCTAAACTTTTATTAGTTAAAATTCCTATTGAATTAATTAAATGTCTTATTATATAAAATGGTTATATAAAATATGCACTTCCTTGGTTTTATAGATTTCAAAATACCATTAACAATTGTTACCGTTTCTAATATAGTCGTTGAACAGTGATCAATTGATTAGTATAAATATAGGGCTTTAAAAAATCCAATTAACTCGGAAAAAGGAAGTGAGGGCCTCATCAAGTAGAATTATTCCATATGAAGCCCATTTGTCAGATCTTAGAAAGGAGGTGGAGTCACTGGGCTTTCCACTTGACCAAGCCCAAGCTGAGCTCCAACACATTAATCTTGAATAAAACCGCCTATGGGATAAGTGGAAGTTGATAGAGATCACCACCCGGGGGATGTCATCTGAGCCACCCCAAGAGTTTGTCACCATTGCACACCTTACCCTTAAGTCATATGTGGGTATTATAAGGGGTTATATAACAAGACCCTAGAACTATGATTATGTGCATTACTTTTTTATATAACAAAGAATATACATTCATTTTATTATTGTTGTTTTGTAAATAGTTTTTAAAGAATAAATAGTATTTTTTTAGTTAATATTCAAGTAAGAAATATGTTTTGATGAATTAATGGAATTTTGAATGAAATAATATTTTAAAAAAATATTATTACTAAATTAATTTTTATTAAACATAAATGATCGTATAATTTTTATGAATACAATTATGATTTTTATTAAGGTTTGAAAGTTGTTTTTTTCAAAACCCATGAATTTTCGATAAATGTTGGTTTTTATTTTAAAAGTAAAAATTCACATATTTAGAAAATTATTTAGATAAAATAATATTATTTTCTGAATCTGGACATTTAAATTATCCAATGGGGAATTTTTTATAATTTTCTAATATAATCAAATTTTTTGGAAAATATTAAATATCGTGGAATTAAAAATGTGTTTTATGACATCATAATGACTCAATAGTGAAGTAATAAAATACTAAAAATGGGATGTTCTGACAATATATGTTTTACCATTAAAATAATGTGATTTTAGGTTTTTTTGATTTATTTTGCAAACTTTTAGTGGACACTCCAAGACTTGTAAAACATTTTAACTTCTAAAAATGATTTCCTTGAGAGTGGGACTCACCTCTAAATAATCAAGCATAATATTTTAATAAGCTCGAACATTGGACTTATAAATTAATTTTTTCCAATACCCTTTGGTAAATACCATGGGAAAAAACCATGGTTTGGTTTGTGGTTTGGATAAATTTAATGTGAAGTGTCCAAAACATAAATAATAAAGAATTCCCTCCCTTTTCCGATATAAACCCAACCAAGATCCCACTTTCTCTTCACTAAAAACATTTGGATCATGACCAACCTATTCCCTCATATCTCTAGAATCCTCCCAAGGCACCCCAACCTCCCAATAATCCTATCTAAAGCCTCTCCCAAGCCTTTGGTATCACACATACAAGTAAGTTATTTATTCCTTTCTATTTATTGTCCAAATACCTTTATATTGTTATACCCTTTTGTTTTTAATTAAAAATGTTGTGGTATGATTTGGAACCTCCCTCATACTTCCCTCCTTATTTTTTAATGATGAGACACATATTTATCTCTCATTAATTCCTCTCATGTACACCAGTTACCATGCAAAAATTCTGTAATGAATTTCTCTCTCATCATTTACATTCAAACAATTATTTTTCATTATGAATCTAAATTCCATTACATATGTTGGGAAATGTATCTATATGACCCCATTACTTTCCATTTCATTTAAAAATTATGATACACCCCTTTATCTCTCATAAACCATTTTTATGAATTCTTATGTCACAACATTATGCTGCCGAAATTGCACTGTAATTTTTCAAACCAAAGTCATTTTGTAGGGAATACCATGCCCATTTCTCTATCAAGGTTATTCACCTTTATTTACATTTACTTATTGATTATAGAGTTTCATGTATGAATTCCACATTACTTTTTCTTGGAATAAATTATGATGTTTATTGAATCCATGTAATATGATCCATGTGGCACACTTATGCATGAAATGAAATGATTAAAAAGGGTGTGCCCTGGTAGCACTCCAATGAATTAGGTAAAGAATAGTATCATGATACGTAAAGTGAAATGAGGGTTTACTCATGATAATTCAATTTCAATGAGGGTATACTCATGATCAATGTGCAATGCGCCTTGTCTCATGCTAATATCATGTTAAATGTTGATGCCGTATTTCCATGTTATGATAATCATGCTATGTCATGCCTTTATGTTCACATTTATATTGTGCTCCATTGATATTCCCATTGCCTGACATGTATTTTACTCTTCATGATATGACTTTTTTACTCCCTTAATGGGCTTTATAGCTCACCCTTTTATTATTCATGTCCTTAGGTTATCTCATGCAATGCTAAGTACGAAAGAATGTGTGTGGTCATGTAAAAGAATTTTTCAATAAAGATGTGTATTTCATGTTTTAAGTTGTTATGTAATCTTCCTAATCCCAAAATAAACTAGGCCTCTCAATATTCTATGTTTTTTCAAGTGAAAATTTTATCTAATAAATTATGTTTAAAAGTGAAATACAGAGCAGGGTTGTTTTAGTTTGTATCAGAGGATAGGTTTAGTAAATTTGGGATTATGATTAGAAAACACTAGTGAAAGACTTAGGGATAAGACTAAGTATAATAAAAACATCCCAAAATTTTGGTGTGTATTTATTAAGTGATTTATCAAGAAAATACATCCTTGTATGGAAATAACTATGTAGATGCGGCTCTGAGACAAATATATCTAGGGGTAAAACCTGAAAACACCACTTTAAGCTAGACTCGAATAGAAATTATTGCAAGACAATGGGCCTTGTGGCACTCTAGGTTATGACACTCAAAGTAGATATGCTTTTGTAAATTCATGATCTTAGTATGAACAATTATTAAGGAAAAAAATTCCACCTAAGAATATATGTTGGGAAGTAGATCATGGATACTATAGATTTAAGCCTAAGATTTCATAAGTTAAGGAAATAAGATTAATTTATAAGTTATCCCTTTTTGTCTTTGGATTCCCCTTTTTTTGTGTTAACCCTAAATTTCCTTTTATTCCATCCAATGGCTAGTAATAAGAGGACTCGGGCTAACAACTGATGTGAAGACCAATGTGATTATTGTTCTAATGAGATGCCCAATCCGATGGGATCGGGAATTGAAAACATTGTCATGATACTCTCTAAGTTAACTTAAGTTTTGAATAGAAACATGGATCAAAAGTAACCTTTAACCCCCTAAGAAAGAACAAGTTGTAATTGATATCTTCATTAGACAAAGGCCTCATACTTTTAATGGATCATTTGATCCCACAATCGTCAAACAATGGATCAAATCCATTGAAAATATCTTCTCAATCCTTAAATGTTCCAAAAAAAGGTTCTTCTGGATACATATCATATGGTGGGTTAAGAGGATCAATGGTGGACATTGATCAAAAATACAAAGCCTGAGGAAGAGATCGAGGTGTTGGAATTGATGGATTTCCAGGAAAAAAATCGATAAATATTTTCCACGCACCCTCCGACTTAAGATGTAAAGGGACTTCCTTTCCCTCAAGAAAAAAGATGAATAATCCATCAGATAATTCATGGAAAACTTCACATGGATTGCATGATAGGCCTCCAGCTTTGACGTTACCCTCGAATTCAAGGTTGACCGCTTATTTGGTGAGCTAAAACCTAGCCTACGGAAATCCCTAGTGATCCATGACCTTGATAGCTATGAGGAAATTGTCCGATGTGCCCCCCAAGTCAAAATGGAGATTGGAGAATCTCAGGGGTATTATGAGGATAATAATCGTAATTTGGACTTTAATTCTGGTGGTCTGGTGCATAAATCCAATGGTGCTAAGAAAATCCAGCACCTCACTTACCAAAAGTGCAGAAAGAAGCACCCAGAAATTGCCTGAAGGGGATAAGGAAATTCTTTAGGTGTGGAAGATAAGGGAACATAGACATTAAATACTAACAAGAAAATCCACGGCTATGATATATGATAAGAATTCTTCATTAGAATCTCAACTCACTATTCATTGCTTCAATTGCAAATAACCAATCCACTTTTCAAACCAGTGACCTAAGCCAAGGGTTTTCAGAGGCAACCAGCAATATCCAAGGCATAAAAGAAGATATTTTTCCATCACTACCACCTAATTGAACACCAAAAACGAAGTGGTGAAAGGTATTCTAGTTATTCAATCAATAATAGCAAACGTACATTCTTATTCTGGTTCTACGCATACTGTTATATCCTGAAATTTTAGTAGAACAATCCCAACACTGCCACAAATCATGGAAGTAAATATTTAAGTGATAATAGCAAATGGGGAAATAATTGCATCCTAGGAATATAACTCCTCCCCTATCTTAATTTGTGGATTTATCTTCTCATCGAACCTCATCATACTCTCTCTAATGGAATTTGATGAAATTATTAGCATGGATTGGCTTCCCCTATATAAATCCAACATGAATTTATATGAGAGAAAAATCAATCCCCATATGGAAAATTGACCCCTAATTCTGTAAAAGTGAAAGGAGGAGGATGAATCTTCCTTAATACCATCATCTCAAGCATGGATATTACTTTCCTATGAGCACACATATATTTCTCAAATGATTAGGTCTAAGGAAGAAACTGTAACACCCTTAGATTTTATGAGAAATATTTTTTTTATTTCTTATGTTATATGTAACACCAAAGTAATCTTTCACTACACACAATATTGTCTTGGATTGCATTATACGCAAGATCAACCTTCCTCGATAGCTTGCGTTTTACGCAATATCGAGTTTCACTAAACAATGATATATTATTATAATATTACGAACGAGCCGTTATGAATAGTGTTAACCAAATTTTAAATTTTATAACATTATAATTCATCTTAAACATTTTCTATAATGAGATATGAAAACAAAATTAATTTTTCAGATAAAAGAATTATTTTTCAAAAAATGCAATTTTAACGCCTTTTGATGGCACACCCATTGTAAATATAATTTCTGACAAGTTTATAAGATTAATTTTAAAAAATAAATTTTTTATTTTGAATCAGGATATAAAAATTTACATTGGATAAGTTTTTGATACTTTTCTGATGACTTTCATATTTGGATGAATAGTAAAAATACGGTAATTTTTTTCTTAAAAAAAATTTCTTCATCAAGATAATTTATCTAGTTAAATGATAAAATTTCGTGGTTTTAAAGTATAAATATAATATATTTTTACCATTTAATATAATTTATATCATTTTCATTAATTTTACATTGAATTCATAGGTAAAAATATTTCAATCTTTGACAATGTTTTAACTTTTAAAACTGGTTTTCTTAACAACGGGATAAATTTTAAATTAATTACTGTAACTTATGTGTTTTGAATTTTGAAAAATGAATTCCATATTTGGATTCAGTGGGTCTAAATTATGTTAATAGGTTACTTTTATTTTTTTTGACATTATGAATAGTAACTACGGTAATTGTTTACTGACTAGAGTTAAAGGAAAATCGGGTAATTAAGGTTAAATATAAGATTATAAAATTACCCTACCACCTAGAAAAATTCTATTGGATGAATAAAAGTTAACCCATATCACCTAAGGGTCATAATAGATTCGTTTCATGGAATATTGACCATGAAAATGATATAATTATAATTAGAACCAAAGAAAGTGACAACATGTCACTCTCTTATATCTTATGAGTGTAATAATTTTAATTTAGTGATAAAATTCATAAAACTTAGAACATGAATAGTCTCTAGAAATATAATAAAATTATCTAAATCATGTGAATTTATTTATAATTTTTGGGGATTAAATAATTATCATTAATGATGACACAATAGTGATGTTGAAATTGTTTTATTGATTGAAATATCAAATAAATGGCTTTAAAATATTAAAATAAATATTATATGAACTATTTAGTGTTATCCACAAATTTTATAGATTAATATGACATGATAGGAATCTATTAAATATTTTGGTTCAAATATATCCTCTGTATGGATTTTATTTAAATTCAAATAAATGAATAGTGTCAAAATTGACACTATTATTATTTTATAAAAATAACATATTATAAAATTGTTTAAAAATAACAAAAAAAATTATAAATTATAAATTTAAATTTAAATTGTCGACAATGTCATAAATTATCCAATTTTGGACAATTAAAAACATATAATTAATTATTTATGACAACTTAAAATTTAGAATATTATTACTGCAAATAAAATTAAATAGATTAAATTAGGATAAATAAATTTTATAAGGTTTAAAATAAATTCCAAACATGTCTAAATTTTATTGGTTGATGAGATTACAACACTATCTCATCTCAAATTCTAATTGAGTCATTTTTGGAGGTTTTTAAGTGGGGTTTGAATTTATTATATATTAATATTTTTTATGTTTCCAAAGGTGCCCCTCTCCTCCCTTACAAAAAGACACCTCCTCCCTCTCCTCTTCATAACATTTTTGACCCTTAAATATTGGACAAAACCTATCCATTTCTCTTCTCCACTTCCCTAGAAACATACTAGAGGTCCTAGTCTTCTTAAAAGACCAACTTTAGTGCCCTAAGATGAAGTTTAGAATAGGCGCATCGAAGAAGAGGAGGTTCGGATACGTACAAAGCATATCGGACCTAAGGTAAGATAAAATCTCGCAATCTCATTTTTATCTGAGACTGTATATACTTCAGAATTTAATGGGGAATATTTATCATCCACATACATGTTTCCTAAATATTTAATATTATTTCTATCCTCCTACAATTTTTTAAATCCAATTTTACCAATTGGTGAATTTTTAGTAAAAGATTTGGAAGGAATCTTTTGTCGTTTTCAGTACGAGATACTTTTTGAATTTTCCTGCCAAAGTATGAGAAGAATGTTTATTTTAACTTATATGGAATGGATGTATTATTTACATGAAGCTTCCTTTACAAGTTTTCAAATTTATTTTCAAATTGTATGACATGTTGAGAAAGGAAAAATGTATTTGAGGTAGAAAGGATATTTTCCTCAAGAATGGAGTTCAAGTGTTTTATCAAAATTATTTTCCATCTAAGATAATATAGGGTTCTGTTTCTATCCCTATAATTACATTGATTTGATTATGTTATGATGGAAATATTTTTATGAAGTCCTTTTTTCTTATATGGATTATGTTATGATGGCATGATGTTTAAGAATCCCATTTTTATTACATGGGTTATGCCATGATGTATGATTTATGATTTTGTGGCACACATAAGAATGGTTTCATAATGAGATGGGTGGGACCTATATCTCCCTCCAATTCATTGGGTAAAGATTTATATCTCTTGAGATAGACATGGCTGGAATGGTAAGTTAATCTGATTCAATGATACTAGACTGGAACGAGGAGTGAACTCGGTATAGTAAAGGACTTTGTCCACTATGATGGTCTTGGAAATGAGTCTTGACTAATATGAAATTGTTTTCTATGATTATGTGTGTATGACACAAAGTTTCATGTCTTATGTTATGAATATTGGGATTTCATTTCACTACTATGTTTTATCCCATGTCATGATATTATGATCTCTTTTACAGGATTAGTTTTTCAAAATGTTATATTCTTATAAATATAATATGATTGATATTTACTTTGTTTTCCCTTACTGAGCATTTGAGATCACCCTTTGTATGTTTTCTTTTCCCAGGTCAGGAAGAAGGGTATTAAGTAGGATATTCTAAAAAGGGACTCTAGATGTGATGAGATAAATGGAAGACAAGGAAGTTAATTTATGAACCAGTTGTTTATGCTTCCCAGTTTCTAAAGAAAATATACTTATACGTTTCTATCATGGTTTTGTTATATGTTGTAATAAGTATGATTCAATTATGAATTAATAACAATGTATGTAAAGTATGGGTCGTTATAGTTGGTATTAGAGGAAAGGTATAGTCAACCTTTGGAAACTAGGATGTGAAAGCCTTAGTAAGAACCCAAAGGATATGTCTAATCATAAAACACAATACTAGTGTATTAGAAATGGCCATGAATAACCTATGATAAGACCTAAAGTGTGAAGTTTTATTCTTGATTATGTGGTTTTCCTGTTATGATTAGTGTTTCTCACACTATGCTTCTTGGTTTTAGTCAATGGTTGGAACCCGAAGGAATCGTGAGAATGCAAAATGCGACGGGCAATGAAATTATTGTCCCCCTGAGCAACCAGACGTTATGGGAGATAGAATGCAAAATCTTGTAGCCATGATCACACAACTTTATCAGTCTATGAATCATGAATTACTTACAAATGAGCAAAAGAGGGAGCAACATTCTGTTGAATCCTTCTTGAGGCAGCGTCCACCTTCATTCAGCGGTTCTTCTGATCCATTTGTGGATGAACAATGGATCAGTACCACTGAAAAGATATTTTTACTCCTTCAATGTCCTGAACATGATAAAGTCATCTTAGCAGTATATCATTTGGAAGGTGAAGCTAATCAATGGTGTAATCTTTTCAAGAATACAAGGCAAAGGGAAGAAATTGAGTCCATGGAATGGGATGAGTTCAAGAACTTATTTTTCAATAAGTATTTCCCTTGTATTCTTTGAAAAAATATGGAGAAGGAGTTTCTTGAACTGAAGCAAAAGGATGATGAATCTATTTGTACCTACGAAGCAAATTTTACAAGACTTTCAAGGTATGCTTCTAGGATTATTATCCAACCTGAGAGTAAGATCGATCGATTATTTAGTGGCTTAAAACCAAGTCTCCAAAGAGCATTAGCTATAAGGGACTTCAATAGCTATGAGGAAATTGTTCGATGTGCTCTCAAGGTTTAGATGGAGATTGAAGTATGTTGGTCGGAGTAGACACCCAAGAGGGGGGTGAATTGAGTTCCAATTAAAATTTCTGTTTAGAAAATCCTTTACTAAAATCCCCCAATTTAAAATACTAATTGAATTGTAGTAAATTTGAACAAAAGAAAACTTTCAGTTAGGTTCTCAAGGGATTTATTAATTCCCAGTTAATATAATCAGAAGATCAGATTAGCTTTTGAAACTAACCTAATGATTTGCAAGTAATTCAAACACTTGCTAATTCAATTATCAGAGTAATTTTCAAAAACAGTTTATGTTTTAAAGCACTTAGCACTGGAATAAAAGGTTTTAGATAAAACTAAATAAAGAACAGAATATATAACCAAGAGGTTCAGTCTCAAGCCGAGACTTACTCCTCTCAACAATTTATATAAATTTGATTCACACCCTGGATCGGGTTTCACAACTGTTTACAACTGTCCAGGTCAAAAACCTCTACTACAGTTCTTCATGGGAAACAAAAACAACAGCAAATAAAACTGTCCAGGTCACACACGACCTCTACAACAGTTCATTGTGGGAAGCAAAAACAATAGCAAATACAGCTGTCCAGGTCACACATGACCTCTACCACTATCCACAGTGGGAAATAGAATATGTAAAGAGTTTGAATGAGGATTTATAGATCCTCCAGTTAAGGTTCAGGAGACAGTGTATGTGTAAATTAAAACTGATGACACACACTGCTCGTAAAGTAAATAATAAATCACTGAGCAAGATATAGAATTTAGAATGGCTCTAGTGATTGCAGTGTAGCTATGGACTCCTTTGAATTTGATCAGAAATGGTTCTGATTAATCTTCTAGTTTCTGTCTGGAAAACAGAGTGTCGTTTGCTTGACATCCAGGTTCAGAGACAGTGAAAATGTAGTCGATGATGTTCTTCAAAACCTCGTGAAAGTAAAGAACTCTTATTGAGTAAGCTTGAGTGTGTATGAGCTTCTGTGTCTTCTTGGTTGTGCATATATATCTGTATGAGCTCTTCTTGTTCATGTCTCTTGTATCACTTCTGTATTTTCCTTGTATCATTTATATTGTATATCGTGTGTCGTATATTGTCTCTTGTGCAGCAACATGGACTTTTATAGCATGAGCTCTGGCAAAAGAAATGATTTGTTTTTTTGCAGCTACGAGGTACGGTTCCCTGATATCCAACAACCTTCATTAAATAAATGACAAAGCATTAAAATATACCTGATATGACCATTGGTTAGATTAAATAAAGATAAAGAAATTAAGGCAGCGTCGGATTCTCTGGAACGGTAGCTTTGGATATCGGTAGCCTTGTGTATCGGTAAGTCTTTGTATCGGTAACCTCTTGTATAACGGTAGCCTTTCTATCGGTAGACTTCATGTCTATCGGTAGACTTGATCGGTAGCGGTAGACTTAATGTACCGATGACCTTTCGTGTAATGGTAGCCTTTCTATCGGAAGACTTCCTTCGGTAACTTGTTTTTAACGGTAGGCTTGAATAATGGTGACTTGTCTGTATCGGTAGGCTTGCATAACGGTGACTTGTCTGTATCGGTAGGCTTGTATAACGGTGACTTGTCTGTATCGGTAGGCTTGCATAATGGTGACTTTTCTGTATCGGTAGGCTTGCATAATGGTAGACTTGTCTGTATCGGTAGGCTTGCATAACGGTAGACTTGTCTGTATCGGTAGGCTTGCATAACAGTGACTTGTCTGTATTGGTAGGCTTGCATAACGGTAGACTTGTATGTATCAGTAGGCTTGCATAACGGTAGACTTGTCTGTATCGGTAGGCTTGCATAACGGTGACTTGTCTATATCGGTAGGCTTGCATAACGGTAGACTTGTCTGTATCGGTAGGCTTGCATAATGGTAGACTTGTCTGTATCAGTAGGCTTGCATAATGGTGACTTGTCTGTATCGGTAGGCTTGAATAATGGTATACTTGTTTTGTAACGGTGACCACTTGTCTGTTTAAGCATTTTATTGGAATAATGGGATAAGTTAGAATATATATCCATCCAGTAACCGAATTATCAGAAGATAATATAAATATTATAATATATGAATATGTGCATGGTGTACAGAAATACTAAAATAAGTAATTAATCATTAATCAATATAGGTATTATCAAACTATAATTGAGCATAATTTGGATTATCAAAATATAAGTTCAACTAATTTTCCAGAGGGTTCAACAATCTCTCCCTTTTTGATAATCAAAACTTATGCCAAAGTATTAAGAAAATTAAAATGGTGTGAGAGGAAAAATTTACAAAAAAAAACATTAAAACAAAGTTCTCATTTTTTTTCTCCCCCTTGAATTCTCACCCTTGCAATTACACTCCAAAGTCTCATTAGTTACATTTTCTCCCCCTTTGTGATTAACAAAAATAAGGGTAGAATCAGAGAAATGTAGAGACTAAAAGAGAACAGATTACACAGAAACATAGTAAAGTAGAGAATGTAAGAGTAACTTTCCAATAAATTACAAAAGATACAAACTGATAAAGTCAGTATTAAAAGAGAAAATACAAGTGAATCCCATAAAAACATCCAGAATCACTCAATCTTCCTCTGGAACAGGAGTCTTTCCCTTAGGACTAGAAGAGTGTGCAGGTTCAGATTGAGTAGATGGCTTGGGAATAGCTGAAAAAACAACTAGAGGTTCAGCCACTAAAACTGTACCGGATCTAAAATTTGTGCTTCTCTATGTGATCATAGGATTTAAGCTTCGAATAGCCTGAACTGGAGTCAACTGAGGTGTACTCCCAGAGGCAGAGGCAGGAAGGGTAGGAGGGAAAATCACAGGTCTGGCATCCACATGCAATAATGGTAGCAACAGGTTCCTGAAATCCATAATAATACTACCTCCTCTCTCCATTGCTGACACAAAATCATCTCGATTTTCAATGAATTTTTTCAAGGCAGGAGTAAGCTCCCTGAGCTTACTAACCTGTTCTCTGAAATCTTGAGTCACTAGAGGCAACTTCATATTCTCCATCAAGAGCTTGAAATGATTGGTCATTTGATTCTTGGTATAGACCTTCTCAAAGTAAGCATCCACCTTGTTCTTAATTGACTCTTGAGAAGAAGTAGTTGCATGTAAGTGATCAAGAACAAAACTACTAACTTCCCTAGTGGTAGCAAGGATCTGAGTATCTGAGGTGCCACTGGTACTGGCCTTAGCCAACTCTTCCTAGATCACAGTTCTAATATGGTCAATGTTCATAGTAGAGCTAGATGAGGGAATGGGTTTTACCGAGAAAGCTACTGTCTCCTTGAAAGATTGTGTCAGATTACAAACCACCTTCTGAAAAAGTTCATCTTGACTATTCAAATGTTCCTTGACTAATTTCTTAAAACCCTCAAATACTTCCACAAACTGTTTAACTAATTCTTTGATATATATGATATCAGTATTCACTTGGGTTTGAGAGCTGTTCATGGCAGTCAACGAAGAAATATATTGTCTTAGAGCAACCACAGCTCCTGACCAACTTTCAATTTGAGTATGGCATACTTTAACTTCATCCATCATTCCCCTCACTGGACTAGAAACATCACATCCCCAAGATAGCCCCAGGGATTTCTCCACACTCCTCATTTCATCAACCAGACTTTGCTTCAAATCTTCCACTGATTCTCTTAGTGCTTATTTCATTCCAGCCTTTAAGGACTCAAGGTCCTCCTTGGTTGCCAAATTTTTAGCCAAAACAGGTAGGATAACTGTTTCCCTTTGGGGCTGGTCTTCCTCATCCGAATATTCATAATTAAGTACAATAACCATATATCCTGGATCTGATCTCCAACCTTCAATTTCATATAGTACAGAAACTGAACCAAGATGCTACCCCTTACTTAGAGCATTCTCCTGAGGTATCTCCTCCAACTGTTTTGCTTGATGTAATTCCACAACTTCCTCTACAACTTCAGTAGATGCAACAACCATTTGCCCTAAGGGCTCAAAGACTCCCTCGTAAATGGAATTAGATGCTACTTCTTCTTCCTGATCATCCCTTATCCTGACTGTATTGTCTATCAGAGGGCTCAAACTGAGCTCTTCTTCTTCATTTTCCTCATCATCTGCTTCAACAGCAGCCTTCTTTTCTACATGAGCAAAATGATCGGATTTGGTTGCCTCATCCTCTTCAGATGTGTCCCTGACAACATTCTGATATGCTTCTTCTTCTTCTTCTTCAGTGGACTCAGTATCATTGTCCTTCAGAATAGTTTCTCTCTTTGGTAGTTCTTTTGGAGGGCTAACTGCTCTATAAGAAATATTTTGGTGCATAGGACTAGGAGGTAAATCTGGGTCTCCTCCTTCCTCAACTGATGTCTCTTCCTCCTCAGCTTCAGCATCATTATCATTGTAGACTAGTTCTGGCTCATCTGGTCCAAGACCAGGATCCCTCACATCCTATGGTCTAGAAGGGTGGTCCACAGGAGTGTACTTGTCATATACTTTACCTTCATCATTAACCCATTATTTCTTCCAAGGGTTCCAGCTAACTTTCATAAACTTAAAAACAGTCCTGGTGAGGCAAAAATTATCCTTAACCACAACAGTTTCATCCTGAGGTCCATCTACCTCCTTTGCCTTCAACATAATAGAAATAAACTTAGAAAAGAAAAGTGAATTGGACTTAGACTTCGGTCTAGTCATATCCTCAATCTGAATCATTAGCAATATGCACAAATTCACCTTTACTCCATGATTTAATAGATACAACAAATAAATATCCTGAAATATGAGGGTAGAAAAATCTCCTCCCCTTGGACAAATTACATGTTGAATGAACTTAAAAAGTAGTTTATCCTCCCCTTCCATTTCTGCAGCAATGATCTTTCTTTGGGTTCCATTTCCTATCAATTCCAACAAGGCATCCTCATATTTGAAAAAGTCACTAGTAGTAGGTATGGATTTTGAATAAAATCCACAATCACCACTATGAGGAACTCTAAGGTTCTCAGCCCATTCAACTGATGAAAATGAAAACTTTTGACCATTCACAAATGAAATCGTCCTATTCTCCTCTTCTAAAATCTCAAAACAGACAAACTCATAGAACTCATTTACCAGTACTAGATAATATGGTCCATTATTGTTCATGAATCATTCGAGCCATCCTTTCTCTTGTAAGGTCTTCAGAATCAAGGACTTTCTTTTCTAACAGCCATTCCGCACATAACTCCTTTTCCACTACAATTTCTCGCTTCGATAAATGAAAATTCACAGGATTCCTTCGAACAACACTTCTACTGCTTCCATTAGTACTAGCATCGGTTACTTTCTTCTTCTTAGCTTGCGGTGCATCACTCCCTTCATCAACTGAGGGTCGCTTCACACGGGCCATTTCAGATCCTGAGGCTTTGGGTTTTGCGAGCTTGAGAGGTTTTAGGTAGGAGGGTTTCAAACAGATGGTTTTGCGGTGATTGAGTGATGTCTAGAGTTAGGTTTAATATCATTTAGGATTCGCATATAAAATAAATCTCATATTAAAAACGGTTCGAAGTCTCGGCCTTAATACGAATATTTAAAACAGTGCGAGAGATGTACCGGTGAGGTGTCCTTAAACGGTGAGGTCTATCCTAACTGTGAGGTTTCTCCTAACGGTGAGGTTTCTCCTATCGGTGATGTTTTTCCTAATGGTGAGGTTTTTCCTAACAGTGAGGTTTCTCCTAATGGTGAGGTTTCTCCTAACGGTGAGGTTTGTCCTAATGGTGAGGTTTGTGCTAACGTTGAGGTTTATCCTAATGGTGAGGTTTGTCCAAACGGTGAGGTTTCTCCTAACGGTGAGGTTTCTCCTAACGGTTTAAGAGTAAGTTATCATTCCTACTTCGTGTCTAATGAAACTCAATCTTTCTGAACTTAAAGGCTTAGTGAAAATGTCAGCTAATTGGAGTTTAGTGCCTATAAATTCAAGAGTTATATCACCTCTTTGATAATGATCTCTTAGAAAGTGGTGTCTAACATCAATGTGTTTGGCTCTAGAGTGAGACACGGGGTTCTTTGAGATGTTTATTGCGCTAGTGTTATCACAGTTAATTGAAACATGTTTAAAATCAAATCCATAGTCCAATAAAGTGTGTTTCATCCACAGAATCTGTGCACAGCAACTACCAGCAGCTATATACTCTACTTCAGCTGTAGATAATGCAACTGAATTCTATTTCTTACTACACCATGATACTAAGGACTTTCCAGGTAAATGACATGTTCCAGATGTGCTCTTTCTATCTAACTTCCATCCAGCAAAGTCAGCATCTGAATAACTTATTAAACCAAATGATTATCCTTTTGGGTAAAACAGTCCCAAATTAGTAGTATATTTATGATATTTGAAAATCCTTTTAACAGCAAGTAAGTGTGACTCTTTAGGGTTATCTTGAAATCTAGCACACATACATACACTAAACATAATATCAGGTCGACTAGCAGTAAGATAAAGTAAACTCCCAATCATACCTCTGTAATTAGTTTGATCTACTGGTTTCCCAGTTTCATCAATATCTAATTTACAGGTGGTACTCATAGGTGTGTAACTTCCCTTAATATTATCCAAACCAAAACGTTTTAATAAATCCTTAGTATATTTACTTTGATTTAAAATAATACCATCTTTAGTTTGAAACATTTGAAATCCAAGAAATTACTTTAGCTCTCCCATTAAGCTCATTTCAAACTCATTTTGCATAACCTTTGAAAAATCAGTACATAAAGAATTTTTATAAGATCCAAAAATAGTATCATCAACATAGATTTGTACTATTAAAACATCTTTTGAAATTATTTTTATAAAAAGAGTGGGATCAGAAATTCCTTTTGTAAATCCTTTTGAAATAAGAAAATTTGTAATTCTTTCATACCAAGCTCTTGGGGCTTGTTTTAAACCATATAAAGCTTTAGAAAGTTTAAAAACATGATTTTGAAAGTGAGGATTTGAGAAACCAGGTGGTTGTTCTACAAAAACATCTTCAACAATAAAACCATTTAGAAAAGCACTTTTCACATCCATTTGATATAACCTGAAATTCAGATGTGATGTAAAGACAAGTAAGATCCTAATTGCCTCTAATCTAGCTACAGGTGAAAAGGTTTCCTCATAGTCAATTCCTTCTTCTTGATTGTAACCTTGTGCAACTAGTCTAGCTTTGTTTCTAATGATGTTTCCAGATTCACCAACTTTGTTTCTAAACACCCACTGTGTGCCTATGGTTAAAGTGTCCATAAGTCTTTCTACTAATTCCCAGACTTTATTTCTTTCAAATTGATTTAGTTCTTCTTGCATATCCATTACCCAAAATTCATCATTTACAGCATCATTGATATTTTTAGGTTCTAACTGTGAAAGAAAGGCTTGATGTTCAACCTGATTTATTAGAGAATCTCTATTCTATGTTCCTCTATCTATATTACCTACAACAGCATCTAAAGGGTGGTTCTTCAGGATCCTAGTTGGTCTCGTAAAGGTAGGGCTAGAGATTTCAGGTTCATCAACAGTTTGGGAATCAACATAAGCAGGTTCTAGAAAATTTCCAGAACTGGATGTTTTAACTATAGGTCCACTATCTTTATCATTAAGGTTCAAAACAGAGATATCATCTTCAAGATTTTCAAGAGAGTTCTCAGGTTCATGTGGGTCGGTTTCATCAAATTTGATGTGAACAGATTCCTCCACACATTTGGTTCTCTTATTGAAAACTCTATAGGATTTACTAGAAATAGAGTAACCTAGGAAAATTCCTTCATCACTCTTGGATGAAAACTTGTCAAGATTATCTTTGGTATTAAGAATAAAGACTTTGCAACCAAAAACTCTAAAGTAGTTAACCTTAGGTTTCCTATGGTTCCACAACTCATAAGGGGTCCTCTTAAGAACAGGTCTGATCAAGACTCTATTGATAATATAACAAGCTGTATTGACAGATTCAACCCAAAAATAAACAGGTAGGTCATACTCATTGAGAATGGTTCTGGAAATTTCCTTAAGGGTTCTATTCCTCTTTTCTACTACACCATTTTTCTGAGGTGTCCGAGGGGCAGAGAAATTGTGACTATAGCCATTATGTGAGCAGTAGGATTCAAACTCATGATTTTCAAACTCATGATTTTCAAACTCACGGCCATGATCACTTCTCAAGGTTTTAATGTTAAGTCCACTAAGGTTCTCTACAGACTGGGAATATTTAACAAAGTAAGAACAAGCTTCACTTTTGTGAGCAAGAAAATATACCCAAGTATACCGAGAATAGTCATCTACTAGAACATAGACATAGTGCTTCCCATTTAAACTAGAAACTCTATAAGGTCCAAACAAATCCATGTGAACCAACACAAGAGGTTGAGAGGTTGACACTTCTTTCTTTTATTTGAAAGAAACTTTATATTGCTTTCCCTTTTGACAGGGATTACAAAATTTATCTGCTAGGAATTCAAGTTTTGATAGGTCTATAACTAAGTTCTTCCTAGTAAGTTTTCTAAGTGAATGTACATTGTAGTTTCCTAATATTCTGTGCCAAAGCCAAGACTCTTTGTGAAAAGCATTTAAACAAGTAATATATTGCATAGCTAAAGAATTTAAGTCAACAGCATAGACATTTTCATTTTGCAAGGCAGAAAATACTAAAGCATTTTTAGAATTAAAAACATTGCAAGAATCATTTTCAAATTTAACATTAAAACCATCATCACATAACTGAGAAATACTTAGTAAATTATACTTAAGTCCATCAACCAATAGAACTTTAGAAATTAATATTGAGTCAGTGTTACCAATCGGGCCTAAGACGATGATTTTCTCTTTAGAATTATCACCAAAGGTGACAAAACCTCCATCAATTCTGACTAAGCTTTTAAAGCATGAGAAGTCTCCTGAAATATGTCTTGAACATCCACTGTCCAAGTACCAAGTCTTTCTACAGGAGCTCTTTAAGAAGGTTCCTTACAAAACAGATTTAGATAGGAAATGATTTTGGTACCCAGATTTTCTTGGGTCCAGACAGGTTAGCCAATAAAACTTTAGGTACCTAAATTTGTCTTATGGGTATCATAAAATTTGTAGAATAAACAGATTTTGAAAGATAATCATTGTTAGATCTGTAATTATGAATATAACTAGTTGAAGCATATGGACTTCTAGAACTAGAAATATCTACATTCTGTCCAGATTTAGAAATAAATCGAGTTTTGGTAATTTTTATTTGTCCAGGTTGGTATCCTATACCAGTAGTAAATCTAGGTGCAATCTGCTTACCTAGCATTTAAGTAAGAGTATCTTTTCCATTTGTAAACTTTTCTAAATCCTTCCTAAGTTTCTAATTTGACAATTTTATTTCAGTGTTTTCTTTAAGCAACTGAGCATTCTTTTCCATTTCTATGTCAAGATCAGATTTATGTTTAACAGTTAAAGCATACTATTTATTTAATCCTTTGTATTTGTCTTTTAGCTCATTACAGGTTTCTTCTAACATATCACAGTATTCAAATAGTTCATATTTTGACATATTTTCAGAATCAGAATCATCTCCAAAATAATATGTACTTAAAGCTGGAGTTTCAGATGTTACCTCATAAGTGTTTGTCATAAAACACATGTTTTCCTTATTTCTGTTTTCAGTCTCAGAAGCTTCAGATTCACTAGAGCTATCCTCAGAAGCACTCCAAGTAGCCTTCATGGATTTCTTATACTTGTTGTCCTTATACTCATGCTTCTTATTGTATTTCAACTTTGGATAGTCTGCTTTTATATGTCCTTTTCTTTTTCATTCATAGTAGAAAACTTCATCAGATTTGTCAGATTTCTTCCAGTCCTTTTTCCAGTGTCCCTTGTTTTCATACTTACCTTTGTAATTTGATTTTCTGAAAAACTTCTTCATTCTATAAAACTTCTTAAATCTTCTGGCTATGTGATCCATCTCTGCATCACTGTCAGATTAAGTTTCACTTTCTTCACAGCTTGAGCTATCACTTACAGCTTGAAGTTTCTCCTTATCCTTATTCTTTGAAGTAGATGTCTTGAAGGAAACTACCTTCATTTTTTGTTCATCTTCTTCTTATTTGTTTACCTTAAGTTCTTATTCATACATCATCAACTTACCAATAAGTTCCTTGACTGGCATTTGACCAATATCACAAGATTCTCTGATTAAAACAGAATTGCCCCTCCATATTTCAGGTAGGCATATCAAAATTCTCATGACCTGCTCCTTTGGTGAAACGTCCTTTCCCAGTGAGATCATTGTATTGACAATTTCGTTAAACCTGAGATACATATCAGAAATGGGTTCATCAGGCTTTATTTTAAAATTATCATATTTAATAGTATAGGTGTTCAATCTCATTTCCTTAACATTAGTTGTTCCTTCATGAGAAACACTTAAAGTATCCCAAATTTCATATGCAGTCTTACAAGAAGATATTCTATTAAATTCCTCATCTTTTAGAGCACAATACAGAGCATTCATAGATTTTCAATTATTATTGTAAGATGTCTTAGTATCTTCATTCCAAGTAGATCTAACAGTAGTGGGAATTTTAAATTCTGATTCTATGGCAGTCCAAATATCAAAACCCATGCTCTCTAAATGAATTTTCATCTTAATCTTCCACTGAGCATAGTTGTTTCCATTGAAGAATGGTGGTATATTAGTAGCAACACCTTCAAGTCTATTATCCATGATAACTAGGTTAAAACAAAAATTTTAAAGAGATAAAAATTTATAAATAATATAAATTTTAAGAACTTTAAAATACAACTAAAATCACAGTTGAAAAATAGAGTACTTCAGAAAATATTTTAAACTTCCTCTGATACCAAATGTTGGTCGGAGTGGACAGTCAAGAGGGGGGGTGAATTGAGTTCCAATTAAAATTTCTGTTTAGAAAATCCTTTACTAAAAATCCCCGAATTTAAAATACTAATTGAATTGTAGTGAATTTGAACTAAAGAAAACTTTCAGATAGGTTCTCAAGGGATTGATTAATTCCCAGTAAATCGAATCAGAAGATCAGATTATCTTTTGAAACTAACTTAATTATTTTCAAGTAATGAAAACACTTTCTAATTCAATTATCAGAGTAATTTTGAAAAACAGCTTAAGTTTTAAAGCACTTAGCAGCAGAATAAAAGGTTTTAGAAAAAACTAAATAAATCACAGCAGATATAACCAAGAGGTTCAGTCTCAAGCCGAGACTTAGTCCTCTCAAAAATTTATATAAATTTGATCCACACCCTAGAGCGGGGTTCACAATAGTTTGCAACTGTCCAGGTCAAAGACCTCTACCACAGTTCTTCGTGGGAAACAAAAACAACAGCAAATACAGTAGTCCAGGTCAAAGACATCTACCACAGTTCTTCGTGGGAAACAAAAACAACAGCAAATACAGTTTTCCAGGTCACACACGACCTCTACCACAATCCACAGTGGTAAATAGAAGATTTAAGAGTTTGAATGAGGATTTATAGATCCTCCAGTTAAGGTTCAGGAGATAGTGTATGTGTAAATTAAAACTGATCACACACACTGCTCGTAAAGTAAATAATAAATCACTGAGCAAGATATAGAATTTATAATGGCTCTAGTGATTGTAGTGTAACTCTGGACTCCTTCAAATTTGATCAGAAATGGTTCTGAGTCCTCTTCTGGTTTCAGTCTAGAAAATAGAGTGTCGTCTGCTTGACATTAAGGTTCAGAGACAGTGAAAATGTAGTCGATGATGTTCTTCAAAATCCTCGTGAAAGTAAAGAACTCTTCTTAAGTAAGCTTGAGTGTGTATGAGCTTCTGTGTCTTCTTGGTTGTGCATGTATATCTGTATGAGATATTCTTATGCATATTGCTTGTATCACTTCTGTATTTTCCTTGTATCTCGTATATTGTATATCATGTGTCGTATATTGTCTCTTGTGAAGCAACAGGGACTTTTATAGCATGAGCCCGGTAAAATAAATGATTTCTTTTTTTGCAGGTACGAGGTACGGTTCCCTGACATCCAACAACCTTCGTTAAATAAATGACAGAGCATTAAAATATACCTGATATGACCGTTGGTTAGATTAAATAAATATAAAGAAATTAAGGAAGTGTCGGATTCTCTGGAAAGGTAGCTTTGGATATCGGTAGCCTTGTGTATCGGTAAGTCTTTGTATCGGTAACATCTTGTATAACGGTAGCCTTTCTATCGGTATACTTCATGTCTATCGGTAGACTTGATCGGTAGCGGTAGACTTAATGTACCGGTGACCTTTCGTGTAACGGTAGCCTTTCTATTGGTAGACTTCCTTCGGTAACTTGTCTGTAACGGTACGCTTGAATAACGGTGACTTGTCTGTATCGGTAGGCTTGCATAACGGTGACTTGTCTGTATCGTAAGGCTTAAATAACGGTGACTTGTCTGTATTGGTAGGCTTGCATAATGGTAGACTTGTCTGTATCGGTAGGCTTGCATAACTGTAGACTTGTCTGTATCGATAGGCTTGCATAACGGTGACTTGTCTGTATCGGTAGGCTTGCATAACGGTAGACTTGTTTGTATCGGTAGGCTTGCATAACAGTAGACTTGTCTCTATTGGTAGGCTTGCATAACGGTGACTTGTCTGTATCGGTAGGCTTGCATAACGGTAGACTTGTCTGTATTGGTAGGATTTCATAACGGTAGACTTGTCTCTATCGGTAGGCTTGCATAGGTGACTTGTCTGTATCGGTAGGCTTGCATAACAGTAGAATTGTTCTGTAATGGTGACCACTTGTCTGTTTAAGCATTCTATTGGCAGAATGGGTTAAGTTAGAATATATATCAATCCAGTAACCGAATTCTCTGAAGATAATATAAATATTATAATATATAAATATGTTCATGGTGTACAGAAATACTAAAATAAGTAATTAATCATTAATCAATATAGGGATTATCAAACTATAATTGAGCATAATTGGGATTATCAAAATATAAGTTCAACTAATTTTCCATAGGGTTCAATAGAGTAACCCATCAGTCATATGGGTTTGATAAGAAGAGGAAAATGGAATTCAAAGGAAAATCTAAAGACCACACTAAAAATAAGATGAGTTCCCTTTATGTTCAAAGTGTGGAAAGAAACATGGAGGTAATTGTCTTAAAGGTACAAGTAAATGTTTTAAGTGTGGAAAATAAGGTCATCGGGAAATTGAATGCCGCAGTGATGGGAAAAAGATATCAAGTGATGCGAACAAAGAAAAGGCTACACAGAATGCACCTCCTACACTTCAATGTTACAAGTTCAAGTAAATGGGTCATTATGCCAATCAATGCCCTAATATAAGGGTTTTTTATGATGGTCAACGTCAACAAACTCTTAAGTCCAAAGACAAAGGAAAGTCACATGCAATTTATATCGGCGATATGGAGTACGATAGCGAATTGGTGGAAGGTACACTTACCATCCACTCTAAAGTAGAAAATGTTTCTTTTGATTCTAGATCCAACCACTCTTTTATTTCTGAAGAATTTTCTATGGGTATCATTGTACTCCCCCAACGATTAGTTGTTGAGTTATCATTTAGAACTCCTAATGGCACAACAGTCGCATCAAAAGTTTACAATTCTTCTCTGATTGAAGTTTTTGGGAAAGTGATTCCAAAAAATCTTGTGATCCTTCCTATAGTGGAATTTGATGTGATTCTTGGCATGTATTGGCTTTATTTATATGGATCGCATATCAATTTACAAATAATGGAAGTCACATTTCATATTCATGATCAATCTATGATCATATATTTATGCAAGGATGAACATAACCTTCCAATGGAAATTTCTTCCATATTATAGGTCTTGATTCAAATAAATTAAGTTTATTTATCTCAAATGGTTGGAGAGAAACTCAAGATTAAGAATATTCCCATTTTACAAGAGTTTTATGATGTATTTCCAGAGGAATTGTTAGGTCTTCCACCAAATCATGAAGTTGATTTTTCAATAGAACTCATACTGGGTGATATGCCCATTTCAAAGTCACCTTATAGAATGAACCCAATTGAGTTGGAGGAATTGAAAAAGAAACTCTGAGATAATCTTGATAAGGGATACATACTCCCTAGTGCATCACCTTGGGGAGCACATGTTTTGTTTGTTAAGAAGAAATATGGATCAATGAGACTCTACATTGATTATCAAGAACCTAACAAGATCACTATCAAGAAAAAATATCATCTCCCACGCATTGATGACTTATTTGACCAACTACGCAGAGATCCATAGTTTTCCAAGATTGATCTTCGTTAAGGGTATCATCAATTAAGTGTCAAAAGGGAGGATATACCAAAGACAGCTTTCTGTACAAGGTATGGACACTATGAATTTATAGTGATGTCATTCGGTCTTACTAATGCCCCTGCTATCTTCATGGATCGAATGAATAGAGTCTTTAGAGACTATCTTGATCAGTTTTTGGTAGTCTTTATAGACGATATTTTTGTATATTCAAAGACCAAGGAAGAACATGAAGATAACTTTAGAATTGTATTAAAGACCGTAAGAAAGGAGAATATTTAGGCCAAATTTACCAAGTGTTAATTTTGGCTTCAAAAATTTCCATTTTTTAGTCACATAATCTCAAAAGAGGGAATATCTATTGATCCAGCAAAAATAGAGGTTATCGAAAGATGGTCGAGACCAAGAAAAGTAACTGAGATCCGAAGTTTTCTTGGTTTGGATGGATATTATCGATGTTTAGTGAAATATTTTTCACAATTATCTAATCCAACGACTAGGTTGACTCAAAAAAAAGTTAAGTTCGTTTGGACGGAGGAGTGTGAAGTTAATTTCAAGGAGTTAAAAAGAAGGTTATCCAGTGCACCTGTGCTCACACTACCTTGTAGTGGAGAAAGTTTTGTGATCTACAGTGATGCATCAAATAAGGGATTGGGGTGTGTTCTCATGCAAAAGGATATGGTGATAGCTTATGCCTCATGAAAGTTGAAAATCCATGAGCAAAATTACCCAACTCGTGATTTGGAGTTGGCGGTGGTAATCTTTGCATTAAAGATTTGGAGGCATTATCTTTATAGTGAATGGTGTGATATTTATACTGATCATAAAATTTTAAAGTATATCATTACACAAAATTAGCTGAATATGCGCCAAAGTAGATTGTTGGAGCTGATTAAGGATTATGACTGCTCAATTCATTATCACCCTGGGAAAGAAAACAAGGTGGCTGACGCATTAAGTCGATAAGACCACGATAGCTTATCCATGATGAGGATCACAAAAGATCCAATATTTATGGATTTACAAAGGATGGATCTTGGAATTATAATGGAAGGGAAAATCTTATCTTTATCAAATGAATGTTCAAACATCTATACATGTGAAGATTGAAGAGGCACAGAAAGTAGATGTAGAGTTACAAAAGAATGTGAGAAATGTTCCTGAATTAAACATTGATTGTGATGAAATAATAAGGTTTAGGAATCGGGTTTGTGTTCCTCCCATCCCAAAATTAAAGAAGGAAATGTTGGATGAGGCTCGTAGTTCTTCATTCTCTATTCACCCTAGAAGCACAAAGATGTATAGGGACCTGAAAGAGTACTTCTGGTGGGATGGAATAGAAAGAGATGTTGCAGAATATGTATCTTGATGATTGGTTTGTCAAAAAGTTAAAGCTGAGAGACATAAGTCTAAGGGTATGTTACAACCATTACCCATACCAGAATGGAAATGGGAAAACATCACTGTGGACTTGGTCACTAGAATTCCTAAAACATCCAAAGGCAATAATGCTATATGGGTTATATTTGATCGTCTTACGAATTCGGCACACTTCATTGCTATTAGAGAGGATTTCTATCTTGATCATCTTTCCAAGATATATGTAAAGGAAGTGTTAATATTTCATGGAGTACCACTTTCCATTATATCTAATCGGGATCTGAGGATTACCTCGAAGTTTTGGGGGAGTCTTTAGCGTACTCTAGATACAGAGTTGAGTTTCAGCACTACTTATAATCCTCAGACAGATGGTCAGTCTGAGAGGAAAATTTAAACTCTAGAAGACACGTTGAGAGTTTGCTCTATGTATTTCAAAGGTGTTTGGGATCAACACCTACCTTTGGTGGAATTTTCGTATAATAATAGCTTTCAATCCAGTATTCAGATGGCTCCTTATGAATCTCTCTATGGAAATAAATGCATAACTCCAACTTGTTGGGATGAAGTTAGGGAAAGAAAGCTATTAGGATCTGATCTTGTTGATGAGATGGCAGAAAAGGTAAGATCTATTCAACAACATATAAGAGCATCTCAAAGTCGACAAAAAAGTTATTCTGACAACCGAAGAAAAGACCTAGAGTTTGAAGTGGGTGATAAAGTGTTCTGATGAGTATCTCCTTGGAAGAGAGTAATGATATTTAGAAAGAAGGGTAAGGTGCGCCCTAGGTATATCAGTCCTTCTGAAATACTGGATTGTGTTGGGAAGGTAGCTTACCGATTGGCACTTCCACCAAATCTCTCTCAAGTTCATGATGTGTTTCAAGTCTCTCTCCTGAGAAAGTACATACCTGATCCTTCACATATACTAAGCTCAAGAGTTGTACCGTTGAGGCAAGATATTTCTTATGAAGAACAGCCGATAGAGATTTTGGATCGTAGGAAAAAATTTCTACAAAACAAGACCACTCACTTGGTTAAAGTTTTATGGAGGAACCACCAATTAGAAGATGCTCCATGGGAATATGAGGATATGATGATGGAGAGGTATCTTCATCTGTTTGTTATGAAGTGACGAATTTCGAGGAAGAAATTCATTTTAAAGGGGGTAGAATGTAACACCCTGACATTTTATGAGAAATATATATTTTTTAATTTCTTTTGTTATATGCAACACCAAAGGAATCTTTCACTATACACAACATTGGCTTGGCTTGCGTTACACACAAGAGCAACCTTCCTCGATAGCTTGTGTTGTACGCAATAACTAGTTTCAATAAACAATGATATATTATTATAATATTATGAACTAGCCATTATGAATAGTATTGACTGAATTTTTAATTTTTACACATTTTCTATAATGAGATATGAAAACAAAATCAATTTTTTGGATAAAATAAGTATTTTTCAAAAAAATGCAGTTTTACCAACTTTTGATGGAACACCATTTTAAATATAATTTTTGACAATTTTATAAGTTAAATTTTACAAAATAAACTTCTTATTTTGAATCAGGATATAAAAATTTACATTGGATAAATTTTTGATACTTTTCTGATGACTTTTATATTTTGATCAATAGTAAAAATACGCAAATGTTTACTTAAAAACAACTTTTTTCATCAAGATAATTTATATGGTTAAATGATAAATTTTAATGGTTTTAAAGTATAAATATAATATATTTTTACCATTTAACATAATTTATATCATTTACATTAATTTTACATTGAATTCATAGGTAAAAACATTTCAATCTTTGACAATGTTTTAACTTCTAAAACTGGTTTTCTTAAAAACGGGATTAATTTTAAATTAATTACTACAACTTCTGTGTTTTGAATTTTGAAAAATGGATTCCATATTTGGATTCAGTGGGTCCAAATTATGTTAATAGGTTACTTTTCTTTTTTTGACATTATGAATAGTAACTACGGTAATTTTTATTTGCTACAGTTAAAGGTAAATCGAGTAATTAAGGGTAAAAATAAGATTATAACATTACCCTACCACCTGTAAAAATTATATTGGATGAATAAAAGTCCACCCATATCACCTACGAGTAGTAATAGATTCATTTCAGGGACTATTGACCATGAAAAAGATATAATTATAATTAAAACCAAAGAAAGTGACAACATGTCACTCTCTTATATCTAATAAGTGTAATAATTTTAATTTTGTGATAAAATTAATAAAACTTAGAACATTAATAGTCTCTAGAAAGATAATAAAATTTTCTCCATCATTTGAATTTATTTATAATTTTTTGGGATTAAATAATTACCATTAATGATGACACAATAGTGATGTTAAAATTATTTTATTGATTGAAATATCAAATAAATGGTATTAAAAATATTAAAATAAATAATATATAAACTATTTAATGTGATCCATGGATTTTCTAGATGAATATGACATGTTAGAAATATTTTAAATATTTTTTTTTGAATATATACTCTGTGTGGACTTTCTTTAAATTCAAATAAATGAATAGTGTCAAAATTGACACTATTGTTATTTTATAAAAATACCATATTATAAAATTGTTTAAAAATAAACAAAATATTTAAAAATTATAAATTTAAATTTAAATGGTCTAAAATATCATAAATTATAAAATTATGGACAATTAAAAACACATAAGTAATTATTTATAACAATTTAAAATTTAGAGTATTATTACCGCAAATAAAATTAAATAGATTAAATAAGGATAAATCAATTTGATAAGGTTTAAAATAAATTCCCAACATGTATAAATTTTATTTATTGATGATATTACAACCCTATCTCATATCATCTTCGTCTTGAGTCATTTTTGGAGGTTTTTAAGTGGGGTTTGAATTTATTATAAATTAATATTTCTTATGTTTCCAAAGGTGCCCCTCTCCTCCCTTATAAAAGGGAACCTCCTCCCTCTCCTCTTCATAACATTTTTTAGCCTTCATGCTCAGCCAAACCATGTCCATTTCTCTTATCCACTTCCCTAAAAACATACTAGAGGTCTTGGTCTTCTTCAAAGACCAAATTTAGTTCCCTAAGAGGAATTTTATAAGAGTTGTGTCGAAGAAGAGGAGGTTCGTATACGTACAAAGCATATCAGACCTAAGGTAAGGGAAAATCTCGCAATATCATTTTTATCCGATATTGTTTATACTTCAGAATTTAATGGGGAATATTTATCATCCACATCCATGTTTCATCAATATGTAATATTATTTCTATCCTCCAACAATTGTTTAAATCCAATTTTACCTATTGGTGAATTTTTAGTAAAAGATATGAAAGGAATCTTTTGTCATTTTCAGTACGAGATACTTTTTGACTTTTCTAGCCAAAGTACGAGAAGAATGTTTTTTCAACTTATACTGCATGAATGGATTATTTCCATGAAGCTTCCTTTAAAATTTTTCAAGTTTATTTTCAAATTCTATGACATATTGAGAAAGGAAAAATGTTTTTGAAGTAGAAAGGATATTTTCCTCAAGAATGGAGTTTAAGTGTTTTATAAAAATTATTTTCCATATAAGATAATATAGGTTTCTGTTTCTATCCCTATTATTACATTGATTTGATTATGTTATGATGGAATTATTTTTATGAATTCATTTTATCTTATAGGGATTATGTTATGATGGCATGATGTTTAAGAATCCCGTTTTTATTACATGGGTTATGATATGATGTATGATTTATGATTTTGTGGCACACATAAGAATGGTTCAATTATAAGATGGGTGGGACCTATATCTCCCTCAAATTAATTGGGTAAAGATTTATATCTCAGGATATAGATGGGGCTAAAATGGCAAGTTAATCTGGTTCAGTGATACAGGACTGGAATGAGGAGTGAACTCAGTTCAGTAATGGACTTTGTCTACTATGATGGTCTTGGAAATGAGTCTTGAATAATATGAAATGATTTTATATGATTATGTGTGTATGCCATAAAGTTTCATGTCTTATATTATGAATATTTGGATTTCATTTCACTACTATGATTTATCCCATGTCATGATATTATGATCTCTTTTACAGGATAATATTATCAAAATATTATGTTCTTATGAATATGATATGATTGATATTTCTTTTTTTTTTTTGCCCTTACTAAACATTTGATCTCACCCTTTGTATGTTTTCTTTTCCCCAGGTCAGGAAGAATGGTATTAAGTAGGATATTCCAAAAAGGGACTCTAGGTATGATGATATAAATGGGAGACAATGAAGTTGATTTATGAACCAGTTGTTTAGGCTTCCCAGTTTCTAAAGACACTATACCTATACGGTCCTATCATGGTTTTGTTATATGTTTTAATAAGTATGTTTCTATTCTGAAGTAATAACAATGTATGTAAAATATTGTTCGTTATAGAAACCATCCTTGAAGACATGCCTATTATGAGATAATTCACTGAAGTGCTTCCCGAGGAATTTCCTAGTCTTCTTCCAAAAAGATATGTTGAATTCTCAATTGATCTTATACCTAGGGTGTTTCCATTATCCAAGACTCCATAAATAATAGTCGTTGTGGATCTTGAAGAGCTGAAGAAACAACTACAGGAGAATCTGTATAAAGGGGTTATACACCCAAGTGCTTCACCATGGGGTGCACCAGTCCTCTTTGTCAAGAAGAAGGATGGGTAAATGTGACTTTCCATTGATTATCATGAGCTCAAAAAAATCACAATAAAGAACAAGTATCCTCTTCCCAGAATTGATGACTTGTTTGATTAGCTACATGGATCACAATACTTCTCCAGGGTGGATTTGCGGTCACGATATAACCAAGTAAGGGTGAAGAATAAGGATATCCCCAAGACTTCTTTTTGTAAAAGATATGGGCACTATGAATTCATAGTAATGCCTTTCGGACTCACAAATTCACCAGAAATCATCATGGACTTAACGAATTGATTCTTTAGATATTACCTTGACAAATTTGTTCTAGTCTTTATAGACGATATTCTAATTTACTCAAAAACCAAAGAGGAACATAATGAGAATCTAAGTATTGTACTAGAGACCTTGAGAAAAGAGAAGCTCTATGAATATTGTAAGTGTGAGTTCTGGTGGAAGTAGGTCTCATTCTTGGGTCATATCATCACAAGAAATGGGATATCTTTGGATCCCTCCAAGACAAATGCAATTGAGGGATGGTCGAGGCCAACATTAGTGATGTATATCCATAACATCCTAGGTTTATTTGGATATTATTGATGATTTGTAATAAATTTCTTACGATTGTCAAACCCTCTTACCAAGCTAACTTGGAAGGGATTTAAGTTTTCTTGGAGAGATAAATGCTAAGAGAGATTTATGGAGTTGAAAAGGAGGATTATCACTACACCCATGCTCACACTACCCACAAGTGGATAAATTTTTGTGGTATTCAATGATTCTTCGAAGAAGGGCATGTGTTGTGTGTTGATTCAAATTGAAAAATCAATTTCCTATGCTTCTAGGCAATTGAAAGTTCATGAGAAAAACTATCCAAAACATGATCTGGAGTTTCCTATGGTAATCTTCACTTTAAAAATTTGAAGACATTACCTCTTTTGGGAGAAGTGTGAAATATAAATGGATCACAAAAGTCTCAATTATATATTCATATAGAAAGAGTTGAACATGCACCAATGAAGATGGTTATAGCTGATCAAAGATTATGGCTGCTCAATCCATTACCACCCTAGAAAATCAAACAAGGTGGATGACGCTCTAAGTAGAAAGGACCCATCAATTCTATCATTGATGGGAATTGAAGAGGATCCAATCTTCTTAGATTTGATGAATATGTACATGGGAATCATAAATAAGGGAACATCATCAATCCTTTCACAAATTATTTCTTGATTGTCTCTTTTGGAAAAGTTAAAGGATGCTCAAAAGAATGATGTGGGAATTCAAAAGAAATTTGAAACTATCAGAAAATGGAAATCCTCAGAGTTCAATGTCAATGAAGAAGGAATTGTGAGATTTGGGTCAAGACTATGTGTTCCATAAAATCCAGAGTTAAAGAAAGAACTTTTGGATGATGCATGTAGCTCAAATTTCTCCATTCACCCGGGAAAAAAAGATATATCAAGATCTCTAAGAGCATTATTGGTGGGGTAACATGAAGAAGGATATCACTATGTATAGATCAAAGTGCCTGGTATGTCATCAAGGGAATTCTGAGAGGTATAAGTCTAAGGGGATGATGCAATTATTACCCATACTAGCATAGAAATGGGAGAACATCACCATATATGTTTTCACTGGACATGGGAACACATCCAAAGGAAACAATGATATATGGGTTGTTTTGGATCATCTTACAAATATTGCACACTTTATTGCAATTCAGAAGGATTTATTATTGGATCAACTGGCACAGATATACATCAGAGATGTGGTAAGGTTACATGGATTTCCACTATCGATTGTATCTGATCGGGATCCAAGATTCACCTCTAAGTTCTGGAAGAGTCTTCAACTTTCTCTAAATACTGAGCTGAACTTCATTATGGATTATCATCCTCAAACTTATGTCCAATATTAGTGGACTATACAAACACTTGAGTACATGTTGAGAGCATTCTCAATGGACTTAAAAGGATGATGTAATCAATATCTTCCTCTTGTTTAGTTCTATTACAATAAAAGTTTCCACTCAAGAATCCAAATGGATCTTTATGAATCACTTTATGGTAAGAGGAGAAGAACACTGTCATGTTGGGATGAATTTGGGAAGTGAAAACTCCTAGGTCTAGAAATGGTTGAAGAAATGGTGGAGAAGGTTAAGACCATCTAGTAGCACATTAAAGTTGCTCAGAGTCGACAAAATACCTATATTGATAATCATCAACGAGACCTATATTTGGATGTGATAGACATGGTATTCCTCCACATATCACCATGTAATATAGTTGTGATATTTGGGAAGAAGTGAATTCTTAGTCCAAGGTACATCGGCCCTTTTCAGATCCTTGATCGCAATGGAGCAGTGGTCTATCGACTAGCACTCCCACCGAACCTATCTCAAGTACACGATGTATTCCATGTATCACTCTTGAGGAAGTACATACCTAACCCATCACATGTACTCAATCCAGAGGTGTTACCATTGGAGAATGACCTCTCTTATGAAGATAATTTGGTGAAGATATTATATCATAGGAAAAAAGTTCTACAAAATAGGACAATTCCATACGTTAAAGTGTTGTAGAGAAACCACAACCATGAAGAAGAAACATGGGAATTGGAGGAAGTGATAAATCAGAGTTACCCTCATCTATTTTAGTCTAGGAAAAGGAAATTTTGAGGAAGAAATTTCTTTATGGGGGAAGATTGTAACGACCCAAACTTTAATTAATGAAAATTCCTCTTGATATAATTAAATTTTCAATTATGTAAAATGGTTATATAAAATATGAACTTCTTTGGTTTTATGGATTTCAAATTACCGTTAATAATTTTTATTGTTGCTAATATAATTGTTGAATAGTGATCAATTGATTAGTATAAATATAAGGATTTAACGAATCTAATTTACTTAGAAAAAGGAAGTGATAGCCTCATCCAGTAGAATTGTTCCATACAAAGCACATTTATCGGAGCTTGTAATGGAGGTGGTTTCACTGGGCTTCGCTCTTGACCAAGACCAAGCTGGGCTTCAAAACATTATGCGCGAAGAGAACCACCTATGGGAGAAGTGGAAGTTGATGGAGATCACCACCCGAGCGATGTTATCTGAGCCACCCCAAGAGTCTATCACCATCGCACACCTTACCCATAGGTCATATGCGGGAGTTATAAGGGGTTATGTAACAAGACCCTATCACTATGATAATGTGCATTATTTTTTATGGAATAAATAATATACATTTATTTTATTATTTTTATTTTTTAAATACTTGTTAAAGAACAAATAGTATTTTTTTTAGTTAATACTCAATTAAGAAATATATATTGATGAATTAATGGATTTTTTAATTAAATAATATTTTAATAAAATATCATTAATAAATTAATTTTTATTAAATATAAATGATCATATAATTTTTATGAATACAATTGTCATTTTTATTAAGGTTTGAAAGTCATTTTTTTCAAAACCCATGAATTTTAGATAAATGTCAGTTTTTATTTTTCAAGTAAAAATTCACATATTTAGAAAATTATTTAGATAAAATGAATAATATTTTTGTAATCATGATGTTGAAATTATCCAATGGTTAATTTTTAATAATTTTCTGAGACAGTCGAATGTTTGGGTAAAAATTAAATACCGTTTAATTTTATAATGTATTTTATGACATCTTAATGACCCAATAGTGATGTAATAAAATATTATAAATGGGATTTTTGGTCAATATGTGTTTTAACATTAAAATAATGTGAATTTAGGTTTTTTTGATTTATTTTAAAAATCTTTAGTTGACCCTCCAAGACTTATAACACATTTTAACTTTTTAAAATGATTTCCTTGAGAGTGTGACTCACCTCCACATAAGCAAGCCTAATATTTTAATAAGTTTGGCCATTGGCCTTATAAAATACTTTTTCCACTCCCATTTTGAAAAAACCATGGGAAAAAACCATGGGTTTGTTTTTAGTTTTGATTAGTTTAATGTGTAGTGTCCAAAACATAAATAATAAAGAATTTCCTCTCTTTTCTTATATAAACCCACCCAAGATCCCACTTCCTCTTCACTCAAAACCTTTGGATCTCAACCAACCTCTTTCCTTATCTCTCTATAATCCTCCCAAGGCACCCTAAGCTCCCAATAAGCCTCTCTCAGGCCTCTCCCAATCCTTTGGGATCACACTTCCAATTAAGGGATTTCTTCCTTCCTATTTTTGTCCAAATTTATTTATATTGTTATACCCTTTTGTTTCAATTAAAAATGTTTGGGTATGATTTCACACCTCACCCAAACTAAACTCCTTATGTTTGAATGACAAGAGACTCTTTCTCTCTCATTAATTCCTCCCATGTACACATGTTACCATACCAAAATTTCATAAGGAATCTCTCTCTCCTCATTTACATTCAAGAAATTATTTTTATTATGAATCTAAATTCCATTACATATGTTGGGACATGTATCTATATGACCCCCTTATTTTACATTTCATGTAAATATTATGAGACACCCCTTTCACTCCCATCAACCATTTTTATGAATTCTTATGTCACGTTGTTATGTTGCCGAAATTGCACCACAATTTTCCAAACCAAAGTCATTGTGTAGTGAATACCCTGCCCTTTTCTCTATCAAGGGTATTCACCATTATTAACATTTACTTATTAATTATAGAGTTTCATGTATGAATTACACATTACTTTATCGTGTAATAAATTATGATGTTTATTGAATCCATGTTATATGATCCATGTGGCACACTTATGCATGAAATGAAATTATTAAGAAGGGTGTGCCCTGATAGCGCTCCATTGCATTGGGTAAAGATTAGTATCATGATACCTCAAGTGAAATGAGGGTTTACTCATAATCCATGTGCAATGAGCCTTGGTTCAGGATAATATCATGTTAAATGTTGATTCCACATTTCCATGTTATGATAATCATGCTATATCATGCCTTTATGTTCATGTTTTTCTTATGCCCCATTGATATACCCATTTCCTAACATGTATTGTACTCTTCATGTTATGCCTCTTTTACTCCCTCATTGGGCTTTATATCTCACCCTTTTCTTATACATGTCCTCAGTTTATCCCATGCAATGCTAAGTACGAAGGAATGTGTGTGGTCATGTGAAAGAAGTTTTCAATAAAGATGTGTTTTTCATGTTTTAAGTTGTTATGTAATGTTACTAAGCCCCAAAAACACTAGAACTCTCAATATTATATGTTGTATCAAGTGACATTTTTATGTAATAAATTATGTTTAAGTGTGAAATAAAGAGTAGGGTTGTTATAATGACTATCACCCTTGAGAATGTGGCAGTCCTTCTTGGTCTTCCTATCCAAGGGGGTGTAGTTATTAGACCCACCCATGTAGACTAGCTTGATCTTGTATAGATATTTCTAGGCGTTGACATTTTTTATGATGATGCTGCTACAAATGGAAGGTCAATATCAATGAGGTGGCTTAAGATTCACTTTTCACATTTACCCGATGATGCTGATAAGAAGGCTGTCATGTGTCATACCCATGCCTATATCTTATGAATCACAATAGGAACATTGTTCACTGATCACTGATATATGTAGTGCACATGATGTATCTAGGGATACTATAGGATTTTGATCAGACTAGGACATACAACATGGGATCTGTGTTCTTGGCTTATACATAAAAATCATTATGTTTGGCATGTTATATAGACCACATAGATCTTAGGGAATGTGTCATCCTTCTTCAGATGTGGGCATGGGATCGAATCCTCTCCCTCTCCCCCAATGTTGATAGTCAACAGTTACCTAATGATGAGTTTCATGATGCTCTACATGGATTTTGGTATGATCACTCATCTCTATTGGTTTCTAATGCTAGTAGGAGTTATTGAATTTAATTTCTTATTATTTATCAATTTTGATGTTTTATTTTATAGGTAGAGTTAGGAACATAACTTTGTCAGCGCTCCAACATACCATTTGGGTGAATACCATCTCATATTGGATAGTATCCTACCTGGTGAGTTAAGTATATAAAATCTTTCATTGAATGAAAAATTTAATAATATTATCATTTATTTAGTAAAGAAAATTTTTGAAAAATATCACATGTCATTTTAGATTTCAAGGATTCCATACTGGACTTTATTAGACTAGTTTATGAAATATCATACTACTAGACTTCATGATGTTATTATTATTGTTCCACTAATTCACTTTCATATTATTGATTGCCACTATTCTAAAAGATTCATACTCCAGTTTAGTTGTGTTCATGACATTCCATTTCCGTTTAGACTGTTACATGAGTTGCATTCCTTGAAACTGATGGGGTGGCAGGATTTTGACTCGCACCAACACCATTCCTAGTATCTCGACCTCTAGAAAAGATAACCATTACTTTATATTGAGGGTGTGTGTATGATGTGATTCCATCCATCACAACAAGTTGAGTATGATACACAGTATAGATTGAAGTCTATACTATATATTACTAGACATGGAAGAGGGATTCAGAATCTAGTAAGCCAATAAATTTACATTAGTATGTTTATTGTACTATTTTATAATTAATTTTTAATATATTTATAGCATACCATAGTACAGAAGCTTATCTGTATGTCTAATACATAGGAGGAGTAGGTTACTAGCCTTGCAGCGATCTAGGCTGCAACACAAGGGATAATTCTAGCTTATCATGTGGTTCATGATAGTATATTTAATCTTCCACCCCATGGAGTAGAGGTTTCTTCCAAGGGAGTGGAGGTTCCTACTCAGGAACCACCTCCAATAGTTTATGAGGAGGAGGAGCCATGATGATGATGACATAGATCATGTCATGCTGCATGTGAGGCCTCACCTCTTCCATATACATACATCGTCCCTCTAACTGTCCAGCCTCAGCCGATTGGGGGAGGGCATCAAGATTCATGGGATCCATCTCTATTGGCAGGATATCCACAGTTTTCTCTAGGTATGGATTATCCGAGCTTCTATCAAGGGTCATTTCTCAGGCCTCCAACTATCATGCCAGATCCCTAGCAAGTTATATGGTTCCCCCCTATGATGATAGTGATTCCTTCTACTACCCAGGTGGGAAAAGGATCACGTGCACCAGAGGACATCTAGTTGAAACCTCATCCCATTCAAAAATAGATAGAGAATCTTACGGTTGAGGTTTCAGCACTGGTGGATCATACCCCTCCAATTCTTCATACTCCACCTCAGCATAGAGGTCGGAGATCTCTATATGGGCATCCCATTTTCACACCACTATGTGGGATGAAACCTCACCAAAAACAGTGACTATACTCGTTCATGTATGTTTTTATGCCTATTAAAATAAAGGTATTATTTTTACTACAAACCAATTTTACATGTTCAGACATTTTTTCAGTTTTCATTTATATTTTAGTTATAGTTTATATTTTATAATTTTTCAAAGTTCACTACCTAAAACATAGGAAAACTTATTAAATTTCAAGTACGTAACTTTAAAATCTTATAAAATATAACCTATAAAAAAATCTAAATAAAACTTAAAACATTTCCTAATTATCTTAAAAGTTACTCAAAATAAAAATAATTTCATAAATATATTAAATAATTGAAAATTAAAATAATGTAAAAAAGATTATAAACAGAATGGTACTGGTTTAAAACAACATTATACTCTACTAGTAAAGTTAATTTTCAATAAAATATTCAAAAATTTGGAACATTATAGATTCAAAAAAACCCTGGATATTGAACACTTCTAAAATTCATACTTTCTACTCAAGATCCACCATTTGTTGGTATATTGTAATTCTATAGAATAGACTAACTTACAAAATCCAAAAATAGATTAATATGACATAATAATAATCAAGAACAGATTAAGTAAAATCTAATTTACATGTCAAAAAATTTATTTCATAAAAACCTAATATTTTCATCTTCAAATATTAATGAAATAATTATAAACAAAATAAAATAAACACAATATATATATCATAAAATGGGAACCTATATATTTTTAAATATAAAAACATGTATAATTAAAATAATGTTTTTATTTAATTTTTTCTGAAAGAAGTTAGGTCCCCTATGACCTTTCAACTTAACCCAAAGACGGTAGGGCCTCTTCTTCCTTTCAAAGAAATTTTTCAAAAAAAAAATTGACCTAGATGCTTTAAAAAAATTCAGAAAACACATAAAAAACTCTGTTTATTTGATTTAAACTTATATATCATTATATTTTTTTAATAATAGTATATATTTGAAAAAATTTATAGATATAAGTGTAAATATTATATATATATATATATATATACTATAGCATTATCTTCTCAATATAATCTTCATCTCCTACCAATGGCAACACTATGATGCCTAAACGGCCACTAGATTCAGCATCGATCAGTGAAACATCCATGTGAGAAACTCATTCAAGCATCCTTAGCATCACTCTAATTGTCCACACCCAAAGGGTCAACACTATTCATGAATGCATGGAAGCATTTCACAATAATCCATAAAAGAAGAAGCACATCACTTACGGTGCCAGACACCTCTCTACTATTCACAATATTTTCAATCTTCATCTAATCTTTATTGGTTCTTCTCCATCATTACTCAACAATACTACAACATTCATCATGATAGCACATTTGCATCATCCATCCTCTTTGTTCAAATTTGACAGTATTTCTTCCTTTGGACTAGTTCGATAGTAGTATAACCAATTTTTAGTTTCCATATGTGCATTTCATCTTCCCTTCAAGAATTAAAATGAGGTAAATAATGAACCTACCATGAAGAACAACTTTAAAAAAAAGTTATTATATATACCATAATATTCAATTGAGTACCTATCATGAATAGTGACAGTGAAGTATAAATGAACCAACTGTGAAAAGGGACTTCAAGTTACCATGATTATCATAGAAACCTACCATGAATAAGTTTATTATACCTATAAGGAGATTAATTTTTATACCAACCATGATGGTAATTTATAATTTACCTCAAGTATTATTTTTCTAATTTACTAAAATTTATATTTTTTTGTTACCGCAAGATTATTATACCTACTTGACATGATGGAAAGATCAGTATACAAACCCCACACGATGTCATGGTAAGTATTCTAACCTAAAATCTTATGTATCACATGATAAGTTGTTTACTTTGTTTATTTTTCAAAAAAAGATTTTACATTATACTCTATTTTAGTGTCATTTTAAGAAATTGATTAACTGAAAGTTTGTTGAAGTTTTTTAACAATTACATAGATTTAAAAATTAAGCTTATATTATAATGAGCTTTTTGTAAACTAGTGAATAGAATTCATGAAAATAATAATTTTTATATATTTTTTTCATAATTTTTTTTATTTTTGAATTATTGATTTAATACAAGTCTTTAGAAGTGATTATTATCATTTTATTTATTTAAATAATGATCATTTATTCTAATAATCACATTGTATTTTTTTATAAGTTTAATTTTGGAAATACATTGAGTGAAAAAATATTATTTAATACCCATGAGGTATTAATAGGTAATGACATGTTTATATATCTTAAATATTTCTAACCATTGTATGGTAGTGATGAGTTCAGAAAACTCCCATGTGAAGAGAATGAAGATGAACATTGATGATTAGTTGATAAATAGAGACCAATTCATTTTGTGCAAACAACGCTTGATGAATTTTTGAATATTGGATGTATTTTTTAATACTCGATGATAAGAAAAAATTTCTTGAAACTAAACAATGTTGTTCTATGATTATAGTTCCATTCCTATGATCACAAAATAACTTCTTCATTCAACACTTTACTTCTAAAGTGATCAAAGATCATCAAGATATATTGTATTTAAGTACAACTACTAATAAAGCATTTTTATTTATTTTAAATAGGTACAAAGATACAGGAAACAAAATAAAACACCGGGAATCATGGGGTCTGTAATAGGAAATTCCAAGGGTATCCACTAGAACAATGTTAACACCCTCATCTATAATTGAACCAAGACATGAAAAACAAGAAATTTTTTCACCTAGATTCACTCTTGAGGCCAAGAAATCAGCAACTTCAGTTCCTTCAGGACACATAATACTTTTATTAATGCATATGTTCAAGAACCCTATGTATACCCAAATAAGATACTCAATGGACCGTCTGGTAGAACCAATTCCATAGAAGGATTTTAAAATAATAACATAATTTCTTTCCATAGTATCTAGGTGGATGTCTTTCTAGATACACATCAGTAACCTAGTGAGCAGCGCAAGTGCTTTATCGCATAGGGAGTCACCTCTACCAAATAAAGATGAAAAATCCATGATGAAGGATCCCTTAGTTTCCCTAACCACGCATCCTCTCTACATAAACCCCATTCTAATAGAATCATCTATGTCCATCTTGAGTCCTAAGACGTGGGGATACCAGAAAAACCAACATCACTACAAGGCATAAGTACTAGTTTTAGGGAATGAAATGCTTAAAATTTAGGGTCTGGGTGAAGGGTCATCCTCATAGTCTTAATATAGCCTATAAAAGTTGATCACGGTGATTTTTTTTTAGGATCGACCCTAAATAGGCACATGTGGGTCCCCAGTATCTCGTTTCATTTCTTCTTCTCCAAATACACCAACAACCAGCCATGAAGATGAGCGCTCACACATTTTTTTCGAATCTCACATTTCCAACCCACTAAAACCACCTGCTGAAGAATTCTAGGCTTGATATCTCATGGGGAATCCATCCAGTGGAGCCACAAATGCATGTCAAACCATGTTTTCCCATTCCATCTGAAAAATAATTACTCAGAGTTTTTGATGCTCGTTTCCCTATAGAAATGGAATCGAGAGGCTAACCTCACCCCCATGTGCTTGATATTCTCCTTAGTAGGCAGTGCATTCATTCAGACCCACCATGAAAAAATATATACTTTACTAGAATTTCTTTTTTCTAGATCACCTCCTCCCATTCATTGCGATCAATAACCCCCATATTCAATTTATGGATGTATTTTTAAGAGAATGTACCCGAAGAGGATCCTATGAAGACACATCTATTTGGTTTTGAATTAAGAAATATAGTATAAAAAAGTATCCCCTTCTCTATATTTAGAATAGATTGAATGAACTACATATGATCTCTTACTTTTATGAAGGTGATAATTGGGATTTGATATCTTGCAAAGCCAATCCTTGACTTTACCCAATTACACTACCAAAAATTAAAATTACCTCTTCCCACAATCCAACAGGAGTGTTGTTGCTAGATCTGCAAGTGGGGATGAAGCATCGAATGGATGGTTGAAGGTATACCTCTTTTCATGCACATATCAGTTCCATATCTCCCATGCATAAACCTACCCCAAAGTGAATTCCCCTAAAGAATTTACCAGGAAAATTTATCATAAAGACTTCATATTATGTCCATGACACTCCAGACATTGATACCACCCTCACACAATAGCCTAACCATCTTACTATTGGCTACCCATTGGTGCTTCCCCTCTAATTGAGAATCTCATAAAAATGATTCCATTGGTTTCTCAATTCTTGAGAGAGCCCCTTTAGGAACCTGGTGCATGGAGAATATTTTCATGAGAATAAAAGCCATCACACTATTTATTAAAGTAATCCTACCCCCAAATGATAAAAACAATTTTTCCAGTTTAAAATATGACCCGTAATTTTATCAACAAACATATAAAACTAATGAATCTTGAGTCTACTTGGAGAAACCAATGCCCCTAGGTAATCCATTGGGAGGAATACCCTATGAATATTCAAGCTTCTCTCCAAAGCCCTGACCCAACCATCTGAGCACCTACCTGAGATGAAAACACTACCATTTTCTCTATTCACCAATTTCTCAATTCATTTACATTATTCCTTCAATAATACAGTGACACCTCTAATGGATCAATTTATACCATTCACAAAAATAATAGTATCATCAAAAACATAAAATGATAAATACTATAAGAATGATACCTAGAGAGAAAGGGAATAATACCACTAAACTCCATGATTTTTTAACATAATGGCTCAAAGAATATTGGACAATAATAAATAGGGTAGGAGATAGTAGATCACATTTCCTTAGGACATGGACCACCTTGAAGAAACTGAACTATTTTCCCATGATAGAAGTCGATATCCATATAGAGCTCAAACAACAGAAAAATAGATCAACCTCCCAAGTGGAGAATCCCTTGAAGAATAAAACCTTGGTGATAAATTTCTACTCCATCTTATCATACACCTTATTCATGTTCATCTTGATCGATATGTTTGAGCCAAATGAATTTTTATTGATGTCACAAATAACCTCTTGGGCCAACCCAATATCACCTTGAATGGTTAGACCTTTGATAAAGCCATGTAGTTTATCAGAGATCTAACTTGGGAGGAAAATGTATATTTTGTGATTAATAATTCTTGAAAAAAAAACGTTATACATTAAGTTTCACATGAATATATATCTATAGTGATGAAGAGAGGATGGATCCTTGGTCTTTTGTACCAACACCAACTTTGGTTGCACTAGCTATTTGAGGAAGGATCCCACCATGGAAGAAATCCTAAAGTTCAAGCACCAAGTACCCCTTGACCAGATCCCATGGGGTCTTATGGAATGATCCAGGAAACCCATATGGTCTTGGTTCACTTTTTGGATTGAGTGACCAAACAGAATCTCAAATCTATCTCTCTTAAGATATGGCCTTAATAGAATCATTCTTAGCATCTGAAATCATAATATAAAGATCATTAATGATATCAGAGGTCCCCCTTGGGTATACAGTTTTCATGTGAGGGTTAGGCTCAGCCTTGAGATTTTTAAATAAGGAACATTCCATACTAGCCACCACCACATGATCAATTTTGAAGGACCCTTCATCCATATGAATATTGAGGCTTCTAATACACCATTTCTCCATAATGAAAGCATTAAAAAAGACTAAGTTCCATTACACCTCCTAAATCCATTTATTCCTTGACTACTCATGAGCCTATCAGCCCTATTTTAGAAGCATATCTTACAGATTGATCTTCCTATTAGTAATCATTTCAAACAAGAAGTCATTCCAGTCATTCTCCAAACTGGACTCAAGCTGATCAATCTACTTGTTGATGCTTTCCAAATAATGGGACTGGGGGGTCGGTTCCTTATCTTGGAATAAAGCTAACCTCTCGTCCACCTAAGTTTATTTTGAAGCTTAGTCCAAGAATTTCCATTCTATCACTTGCTCCATGATTCTTGAAAAAATATAAGGAATTTTGGGTCTTCCATATAGAGATAAGAAAATATAAAATGATCTCCCTTAACATGCTTAGGATCCACAGAGATATTAAGTGCAGAATAATCTAATAAAAAGTAAGCAAGATGAGAAACCTAAATATTAGGAGAATATAAAAGATATTGACTATTAACAATATATTTATCGATCTAGCACTAGGTATGAGTGATTCTTCTTTTACTATTGCTCCATGTGAATCTATTTCCCACATAACCATCATCATGTAACCCCTTCCCCACCATAAAAGAGACAAAATCCTGACTATATTTATGGGGGAAATATCTTCCCCCAATTTTCTCTTTAGGATCAGAAACAATGTTGAAGTAACCTTCCACAAAACAAGGGAGATCACCATAGTTAAAGTTGTTGAGGTATCACTACAGGTATTCATGAGCCTTCGCACCATATTTAGAATACATAAAGGTGAAGAAGAAGCGGTGACTACCTGAAGAGAATTTTATAGAAAAATATATATATGAGGAGTAAATAAATTCCATTGTAATATCATTCTTCCATAATAGCCATATGTAGAGGTTCTATGGGCTATCATGAAGGTAATGTTTCAATCTTGTATGAAACACAAACTCCTTAATTTTATTGGAATTTTCCTTCAGATCTATAACCATGGAAAGAGACACTTAATGGATGTAGAATTAATTAGATATGAAATCCATTTTGACCCTAAACCCTAGACCCAAGGAGTTTCATATGAGAACTAATATCGTTGAAGAGAGCTATGTCTTTTTTTTGGACCTTGATGCACGGCCATTTGAACATAGATAATACCTTAAGGAAACCATGAGTTTGGACTAAGACCAAGTACAAACTTCTTGATGAAGCAACTATGAGGTTAAAATAGTTGTTCCTAGACAACCTTGCACCTCTGGATTCTAAGGTCTATCCTTTGGTGATAAAGTTTCCCTTGAAAGGGAGATCCTGGATTCTAGATCTTCAGATGCAGAAGGCAAAGAAAATGCAATTAAGTGGGTAGAGGTAGTACGGTAAGGTTGATCTTCTTGGCCTTTGATAGGAGAGGCAGTAGGAACCTGATCTTTCTGATCAAATCCCACAAGGGAAAACCCACTAAATGCAATAAAATAAAAGGGAGAATATGTATCAACAGAGGAGCATGAGGTCACTATTGATTGAAAAAAGATTAGGGAGTTGATCTGAGAAGTAACAGACCAGGGCTAAGAATTGGGGGGCCGCCAGCTGTTGATCACCAACCTTGACCACAGATCTGAGATCCATCTATGAGGGAGTAAGAAGAAGAATTTTCTTTCTCTAGTGATGATACTTTACATTTGATCAGGATAAGGAAAAATCACCATCTACCAATGGAATATGTAGCGCATCATGAGACTGAGGAATCTCTCATTGTGTGGAAGGAATGAGAACCTCCTTCCCCCACTGACAATCCTTCGCATCAGAATGAGCCAAGGAGAAACCACCATCTGATGGATAGATATAATGAGCATCATGAGAACACTCATCACGATAAATGAGGCGTCGATGGAAAACTAAAATAGAGTTCCCCCAGTGTCAATAATGGAGACTAAACTTTGGTGTGGACTGATACACCGAGGGTTGGGGCTGGTCTTCTATCCCCTCAACATGGATAAAAATGTGTAACATTAAAAGTTTATAAAGATCCATCTTGATATAGATTTTTTCCTCTACTATATCCCCAAGCCAAATGGGTCCTTTATTATCACAAAGGAACTTATTAATAGAGTCTCCAATCCCACATAAGAAGGAAGTGTTATAGAAAAGAAGCAGAAGACCAAGCTAGGAAATCAAAACCGTCGCCCAGGATGAGTCCTTCCCAGAGTGAACATCCATCAACCACAGAAAATGGTAGATTCTCCATTGACCTATAGATATGGGACTAGAGCTCAGTACATTAATAGCATCCTCAGTGGAGGCCAGTACAATATAGAAATATCATCAATTCAGCGATGACATGTTGGACAGAAAGTTCAAATCCCAAGAGCTCGTGAAGTACTAGAACGGGGAAATTGGGGGATTTTCCAAACCAAATCTAGAAATTATTATCCATTTTAGCAAAGATAATGCTTCCAAAATGGAGGTAGTAGGAATAGTTAGGACTGAGCAACCACCATCGACAGGAGACACCAACTCAAGAGGAAACATAGGGAAGGAGGAGCACATCGATTTTTGAGAGGGATAAAAAATCACATCCTTGATAAAAGAAATGAAATTAGGGCTTAGATCATAGGGAGTAGAATCCTCCTCATATGATGAGTCAGCTAAAGGAGGATGGGGAGGGATCCCTAGTGTCATCAGGATGGATTTCAATGGGGAGGAGAGTACACATTGTGATGTATCAACATTCAAAAAAGCTTGAGCATGAGGTGGCACATCTGGAGCATTCTTCCCATTTGAAAGATCATTTTTTTCAACATCTATCTATTATATAATCTATAAAATCTTTTGATGTCTATTGGTTTTAATTGTTTACTAATTTTCTTTATGTTCTTTTTATTTAGTCTATTTGTAATATTTAGTGTCTGCTTATTCTTTTCCTAATAAAAAGTTGGTCAGTATTTAGTTATTCTACCAATAAAAAGTAAGGTTATTAGGTCATGACTCCTGAAAAAAAGTTATTTTATTAGGTTGTGACTCCCGAACAAGGCTAGGTTGTTACTCCTATAAAATTTAAGGGTTGTGCATTCGAGTATTGAAAAAGGAAGAATCTATAAACATGTTATAATACCATTAAAAGTGTGTTCATCTTACTGGGTACTGATATTCTCACTAAGTATAGAATATTGAAGAGTAGACTAGGATCTTGATGATATAAACCACCATAAAAAATATGTTATTAATATTTTAATTTCCACTTCTCTTAATATTGAACAATACACCACATTTTTTATTATTCAATAATAAATCTCAGATTTTTTATTTTTATTAAAAGTTTTAAAATAATATTTACCCCAAACCCCTGTAGTATTTATTTCCATCAATGTCGATCTAACAGGTTTCACATAACCTTGATTATAGGCTAACTTAGAGCCACAATCTCTATAAAATATGGCTATAGGATAAAAATGTAATCCCTACAACCATGTTTTATCTCAAACTATAGCCATATGATTCTTTATGGCTATGGTTTCATTGATTGTAGCTATAGCACCAAGGACATAGGTCAATTTTCTAGTATTGATGGTTTCAAGACCATATTTTTAATTAGTCAGCTACAAATCCAAAATTAATTTCAGAATGAATTCTATAGATATACAAGGGACCAATTGTGCACGTATTATGTTCTAATGGTAATGTAATGAATGTTTATCATTCTACATAAAGGAACATGATGAATGTAGTACCTTGAAAATAGTGTGGAAACTCTTATCGTGGAAGGGATGTATGTATCTGGTACCAAGGATAGAAATTCAATTTATCTGAATATTTCATAATCTTTCATCATCAAAAAAAATATGAGTTTTGGATTATACAACATTCTAAGAGTCTATTTTTCAATTCAAGAGGGTCGATAACAAAAGTGCAGTTAAAATCTATGAATTGGGATTCATGAAAGTTTATTTTAGTAAGTAATTTTGAAAGTATATACTATTTATAATAGAATCATAGGGAGTACAATTACATTATACCCTATATCCTATAAACATAATGTGGTTAATTTTTATGTTATCAAGTAAAACCACTACAGAGTTAAATGTCAATTCAATTAAGGATATATGTTTCATTGGGATGAAACAATCATTTCTTGGTGGTCCCAATGTAGATGGGGTATTGTATGTTAGAAAATACCACACAAAATAGATTTGGAAACTTGATTGAGAGGTAAAATCCATTCAATATTTAAATAAAAAAAGAGAGTCTAATAATTAATTTAAATAATTTTTAAATATACATTGTGTTACCTCGTAGTATTATGTGTTTACCACTACATTTTTGTACTCTAAATTAAATGTTCAACTAATTATATAGACAATGGATTATCGACATTTCGATTCTCCCCATCCTAAGAAACAATAGGTTTCAACAAATATTGAAGCTTCTAATCCTTAGGAATAACAGGTTTCTGCACATGTCGATGCTACCAGTCTTGAGGAACAACATATTGAAAATGTTGAAACCAGTGGAATGGTAGGAGGTTAACAACCTATATATGAGAAAAAATAAGATCATCATAGTGTTATAGTATTAACAAAAAAATATTAATTCAAGAAGAAAAGGAATAAAATTAAAGGTTGTATAGAATGCACATTTCTGTCATGTTGATCCCAATAACTCTATTTTCATTAGATATATTCAGTTCACCACTCAAATGTACATGACAATTGATGTAAATACATGGTTAAATATTGTTCTAATGATGAATTCTATAATTTGGGAAGATATTAGGGAAATATTATGATATAATTGCTTTATTTTACTAAAAAAATAATTAAATATTGATTTACCATCCATTATCCCATGAAATGTGCATTTATATTAGATTAACATAGAATAAAATTTGTATTAATGGTCATTTGAAATGATCATAGATCCATTAGAATAATTATTACAAAGTATCATCTTAGGGATACTAAAGGGAAATTAAACCCACACCCACCATATATTTATTAACACATGATAAACCAATAAATATGGAATGGGTTTATTGGCTATCCTGAGGAGGAATCGTTTTAAGTACATTATTATTGGTAATAATTTACATATAAATACATGTATTAATAACTTTTCATAATAATTATTAATTTATAAAAGCTAAAATGAGTGTTGAAAATTAGTTTCATGTTTCAAAAATAATATACCCCTACTTAAAATCAAGGATGGGATATGATTCACTTGAAAAAAATGCTATGTATTTTAAATCTATAATAATAATTTTATGTAGAATTAAAAAACAACAAAATTATGTTCCTTTGTTTATATGTAGATTAATTAATCAAAATCCAAAGTCAATTATATCTAAAATCATGTTTAATAGAAGAAGACTCGTTTAAATAAACACAAAATACTAGTATATGAAAATTCACATAGTATGAAAATCTTGAGTAAGTATGACATAATAAAAAATATATTATTTAAAATCGTATTAGATAACAATGACTTCTTATTTTCAAAATATATTTTTAAATAGTTGCACCCTCATGTTACCTGCTGCCCTGGAGGTTATGGAAAAACAGGTTGTCGGTCAACAGCCTGTTCCAAAAAACTAGAATCCAACTTGCCTCGGCATGCAGCATATGCCTATGAGCTGAGGAGTCCATATCTCAACACTTCTTCTCTTTTAGTTTCTATTGCAAGTTCTGGTCACACTTTCAGGCCACTTTTGGTGTGTAGATTGATCTTCATGGAATGGAGGCTCTGATGACATTTGTCCAGCAAGCACAACTTAGTGAACAGATTAGGACGATGTTCATCATGGTTGTTGCTATTTTCTTCAAGGTGATATGGAAATCCAGGAATGCCACTGTTTTTTAGGGACAACGGCCATACTTGTAGGCCGGATTTTACACGGTATACCAGGATGTTCTGGCTACCTCAAAATTGCATACTGACACTATAAAAAATGACATTGCTGACTATGTTATTCTGAGATCTTTTGGTGTAACTGTTAGAGTCAAAAAAAACATCTTGTTCTTAAATCTATTAGATGGATTCTGCCCATTACCAGATGGCTGAAAGTGAATGTTTATGGGGCATCTTTCGGTGCACCAGGGCCTTCAGGATGTGGTGTCATCTTCTACACTCATCAGGTCTTTGTTAAAGTTTTCTTCCACTATTATATTAGTAATGGAATGGCGATTGAAGCAGAGCTATGTTCTATGATCAAAGAAATAAGGTATTCCACTCACTATGGATAGAGGAACCTTTGGGTGGAATCTGACTCCACCACTGCATTTCACATCCAAAAGACCAGATCCATATCAGTACCATAAAAATGATTCCTTCCTAGATCAACTGTATGCAGTTGCTTGAGCATATATAGCTTGATGTCACACATGTCTATAGGGAGGCCAATTAGGTTGGTGATGTGCTTTCAAAGAGGGAAATTATGGAGGCCTCCTCAAGATGGTCTTTTATTTCCCCTGAATTTTTTTCTCATTATGTCAATTTGTACATGCGTGGGGTTTCTTACTCATGGCTTTGTAAACCCCCTTGTAATGCCACTTTCTCCTTTTTTTAAATAATAATTGTTTAGGAACGGGTTTTCCAAGATCCTGAACCTGTTTGAAATATTTTTATCCAGTTTAGATAAAAGAATCATCATTAGTTGTATCTGATGAAATTCTACTTTCATAAGGCTTTAAACATCCAGAATAATATGGTCACGTAATATGTGTAGGTTTTAGAGTGTCTCCTTAAACATATTTTGAGAAAATAAATACATATGGGGATAAAGATAATAAAATGGATTAGATACAGGCATAAATAAATGTTCAAGAATAAAATATTAATTGGAGGACTGAGTTATTATAGAATTTTATGGGAAGGAATCAAATATAATAGAAAAAAACAAATGCAATAATTACATAAAGATCCACCCCCCCCCCCCCCCCCCACATAGCTTTTAAGCTATCCATTCCCCTAAAAATCATTTATAAAGGAAATAAATTTTTTCAAAACTATTTCAGGGAAATTTGAATTAGGTGAATACCTATACATTACATAAACTAATATTCTACAGAGTGAAATTGATTTTCATTTATATATTTTATCATCAACCCATCACCTTGTTGTGAAAGGTATGATATACAATATCCAGTGAGATATTATATAAAAGAAACTTCAAAAAGTTCATCTGACAATAGGGAATCATATAGCTCAAAATCTGATCACTGAGATACCTATTCCCCTTGATTATATAGATGTTTACATGTTCAATCATTCATATAATGGTCATTTTATCTTTCATAAATACATTTTAATAATGAGGTATATACTTTCCGATTTATTTTTTAAGAAAAAACATTAAAATTTAATTTTAATAGTCCAAAATTAAGTAATCTTATTATATAAGTTGAAAAGAAAGGGGAAACAGATAGTTAAATCAAAGAAACTAATGGATAAACCAATCGATCAAAAAGACATTCAGAGAGTACCATTCCCCAACTAGTTTAATTAATGTATTTACTAACATTACAAGTTCATATGGATAAAATTTTCAAAGGTAGTTATATAGTCTTCATGGATTTTGATGAACAAACATATGAATATTCCATTACAACTATATTGTTCTTGAGAATATTGATGAAATACTCAAGTATAAATGTATGAGAGACTAAGTTTTAAATGTATGCATGAGGTGCATTTTCATAATCTATTTTTCTAATGACTATTCTACTACTTTAATTATAGTTAAATACTATTTATATTTTTTTCAAGAATATTTATGAGTACTATGTAAAATGAAATCCCTGAAAAATAAAAATTTGGAATCCTTTTTCTTCACATAACTTCTATACAAAAAAATAATTAATGAAGATGAATATTTAAAAATAGTGGACCGACTAGACACAATGTTTAAAAATAAACTTATAGATCACAAACTCCTCTTAATACCCATGATGTAGGGGTAAAACTATAAAATCTAATCATATAAAATATATTTTCATTCCTTTTATTGTTTATTCCTTTTAGTTTTTAGGGGTCATTGGATTCTCATTGTAATAAATTTGAATACTCTATCGATTTATATTTTTGTATCAATGCATGCATTACAAACAAATCTACTATAAATGATGACATTTATCAATTTTTAATACACTAAATTCAATATTTTATAAAAAAAATCAAATTACATGCTTCATTTTATATTTTAATGAAAAAAATTGTGGTTAGGATGTGTTTAATTATCGTCAAAATAATAGTATAATTATGGTCCATGAGCATAAGAAGCCTATTGATTTTTATAAATGGATAAGTATTAGGGTATATATAATAATATTTCACTATCAAATCATATATCAAAAAAAATTACTTATTTTTATTAATGTTTATATAGTGAATGAAACAAAGCAATAAGAAATATTAAAGTCATTAAATTTTCAAATTTATAAATGAAATTTTATTTCATAAACAAACTAACTTCCCCCAAAAGGTATTTTCATTGATAATTAAAATTTCATTTTAAAAAATTATTAATAATTTATTTATTTATATTTTTCAAGTACTTGAAAATTTTTGATAGTATATGTATTCAAAATAGGAAATAGATTTGTTTAGAAATGAGTGGGAAGAATACATGGTGTCAAATTTTTTAAATACATTATGAATAGGTGAATTCCTATTATGTTTATAATTTTTTTTATTTCATAGAGAGCCTAAAGAGTTGATTTATCTACTAATTATTTAGTAATTTTTCTTATCATTTTATCTATATTTTATTTAGTTAATTATATTATAATTTTTATCTACTATTTATTTCATTACTTTTCACAAATATCATGAAGAGGTAACTTATAATTTATATTTCTGTAATCATTTTATGCCCATAAAGAGAAACAAATTCCCCTATATAGTGTTTATGGTCCTTAATGAAGGATAAAATGGGATTTTACCTTTCAATAAAGACCATTAACTATGTATGGAGTACATTTTTTCTCTTTATAGGCACAAAATCATTTTTGAAAAATAAATTCCCAAGGAAGGCTTCGACAAGGATGATGCACTGAGGTAAAATGTTCTCTCAATAGACCCATAAGTTATTTATTTCATTTGTTTATATTTAGTAGTGATTTAATTAATTATCATTTTAATCCAATACCTTTTAATAATTTTTTTGTGAAATAAATTTAAATAAATGATTCATAAGTCATTTTTGATGTGTAAGAATTAATTGAATGTCAATCTGACACACGGTGATCCCGATATGACCCAAAGTGTGTGTTTCTAGTTTAAAAGTGAAATTTTAGTTAAAAATATGTTCCAGTCACTGAAAACAAATCAAAAATCCTTGTATTTTCTTGATACTTTAAGATAAATATTCATAAGTCAGTTTGGTTGTGTAGGAATTAACTGCACATCAATCAGCGACACGGTGTGTCTGATATGATTTAAAGTGATTGTTTTGATTTAAAATTAATATTTTAATTAAAAATGCACATCATATAATTAAAATCAAGAAAACATGAATGTATTTTGGAGATACTTTAAGAAAATGATCCATAAATCATTTATAATGTGTCGGAATCAATTGTGCATAAGTTCGACACACAGTATGCCTAGTATGATTTAAATTCCATTTTTTCAGTTGAAAAGTAACATTTTAGTTCAAAATGTATATCAATTGGTGAAAAATAAGTAAACTCAATCAGATTATCTTGATAATTTAGTAAAATGATCCATATGTAACTTTTTATATATAATAATAATCCTCACATCAATCTGACACATAGTGTGGATGGTATGACTAATTGTATGTTTTTTTATTAAAAATCAACATTTTTGTACAAAACAAACTTCACATACTCAAAAATGGTAAAACATTCGCTTATTGTCTTGATACTTTATGAAAATAACCCATAAGTTATTTTTGATGTGTAATATTTTTCCTCACATCAAACTCATACATAGTGTGTCTACTATGACACAAGTTGTGTGTTTTTAGTTTAAAAGCAACATTTTAGTTCAACATACATGTCACAAACCGAAAACTTGGAAAACAAACTCATATTTTCTTGGTAATTTAGGAAAAATATATATAATTCATTATGACATATAGGAATTATCCACACATTAATCAAACGCATTGTATGGCCGGTATGACGGAAATTGTGTGTTGTCATTTAAAATCAACATTTTAGTATAAAATACATTTCACGTACTAAAAACTAAGAATACCTGATCAAATTTTATTGATATGTTAGAAAAATTATCCATAATTCATTTTAGATGTGTTGTAATTAAGAACATATATATCTAACACTTGGTGTGTCTGGTATGACTCAGAGTGTGTGTTTTTAGTTTAGAAGTGGCATTTTAGTTCAAAACATGTTTCATTGACTAAAACCTAAGAAAACATACTCTTATTACCTTGAAAATTTAGTAAAATTACCCATGAGTCATTTTGATATATAGGAATTAGCCAAACATACATCTGACACATGGTGTTCCTTATATGACTTAAAGTGTGTGTTTTAAGTTGAAAAGTAGCATTTTAGTTCAAAATGAATGTTACAAACTAAAAAACATGGGAAAACACAAGGTTTTTCTTCAAAATTTAGTAAAATGATCCATATTTTATTTCCAATATTTAGAAATTGTCCTCACATCAATCTAGCACACTCAGTGGCTGGTATGACCAAAAGTTTATGTTTTTATTTAAAATTGACATTTCATTATAAAACACACTTCACATACGAAAAACTAATAAAACACGATTTGATTATAATGATACTTAATTAAAACTACCCATAATCATTTTTTATGTGTAGGAATTAGCCATAAGTTAATATGAATCACAGTGTGCTGGTATGACTCAAAGTGTTTGTTTTTAGTTTAAAAGCAACATTTTAGTTCAAAACACGCGTCACTAAATAAAAACAAATATAACACACTTTGATTTTATTTATAATTTAGATAAATAATATATAAATCATTTATGACATATATGAATCATCCACACATCGATCTGACACACAGTGTTGTCAGTATGACCGAAAGTGAGTGTTTTTATTTAAAATCAATATTTTACTTCAAAACAAACTTCACACACACAAAACTAAGAAAATTAACTTAGGATTTATTAATAAAATAATAAAATTATATATAGGTTATTTTTTACTTTTAGTAATTAGGAACACAATAATCTGACATATGGTGTGCCTCATATGACTCAAAGTACATGTTTTTAGTTTAAAAGTGACATTTTATTTCAAAACATGCATCAATCATTGAAAACTAAGAAAAATCACTAATATTGTCTTAATTATTTATTAAAATGTTTTATAAGTCATTTGGGATGTATAATCATCATTTTCAAATCCATCCAACACATGGTGTGCATCGTATGACTCAAAGTGCATATTTTTAATTTAAAAGTAACATTTTAGGTCAAAACACAAGTCACTCACTTAAAACTATGAAAATATACTCATATTGTATGATAAATTTAATAAAATGATCAATAATCCATTTTTTATGTATATTAATTGGACTCATATCAATATGACACTTGGTGTGGCCAGTAGGACTGAAATTGTATGTTTTTATTTAAAAAACATTTTAGAATAAAACAAACTTTGCATACTAAAAACTAATAAAATATCATCATATTGTTTTTATACTTTAGTAAAATGATCCATAAGTAATTTTTTATGTTTTGTAATTAGTGGCATGTCAATCTAACACAATACGTGTCTGGTATGACTTAAAGTGTGTGTTTTTAGTTTAAATTAAATAGTTTGTTTCAAAATGCATATCACATTTTCAAAATGAAGAAAATATTATTGGATTATATTGAAAATTTTTGAAAAAAATCTAAATCATTTGTGACATGTAGAAATCAATCACATGTAAATACGACACATAGTGTGCTCAGAATAACTTCTTGTTCATATTTTCATCTTAAAAGTGACATTTTATTAATGCATTATATCATATTTATGATTCATTTATTTATTTTTAGTATTAATAACATAATCATCCTTTTTCATTATAGGTACGCTCTTATTTTATTTTCGAACTCGGGTGGTGTGTTCAGAAACTATTAGCATGATCGGGCTCTCTTGAATGGGGGTCTCATGGATAGTGGAACCCTTGATGTTTTTGAATTCATTATAAAATGTAATGCTTATGATAAATTTTACAATCAAATGTGATTTTAGTGTACTAAAATGTATGAAATGTATATATGTTTATAGTTTTAATTAGTTTTTTATTTGAAATTAAATTATAATTTTATTTGGAATGGGTTTCTAAAATGTGTTGTAAATATAGCAGTACATTACTAAAACCCATGGATTTTATTATTATTGTTATTTTCATGGATAAAATTATCTTTTATCAAGGATGAAAATATCACTAACAAAAGTACCCTTCGTCAACATTGATAATGGATATTCTTTTTTAGCACTTTCTTAGTATGGATAAAGGGTGATTTTATCATTATTATTTCTAGCACTGATAAAAGCATCTGAAATTTTAAGGAACTTATAACATCAATACATTTTATCACTAATAATGTACTTTTTCACACTAATAAAGATCATATATGTGGTATTCAATCCATTTTTAAATTTTGAAATAATTAAAATTTTATTTTTGTATATTTGAAAGAAAATAATTTTGATGATGAAACAATTTGATTGTAAATTGATAATAATTTTAATAATAATTCTAAAACTAGAAGCCTGTTTTTATCACTTTTCATCAAATATTGTCTTTTTATAGGTTTCAAATCAGATCATTTGTCCATTTTCTGATTTCCTAGTTTCATAACACTAAAAATAAATTCAATAAAAAAATACATCAAGTAACAACTCCTTATAATCATATTGGAAAATTTCATTCACATTGATTTTGAAAAATAAATGAAATTTATTTTTTCATTTTAATTGATATATAAATTCTGGATATTATTTTTAATTTTGTTGTGGATGGTTTGTGTTTTCTATCCTGATGCATTTTACTTTACCCTTACATGGGGATGTGATTACCCTTACATGGGGGAGGTGGTTGCATTTATGTGGAGAATGTGGTTTCTCCCACATAGGGGCATGATATACTTATATAGAGCCTATGTGAAATCCCTATGTGTTTCATGACATGATTTCTTAGTTGTAAGATCAATCTAGTAGTTTCGTGTGTCCTTCTTAATTGTTTGGGTAGTTTTGGTGGGGAGAATCAAGGTCGTCCATGTGTGGCTTCGATATCAGGTTGTTGAAACTATTTTCCTCTCCCATTATTTCTATGTCATGGATCCTCATTTTTTGTGGTGTGGTACTCCATTTTTGGGTGACTAGTTTTGTGGGGAGATGGGGTCTTGTATTTGGGGGTCCTAAATTCACTGATAGAGAGGATAAGATGAAGCAGGGATGCATGTTAGTGGCCTATTCTAGGTTATCCAAAAAATAAATAATATAGAGGGACCAATGGAGAGGAATTGTTCAACCTATATAGTTATATTCAAGGATCTTTATCAATCTCATGATGTTCTTGTTGTGGTACATGATTGTTCTAGTTTTTGAGGGAGTTATGGTGTGTCTAAAACCTATACCTAGAGGATGATTGGAGAAAAATGGTCACACCATTGACCTTGCAATAGTACAAGATAAGAGAATATAGTGACACATTATTTTTTCTATTACATATTTTCATCTTATTTAATGTGTTAATAAATTATTTGGTGATCCCATTATCTCAATTCCCCATATATATACATACATGTGTGTGAGTGTGTAATTTTTATGTAACCCGTTATAGTTTCTTGAGGGGGAGGAAGATGATGGCTTAACTTATAACCTTGGCCCTAGGGGATTTGTCCTACCCTTGATTGATCCTCCATGCATCTTGTGAATCCTCTAAGAGTTGCCTCAGTGTGAATATATAAGTATTTCATTAATAATAGAAGCATGCGGAGGAAGAATAAGATGATGGGAGTGGCGGGTTTATTTTCCATCTCACATAAGTTATTTTTACTTTGAACAGTGCATCAATTAACACATCCCAAATAAAATTTTCATTCAATCTGATGCTCTTTCATACACATAAATTCCATATAGAAACATCATTATAATCCATTGGGTGTCGGTGGTCTCAATTGGTCACTCTTTTTTCCCTACCTGAGTGAAGCTAACCACCATTATTCTCTCATATGTTGACATATGTTCTTTCTGGTGCATACCCATGCACAAGCTAGCTTCACCCATACTATCATACCTAGTGGAGGTTGATGATTGGCTGGCTACATGGTGTATAGATTTATCTCTTATAGCTGTGAGCCGATTTCCCCATTTTTTAATATTTAGCATATAATTTTAATTCCATAAAATATGCATGTGAGTAATCTATTTCTTTTTTCTAAAGTATAAAATTACTCTGTAAAATTATGCACATATTTACAATACTAAAAAATATTATAATTCTTTATAAATTTTATTTACCATATGTCTTTAAATTTATTATACTTATTCTTAAATTCATTTCATATAAATATTTCATATACTATCATAAGTATTATATTATTATAATTATATTAATTTTCAATTAATAATTTATTTACTATAATATACATATCTCCTAATAAATTCTATATAATAATATTTTTATTTTAAAATAATATAATCTACTTAATACTATATTTAAATTAATATTTAATTTACCATAATTTGGTATTTCTCCAAAAAAATATTGTATTTCTATTAAAATCTATATTTATCAATTTATAATTCAACTTATTAATAATTAATTTATTATCCATGATCTTAATAACAACTCATTAAATAAATACTAATATGGTTTAAAGCATATATTTTTAAATGCAAACATATTAATTACAATTTTATGTAAATTATTTCTTTACTATTAAAATAAATATATGTTTTAGTTGAATTATTAAATATTTTTAATTGATTTGGTCTATATCTTATTCTCAATATAATCCACTTATTATATTACATATATCTGTTTCAAAATAGCATCTTATAGATCATAAAAATTATAATTAAAATTTATTATTTAATATACTCACTGATATAATTTATCTCTAAAATTTTATGTACCATATGAAATATTATTTCATTATTAAACTCTACAATTATCCTTAATTATATATTTATTTGATATTATCTTATATAGATTCATCTCAAATAAATATATTATATTTCAATAAATGTTATACTACTATTACAATTTATATTTATCATTTATTAACATATGTTACATAATTTTATTTTGTTTACAATTTTAGTTATTAACATATTACTCCTAAACATTTAATTACATGAAATAATTTAAAATTTGGTTAAAGTGTGATTTTGTAATATGAGATTATTAAATATAAATTTATGTTTCATAAATCTTTATTTACATATTATTTCATGAAAAAAAATAAACATATATTTATTGTAATATTTTTATAACATAAATTAATTTATTCCATAATTTATTGTGTTTATTGAGAAAAGTATTCAATTTTATAAAGGATACTTCATGATAAAATATACAAAGGCTTTTTAATAAAAATTTATTTAAAGGAAAAAAATTATTCTAAAATAATGGGGTATTACACTTATGGAATTGGAGATAATTTCAATGGATACCGAGGTAAGAGAAAAGCATATAAATTCATTATAAGAGGATATAAAAGGTTTTCAAAAGCAATGATATCACCATAGTGGATAATGAGTAGAATTATTTTTAAAATAATGAGTAGTTTCTAGATGAAAGTGATGAGGAGGTGATTATCTCAGGGGGTCACAAGGGGACAAGGAAAATTTAAAAGAAGACATCGATGATGTGCAGTACAACACCTCAAGATTTTAGGAATTTTTTTATAAATAAATTAAATTTCTTTAATAGTTTGTGTTACATGTAATTCCATGTTTTAAGAAACCATGGTATACTATTAATATTATTATTTAAACTTGACCACTATAACCTAGCTTTTAAATTTTGTGGTATGAATAGGAATAATCGTATTTTAAAATTAAGTATAAAGGTTTTATATAAAGAAAATGTATTTATAAATAAGTACTAAATTTTAAGAAAATTATTTATATGCTTCTAAAATACCTTTTTCTAAAAAAATATTTTCTTTGAAAAAATAATAAAATTAATTTTTGGCACTTAGAAAATTTATTTGACAAAATTAAAATCATTTTTGAAATCAACATGTAAAAATCAGGTTAGGGTTTATTTTTTAGAGTTTTATGAAAATATTAATTTATTTGGTAAATAATAATATCCTATGATTTTATGAAATATTTTTTTCTAATAAAATTAATTTCTTCAATAGCTTGCATTACACACAATATGAAGTTTTAACGAACCGTTATATATAATTAATATTATTATTTAAACATGAAAGTTATAACCTAGCCATTAAACATGGATGTATGAATAATAATAAACACATTTTTAAAATTAAGTATAATGATTTTATATAAATAAAACATATTGAAAAAAAAAGTAATAAATTTTTAGTATTTTCTTTAGATATTTTGAAAATACTATTTTGTCAAAAAAATTATTTCTTTTTGTGAATAAATAAAATAATTAATTTTTGACACTTTTAGAACATTTATTTTACAAAATTTTCTTCTTTTTTTGAATCAACATGTCAATATTATCTTAGGTGTAATTTTTGAGAATTTTTTGAAAAGATTAATTTTTTCAGTGAATAGTGAAAAATACTTATTTTTATTAAAATCAACATTTTTTAAGAATTTACAATGTTATATATTATTTAAAAATATTTTAAATTAACATTAGTTCAATTATGTTATTATTAAACCAATTTAGGTCATTTGAATTAAATTTATCTTGACTTTTGATAATAAAATATTCTATACTTATGAAAATTTTCTCTTTAGAAAATAACTTTTTCATTGCATCTGTAGGTCTAATTTTAAATTAAAACTTTCAAATTACTTAATTAAATTCATAAAAATAGATTCCATAATTGGAATCATAATAATTATTATTATTATAAAATTTCAACTAAATTTTTTTGTCAAAATGAATATTAAAAATAGTAAAAATTGATTACCAATGTTAAGGTTAAAACGGGTTTATCGGGGGTTAAACTAAAAAGATAAGGGTTAAAATGACCTAAAAATTTTCCATTTCCTATTTATGGTCCATATTTAAACCTTTTTTCATCTAATTTTATATAATTAAACATTTATTGATCCTTTTTCAATGTTAAAGTCAAGGGTATATATTTTTATTTTAAAAAACTCCAAGTGTGTCCTCTCCCCAACTTATAAAAGATTACCCCATCTCCTCTACTATTTGTTGGAGTTGGTTCCCTAGAAACCAAATTTTATGTACTTTTTGATAAACCTGTATTTATTGGATAAATATTAATAAACTCTTTATCACATCATGATTGTTCTTTTGCATGATATAGTTTGTGATAATTTTATGAGAATAGTTATCACACTAAAAGGTCATAGTGGATCCCTACTATGATGACAACTTGGAAGTTCTATGACACTATTCTGGAATATATGTTCTATGGCTAGATGATATCATTTTAAGGGACACAAATGATACGGGCTATCAGGGGTGGGGACTCATTAAACTTTCAGGCCCCTTGTCATAGTGTGCACCCTTGGTAATATCTAAGAGGATATTATGATAACAAGACCTACCAAGGGGAAATACATATTTATTGGTGTCATTGTATGTTCCTATCTGTGGACATGTGTATTGGTCCTTACACTTTATGATTATAATTAATGGGTATTTTGACTTACACACTTAGATATATTAACGAAAATCATGATGATAGATGTCCGTAGTGAGGTAGCATATGTTGGGTCCATCGTGAGTAATAATGCATTAATGAATAATGTGAGAAAGGATTTTTCACTTCTATGAAAGTAGATATCTTAGGCCCTTTGAATTAAATGATATAGCCTAAAAATCCAAGGCCATGGTGTTCTATAGGAAAGTTCAATTCCAGAAATTCAAAGAATAAGAAATTGAGAACATGGGTTGATGGCACTTGCATGCAACCCACTTGATTAGAGATATCAGGACAAAGGTATTATATTACACAGTAAGCATTCGTATGAGGTGACATGTCATTGTGAAATCAACTTCTTTCTCCTGGATGCCTTGACCTGTTCCTAGACAATAATCTTGGACTTTAGGCAAGCCTGCCTAATGTCAACAATAAAGAGGCCTAGAGGGTCACACACTAATTATAGCCAGTAATTTGAATAAATATTATTACCTATTATTTTTTTAATAATTATTATGTATGTTGGATCGTATTTATTTATTCTCCAGTTATTCGAGAGAATATATAGCATAAGAAATATTTATTTATCGGAAAATAATATAGTTATATTTATTAATTAATAAATAGTCATTATTCAAGGTATGTTAAATATTGAGAATGATTGGATGACCAATTTGTGGGTCCACTGAGAAATAATATTAAATATTTTTTGGTTAAATAATATTTAAATATAATATGCAGGTTAAGCACATGTCATGGAAATAATAGAATTGCTATTATTATTTGACATGGGGTTTTCACATGGAATAATAAAATAAGTAACGAAACATGTGCTAATTATTTATTATTACCTAGTGAATTAAATTCGTTAAGCACATGTCATGGAAATAATAGCATTGCTTTACTATTTGACATGGGTTTTCACATGGAATAATAAATTAAGTAATGGCACTTGTGCTAATTATTTATTATTACCTAGTGAATTAAATTCCCCATTATGTTATTATTATTTATATAATCCAAGGGTTCATACTACTAGATAATCAATCATTGTGTGAACAATATCCTTGGAGAAAAGATCTCGAGCCTAGATAATTCTTCCCTCTCCAAGAACACTCTCAAGAACGAGAGATATCCTCCTTCATCAGATCAAGGAGAACACTTTGGAAGCGATTCTTGAGGTGATCAAAGGTGGACATCACAAGATGAAGGATATTACGTGCTAGAACCAGGAGACTCCTTCGGTGAAGTCCAGATATACGTGGAGCATGTGTGAATCACTAATAGAGGACTTTTATCCTTGTATTCTACATCGTAATGAAGCCACACCTTAGACCCATGGTCGAACTCATCAATGAAGAAATAATCACCTTGGAGGTAAATCTATAATTTAATTAAATTAATTATAAACAAAATATATCGATCATATATTCTCATTTTTAGGTTCTCTCCTTTTTTATTTATATTTGATTTAATTTTTTCGATTCTATCAGTCATCGTTGTATTGATCCCGGATTAATCATCGATTATGGCAATTTACAAAGCTGGGTAAATGCTCATCCTATGCTTTCTCATCACCTAAAACCTACAAGTTATATCATAGCAGTCATATATTCATTTATAATTATATAAATAATTTTTTGATGATTTACACTTTAATAATTTAGTTTGTCAATTAATGTTTAATCATTATTGTAATCTGAATTTCAAGATCTCTTCCACCCTTATTGTTTCTCAGAGATCTAACAGAAATGAATAATTTTATGATTAAAATTAAATAAAGTATCTGATCAGGAGGTTTGGATGGTTTTTTCTAGATAATACAAAAAAATACACCATGTAGTTAGATCTATACCCTTGGTATTTGTGTTCAATGAATTAGGATTAATTCATAAATTACTCAAGTCATGTTTATTAATGACATGCAGTGTTGTTGATTATTATATTGTGTGTTGACTAGGATAGACTAGTGTACGTTCAGCTAGACTACATGCCATGTGGCCCATTGGACATGGCGTGTAGTCCCTTCAGGTCAAGTTCAAGTTGTGTATCCCATACATGTATTGTCTGGCTGGTGACTGTGTAATGTAGAGTCTTCATGGCATGTGGCCCACTAGACACACCTTTTACTCCAAAAATTTCTAAATTAAACCTCAAGTGTCATTTACCTAGGTGTGTACTTTGGATGGATAGTGAGGTGGGTACACACCGTGTAGTCAGATCTACATGTCATGTACTATTTCCAGATTACGTAGGTTTAAAATTTTATTTTTATATTATGTAACCCGTGACACATGTATCTTCATGTGGGCGTAAAGCTGGTACACAACATGTGATAGGTGTTTGATATATATATATATATATATAATTAACATCTGTGTAATTTTCAAAGATATGCACATCATGTAAGGGTTGTATTACAATTATAATTCTATGTGCATGCTACATGTCACAAAGAATAAAGTTTATACAAGTATAAATACTTTCTGGGTAGTTTTGGACAGGTATTCACTAGGTTTCTTCTAAGGTACAAGTTATGTACAAATTTATGGATTAGAATCTCAAGGAAATTCAAAAAATGATTACGATAAAAAGGATTTATTAATTAAAGATAATTATTAATCAATTTGAGTGTAATTTATCTTTATAATAATTATTAAATAATTGAATTCTAGGTTTATTAAATGTGTAATTCATTTCATGCATGTGGATGATCATGATCTAGACCATACCTTTGTATGTGATTGGTTCCCTTTTAATTTATTTATTAAATTAAAATTGTTGTCCAACGTTCCTTATCTTCATTAATATGTATGGCCTATGTTCCCATGGTTTCTTTTATGTAAACCTCATCTTTACCCCTCACCTGTGTGTGAGTTAAAATCGTATGTAACGGATGGAGCTCGCAAACTATAGGAGGGGGTTCATGTTAGGAGCCGAGGTGAAACCAATCTAAGGAGATACAAAGGTGGACAGGTGGAAAGCTGTAAACATAAACCTTAAATGGTTCAAGCTATTTCTCCCCTAGGTCAGGGTTAGTTTATCAACCGCTATATAAACTAACCAATAGTAAATCTCATGATCATACCCTTTATTTTATTTCTATCAGTTGTTTGGTTACTCATTATTGATGTTTAATGTGATCACATAATTAATGAACTAACAAGCATACAAGAAGGAACTAAAATAAAAAATGGATTATGCATAAATATTATATATACATGGTTAATCACTTAATTATATCCTAATTAACATTAAAAAGTATTTTAAAAGATAATAAGTGGCAATTTAAGCATAAATGATAAAATATGTCAATTAAATATTAAGTTGGTATAGCCTTCCATTACTTCAGTTAGAATCGAATCATAGTTCAATGTGCTTGGACAACCTTATTTGGGGTGATTTAAATTATCGGAGAATTATAATTTGAAGTTTTTGGGTTGACTTAAATTAGTGTACATCAATCATTGTCTACCCTAGAAGGACTTGGTGCAACTGAGATGCAAAGGTTGAGGAAATCCAAAATTAAGGATTTTTGGATTGGGGAGTCCACTCAACAGAACAAGGAGTTGTGATTTAATGCAGTTTACATTTTTAATACCCACCCAAAACCATTCATGTTGCTTTACCAACCCTAGTTGGGGTAATGTGAAGGTAAATATGGATCTTTTCCATTAGAATTTCCAACAAACAGGATATCTCGTAGCCAATGTTAAGGTCTGTTGTGTTTCGAAAAAATAGTGGAATACTAATAGATATTAATTTAATTTATTTGTCTATATTTATCTAGATAAATTACTAATATTCTATTCAAATTAATTTTTATAAATGGTAATAAAAATTAAATCAAATATATCATTGCTATCCATACTCGAGAAGGAAAATCTTTTCACCGGCACTAATTTCCAAGAGTAGAAAAGGTGCCTTTAGGTTATCCTTCACCATGATAGGAAACATTATGTGCTGGAAGATCCTTTACCAGTTTTACTGAGAAATGAGGAAAGTAATGAGAGACTATCTATGTAATAGAAACATATTAATGATGCTACGGATGTTCACTGCCTCATGTTATCATCCATGACCAATGAGCTCTTGAATCAAAATGAGGAAATGAATGTTTATAGCATGATGTATTTCCTTCAGGAACTCTATCAAGAGAAGGAAATATAGTAGAGGTATGAGATCTCTAATGCTTTGTTCTATACTAATCTTGGAGAGTCTATGCCAGTTGGACCATATGTAGTCAAGATTATTGGCTGCATTGAGTGATTGGACATTTAGGGATTAAATTCCCAGATGAGTTATATATAGATCTCATACTATCATCACTTCCTAAGAACTTCTCTAGTTTTATTTTGAATTATAATATGAGTAATAATGATAAAAGTCTATCTTAGATTCCTAATCTGATTTGATAAGTCGATAAGGATATGGGGCATGAAAAACCCATAGTTCTTGTGGTGAATAGAAAGAGGAATGAAAAGGAAAAGGGGCCTAATATTTTTAAAGAATCTAAAACCTACAAGAACTGTCCCACCAAGAAGAAGAAGATCTAGAGAAGGGAAAGTAAAAGAAGGCATTATGCTTTTCATGTGGTAATCTAGGACACTATAAGAGGAACTGCACCCAGATGCAAGGGGAATCCAAAGGTTTGTTTGTTATCTAGTGACATCTTTCCATTTATACACATTGGTTATAGATACAGATTATGGGGATCATATCTATATTAAAATGTAGGAACGAAGTAGATTATAGAAAATTTACAAAGGAGAAATGGATCTTCGAGCTGTCAATGGGGTGAGGTTGGTTACTCTTTCCCTTAGTTACTACCACCTCACATTTCTAGCATGAATGATTTTGGTTTTTCATGGTTGTTATTATGTACCTAGTGTGACCACGAACATAATTTCTATATCAATTTTAGATACAAATGGATTTATTTTAAAGTTTGGAAATAAATTTTATTACTTTTATAAGAACCACATATGTTATAGTATAGCACATTTAAAGAATGGTCTGTATGTATTAAATTATGAGAACCAAGTGTTGGAAATTGATAACAAACCAAGTTATCATGACTCATACAACACCTAGTTGTGTCATCAATGCCTTGGTAATGTAAATGAGAAGTGCCTGACAAAGCTATATCAATATGGTTGTTTAGACTCTACCGATCTAAAACCAATTTATAGATTTCTTACTTGTTTACAAGGGAAAATGACCAAACCATCATTTGATGGACAGGGTGAAAGGGCTACAGAGCTTCTAGTATTGGTACACACTTATTTGTGTGGACCATTTCCAGTAGAATCTAGAGGTGGATATTCTCACTTTATTACTTTTACTAATGACTTGAGTAGATATTTTTATGTCTACTCAATGAGGTATAAGTCCAATTACTTTGAGAAATTCAAGGAGTTCAAGAATGAAGTATAAAATCTTCTTGGTAAGAAGATAAAGAAGCTTCGATCGGATCAAAGTAAAGAATATCTTAACCAAGAGTTCATGGACCTTTTACAAGAGTTTGGGATTATATCTCAACTCACTCCACCTTATATTCCATAGTGGAATAGTGTTAGTGAAAGGAGTAACTGTACCTTGTTGTACATGGTAAGGTCAATGATGATCCATGCATATCTTCCATTATCCTTTTGGGGATATGCATTGAAAACTATGGCATACACATTAAACCAAGTACCAACTAAGGTGTAAAATGGGATTCACTTTGAGATATGGAGTGGAAAGAAACCCACTTAGTTGAATACACATGTATGGGGATTCAAGGTGTTTGTTAGGGATTTATCAGGCAGCAAAATAGAACCCTAGGGAATGAAGTGTATCTTTATAGGGTATCCCAAGGAAACAAAGGGATACTACCTATACAACACCTCGGAGAAGAAAGTGACTATTTCCATATAGGATGTCTTTCTTGAGAAGGAGAACATACTGAAAAAGGATAGTGGGATCAAGATTGACTTCGAAGAAGTTAATTCTCAAGATACATAGGTGTTGGTATAGGAACAAGTTCCAAAGGTCCTCGTGGAATAGGTAGTTCTTAAAACAAAAGTACTGCATAAGAGTACAAGAGAGGTAACAGAACTATAGATATATGTTTTCCTTGTCACCGAGGATGGTGACACATTATTTTTGAGAAATGATGAACCTATCTCCTATAAGGAATCAGTGAATAGCTTAGAAGTTGTAAAATTTCTAGAATTTATGAATTTGGAGATGGATTCCATATATCAGAACCAAGACTGGGTTATGTTCGATGCATCAGTTGATGTAAAGCCTGTTGGGTGTAAATGGGTATTCAAAAATAAATTGGACATGGAAGGTCAATTTAGTACCTATAAAGCAAGTCTAGTGGCTAAAGGTTTTAAACAACATCAAAAAAATTGACTCTGATGAAACATTTTTATCAGTTTCCATGTTTAAATTCATAAGAATCATAATTTCCATAGCATCTTTCCATGACTATGATATTTGGAATATGGATATCAAAACTTCATTCCTTAATGGTAACCTTCATGAAGATGTATATATAACAAAACCAGAAGGTTTTTTGACACCAAGTGATGCTAAAATGATATGCAAGTTGCAGAGATCCATTTATGGATTAAAGCAAACATCCAGATCATGGAAAATTCAATTCTATTAATCCATAAGAGAATTTAGTTTCATTGAGAATGAATGTGAGCCATGTGTTTAAAAGAGGTTTATGAGAATGTGGTTGTTATCCTAGTAGTGTATGTTAACAACATATTGCTTATTGTAAATGACATACAACTCTAGTAGTCAATCAAGGGATTCTTGAATAAGTGCTTCTTTATTAAGTACTTAGGCAAAGAAACCTACATTATAGGGATAAAGATCATTCGTGATAGATCCAAGATCCTTCTTGGACTAAGTCAAAGTACATACATTGACCATATACTAAAGAGATTTAGTATGGAACAATACAAGAGGGCATTCGTTACTTTGTCACATGGTATACATCTTTACAAGAAAATGTGTCCCCAAAAACAACAAGAGAAGGATAGGATGGGTAAGATTATGTCAAATACATAGTTTATTTAAAATGTATTTTTATTTTAATTTCCATTAAAACTTTGTTTTGGGGGTTTCCAAAGGTTTTATGTAGAATAGGTGAGTTTTCATGAATTGGGCCAAACTGTGAGCTCAATTCCAGATTTAAAAATAAATTTAGTTTCTTTTATAAATTTATTATTTTTTTAATATTTTTCACTCATTACAACTCCTAAATGTCCTATCCTGATATATTAACACCAAAAGTAAAATTTCAAGCTTTTAGAAATCCATAACCATTTTTTATTTTGGTTTTTATTTAAGGGATTGGGCCTGCCCGGAATCCCATATCCAGTTTTAAAAAGTAATTTTAATTTTTTAATAACTTATTAAATATTAGGTATCTTCGGTGATTCCAAGTCTCGCACGATCCCATTACACCCAGCCACGCCCCCAGTCTCTTTTTTCCCCACTTTGGAGCTCTTAGGAATCGCGATTCAGGGACGAATATCTTAGGGTTCCTCAAATCTTCCAGATTTGAGAAGGTAAGTTGATTCTTTCATAAATATTTTAATTTTCACTATTTTTTTCCCATTTCAGTCCCCACATGACCTTCTCATCCCCATTAGAGAATAAATGTCAGGTTTGGTTGCTTGGAGATTCAAATTGTGGTTTATTTGGTTCTTTTTATTCAAGATGTTTCAAGTAAGTGTTTATTTCATTGATTTCTTCCCCTTCCTTAGGGTTTCTTTCACCCTTTCAATAATTTCATCATTTCCATAAATTGATATTGGAAACTAGGGTCTGATTTGGTGTCTTTTGGGTCAATTATTGTGGTTTAGGTCTGGATTTATATTCCTTGTGGTGCAGCGGTGGTGCGCTTAAGGTTTCGCACCAAGTTTTGAGGGTTTTGACTCAAAAGGGTAGGTGATTCCATGTTTAACCACTTTATGATGAGTTAGCTTGCTTGGTTTACTAATTTAGTATGTTTATAATCTGTTTCATGTGCTGTGAAAACTTTTTTTGATGGATTTGGTTAAACATTTAATTTTTAGTTGCATTTTAGCTTGAAATTGGGCACTTTTCATGTGTGACTCTTGGGGTAATGTTTGGGTTTAGTTTATAACATATGAAAGTGATTTATTAGTCTTGAAAGGGCCTTCCAATTCTGGTTTTTTAATTACTTATTGTCATGTGGTCCTTGAAAAGAGGTTTTTGAATGAGTTTAAGGTGTAAAACCGTGTTGTACTTCTTGAAGGTGATTTATGAAAACGTGTGTTCTTCATGTGTATCTTTGTGGAATTATTTGATGTATTTTTATAACACTTGGTGGTGGTTTAATAATTGTTTTAGGGCTGAAAATTATGTTTTGGATTTATTTTGGTATGATTTTGGTTTTGAATGAGGGTTTTGAAATGGGTTTATTGTGCAAACAATGGTTATACATCTTGGGTTTGTTTTATAAAAATTGAAAATCTTTTATTTGGTTAAAAAAAAGTTGGGAAAGGGTGTATATGTACTGTTGGGGTGAGTTTGTTCACCTAATGTGGGTTTTTGAATGGTAATGTGGTGATTTGAGATGTCAAACATTTTTAGAATGTTTTATAAATTGCTGAAATGTTTTACTAAATTGCGTTTTGTGTGAGAAACACGAGTGTGGGATGTTTCATGTGAGTTTATTGATAAAATGAATTGTGAAGGTGAGAAGGGTATTATGTGACATGTGTTTGGGCTGTTATGTGATTTTAATATCTTGTAATGGTTTTATAAAATTGTTTAAATGATTTTTGGAAGTGTTAAAGAAATGTGAGAAGTATTGTAGGCAATTTTGGTGGGAGTTTGATTTCAAAATGCATTTGATTGAAAAGTGGACTTTGTGACTTGTGTGATGTACATGGGTCTGTTTGGTTAGTGTATGATGTGGAAGTGATATTTGCATGTGAAAACTCTATTTCTTGGATTGTTGAACTTGTTTGAGCATAAAGGGAAAACCCAGGTATCTAGGTGGGTGGACGTGTACTAGTATACTAGTGAATCCGTGGGGTTTGGCCTCAGTTTCACTTAGCAAGATTGACGCTTACAACTCTAACTAAAATATTATGATGATGATTGTGGACCAATAGGTTATGGGTATGATCCCTACTAGTGGATCATGCACGAGAACAAATATTTTTTGTGGTTACTCTCACCGAGATACGATGTACCTGGGACCCACAGCTAGCTAGTGCATAGGGGTTATTTTCTGTTACTTGTGCTCATTAGAACCTTTGTAATTACCGTCGGTGTACGGTATTGTTGGCTGGAAAATTCAGTAGCTTTGTTATTTATTTTAAAATTTTTGGTCCTTTAAAATTATCCCACATGAAAATTGTTTTCATTTATTCTTTCATTCTTTAGAAAATTTTAACAAGCATTTCTTATTTACAAAACTTGCAATGCTTTTTGTCATGAAATGTTTATCACATATAATCTCTTAGTGGTGGTATCCTACTAGGATTTCGCTCACACCCTACTTATACCTTTGGGTGTAAGTAGACTTTCTTATTTTATGTCACAGGTTTGGGTACAGGTTTTATGTCATTGGTTCCAATTTTTAGCGGTCCATCGTGATGCAGTGTCGTGGAGATGGCTTGAGGTCGGTGCCTATTTCCATGTGGAGGTTCTTGGGCTGTCTTTTTTGGGTTTTATACCTTTGTAATGATCTTCAAACATTGTTTAAAATTGTGTAATTCAGTTCTGAATTTTAGTAAAAGATGTTTTGGTTTGAAAAATACATATTTGATTTCTTAGATTCATTTGTTGTTTAAAGTATACAAACTCAGGTAAACCGTTCCCAGTTTTCATTTTTTGATACCCCGGAACTTATGCCATCCCAAGGGGATCGGGAATTCCCTTCGGGACTTTCCACAGGTCAGGTCGGTTTCTGGTTTTGGCGGCGACCAGATTCGGTTTGTGACAAAATGGTATCAGAGGAGGTTCGCTCTATTTGAGTCATGTTATTTGGGAAATAGTCAGGATAGTCTGGATTTAAGATTTTTGGGACATGAAATTATGGTTATGGGTATTGTTCTTGATCACCACACCTCATGACGGGATTCATGTCACCAGGGGAAGTCAGGATTTATCTATGTCTTTTAGTTTTCTTGGTCTGATGACGATTAGGGGAAATGAAAAGAGAGTTGGGTTAATGGTCTCAGTGATCTCGTAGGGTCTAGCAAGCCATGTGGAGCCTGGGATATTTTCTAGAACACTCCCTTTGATGGTGAAGTTATTGGAATGTGACTTCCAACCATATGTCCAAGTTACCCACTGAAACTAGTTTCCTCTCGCATTGTTTTGTGCTTTAGTTTTGATATCTTGGAACTTTGGTTTTAAAGTGATGTGGTTTTAAGAAGCGTAAAGTTTTTGTGAAATTATTTTCAAATAAAGAGGAAATGGTTTGATTTATAAAATGTTGGAACTGAATTTTTAGATTTGTTTTGAAATGGAAAATAGCGTGCTTACACCTCTTTTGAAAGCCGGAACCATATTGAAGTTGGTTTTCAAAAGTGTTTCCAATATAGTTTTCTAAACAATTAAAGGGTGTTTTAATGGGATGAGATGTTTTGAAATTGATGTAAATAACTTGAAAGTGAGTTCTTTTCTAAATGGTTGTGTCCTTATGAAAAGTTTTTTAAGATGTGAATTGGGATTTTGATCTCGTTTTTAGCAGTTTTTGAGAAAAAGGATGGGTTGGTTGACCATTTTGTTTTTGAAAAGTGGAAAGAATTTTCATTTTAACCTTTGATATTTTCATGAGAGACCACATGCTTGGGGTTATATGGGATGATGGATGGTTGATGGCATGACTGGATGAGTTTCAGGATAAATATGAGGAGGGTTCCTGGTGTGGCACAGAAACATGCATGTGTGAGGCCCATGGGGTACCATTGGTGGATAGGCTAACTGCTGAACCATTGGTTTTAAAAGAAATGTTTTAAAAGAAAAACATGATGTCTTGATGAATTGTTTGGGATGGTGTATATTATGTGTTTTTGGAAAATTTTAATGTTGTGGGATGTATTGAGTCCAAGAACCCCTCTTCTTCGAACTGTGTTTTGGGTTTGTGTTTGGTCGGTAAGCTGGGTAGAAGGTCCGGTTAGTAGTCTCCTATGATATATGTTTCGGGACACCTTTAAGGTGGTTCCATTAGTGAGTTTGGATCTATTTTGTAGCATTTTTTTACCAATGGAGAAGCTTAGTTGGGTCCTTGGGTTCTCTCGTTGGATAAGGTACGCCCCCATTAAGGGTTAGTGCACAACTGAAGTGCAACCCGGATTGTTTCGCCGTTGGAAAATCCTCCAGTTGATAATGTAAGGAATCTTTTCTTGAGCTTTGTAGAATTAGTCTACACTATTTACTTTCCTGGTTTTTTTCAGATCCTCTTGTTGCGGAAGAGTGCTCGTGGATGGTTGAAAGAGACCTTAGTTTCTTAAGCTACCTAATTCGTCGAAGGTGAAAGTTGTCTGGGGTTGTCAGTATGGATAGTGTCTAAGAGGGCCTCTAAGTCCTACATAGTCTCTTCGAAGAATGGGTTTATGTTAAACCACCAGTGTGGGAAATCTGGCCATGAGAGGTTGTTATGGCCACTTTCTGGAATATTGTGATGTTTGGGGGTGTTGTGTAAGGCCCCCTCCTTGTATTATTTCGATGAGTCACTTTGGTCATGTTCGGTGACACGTTGTGATGTCACATGCTCATTTGATTTTAAAGGTGAAATTGTAGAATATTTTGTGATTCCTTTTTTTCAGAAGTGTTTCTCCTTTTGAGAGATCTCGACATCCTCTATTTTAGAGGAAGGTGTTTATATGTGTCCTGCCCTTCTTTTGTTTTTCACCCAAAGAAACAAGGTGCGATGTGTGTTCATCTTCTGATCCCTTATTTTAGTGAAATGTCTGGTTTTGGTAAAGTGAGTTATGGAGTGTGTTATGTCTTGATAAACCCATCAGGGTATGTGGTGTAGTTTTTTGTGGCATCGAAAGAAGATGTTCCATATAGGGGTTTCCACAGCCTAACTACGAGGCCGAAAATGGTTCAATATTTTGAGCTCCAGCCATAGGTCCCGGAGAGAATATGGTGCGTAGTCAGGGGAACCCCAGTGTCATTTAAACACTTGTACAAAGTCCTATCCTTAGTATGAAAGATAGGAAGAGTTAAAACTTATGGTGTCATCATATTTCTAATATTGTTCTCATTCTGTGGAAATAGGTGGAGGGTCTTGTACCCAGGTCATCACACAATGTTATTCCCTCCCCCTTTGGTTTCCATTGAGTATTTGGAGAATGGTTGGAAATTTGGCTAGACAAGTTGAGCACACAGTTTTCACATGGTTAGTTCTAACCATGAACAAAAAAATAACCATGCAGATATAAGGATCCACATAGTATCGCACAGTTTCCCAAACTGTGCAGACTAACCGTGTGACCATCCCAACTCCTTGATTTTTGGGGTCTTTTCGTGTCGGCCCATGCCGGTCGGTTAAGATGGTTTGTTCTTGTGGTGGGAATACCCACCATGGGTATCATGAATATTATTTTTTAATTTTCTAATGGATGTATACCCCTTGTACTAGGGAGTCTAATTGGGCATCCCCCTATTAGTGTCTTGATTCTGTCTCGGGAAAAAAATTAAGTTCAATCTTATGGTGGGGAGCCCATTTGTGTCTCTCCATACGAGTAACTCATATTTTTCCTTGGACTTGTCTGGGAAGTAGGTATTATCATTCGGAGATATCTACCTACCTACATCTTCCTTGGGTAAACATTTATATTGGAGAGTGCCCCGTGGTTTAGTTATAGTAGGGTAAGTGTAACCTTGATCGATGTTGTTGTTTATTTGGGTAAATTGATTGAGGATTGTTCAGTTTGTGTTTGAGGAGTTTTCATTTGGAATAAAGCCTTAACTTACTTTATTGCTTTAGGAAAGTGGTGTAAGTTTGGTTTGTGAGAGTATTCCTTCCTTCATTGATCACTGGAGGTGTTTTGGCCTTTGGGGGAGAAACCTGGCAAGAGAGTACCTCTTGGTTTCTCAGTTGGGTTTGGTTGTTGCTTTGGCCTTGTTGTGACTTTCTGGGGCGGAAAGTTTTCATGGTGGGGAGAATTTTCAAATAAATAGCTTATTTTAAATTTATTTTTATTTTAATTTCCATTAACGCTTTGTTTTGGTGGTTTCCAAATGTTTTATGTAGAATAGGGGAGTTTTCATGAATTGGGCCAAACTGTGAGCCCAATTCCAGATTTAAAAATATATTTTGTTTCTTTTATAACTTTATCATTTTTTAATATTTCTCACTCATTACAAATCCTAAATGTCCTCCCCTGATATATTAACACCAAAAGTAAAATTTGGATCTTTTAGAAATCCATAACCAATGTTAATTTTGGTTTTTATTTAAGGGATTGGGCCTTCCCGGAAGCTCATATCCAGTTTTAAAAATTAATTGTATTTATTTAATAACTTATTAAATATTAGGTATTTTTCGGTGATTCCAAGTCTCCCACGATCCCATTACATTCGGCCGCGCCCCGAGACTCTTTCCCCCCACTTTGGAGATCTTAGGAATCTCGATTTAGGGACAAATATCTTAGGGTTCCTCAAATCGTCCAGATTTTAGAAGGTAAGTTGATTCTTTCATAAATCTTTTAATTTTCACTCTTTGGACCCCAATTTCAGTCCCCACATGACCTTATCAACCCCATTAGATAATACATGTCAGGTTTGGTTTCTTGGAGATTCAAAGTTTGGTGTATTTGGTTCGTTTTATTCAAGATGTTTCAAGTAAGTGTTTCTTTCCTTGATTTCTTCCCCTTCCTTAGGGTTTCTTTCACCCTTTCAATAAGTTCATCATGTCCAGAAATTGAGATTAGAAACTAGGGTCTTATTTTGTGTCTTTTGGGTCAATTATTGTGGTTTAGGTCTGGATTTATATTCCTTTTGGTGCAGTGGTGGTGCGCTTAAGGTTTCGCACCAAGTTTTGAGGGTTTTGACTCAAAAGGGTAGGTGATTCAATGTGTAACCATTTTATGATGAGTTATATTGCTTGTTTTATTAATTTAGTATGTTTATAATCTTTTTTTTGTGGTGTGAAAACTGTTTTTGATGGATTTGGTTAAACATTTAATTTTTAGTTGCATTTTAGCTTGAAATTGGGCACTTTTCATGTGTGACTCTTGGGGTAATGTTTGGGTTTAGTTTATAACTTATGAAAGTGATTTATTAGTCTTGAAAGGGGCTTCAAATTCTGGTTTGTTAATTACTTATTGTCATGTGGGCCTTGAAAAGATGTTTTTGAATGAGTTTAAGGTGTAAATCTGTGTTGTACTTCTTGAAGGTGATTTATGAAAACGTGTGTTCTTCATGTGTATCTTTGTGGTATTATTTGATGTATTTTTATAACACTTGGGGTGGTTTAATAATTGTTTTAGGGCTGAAAATTCTTTTTTGGATTGATATTGGTATGATTTTGGTTTTGAATGAGGGTTTTGAAATGGTTTTAGTGTGCAAACAATGGTTATACCTCTTGGGTTTGTTTTATAAAAATTGAAAATGTTTTATTTGGTTAAACAAAGTTGGGATAGGGTGTATATGTACTGTTTGGGTGAGTGTGTTAACCTAATGTGGGTTTTTGAATGGTAACGTGGTGATTTGAGATGTCAAAAAATTTTAGAATGTTTTATAAATTGCTGAAATGTTTTACTAAATTGTGTTTTGTGTGCGAAACACGGGTGTGGGATGTTTCATGTGAGTTTATTGATAAAATGAATTGTGAATGTGAGAAGGGTATTATGTGACATGTGTGTGGGATGTTATGTGAGTTTAATATCTTGTAATGGTTTTATAAAATTGTTTAAATGATTTGTGGAAGTGTTAAAGAAATGTGAAAAGTGTTGTAAGCAATTTTGGTGTGAGTTTGATTTCAAAATGCATTTGAATGAAAAGTGGAGTTTGTGGCTTGTGTGATGTACATGGGGCTGTTTGGTTAATGTGTGATGTGGAAGTGATATTTGCATGTGAAAACTATATTTCTTGGATTTTTGAACTTGTTTGAGCACAAAGGGAAAACCCGGGTATCTAGGTGGGTGGACGTGTACTAGTATGCTAGTGAATCCGTGGGGTTTGGCCTCAGTTTCACTTAGAAATATTGATGCTTACAACTCTAACAAAACTATGATGATGATGATTGGGTACCACTAGGTTATGGGTATGATCCCTACTAGTGTCTCATGCATGAGAATGAATATTTTTTGTGGTTACTCTCACCGAGATACGATGTACCTGGGACCCATAGCTAGCTAGTGCATAGGGGTTATTTCCTGTTACTTGTGCTCATTAGATCCTTTGTACTTACCATCGGTATACGGTATTGTTGGCTGGAAAATTCAGTATCTTTGTTATTTATTTTAAAATTGTTGTCCCTTTAAAATTAGCCCACAAGAAAATTGTTTTCATTTATTATTGTATTCTTTAGAAAATTGTAACAAGCATTTCTTATTTACAAAACTTGCAATGCTTTTAGTCGTGAAATTTTTATTACATGGAATCTATTAGCGGTGGTATCCTACTGGGATTTCTCTCACACCCTAGTTACACCTTTGGGTGTAATTAGACTTGCTTATTTTATGTCACAGGTTTGGGTACAGTTTTTATGCCACTGGTTCGGGTTTTTAGCTGTCCATCATGATGCAGTGTCGTGGAGATGGATTGAGGGTGGTGCCTCTTTCCATGTGGAGGTTCTTGGGCTGTCTTTTTTTGGTTTTGTACCTTTTTAATGGTCTTCAAAAATTGTTTAAAATTGTGTAATTCAGTTCTGAATTTTAGTAAAAGATGTTTTGGTTTGAAAAATACAGATTTTATTTCTTAGATTCATTTGTTGTTTTAAGTATACAAACTCGGGTAAATCGTTCCTAATTTTCAGTTTTTGATAACCAGGCACTTGTTCCAGCCTGTGGGGATCGGGAATGCCCTTCGAGACTTGCCACAGGTCGGGTCGGTTGCCGGTTTTGGTGGTGACCAGATTTGGTTTGTGACAGATTCCATACGCTTCAGTGATAGGATCTATTATGTATGCCATTTTATGTACCAGACATGATGTTGTATATGCATTGAGAATGGTAGGAAGATATCATGAAGATCCAAGAGAACAGCATTGGGATGCTGTAAAGACTATCCTTAAGTATCTAAGAAGAACTAAGGATTTTTTCCTGGTTTATGGAGGAAACGACGAGATTCTCATCCAAGGGTATGTTGATGCTGGTTTTCAGATAAAATAGAATGATCTGAAGTCATAATCAGGATATGTTCTCCATCCCAAGGGAGGATTTGTGAGCTGGAAGAGTTCAAAGAAGCCAGTTGTTACAGATTCTACAGTGGAGTCCAAATATATAGAGGCTTATGATGTAGCCAAGGAAGCTATTAGGATTCATAACATTGTCCAAGAGCTAGATGTGGTTCCTATCAGTAAAGATCTCATTACATTGTATTGTGATAATACTGCAATTGCGACTCTTGAAAAAGAGCCAAGGTCATATCAACATTCAAAGCACATACTCTGAAAGTATCACCTCTTAAAGGGTTTCTATCAAAGGGGTGAAGTTGTAGTGAGCAGAGTTTCAGTAAGCTACTGGATTTTCTAAAAGTATTTTTTTGTTTAAGTTTTGGTTTTGGCCTCTTCTTTTTTGGATAGATAAGTGTTTCCTCGTGTATATATGAAGGCTCTTAGTTGTTTCGTGGGTTTGGTACATGAAAGAGGAATAGAAGAGAGTTCATGTTCATGTTGCATCATTTGCACACGGCTAGTGCAAACCATGTGAAATCCCTAGAAAACTATATGAAGCAGGTGTTTTTGGATAGTGGCTCATGCACGGTTTGCGCATGGTTTGGAAAACCGTGTGTGAAAACCGTGTGGACCAAAAACTTTGAGAAAATTAAAAATTTTCCATTGTTGGATTTTAAACCCCAATTCAGTTTTCTTCTCCATTTCACCCCCTGGAACCCTAGTGATGATCTTGGATGAACCAAGCTTCCCAAGGGTTGTTATACATTTATTATTGGCCATTTTGGAGTGTCGTTGGTTTCACATCGAAGTCCTTGGTAAGTCTAACGCTCATCTTTTTTCTCTTTTGTAGATTAGGGATTTTGGTTTCTTCTATCTTCATATGAATCTCTAAAAACCGCTTTTTGGTTGAGATTTAGGTTGAGGCCTCAAGTGGTGTTTGAATCCGGATCTAAGGTCATGATTAAGAGTGTGTTCATCACCAGATTCTAGGTAGGTGTTCTACAAGTTATATTCTATAATTTTGTTATAGATTTGTGGATTTTTATTTGGATTTTTCCTTTCTCTTATTGTGTATTGGTTACCTTGGGTATGATTTGGTAAATTGGGTGTTTAAATTATTACTTCTAATCCTCATGGTCCCCATGGGATCTATAGAGGATTACTTGACCATTTTAAGACCACCCATGGGGTGCACTGGAAATCCCAGTGTAAGGCCCTAGACTTAAACATTACATAATCTTAAATTAAGATAATAATTCACATTGAGGATATTTTCAGGTTTAGATCTTTAGATAATTAGTTCATAACTTATACATAACAACTGGAATATTACATATAGACACTTCTACACAGTGTCTATTTTTTCATAAAATAAAAATGCTTAAAAGAAAAGAAACATGTTTAGTTATATGTTTTAAACATTATGACTTTTATTTGATCCCATAATAAACCCTATACCACTTTAAGTCCTGTGAAAAACATTTCAAAAAAATGTGATGGGCATAAAAATATCCTTAAAGGATATATAAAGAATAAAAACTGTTAGTTTTTAAAACAACATGTAAACCATGCACAATTAATCATAAAGTGATATTTTTCACCTTAAAGAAGTAGAAAAAACACTTAACTAAGTATAATCTTATTGATTACCCTTTTTTGTAACCAAAAGATTACCATAAATCCCGTAGAAAACAACATATATCATATAAAGGTAACTTGGGACATAAACATACTTAAATGGAATAACCATACGATCGACTTCTACACATATCACTAAATCGAATAGTTATATAGCCGGCTTCCATACCCGATGTATTGGAGGTTATAACGTAACCACTCATACTTGGTTTATCATAGAAACACTCGTCATTTAGTTTATCATGTAACCACCCATCAAATGTCCAAGTACCAATATATAATCATAACACATAAAATATTGAAAATATCAACATTTCACTGATAACATATTATTTTCAATCACAAGAGATCATCTAAAGATATTAAAATAATAAATCCATTTCAAAAAAAAATTCGATACCAAAACAACCAAAAAAATGAATAAGGGATTTCTTTTCCTTTTAAAAACATTAAGTCTTATAGAGGAATCCAAATATCAAATAACGATTACAGCGGTGGAGAGGTCATTGACGTCACAAATGTTAAATAGAAACATTCCATTTGTCATTTAGTAAAATGATACATAGAAAGAATATATCCTTCAAATAAAATTAAAATTTTAAGGGTTTTATACACCATATAAGAGCAAGTCATGTATAAATCAAAATATCCCTCAAAGAAATGAGATTGAGACAAAGCCTCTTACCTCATGTCCAACTTGACTCATTCGTTCTTTAATTTCTTGAATAATAAACTTAAGTTACTTTTTACTTAATTCAGAACCTTTTTTAAGTTTATTATTCCTTTTATATCACTTATTACATTTCTATAATAAATAGTTAATTATTTTAGTTCATATCGGACATTTTGTCTATGTTCAAAACTTGAGTCAAAAATGAACTTGTTATAAATATAAATTGTCCATGTGGTCAAAATTACATTATATTCATAATGATATCCATGATTAAGATATCATATATATTATATATATCCATTATATATGTATTTATAATATCCATATCATTTGGATATAAGAAATGAAATGCACCGTTCATGGAGAGGGTAAGTCGTACGTACGCATGAACGCTACTTTTATTTATTTTTAATATTTAAAATATAATAATAAATGAGACATAGGTATATTATCATTACAATATAACATATATGTCATTTATGTTACATAAGTTAATTAATTCCATCCTTTATACATTCCATGTACAGCATGAACGATTCATATCACTTTGAGGGGGCGGTAGTTCGTACTTCGTCAAATGAAATTATCAAATTTATATAACATGAAAAGCATAAATTTGAGATATAAATGAGAATTAAAGAAGAATATAGACAAAATAAATATCATAAATATAATATATAATTACATTTACATCATAATGGCCACCATAAGAGGTGGAAGAAAAATATTGAACAATCATTGTTTTGTGAGCTAGTAGTTTGTTTTCCACTGAAATAGAATATTCTATACCCATTAGATGCAGGTGTGTGTAAGTGTAGTTAGAATAATTCTCATAAAAACAACACTTGTATCTTCAATATACTAGTTTTTTTATGTAAATAAATAATAATAAGATCACAGGGAGCAGAGAAGTAAAAATAATGGAAATATACTTGAGAGAAGACGTTACCTCAAATAGGATAACTTCTTTTGATTTGAGCTAAACGGCTCTCTTGAATTTCCTTATCCCAATGGAAAGACTTATAGGAGGAATAGAAGGATTTTGGAAGCTTATTTGGTTATATTTTGTATGATACAATGGGATTGAGAGGTGTGAGTAATGGGTTAGATGTGATGGCCTTTTATAAGGGGGAGGAGGGGCTCTTTAGGAAAGATTGAAAGTATTATTTTATTATAAAATGATTTCAGTTTCAAAAGATCTAAAACTCATTAAATTGTAAGATAATATGACTATTTTTTGAAATAAAATCATCCAATAATAATTTTATAGGTTTTGGATATTTTTTAATCCTTATCTTTTTTTATTTAACCCTTTTTTTACTCTTACCATTTTATCAAGCATTTAACACTTTGAGAATCAAAATAGCTACCAAAACATGAAAAATATCCAATTAAATATTCAATAATAAAATTTTAGACTTATGATAACTCTTTGGAAGAATATTATATTTTTTGAAATTTTATAATTTTTAATAAAATATATTTTTATTTTAAAATATGAATTATGTAAATTTTGACACTATTCATATCATGACTTTTTTAAAAATCAATAACAACTTGATTGATTTGAAAAAAAAAACTTAATTAATAAAAAGATAAAAAATAACTATCATCCAAAAAATTCTTTAAAGACATCAAAATAACCAAATTTAATTTATTTTAACATTTATAATATCATTTATTTGAATAATTTATTAATGAATCAATCACTGCATCATCATTGTGTCATAATAAAATTTATTTATTTAATGTATCAAAAGTATAAAAAAAATACCATGATGTAGGAAATAGTTTTATCTTTCTAGTGATTAGTTATAGTTGAAAATATGACATATATAACGCTATATAAAAAAAATTTACTAAAATATATATGTTTGTGTTACATTTTTCTTAACTTTAAATTAATTTTTATAAAATGTCATTTTCACTTACAAGTGGCTTCATGGGGTCCCAAAATCGACCCAAGGATTCCCATGGTTGTACATGTATCATATAATATGGTTATAACACATGTTAGGGTAATTTAATATTATTATAATATTATTTTTTACCTTATTTACTAGATTTACCCTTTAACCATGGTAAATAAAATATTTACTGAAGTTACTATACATAATGTCTAAAAATAAAAGTTACCTATTAACACAATTTGGACCTCCTAATTCCAAATATGGAATCCATTTATCCAAATTCAAAACCCATAAGTGGTAGAAATTAATTTAAAATTAAGTCCTGTTGTTAAAACTTAAAAGTGTGTTTTTAAGAAATAATAACTATCAAAAGATTGACATGTGTTTATGTCTAATTAAAAAGTGAAATTAATTCCAATGACTAAAATTGGATTAAATTATAAGAACAAAATCTAATTACACTTTAAAAACCAATTAAAATATAATCTAACAATATAAATAATTTAGATGAAAATACAGTTTTAACTTAAAATGCAGTATTTTTCACTATTCATTAAAAATGAACTTTACCGCAAAAATACCAAAAATTTACCCAAAATAAATTTTGATGTCCCAATCATAAAAAATAATTTTATTTTATCAAATTTAACATTTTAAAGTGGAAAAAACTATATTTAAATAGGGTTTTCCATCAAAAGGTGGTAAATCAACCTTTTAAAGAATATTAGAGTATTTCATGCTTAAAATCGGATTCATTCTTATTTTAAGCCTCTAAAATTTATTAGATAAAAGTAAACACATTTAACAAACATATATAATCTTATTTTATTTATTTTTTTTTCATTATTTTCAATACCATGGCTAGGCATTAACTACCATTTAATAATATTATTATTATATTATTTTTCAGTATAACTCTAAGTTGTGTGCAACATAAGATTTCAAGAAAACCTGTTGTTGCGTGTTGAGTAAGCTATCGGACATAGAATATCCTTTTAAAGTAAAATTTATATTTAATTCACAAATATTAATAAATATGAAAATTTAATATTCTTTATTTACCTGGAATGTTACATCTCTCCCTCCTTTTTGGAATTGTGTCCTCGTAATTTTAAAATTGGGCTCGGAAACTTCATTAAAACTCTCACTAGAGAAAAAAAAAGTCAATAAAAATATAACTTTAAAAGAATGAAAGATAATTACATAGGTCACCCAAGATAACACATACTATGATTCCATGTAGGAATACGTAGATATGGAAGAGAAACTAACCATGAAGTTCTGATGGAGAGTGATAGAAAAAATGATTAGTAGAAAGTAAACTCCTAAAAAATGAGAAACACGTGATAGGTTAAACGGTATTTGATTCCCTAGTAGGAAAATTAAATGGATAACGTTTTTTGTTTAAAGTTCATTTTCATAAATTTGAGGAATTCTTTCCTTACTTAGAATAATAACATAAGGAAATATACTTAATTTTCAAGTAGAGTTTCATCCTTGAATAAATTTATACCAAAAACACCACTTTTCTCCAAACAATGAGTACTCAAGATGACTTGGTCATACCTGAAGGGATAGAATAAACTTCTATAGAATCACGTAATCCAAAAAATATTAACTATATATTTCCCTTGTCTAAAGACATTAACCAAAATAATACCATAAATCCCTTACCTCGTATCCGACTTGACTCCTCCGTTGCTTAATTTCATGAATAATAAATTTAAGTTAATTTATATTTGATTCATAACCTTTTTTATGTTTATGATTCTTTTTATATAACTTATTACCTTGCTATAACAATTATTTAATTATTTGAGTTCATATCAGACATGTTTTCGATGTTCGGAACTTGTATCAAAAATGAACTTGTTATAATTATAAATTGTCCTTGTGGTCAAAATTACATTATATCCATAATGATATTCATGATTTATATATCATATATATCCAGTATATATGTATTTAGAATAGTCCATGGCATTTGGATATAAGAAATGAAATGCAACGTTCATGGAGACGGTAAGCCATACGTACGCATGAACGCTACTTTCATTTATTTTTCATATTTAATGGAAATAAAAATAAAAGATACATAGGTATATTATAATTATAGTATAATATATATGTTATATATGTTACATAAGTTCATTAATTACATCCTTTATACATTCCATGTATATCATGAATGAGTCATATCACTTTCAGGGGGCGGTAGTCCGCACTTCCTCAAATGAAATTATCGTATTTATATGACATGAAAAGCATAAAGGTATGTTATAAATGATAATTTTAGAAGAATATAGATAAAATAAATATCATATATACCATATATAATTAAATATACATCACAATGGTCACCATAAGAGGTTGTAGGAATATATTTAACAATCATCGTTTCGTGAGGCAGTAGTTCATCGTCCATAGAAATAGTATGTTCTATACCCACTAAATAGACGTGTGTGTAAGTGTAGTTTGAATAATTATCATAAAAAAACACCAATATCTTTAATATACTATGTTTTTGTTATGTAAACAAATAAAAATTAGAGCATAGGTATTGGATAAGGAAAAATAATAAAAATACACTTGAGAGAAGACGTTACCTCAAATCGGGTAACTTCTTTGGATTTGAACCAAAGGGCTCTCTTTAATTGCCTTATGCCTAAGGGAAGGATTCTAGTAGGAATAGAGGGATGTTTAGAGCTTATTTGGGTAGATTTTGGATGATCCAAGGGTCCTGATAGGTTTGATTAATGGGCAAGATGTGATGGTCTTTTATAAGGGGGTGGGGGGGATCTTTAGGAATGTTAGAAAGTATTATTTTATTATAAAATTATTTTAGGTTTTAAAAGGCCCAAAACTCATTAAATTAGAATATAAGATGGCTATTGTTATAAATAAAATAATCCAATAATAATTAGATAGGTTTTGGATATTTTTTAATCCTTATCTTTTTTATTTAACCCTTTTTTTACTCTTACCATTTTATCAAGCATTTAACACTTTGAGAATCAAAAATAGTTACAAAACATAAAAAATATCTAATTAAATAGTTAATAATAAAATTTTAGAGTGATGATAACTATTTGGAAAAATATTCTATTTTTTTGGAATCTTATTATATTTAATAAAATATTTTATATTTTAAAATATGAATTATGTCAATTTTGACACTATTCAAATCATGACTTTTTTAAAAATACATAATAACTTGATTGATTCCAAAAAACTTCATTAATAAAAAGATAACATGTAAATATCATCCAAAAAAATCATGGATGATATCAAAATAACCAAATTACATTTATTTTTATATTTATAATATCATTTATTTGAATCCTTTATTAATGAAGCAATCACTGCATCATCATTGTGTCATAATTAAATTTATTAATTTAATGTATAAAAATTATATGTAAAATACCATGATGCAATAAATATTTTTATATTTCTAATAAGTATTTATTGTCAAAAATATGAATTATATAACCCCATATAAATTTTTTTTTACTAAAAGATATATGTTTATGTTACATTTTTCTAAACTTTTAATTAATTTTTATAAAATGTCATATTCACAAACAAGTGGCTCTATGGGGTCCCTAAATTGACTCAAGGATGCCCATGGTCGGACATGTATCATCCAATAGGGTTAAGACATGTGTTAGCATAATTTAATATTATTATAATATTATTATAATATTATTATTTTAAACTTATTTACCATATTTACCCTTTAGATATGGTAAATAAAATATTTACTGAATTTACGATTCGTAATGTCTAAAAATAAAAGTTACCTATTTACACAATTTGGACCTTCTAGTTTCAAATATGGAATCCATTTCTCCAAATTCAAAACACATAAGTGGAAGAAAATAATTTAAAATTAATTCATGTTGTCAAACCAAAAAGCATGTTTTTAAGAAATAATAACTATAAAAAGATTGACATGTGTTTATGTATAATTAAAAAGTGAAATTACTTCCAATGAAAAAAATTGGAATAAATTGTAAAAAAAATTAATTAAACTTTAAAAACTAATTAAAAGATAATATAACCATATAAATTGTAACAACCCGGTTTCAGAAGCCACCCAGAGGCGCCCCGTACCCGGTTGGTCACATGGCCTCAAGCATATTTCCCCAAATACCAAAGGTTGCCGACTAGAAGTGAGGGCCTTAGGTGTGATAGTGGGGAAACTATGACCTCATTGGCAGAGTACACAGCAGAAGTAAACAAACATGCAAGAGCGGAAGCAGTATATAACCAAAAATAATAAACAGCAGAATGACTAAATCAGCAAACAACTAGAGCTCATATGTATAAATATGAAATGATGCATGATACATATCTAGGAAAGCAGCCAAACAATTCACAATGCTGAAAATACAATAGTACCAGAACAAGTACAAAACAAAATAAACAGCTCCTCAGCATCGGAAGCCAAAGCTTGATCTCATGCTCTCCTTCTCCAATGCAATCAAGTACCAGAAGTTGAAGGGAGCTTGCCTTTGTCTATACCTGCAACAACATAGTCTGTTTGGGCCCAAAAACATGATCCAAACAGGCTGTGAGACTAAATCTCAGTAGGAAACCACCTGAAGATCTGTGCCTAATAGTCAGTTAGTATATGGAAGATAATAGTACAAAAAACAGTAAACAGTAGAAACAATAGCATTCAATAATTAGTAAGCACTAAATAGGATGATATACAACAGTGATCAATCCACAGAACAATAAGTAGCGGTGAAGAAATAGCTAACACAAATAGGAAACCCTCTAGGAAGTACTCACAACCATCCCCTCTGGTCCTATCCAAAAAGTACCACAACCCTCTGGGCAGTGCACTCAGTCTAACCCCTCTGGTTTGGTCATAAGAAATTATAAGACTCTCTGAGGAAGCTCACTCGGTCAATTCCTCCTCTAGACTGGGAAAGTTTTAAAGACATTCAAACAAGGTAAATACTCTCTAAGGAAGCTCACTCGGTCTACCCTCCTGTAGTATGTAATAACTAAGACTCTATGGGAAGCTCACTCGGTCTATCCCCGCATAGTATATAAAATCTAAGACTCTCTAGGAATCTCACTCGGTCTATCCCTTATATTATATAGCACCAGGTTCTCATGGTCTCATGCCAGTCAGTGCATATTAATGATATCAGGCCAGATTACACCTATAGAGCTACTTGGCTAACCAAAGTACACCTATAGAGATACTTAGATAAATAGTCTACAGAGCAACAAGCATGTTAACAACATCATTCCATCTTACGATCACAATGCATGGAAATAGGTACAACGGCCAAAGCCTAACAAGACCCAAAGGTTACAACAAGAAAAAGGCGTGAGAAAAACATCCAAGAACGACAATTATCCACAAACATGATCAATTTACCTCTACATAAGCATGCAAGAAAGTCAGGAATAACCATAAGGACAAAAATGTAAACACACAATACCCCATCCATGGGTATTGGTGGAATTTTCACATAAAACTCAAATACATTGAAAGGTAAGGCACAAACCACCTACCTTAATCCTAGGAGATCGTTATACTTGAACCACGAGGCTTGATTCTCCTTAGAACGGCATAGATCTACAAAAATGCACAAAACATTCAACCCATAATAACTTAATAAAGAAGATGAATTGGAAATCAAGTCTCTAGGAGAATGAAGAACTCACCGTTGTGGTACCAATGCAATCGACGGCGGTCGATTCGGAGAACGGATGGAGGCTCGGGGGCTCGGAGAATATTTTTGGTCGTACAGGTCGCTCTCAGTCGAAGGTGCTGGAGAAGAAGATAGTTATATCACTTAGGAGCGACCCCAGTCCGTTCAATGAAAAAAAATACACGGCGTGTACTTATTGAGTACACGGCGTGTATTATACTTTCCCGTACTCTGCTTCAAGTGGCCTCCACTTCGCCCCTACACACCATGTGTGTGGCCCGGACACGGCTAGCACACGGCCTGGCGCGGCAAGGGAGTACACGGCGTGTGCTTCAAAAATTTTCCATAAACTCCTCTTTTCTCAAAAACTCTAGGAAAAAGAAAGACATACCTGAAAATGAAGATCCAGGTTCTTACAAACTTCCCCCCTTAAATAAATTTTTCCCTGAATTTCCCTAGCGAGGTGTAGAAGAAGAAACCCCGAACAGCTCTGGCCACTACGATCATACATCGGTCTCCCTCTCCCAAGTCTCATCTTGCACTCGTCCGTGCTGCCAGAAGATACATCTCTCCTGCCCTGATCTCCTCGAGAAGACACTCTACGGCGCTTCCTACTATCCGTAGGAGGAACACCAGCTCTGGATGTCGAATCGCTCTGGCTAACAGCTCCAGAACTCTCAGGTTGTGCTCAGTGATCAACGCTTGGTTGATGATAGAGGATATCGAAGTCAACCTGAATATATTCACCTGGGAACAGATCTCCTTCCTGAGATCGTCCTCAAACTTCCTAGCAAGGAACAACTCATCACCTACTGCGATCGGTGTGTAGCGTTGCAGCTCGGTAAAGCGGGATGAGTACTCCATAACGGAAAGAGTACCCTGTTGCAGACTCATAAACTCCTGGGGACAGTCGTCCCTCAAGGTCTCTGGGTAAAATTATTCATATAAGGTGTGGAGAAACGGGTCCCAAGACATACTCTTCTGGCGTCCCGACTGTGAGATCACCTCCCACCACCTCTTGGCGGTGTCACGGAGCATATAAGTGTCCAGTTGTAATCTTTTCTCTGGGAGTTTCTCTATAACACCCCAAGATTTTACGAAAAATATTCTTTTTAATTTCATTAATGTCTTGTGTTGTACGCTACACCAAAAGGAGCTTTCACAACACGCATCCCTGACTTGGCTTGCATTACACGCAAGCGCGACCTTCCACGATAGCGTGTGTTGTATGCAATACCGAGTTTCGCTAAACAACGATATGCTATTAAAATATTATTAAAACTAGCCATTATAAATAGTAATAACCACTTTTTAAAATTTTTTAAATTTCATCTTTCAAAATGGAATTCATTTTCGGATTCGGAATATCGAAATTAGTCTAGGGTGAAATTTTGGTATTTTTCTGAAAACATTCAATTTTTGATGAATAGTGAAAACACTAGGTTACTATTTAAAAACCGAATTTTTATTTAAATAATTTTTTATTCTATTTAAATTTATTTTAGGTCAAAATTGACACATAATACCTATATAATTTCATTGTAATTCATTAGAGTCATTTTATAATAATTTTAGATATATAAAAATTTTATTGAACTTTTGACCGTCTTTTACCCACCTCCTTGGAGAATTTACAAATTTAAATAAAACTTAATTTTACCACTTCTATGAGTGGAATTTCAAAAATTGTAGAGACACGGTTGATTTCAGTAAGTAAAATGTGGTTCAATGAGATGAAAATAATTTTTGGTGAATAGTAACTTTTTACTTTTATTTACCGCGGTTAAAAGTAAATAGGGTAATTAAGGGTAAAAATGATATTATTATTACCCTAACACATGTCCTAATTCTATTGGATAAGTGAAATTCTACCAAAAACAACCTTAGGTATAAAATATGACCATTTAGGCCCACTTGGATTAGATTAGGACATTTAATATTAATTTATTTAAAGAAGGGTTAAAATAGTTAAAATCAAAGTTTAATAACTATATCATTTTTAATATAGGGTTATAAATAAAATAAATTAGACTGTAAATATTCATTATAAAGATAAAAATATTTCCTACATAATTATATTTTATTTGTAATTTTTATATATTAAATAATTTAATTTATTTATTACACAATGATGATGCAGTAATTATCTTATTAATGAAATATTGACATAATTGATGTTATAAATAAAAAAATAAATGTAATTTGAGACTTTTTATGAATTATAATAATTTTCTATGCTAATATGACATGTTATTATTGATTTAGTTAACTTTTTTTGAACTAATCATTCTGTTAGGATTTTCAAAAAAATCAATTACCAAATAGTGTAAAAATTGACATAAAATAGTTTTTAAAAAATATATTATATTATTAATTGATATTTTATTCCTAAAAATATAAGGTTCGTCGAAATGACTTAGATAAGGTTATATATATTAATAATAAACAACTTGGCGTTCGTTTGTCTTGTTATAGTAAGTTTATTAACCTTATAGTGTAAGAAAACAAGAAGACACGGTAAAAGTAAAATTATTTAACTTAAAGTTAAATCTAAATGATAAGGTTAAAATAGAAACCTAAACTTGTCTAAATTCTATTGGATTATAGGATTTAGACCCATCCCCACCTTATATTCTAAATAAATCAATTTGGAGCTATTAAAAACCTAATATGACTTTATAATAAAATAATATTTTTAGTTTTTCCAAAGGTGCCCCTCTCCTCCCTTATATAAGGGAACCTCCTCCCTCTCTTCCTCACACCACTTTGAGCCTTCAAGATCGGCCAAACCCTGCCAAATTCTCTTATCCACTTCACTAGAAACCTCCTAGAGGTCCTGGTCTTCTTCAAAGACCGATTTTTGTGCCCTAAGAGGAGGTCTCAAAGAGGCGCTTCAAAGAAGAGGTAATGTCTGTTACCGATTCTTTCAACTTTATTTCTTCTTATGCTTATTCTTCTTTAGTTGTTTCATTATGAAGTAATAACATCAGTATCACTCATATACTGATATGTTATTATAATTATGAAACAACCCTATTTCGCCATCTATCCATCCTACGGAAAAAGAAATCACCGCGCGTGCGTACGTACGGAATACCGTCTCCACGCCGTGGTGTAATCTATTTTCCACCACCACCTTACTTGGATGGGTATAATGGTGTAAATAATAACTATATATGATTATTGTAAAGTGATATTGATTCTGAAATAGTATACATACACTCCAATACAATCCCACGATCATGGGAATGATATCATCACTCGTGCGTACGTACGGAATATCGTCTCCACGATGTGATGTGACTCGTTCTACATGATCTTCAATGCATAATGATTATATAAATGAATTGAATGAATTAATATGATATATATTACACTAATTCCATTCTGGAAATGAGGTATCTATAACCTAAATATAAGAATAAGAATTTATTCGACAAAACACGCATAAGAACAAAAAGTAATAAACACCCGAATAACAAGTAGCAATGAAATATTACTAATAAGAAGCTAAGAATATGGCCATATATGATATTATAAAAAAGAGTATGATTCTGGAATAAGTAAATGAAATTATTTAAATCATTATACAGGAGGTTTGGACACTTACAAAGCAAATCGGACCTGAGGTAAGGGAAAATCTCACAATCTCAATTTTTATCCGAGATTGTTTATACTTCAGAATTTACTGAGGAATATTTATCATCCACATCCATGTTTCCTAAATATGTAATATTTATATCCTTCTACAATAGTTTATATCCAATTTTACCCTTCGGTGAGTTTTTAGTAAAATATGTGAAAGGAATCTTTTGTCGTTTTTCGTACGAGGTGCTTTTTGACTTTTCCGACAAAAGTATGAGAAGAATGTTAACTTATACGGAATGAGTGGATTTTTAAAACATTATTTCCAAGATTATTCCTTTACAATTTTTCAAGTTTATATTTAATCAACTTATTTTAGTTTAAAATTGTATGAGATGTTAAGAAATAAAAAATGTTTTTGAAGTAGAATGGATATTTTCCTCAAGAATGGAGTTCAAGTGTTTGATCAAAATTATTTTCCATCTAAGATAATATAGGGTTCTGTTTATATCCCTATTATTTACATTGATTTTATTATGTTATGATGGAATTATTTTTATGATGTCCTTTTATCTTATATAGATTATGTTATGATGGATTGATGTTTAAGATTCCCATTTTTATTACATGGGTTATGCTATGATGTATGGTTTATGATTTTGTGGCACACATAAGAATGGTATCATTATGAGATGGGTGGGACCTATATCTCCCTCCAATGCATTGGGTAAAGATTTTATATCTCATGAGATAGACATGGCTGGAATGGCAGGTTAAACCGATTCAGTGAAACAGGACTGAAACGAGGAATGAACTCGGTTCAGAAATGGACTTTGTCCACTAAGATAGTCTTGGAAATGAGTCTTGACTAATAAGAAATGATTCTATATGATTATGTGTGTATGCCACAAAGTTTCATGTTTTATGTTATGATTATTGGGATTACATTTCACTACTATGATTTATCCCATGTTATGATATTATGATCTCTTTTGCAGGTTAAGATTTCCAAAATGTTATGTTCTTATGAATATGATGTGATTGATATTTCTTTTGTTTACCCTTACTGAGAATTTGAGCTCACCCTTTTATGTTTTCTTTTCCCCAGGATATAAAGGAAGTTTTTAGGTAAGAAAAAAAAGGGAAGATCTTTATGGGAGATGTTTTAGATCTTTCACCACGATTAGAAGATTATATTCCAAGTTTCCAAAGACACTAAACTATTACGGTCCTTGTGTGTGTGTTTTTGTTATGTACTAAGTATTTCAAAAAAGTAATGTAATTTCCATGTACGTCATGCTTAGGGTATCTACAGTTGGTATCAGAAGAAAGGTTTAGTCAACATTTGGAAACTAGGATGTGAGAACTTTAGTGAGATCCCTAGAGATATTTCTAAGGTATGTCTAGGGATGTCCCTAAGGTTAAGTATAAGTATAGGTTATAGTCCTAGAATTACGGTAATGATCTTATAATTAAACCTAAGATGTTAGATATTGAAGGTACTCCCCCTTTATTATGTTGTTTTCCCTAGCATGATTTTTTCCTCTCACACTATTCTTTTTGGGTTTTAGATGATGGCTGGAACCCGAAGGAACCGTGTTGATCAATGCAATGATTGTCCTCCTGAAAAAACAAATGTTATGGGAGATGGAGTGAAAAATCTTATTGCTATACTTACACAAGCTATGAATCATTCTGTACATCCAAATGAACAGAGAAGGGAACAATATTCTATTAAGTCCTTCATGAGGCAACGTCCACCTTCTTTCAGTGGGTCTTTTGATCCACTTGTTGCTAAACAATGTATCAGCACCACTGAAAAGATATCTTCAGTTCTTCAATGTTCTGAACATGATAAAGTCATCTTAGCATTATATCGTTTGGAAGGTGAAGCTGATCAATGGTGGAATCTTATCAAGAATACGAGGCCAAGAGATGAAATTGAGTCCATGGAATAGGACGAGTTCAAGAACTTATTCTTCAATAAGTACTTCCCTCATATTCTTCAAACAAATATGGAGAAAGAGTTTCTTGAACTAAAGAAAAAGGATGATGAATCTATTGGTGTATACAAAGCGAATTTTACAAGGCTTGCAAGGTATTCATCTGGCTTTATCATCCAATCTGAAAGTAAAGTTGATCGATTCTTTAGTGGCTTAAAACCAAATCTTCGAAGGGAATTAGCTATAAGAGACTTCAGTGGCTATGAAGAAATTGTGCGTTGTGCTATCAAGGTATAAATGTAATTTGGTGTTACTTATCAATCTCATAGTTTTGACAAGAAACGAAAGATGGAGATCAAGGAGAAATCTCAGAATAATGGTGAAAAGAAGATGAATGTTTACTTATGCTCAAAGTGTGGAAATAAGCATGGTGGAGATTTTCTTAAAGGGACTAGAAAATGTTTTAAGTGTGGAAAAGAAGGTCATCAAGCAGCTGAGTGTCGAAGTAATGGAAAAAGGGTTGCTAATGGTGTGAATAAAGAAAAGACTCCAGAGAACGCACCAACAACACTTCAATGCTTCAAGTGCAATGAAATGGGGCATTATGCTAATAAATTCCCTAATCCAAGGGTTAATGATGATCGACATGAGAAACCACTTAAGGCAAAGGACAAAGGGAAGTCACATGCTATCACTATTGGCGATGTTGAATATGACAATGATGTGGTGGAATGATTAAGTGTTTATATAATGTGATTCCACAATAATTTTGTATATAGTATCGTGGAATATTGGAATATTTATGCATTGGTCTATTTTGGTTTTCAATAATTTTACCGGTAACCATGGAAAGTGATTGAGATATTTTTGGTAAGCAGATGATATGCGCATAATGAACGGATAAGAAGATAATGAGATGTTTGATTGTATTCATGAGCTCATGATTGATATAAGGACTAAGTGATATCATGGTTTGAGTATAAGGAATTTTGAGGATTTTGGTTTGTGGAAAGTGTTAACTTTTAACTGCATTCATGTTTTTACTATGGTTTAATGGGTATTCATTCTTTAATAGAATACATGATTAAGGTATTCACATGTTTGTAATTTGACCAACAAGATATATCTTATGATATATGGGGGATAAATGATGGAATTCACGTGATTGTTATGTGACATTTCAAGTAATCATTTTCTTTATACTATGAGCTTGGACCGAAGTATTTTAGATAAGCCTAAAGATTGGAATGGATTATGTTAGACATAAGTTAGTATTGTTTAAGGATAGAACTTTTTTCGATATTATTGAAGGGATGTTATAGTAATATAGCTTTAGAAAAAGGACAACCAGCAGGATGGGCGACAGCCCATCACGTCGGACAAGGCTGTGGGAATCAAACCCACAACCGAAGTGCAATTGGCCTTTATCGCCTACCACTATCCTACAGGAAGTCCCTGGTTAGTAGAAACTAGTTTTATTTTATTATTCTATATGATATATGAAGTATAAGTTCATTTTTGGAATCGTATACAATTAACCTCACCATAGATGGACTTATGTATATTTGATCACTTTTGCTAACCTTTTGTTTGAAACAGATGGAATGACCCATCATTCTATCACATGATCTGTTAACACCTCACTAATAACAAATTCAACTTCATTTCTTTAAGAGATGAAGTGGAAATTGTTCAAAGCACGAAAAACAGTGAGATTGTACCAAAATAAAGTAAGTATTTATTCTAATTCAAATTCTTCAACTTTAGGGAAATGATCTTGAAAAACCAAAAATGTTGTCCTAGTGCCCATATATCTAATGAATCAGATGGTACCCTAGATCATCACAAATTTATGGCTTTTTGATTGTTGGATTTTTCATAGCCATGTTCTCTACCACTCTCCATCAGAACATGACGGTTAGATTTCTCTTCCATATCCATATTTTCATCTATGTTCTCCTATGTAGAAACCGAGTGATTAGTTAATTTGGGTAACCGTTACGTTTCATACTTTAGTTTTTAAAGCCAAGTTTTGGTATTCCTTTTTACGATGTGGGTTTCTATTAAAGAAACTTTCTAGTAGTAAACCATTTATAACTCCAATGAATTTTGAGGGTGAAATTCATTTTAAGGGGGGTAGAATGTAACACCCTGAGATTTTACGAAAAATATTCTTTTTAATTTCATTAATGTCTTGTGTTGTACGCTACACCAAAAGGAGCTTTCACAACACGCATACCTGACTTGGCTTGTATTACACGCAAACGCGACCTTCCACGATAGCGTGTGTTGTACGCAATACCGAGTTTTGATAAACAATGATATGCTATTAAAATATTATTAAAACTAGCCGTTATAAATAGTAATAACCACTTTTTGAAATTTTTTAAATTTCATCTTTCAAAATGGACTTATTTTTGGATTCGGAATATCGAAATTATCCTAGGGTGAAATTTTGGTATTTTTCTGAAAACTTTCAATTTTTGATGAATAGTGAAAACACTGGGTTACTATTTAAAAACCGACTTTTTATTTAAATAATTATTTATTCTATTTAAATTTATTTTAGGTCAAAATTGACACATAATACCTATATAATTTCATTATAATTCATTAGAGTCATTTTATAATAATTTTAGATATATAAAAATTTTATTGAACTTTTGACCGTCTTTTACCCACCTCCTAGGAAAATTTTCAAATTTACATAAAACTTAATTTTACCGCTTCTGTGAGTGTAATTTCAAAAATCCAAGAGACACGGTTAATTTCAGTAAGTAAAATTTGGTTCAATTAGATGAAAAGAATTTTTTGTGAATAGTAACTTTTTACTTTTATTTACCGCGGTTAAAAGTAAATAGGGTAATTAAGGGTAAAAAGGATATTATTATTACCATAACACATGTCCTAATTCTATTGGATAAGTGAAATTCGACCAAAAACAACCTTAGGTATAAAATATGACCATTTAGGCCCACTTGGATTAGATTAGGACATTTAATATTAATTTATTTAAAGAAGGGTTAAAATAGTTAAAATCAAAGTTTAATAACTATATCATTTTTAATATAGGGTTATACATAATATAAATTAGACTATAAATATTCATTAGAAATATAAAAATATTTCCTACATAATGATATTTTATTTGTAATTTTTAGACATTAAATAATTTAATTTATTTATGACACAATGATGATATAGTAATTATCTTATTAATGAAATATTGACATAATTGATGTTATAAATACCAAAATAAATGTAATTTGAGACTTTTTATGAATTAAAATAATTTTATATGTTAATATGACATGTTATTATTGATTTAGTTAAAGTTTTTAGAAATAATAATTCTTTTAGGATTTTCACAAAAATCAATTACCAAATAGTGTCAAAATTGACATAAAATAGTTTTTAAAACAAATATTATATTATTAATTGTTATTTTATTCCTAAAAATATACGGTTCGGCCAAATGACTTAGATAAGGTTATATATATTAATAATAAACAACTTGGGGTTATTGTTTCTTGTTATAGTATGTTTATTAACCTTATATTGTAAGAAAACAACAAGACACGGTAAAAGTAAAATTATTTAACTTAAAGTTAAATCTAAATGATAAGGTTAAAATAGAAACCTAAACTTGTATAAATTCTATTGGATGAGAGGATTTCGACCCATACCCACCTTAGCTTAAAAATAAATCAATTTGGAGCTATTAAAAACTGAATATGACTTTATAATAAAATAATATTTTTAGTTTTTCCAAAGGTGCCCCTCTCCTCCCTTATAAAAGGGCACCTCCTCCCTCTCTTCCTCACAACACTTTGAGCCTTCAAGCTCGGCCAAAGCCTGCCAAATTCTCTTCTCCAATTCCCTAGAAACCTCCTAGAGATCCTTGTCTTCTTCAAAGACCAATTTTTGTGCCCTAAGGGGAGGTCTCAAAGAGGCGCTTCAAAGAAGAGGTAATGTCTGTTACCGATTCTTTCAACTTTATTTCTTCTTCTACTTATTCTTATTTAGTTGTTTCATTATGAAGTAATAACATCAGTATCACTCATATAATGATATGTTATTATAAGTATGAAACAACCCCATTTCACCATCTAACCATCCTACGGAAAACAAAATCACCGCGCGTGCGTACGTACGGAATACCGTCTCCACGTCGTGGTGTAATCTATTTTCCACCACCACCTTACTTGGATGGGTATAATGGTGTAAATAATAACTATATATGATTATTTTAAAGTGATATTGATTCTGAAATAGTATACATACACTCCAATACAATCCCACGATCTTGGGAACGATATCATCACTCGTGCGTACGTACGGAATACCGTCTCCACGATGTGATGTGACTCGTTCTACATGATTGTCATTGCATAATGATTATATAAATGAATTGAATGAATTAATATGATATATATTACACTGATTACATTCTGGAAATGAGGTATCTATAACCTAAAGAGAATAATAAGAATTTATTCGACAAAACACGCATAAGAACAAAAATTAATAAACACCCGAATAACAAGTAGCAATGAAATATTATTAATAAGAAGCTAAGAATATGGCCATATATGATATTATAACAAAGAGTATGATTCTGGAATAAGTCAATGACATTATTTAAATCATTATACAAGAGGTTCGGACACTTACGAAGTAAATCGGACCTAAGGTAAGGGAAAATCTCGCAATCTCAATTTTTATCCGAGATTGTTTATACTTCAGAATTTACTGGGGAATATTTATCATCCACATACATGTTTCCTCAATATGTAATATTTATATCCTTATACAATAGTTTATATCCAATTTTACCCTTTGGTGATTTTTTAGTAAAAGATAAGAAAGGAATCTCTTGTCATTTTTCATACGAGGTACTTTTTTACTTTTCCGACAAAAGTACGAGAAGAATGTTAACTTATACGGAATGAATGAATTTTTAAAACATTATTTCCAAGAAGATTAATTTACAAGTTTTCAATTTTATTTTTAATCAACTTCTTTTAGTTTAAAATTGTATGACATGTTAAGAAAGGAAAAAAAAATTTGAAGTAGAAAGGATATTTTCCTCAAGAATGGAGTTCAAGTGTTTTATCAGAATTATTTTCCATCAAAGATAATATAGGGTTCTGTTTCTGTCCCTATTCTTTACATTGATTTGATTATTTTATGATGGAATTATTTTTATGATTTCCTTTTATCTTATATGGATTATGTTATGATGGCTTGATGTTTAAGATTCCCATTTTTATTTCATGGGTTATGCTATGATGTATTGTTTATGATTTTGTGGCACACATAAGAATGGTATCATTATGAGATGGGTGGGACCTATATCTCCCTCCAATGCATTGGGTAGAGATTTTATATCTCATGAGATAGACATGGCTGGAATGGCATGTTAAACCAGTTCAGTGAAACAGGACTGAAACGAGGAATGAACTCGGTTCAGAAATGGACTTTGTCCACTAAGATAGTCTTGGCAATGAGTCTTGACTAATAAGAAATGATTCTCTATGATTATGTGTGTATGACACAAAGTTTCATGTTTTATGTTATGATTATTGGGATTACATTTCACTACTATGATTTATCCCATGTTATGATGTTATGATCTCTTTTGTAGGTTAAGATTTCCAAAATGTTATGTTCTTATGAATATGATGTGATTGATATTTATTTTGTTTACCCTTACTGAGCATTTGAGCTCACCCTTTTATGTTTTATTTTCCCCAGGATATAAAAAAAGTTTTTAGGTAAGAAAAAAAAAGGTAAGACCTTTATGGGAGATGTTGAAGATCTTTCACCATGATTAGAAGATTATATTCTGATTTTCCAAAGACACTAAACTATTACGGTCCTTGTGTGTGTGTTTTTGTTATGTACTAAGTATTACACAAAAGTAATGTAATGTCCATGTACATCATGCTTAGGGTCTCTACATTCTCCAGATGCTCAAAGATCATCAGCATGGCCTCTAACCATGACTTCGCAACCTGGGGTCCTCCATCCCCTGAGAAAGTAGGAGAATGCTGCTACTTGAAGACCCGCGTCATTTCAGCCATCAACGGTACAGGAGGCGGCACCCCCTGAAAAGTCTGTATCATCCTAAGGAATTCCTCCCAGAACTGTATATCGGCACCTGCGATGGGTATGACTGCTGGTTCCAAGGCTGGCACAGCAGGAGGATCTGTAGGAGGTCCCTAATCGGCCATATCCAGTGTCTGATCACCATCTGGTAACTGACGTACAACTGGAGGACTTCTCAGAGGCATAGCTCTGAAAAGATCAAAAGCACACCTCAGATCAGGATTATCAAAGACATAGAACACAAGAGTACAAAATGAGAACAAAATAATGAAACATTCGAGTTTACCAAAACATGACTACACGGCGTGTTCACTTGAACACAATACATGGGCATGTACTCCTGCCACCTCTGGTCATGTAACACCCCAACTACACGGCGTGTTGTCCCCACACAAGACGTGTACTTAAACTATATTCCCATGCCTGAGTCTCTTTACACGGCTAAACCACATGGTCCTCTTAACCCTAGACTACACGGCGTGTTCACTAAGGACACGATGTGTACTAGACAAGGTTTCAGCAACCCGTGTTGTTAGTTACACGGCCGGCTACACGGCTGACCCTTACACGGCCTGTTCCAAACAAAAACAATGTGTATATGAGAAGATAACACTGACCCATGTTGTTCGTGACACGACCGAGTACCTGGAACAATACTACATGGCGTGTTCTTTACCAAAACGGCATGTTCTACTTGAGCTTCCCTGGCCCATGTTGTTAGTGACACGGCCAGGTACATGGCTCTATACTACACGGCATGCACCTACCGTACACAGCGTGTTACTGAAGGCATTTCCTCAACACCGTGTTCCTTCTCACAAAGTCAGTGACACGGTCTGAAACTACACGGCGTGTAGTCATAAAGTACACACCGTGTATTCTGGGTTTTTTCAGGCAGTAACTCAAAAACTGAACCGAAGCCCAAAAACACAGAAAACAAGGCATGAAGGTGCCAAATTCCGATCTGTGAGTGCCCATACTCCCCACGAACCAAAGCTTGGAATCCAAAACAGTCATATTTAAGGAAAAACAGGTCAATGATTCACCAATTTCTGATTCAAGAGGGCCCATAGCACCTCTAGAACCAAAATTTGGCATTCATTTAAGCAAGGTACAATACAAACAATCCTCTATCAAACAGAAAATATTCTATAAAAACATCTATCACAATAGCATGCATAATCTACACAATGTCTATCACAACAACATGCAATCGCTAATGCATCCTAGATGGCATGGTAAGAATGCATGGCATGTGATTTCTAACAAGTTCCTGTATGATGCATGAGATGGCATACCCTCATCTCATCATGTTGCGACAGAAATAGAACCATAATAGCAACAAAAATAATAACACAAGTCATGTGAATCACTCTAGGTGAAATCATATCAACTATAAAATCTCAAAACCATAAAAATGCAATAAATGAGGTAGTATAGATTTTCCTTGTACGTGGTTTAGCTACTCCCGGGCACAGCTTATTACCAAGTACTGAATCCATCCTATCCCTGGATAAAAGATCCAAACAGTAAATCAAGAGAAAAGAATCCCTCTGATACCACATCATAACGTCCCAGTTCTGGAAGCCACCCAGAGGCACCCCGTACCCGGTTGGTCACATGGCCTCAAGTGAATTTCACCAAACACCATAGGCTAATGACTAGCAATGAGGGCCTTGGGTATGATAGTGGGGAAACTATGCCCTCATTGGCAGAGTACATAGCGGAAGTAAATAAACATGCAAGAGCGGAAGTAGTATATAACCAACATTAATAGACAGCAGAATGACTAAATCAGCTAACAACTGGAGCTCATATGTATATATATGAAATGATGCATGATACATATCTAGGAAAGTGGCCAAACAAGTCATAATGCTAAAAAATAAAATAGTACCAAAACAAGTACAAAAGAAAGTAAAGAGCTCCTCAGTAGTGCAAGCCAAAGCTTGGTCCCACGCTCTCCTGCTCCAAATCAATCAAGTACCAGAAGTCTAAGGGTGATTGCCCTTGTATATACCTGTAACAAAATAGTATTTTTGGGCTTAAAAACATGACCCAAATAGGGTGTGAGACTAAACCCCAATAGGCAACCACCCGAAGATCTGTTCCTAACAGTCAGTGAGTATATGGCAGGTAATAGTACCAAAAGTAGTAAACAGTAGCAACAATAGTAGGCAATAATCAGTAAGAAGTAAACAGGATGATATACAATAGTGATCAATCCACAAAACAACAAGTAGCAGTGAAGCAATAGCTAACATAGACAAGAAACCCTCTGGTAAGTACTCACAGCCATCCCCTCTGGTCCTATCCAAAAAGTACCACAACCCTCTGGGCAGTGCACTCAGCCTAACCCCTCTGGTTTGGTCATAAGAAATTATAAGACTCTCTAGGGAAGCTCACTAGGTCAATTACCCTTATAGTCTAGGGTAGTTAAGGACTCTCTGAGGGAGATCACGTGGTCTAACCCTCTTGTCCCTAAGGTCTAGAGACTCTCTAAGGAAGCTAACTCGGTCAATCCTTCTATATCCTCAGGTATACCACAGACTCTCTGAGGAATCTCACTCAGTCAATTCCTCCTCTAGCCTGGGAAGGTTTTAAAGACATTCAAACAAGGTAAAGACTCTCTGAGGAAGTTCACTCAGTCTACCCTCATGTAGTCTGCAATAACTAAGACTCTCTAGGGAGCACACTCAGTCTACCCCCTATAGTCTGTAATTTCCAAGACTCTCTGAGAAAGCTCACTCGGTCTATCCCCACATAGTCTATAAAATCTAAGACTCTCTGGGAAGATCACTCGGTTTATCCCTTATATTCTATAGCACTGGGTTCTCACGGTCCCATGACAGTCAGTGCATATTAATGCTATAATGCCAGAGTAAACCTATGGAGCTACTTGGCTAACCAATGTACACCTATAGAGCTACTTGGATAAACAGTCTATAGAGCAACAAGCATGTTAACAACATCATTCTTTCCTATGATCACAATGCATGGAAACAAGTACAATGGCCAACGGCTAACAAGACCCAAAGGTTACAACAAGAACAAGGCATGGGAAATACATCCAATCATGAAAATTATCTACAAACATGATCAATTTACCTCTACACAAGCATGCAAGCAAGGCAGGAATAACCACAAGGGAAAAAAGGTAAACACGCAATTCCTCGTCCACGGGTATTGGTGGAATTTGCACATAAAACTCAAAGACATCGAAAGGTAAGGCACAAACCACCTACCTAGATCCTAGGATATTGATATAATTGAACCATGAGGCTTGATTCTCCTCATAACAATGTAGATCTATGAAAACACCAAAAACGTTCAACCCACGATAACTTAATAAAGAAGAGGAATTGGAAATCAAGGCTCTAGGAGAAGGAAGAACTCACCGCTGTGGTTCCAAAGCAATCAATGGAGGTCAATTCGGAGAATGGACATAGGCTCAGGGGCTTGGAGAAGATCCACGGCCATACGGGTTGCTCTCGGTCGAAGGCGCTGGAGAAGAAGACAGTTCTGTCGCTTAGGCAAGACCTCGGTCTGTTTAATGAAAAAAAAAATACATGGCGTGTAATTCTTGAGTACATTGAGTGTATTCTACTTTTTCGTACTCCGCTTTAAGCGGCCTCCACTTCACCCCTACACACTGTGTGTGTGGCCCAAACACGGCCAGCACACGGCCTGGTGCGGTAAGGGAGTACACGGCGTGTACTCAGAAAGTACACGGCGTGTACTTCAAAAATTTCCAAAAACTCCTCTTTTCTCAAAAACTCCAGGAAAAAGAAAGACATACCTGAAAACGAAGATCCAGGTTCTTACATAAATAAATCAGATGAAAAGACAGTTTTGACTTAAAATGCAGTATTTTTCACTATTCATTAAAAATGAACTTTACCACAAAAATACCAAAAATTTACCCAAAGTAATCTTTTATGTCCCACTTATAAATAATAAGTTTATTTAGTCAAATGGAACATATTAAAGTGACATAAACTGGATTTAAAAAGGGTTATCCATCAAAAGGTGGTAAATCAACCTTTTATAGATTATTAGAATATTTCATGCTTAAATCAGATTCATTCTTATTTTAATCCTCTAAAATTTGTTGTATAAAAGTAAAAAAACATTTAAAAAAACATGTGTAATCATATTGTAGTGAGTTCAGTTCATTATCTCTAATACAATGGCTAGACTTTAACTGCCATTTAAAATAATAATTTTATTATATTATTTTTCGGTATAACTCAAAGTTGTGTGCAATATAAGATTTAAAAGAAACCTATTGTTGTGTGTTGAGTACTCTATCGGACATAGAATCCCATTTTATAGTAAAATTAATATTTAATTCACAAATATAAATAAATATGAAAATTTAATATTCTTTATTTAACTGGGATTTTACAACCAGACATAGAGAGTGGTAGGGTTAAGTGAAGGATTGTTGTAAAAAGTGTAAATCGCGTGTAGAACATGTCTTAATGGTTGATTAGGTTGTAAATGGAATTATAATAGAGATTCCTTGGGTGATAATTCATAAGGGTTTGTTTTTCAAGACATGAAAATGGGAAAAATGGGTCGAATGGGATTATGTCAATTGTTTAATGAAATTTGGTTAGAAATGCCTAAGAGGATTAGTGTATATTAAATGGTGAAATTAAGATTTGATGATGGAATGGGAAATGGGGATTATGTTAATGGGATGTAATAAGTGACTGTATTAATATGTTGAATGGGTTAATACATGGGAGTTTTGGTACACATAATGGTAGAATATAATAAGTGGTTGTGTTATGAGATGTGAGAAATGTACTTGAAATGCACAAGTGGGTAAATGATTGTGAAATGATAAATGGGATAAATGGGTAAATTCATGGTCGTTTATGAATTTGGATAAGGCATATGTTTTTTTGAATACACTTAAGGGTTAAGGCATGTGAATGGGAATTCAGATAAATGGATATAAATTGTAAATGGTAAATGTATTAATAGGATATGGCATAGTATTAATTCCCATGTTGTTTATTATGTATTGTAATTTTCAAGGAAATTTTTTATGCTTGGTTGTGTTATGGTATGGTTATGGTGATTGGATAAATAATCTTGTGCACATGTCTTGGTAGAGTGGGGTATTGACTTGAGGTTCTACGCCCATGGGTCGAGTTAGACTGGGGCTCTAAACTCCACCCTAAAAATGCACAGGTTAGGGAAGGGGATGGATGCTCTATTTCCCAAACAGTTTCATTCCACCTGGACTGAGGCTTCGAGGTGAGGATAATGTGTTGAGGTGATATGTATATCCCTAGTGAGATAGAGACTTTATTTATTTCCCCTATGCATAGTGACTGTTTTCCTTAGACCCATGTATAGATGATATACATTCCTAACCCCAAGGGAATGTGTTAAAAATGGATTATGTAGTAAAAATGGTATAATAAATGGAATTGGGATAAATTATATTCATAAATTAAGTGATCCTTGTTAACCAATAGCTTTATAAATATCCCTTTTTTACTTACCATTTACTTTGTACTTAAATACACTATCTATTTGACTGGATATTTTGTAGGCACTGTTGGTGGTGTCCTACTGAGTTTTGTACTCACACCCTACTCGGGTTACTATTGGGTACCTGAGCAGATTTCATAGTTGCAGGTCAGGACAAGGGAAAAGCTCATACACAGGGATGTTTATTTAATCTTAGGATGTACATAGATAAGGATCTGGACTTAGAGTTAGGACCTGTTTTGGGGTTTGGATGTTTGTCTTATTGTGGGTTTGTTCACTTTTCACTACTAGTATGTCAGGACATTGTTAATGTCAGATCATGGTTTGCACCTAGTTGGGGGATGTTTGACTTGTATGTTTATTGGTTGTTCACATTATTCCTCTATTTATATTGTGTTCTATTGTGGAATACTCTAGTAAAGAGGGTATATTCTCCCTGCGTGACTTATTATACCCTCTCTGCTAGTCGGCAGCCTCTAGCATACGTGGAGGTGCGCTTGAGGTCATGTGATGACTCGGCTCGGGGCATCAGTTTAGTGGATTCTGGATCGGGGATATTACAAAGTGTTATTAGATGAGTTATTTTCTCTTTCTTACTATTTGGATATTGTATACAAGATATTATGATAGTGTCAGGACTTGGTAATGAGATCGTTCTTGGGAGTAGCTGACCCATGTATGAGGGAAACCCCAAGTCACCCTGGGTGGTAATTGTTGTTCTTGATGTGTGTTGTCATAGTTGAAGGATATTTCACCATTAGGTGATTCATATGTTGTGTGATTTGATTGATTTATGATATTTTTCTCATTTCCAGAATGGCATGAGGTTGTGTATTCATACATCATTTTAGGCACCTAATGATATAGGTGGCATGCATCATTATAGGTAGACACACAGGGTGAGTGTTCAGGGAATAGAGAGTATAATTCATTTTACTTCCTTGATAAATATGAGGAAAATGATACCTAATAATGTTAATTTAAATGGGTGAATGAAAAGAATGAAAATGAATAATTAAGTAATATCATGTATAATGAAATGTTATTACTTGGTTTACATTTTGGGTTGTGATAAATTGTAAGGGTTGATTTGGTGTCTAAAAGATAAAGATTTCATAATTATGGGAAAATTATTAATGAATTTTTTTCCTTATGAAAGGTGAAAATGTGTTAAAATTATTATTGTAATAATTTATAAAATGGGTAACATGCCAGAGAGGAGAGGATGATGTCCTAAAAGAAGAATTGGTTTGAATATGTATTGATTAAATACTTGTGATTAAATAAATTGGTTACCCTATGTTGACAATAACCCATAGTAGGTATGGTAGAGGGTATTGTTCTAAGTGTGATGTGATCATTGGGATAGAGTATGAAGAATGGTTTTTTAAGGTTGATAATGTGAGATATTATCCATCTTTGGTTTAATCTGGTTGGTCATTCTTCGAAGCATCGGGTGAACGAGAAGTTTAAAATGAGAAATATTGAGATCAGAAGTGGGTATTCTTTATGTTATCAGTTTTACCCTTGTATGGGTGGTTTGGGGAAATGAGAGTACCCTAGTTTGAGAATTCATATTTCGATTGTGAGGCCTTTCTGATTATGATATGGCCTATGTGGTGTGTTTAGGGAACCCTTGGTAGGATTTTGGCCATTGGGTGGTGAGGCATTGTTTGGTAATGCGAGTGTGGAAACTATCATGGTTCATGACCGTACGGAGTGCATGTTGGACCCTAAGGATGGTGCCTAGGTCTTGGTGACCTTGTGAGTAGAGACCTTAGGAGTTGTGTTTTGAATCCGGAGGAGGATGTTTTTCTCGTTGTGCTAATGAATGTGTACACCCATGGTATGGAACATTTATAATAAATGTTTGTTTGGTGCACTAGGAACAATGTGCATTGGAATAGAGGTGAGAGTTTTGTGCATAAGAATCACTTTTTTCATGTCATGATATGTATGGTTTGGAGAGAGGGCCAATGGATTTTCCTATTTGTGACTCCAGTCTAGGGAGTTGGTATCGTTCAACCTTCATGGTGACCTATAAGAGAGGTCAGACATGGTATATAGTGATTTTGGGTGTCCGTTGCACATGTAGATGTTTTGGACTTTGATTGTGGGACTTAGAGTGTTTTATGGTGCGGGTTTGGACTAGTGGGATAAGTGGGAAGGTTTATGGTTAGTGGTGCTACTCGATTTGGGGTTACGCAATGATAGTTTCAGAAAATCAAGGGTGACATCATGGGAGGTCCACCCAGCAGTGCAAGTACGTTGGAATATGAAGCATGGGAGATTCTTTATAGGTGGTTTCAATGCATACTAAGTACCACCAAGTTTTAGTAAATAGTATAGTTGAGCCCCAGTTCTTTTATAAGGGTACCTTAGTGCTTGTGAAAGGAGGTAAGGATTGTTTCATAATATTGTATCGTATGGATTCCTGACTTTCCTATCTAGATGATGATTAGTGGAGGTCTTGAAGTTATTTTGGAGTGTAAGAGACAAGGTGGTTGGAGTGTAGTTATATGATTTTCTTGATGGTGACACCCAAGGTGATGGTGGTCACATGGATGAACTTTTTTGTATGAATGGTTTGGTTGTTGGGTGTGATGCAGAGGCCGCCTGAGGGCTGAGGAGGTTAACTAACTGAGATACATGGTTAGGTAAGTAAGTGGATGATGGGCTACCCACAGGTAATGGTTGATTTGTAAGAGAACATTGGTTTGATTGGTGTGGTAGACCACTGTGTTTTTTGTTGGTAGCTATCAAGGACACAGTGGAAGAATCTGAGTGGTGTGGTGGAAGTAGTGTCACATTGAATGTTGGTTCACGGCTACTTGGTGATTTGGCCATGGAGAAATGGTTATACTTGGTTGTCAATCACACCCGAGTGGTGGGGGTTATGTGTTGATGAGATGTGTTTGGTAAGGGATACTGAGATCTTTAATAGTTCATGGTGTCCCATAGTTCAACATAATAAATGGATAAGATGTTGGTGGTGTTCTTTGACAAATTCTTAGCATACCTCAGCTAGGGACGACCATTCCCAACATATTGACATAGTCTCAGGTATGTTGAGAAGCTTTGGCCTTATGCCAAGAGATTTTAAGGAATTTGGTTGAATGACGGACATCATGGAGTTTAAACTCATAGAAATGGTATATTTAGAGCTTGATTATGGGATATACACCCTCGATGGATTGGGGTGAGGTCCTCGGAATGGACCGAATGTCGAAAAATGTCATGGGTGTCATTCATGGAAGCTGGGAATGGGCACTGGTGATGTTAATTTTCTTATTTTTGGAAAAAGATATATGTCCATGTCTAAGTTTTGGGGTTTGTCTTGGGATCGAGTTTAAGACATGGTGGTTGGAATCCTTTATGGAGAGCAATAGTAACGACACTCCAAAGGTGGGGAGTGATAATCCAAACTTGGATTTTGAGAGGATAACATTGAGTTGGTGTAGTGGCACTGGGATACCAAAGAGGAACCTGTGAGCTGCATCTTAGGTTCCTTAGAGAGTTCATGCGGGCCTCGGACATGGTTTCTAATGAGCCAACTGTTTCCTTGAGCTCAGGGTGGTTACAGGTGAAGCTTTGGATGTCTATGTCGAGTCATAGAAGGGTGTGGTTGGTTATGACAGCAGGTTGTGGAAATAGGGGTTGGGCCCTACAACTCTAATGAACACTGGGGATAAAATCGTACGGCCCAAAAACTTTGAGAAAATTAAAAAAAATTCATGGTGGGATTTTAAAACCCAATTCGGTTTTCTCCTACATTTCACCCCTGTAACCCTAGTGATGAGATTGAACAAACCAAGATTCCCAATTGTGGTTCTCCTTCTAATCATGGCCATTTGGAGCATCGTTGGTTTCGGATCGAATCCCTATGTAAGTCTAACTCTCCTATTTCTTCTCTTTTGTGGATTAGGGTTTGTGGTTTCTTACATCTCCATATAAAGCTCTAAAACAATATTTTTTGGGTGAGATTTAGGTTGAGGCTTAAAGGGATGTTTGAATCTGGATCCAAGAACATGATTAAGAGTTCATTCATAATCAGATTTTAGGTAGGTGGTCTACAAGTTATATTCCATAGTTTTGTTATATATTTGTGCATGTTTGTTGGGATTTTTCCTTTCTCTTGTTGTGTATTGGTTACCTTGGGTAGGATTTGGTAAAATGGGTGTCTAAATGATTACTTAAACCCATAATTTTCCCCATGGGATTCATAGAGGATGACTTGACCATTTTAGGGCCACTCATGGGGTGCGTTGGAAGTCTCGGACCTAGAGAGTGGTAGGGTTAAGTGAAGGATTGTTGTGTAAAGTGTGAATCCCATGTAGAACATGTCTTAATGGTTTATTAAGTTGTAAATGGAATTATAATAGGGATGACTATGTTGATAAGGAATAATGGGTTTTTTGGAATGACATGAAAATAGGAAAACTGGGTTGAATGGGACTATGTCAATTGTTTAACGAAATATGGTTAGAAATTACTTAGAGGATTAGTGCATATTAAATGGTGAACTTACGATTTGATGATGGAATGGGAAATGGGGAGTATGTTAATGGGATTTAATATAGTAATCAATGAATATGTTTAATGGATTAATAAATGGGAGTTTTGATACACCGAATGGTGGAATATAATAAGTATTTGTGTTATGAGATGTGAGAAATGTACTTGAAATGAAAAAGTGGGTAAATTCTTATGAAAAGATAAATGGTTAAATGTATAGTCATTTATGAATTTGGATAAGGAATAGGGGTTGTTGAATACACTTAAGGGTTAAGGCATGAGAATGGGAATTTTTCTAAATGGATATGAATTGTAAATGGTAAATGTATTAATGGGTTATGGCATAACATTAATTCCCATGTTGTTTATTATGTATTTTTATTTCCGATGGAATTGTTTATTCTTGGATGTATTATGGTATGGTTGTAGTGATTGGATAAATAAGCATGTTCACATGTCTTGGTAGAGTGGGGTATTGACTTTAGGTTCTACGCCCATGGGTCGAGTTAGACTATGGCTCAAAAATCCACCCCAAAAATGCTTGGGTTGGGGAAGGGGATGGAGGATCTTTTCTCCTAATGGTTTAATTCCACCTGGACTGAGGCTTCGAGGTGAGGATAATGTGTTGGGGTGATATGTGTATCCCTAGTGAGATAGGGACTTGATTTATTTCACCTATTCATACTGATTTTTTTTTCTTTAGACCCATGTATAGATGATATATATGCCTAACCCCAAAGGAATGTGTTAAAATTTGATTATGTACTAAAAATGGTATAAGAAATGGAATTGGGATAATTTCTAGTCATGAATTAAATGATCCTTTTTAACCAATGTCAACCAAATTTTCCCTTGTTTACTTACCATTTAGTTTTTGCTAACATTCACTATCTATTATACTAGATATTTTATAGATACCATTGGTGGTGGCCTACTGAGTTTTGTACTCACACCCTGCTTGGGCTGTTGTTGGGTACCTGAGAAGATTTCTTGGTTGCGGGTTAGGACAAGGGAAACGGCCCTACACTATGAAATTGAGTTGGTCTCAAGATATAAAATGAGAAGGATCTAGACTTATATTTGGGACCCATTTAGGGGTTTGTCAGTTTTTTTTATTTTGGGTTTTGTTAACTTTGCACTAATAGTATGTCATGACATTGTTAATGTTGGATCATGGTTTGGACCCAGTTGGGGGATGTTTGACTTGTATGTTTATTGGTTGTTCATATTATTCCTCTGTTTATATTTTGTTCTCTTATGACTTACTCTGGTAAAGAGGGTATAGTCTTCACATGTGAAACATTAGACCCTCACCACTAGTCGGCAACCTCTGGCATATGGGGAGGCACTCTTGAGGTCATGTGATGACTCATCTTAGGGAACCAGTTTAGTGGATTTCAGGTCGGGGGCATTATAGTGTCCACGGAAGAGATCGTCGTGGACCCCTTGACAAAAGGCCTATCTTAGCAGAATAATGAATATCGTGTGAGAGCTAGTGGATTGAAGGTTGTTAACAGTTGGCTCTAGTGTAAGTGGGAGTATTTTGCAGTTGGTTCTCTAGAAACCAACTTCTTTGTACTTTATGATAAACATGTATTCATTTTATGAATATTAATAAACTCTTTATCACATCATTATTGTTCTTTTGCATGATATATTATGTGATAATTTCCTAAGAACAACTATCACACTAAAAGGTCATAGTGGATCCCTACTATGATGAGAACTCAGAAGTTCCATGACACTATTCTGGAATATATGTTCTATGGATGGATGATATCATTTTAAGGGATACAAATGATACAGGATATCAGCAGTGGGGACTTATTAAAATTTCAGGCACCATGTCATGGTGTGCGCCCTTGGTAATATCAAGGTGGATATTATGAGAACAAGACCCGCCAGTAGAAAATTCACATTCATAAGTGTCATTGGATGTTCCTATCTATGGACAAATGTATTGGTCCGACTTTATTATTATAATTAATGGGTATTTTGTCTTGCGCACTTAGATGTATTAACAAAAATAATGAATACAGATGTTCACGGTGAGGTAGGATATATTGGGTACGTTGTGAGTAATAATGCATTAATGAATAATGAGAGATAAGATTTATCACTTCTCTGAAAGTAGATATCTTAAGCCCTTTTATAGAAATTATATTGTTTAAAAAAATCCATGGCCATGGTGTTCTCTAGGCAAGTTCAATTCTGGGAATTCAAAGAATGAGAAATCAATAACATGGGTTGATGAAACTTTCATGTAACCCGATTGATTGGAGATATCATGATACATGGATTATATTACACGGTAAGCATTCATATGAGGTGACATGTTGTTTTGACATCAACTTATTTCTCTTGGATGCCTTGACCCATTTATAGATAGTAATCTTATACTTTAGGCAAGACTGCCTAATGCCAACGATAAAGAGGCTAGAGGGTCACACACTAAATGTAGTCAGTATTTGAGTTATATAATTTATTTATTTAACAAGTTGAATAAATATTATTCTCATTTGCGGTTTAATAACTATTAAAGTATGCCTAACCACATTTATTTTATTTCTAGTTATTCGAGATAATATATTGCAGACAGAATATTTATTTATCAATGAATAATGTTGTTATATTTATTTAATAAATAAATAATCATTATTCAAGGACTAATAAATATTGAGGAGGATTTTTGGACAAATTTATGGTTCTGGTGAGAAACAATATTAAATATTATTTAGTTAAATAATATTTAAATATAATGTCCAAGTTAATCATATGTCATGAAAATAATAGTATTCTTATTATTATTTCACATGGGGTTTTCACATGAAATAATAAATCAAGTAATGGAACTTGTGATAATTATTTATTATTACCTGGTGTATTAAATTAATTCAGCACATGTCATAGAAATAATAGAATTTATATTATTATATGACATGGGGTTTTCACATGGAATAATAAATTAAGTAACAACACCTATACTAATTATTTATTATTACCTGGTGAATTAAATTCCCTGTTATGTTATTCTTCTCTATATAAGATAACAGGTCATTCCACCAGCTAACCAATTATTGTGTGCACAACATCCTTTGAGAAAATATCTCAATCCAAGATAACTCTTCCATCTCCAAAAACACTCTCAAGAACAAGACAGATCCTCCTCCACTAGATAAAGGATAATGCTTTGAAAATGACCCTTGAGGCGATCAAAGGATGACATCTCAAGCGCAAGAATCTTCTGCGCTAGCACCTGAAGACTCCTTCGGTGAGGTTTAGAGAGAAATGTTGCATGTGTGGATCATTGATAGAGGATTCCTATCATTGTATTCTAAATCTCAATTAAGCCTCACCTTGGATCTGTGGTCGAACGCATCAACTAAGAAAGAATAGCCTTGGAGGTAATTATATAATTTGATTTAATTAATTATAAAAAAATATGTTCATATTCTCTTCTCAGTTATAGGTTTTCTCATTTTTATTTTATCTTTGATTCAATTTCCTGGATACTGGCATTCATCATCATATTGATGTCGGATTAATCATCAATTATGGGAATTTGTAAAGTTGGGTAAATTCCCATCCTCTGCTTCTATTGTCCCTGGAACCTACACTCTTCACACTTATAAAACCATTTGGTTTAGAAAAAACCTATCCAAATATATTCATTACTTCTCTCTCCACATCCTATAGTCTTTATTTAGATTAATAAACCTTTATAATAAGTACTTTTGTGCTAACTTAATGAGGATGTACCAGGAAGAGGTAATGTTCTTAACTGAGCATTTTTATTTTATTTATTCTTAAACCTCCTTCAAATTATATTAAAATGTGATGATATTACAACATAATCATCCCCCATATACTGATATGTTTTTATTTTAATTTCATAACCTCAATCAATTTCATGTTCCAATAAATGGGAAACAAAACCATCGATCGTGTCTAGGGCAGACTACCACCTTACGAACTGATATAATTCGATTTCTATTACCACCTATCATGGGTAGATATAATAATTGATTTAAATTATATTTATGATATTAATAAAATAATTATAATTATAAACTATAATATCATATTTATCTTTTTACTTTCTATTCTTTGGGAAACTGTTAACATCGTACATGTGTATGGTGGACCACTGTCTCACAAAGCGATGTGATTCATTTTTCACTTAAATTTTAAATAGAAGATAATAAGGATAAATTTAATGAATATATATGATGTATATGAAATCATAATGCCTCTATAAATTTGATATATTATTTACTTTCCTTCCATTATTTCTTTCAAGAAAATGGAAACAATTCTCATATGTACATACGGCATACCATCTCCATGAATGGTATAATTTATTTTCAATCTATAAATTTTATGAATTACTATAAATACTTATGTTATAAATATATATTATATTTATATAATGGTTATGATTGTTTATATTTTATAACCATGATCAAATGAAAAGGATTGAAAATACCAAACCAAAATATACATGTAAAATGAAGCGGTTATTACCCAAAACGTGATTTTAACAGGGAAATTGTTAATAAACAATTAATAAAAGGTTGTAAGTAAATAATATATGGTATGATATATATTATTATTGTTCTATAATATATTTATAATAAACCTATATTTATTATGAAATAGGTTATAATGTGTATAAAGGAGGTTGAGACATAAGGTAAGGGAATTTCATCTCAAATCATCTTCGTTAGGACATATGTTATGTTATGCACCTATCTTCTTTTATAAGGTGTATATATATACCCTTTGACATATAATATCATGAATTATTATCATCATATTTAAATTTTCATTTAATGTTATTCTTTCATGGGGATTATGAATGAAAAGTTACCGAAGCATGTAAGGGGTTCCAAATCTCACTTTTATTTCTAAGAGACATATGTCATATTCACCACTCACTAATTTTGTGTAGTTTATATACTACCGTTTGACATGTTATATCATGAATTTATTTATAATATATATTTAAAGTTTCATTTAATTTTATTAATTCATGGGTATTATGATTCAAATCTTACCAAAGAATGTAAGGTATCTTTGTCTCGCTTTTATTTCTCTGAGACACAAGTCATATTGACCACTTGTTTATTTTTTTGTGATGTATATGCTTCCAAGGAATGTATTTTATGATTTTTATTATGAAATTTATGGTTATTTACATGTAAATATATATTTATTTCTTTCTTGGGGATTATTAATTCAAATTTTATCAAAGTGGTAAGGTTTTTATGTTAAAATCTCATTGTTTATTGGGATTATTTAAGATTAATTCTCTAATGATGATTTCAAATGATATATCTCTCAATAAACACATTAATTATATTTTATTATGGTTATTTCTTTAGAATTCATGTTTTCCAATCATTTTCATCTCTTTAAGTGCTCAATATATCAAAAATATGTTTTTAATAAAATATCTACTTTATTTCTCTCAAAGGATAAAAAAAATTTATTCCACATCCATGTTTTATAAAAATGTTTTAAATAAAGTTTTTACTATTAAACAATGATTGTTTAAATTAATTTTTACCCTTGTATGAATTTTTAAAAAGTTATTTGAAATGAAACTTATTGTTGTTTTCTATACCTAGTGCTTTTGAGTTTTTATCAAAAATGTGAAAGGAATCTTTATTTCTAATCGTGTATAACATGAACAAAATTTCATGCCTTCATGGCTGATAAATTATTTAAAGATTACATTATAATATTACAACGTTATTTCCAAATAAAATTATTTTGAAAATTTTTGAATTTTTTTTTTAAAATGTGATATTCAAAGTGGACAAAATATTTTCCTCAATAAATGTTCTAAGTGATCATTAAAACTCATTTTCTATCTAAGATGACATATTTTATTGTAACTTATGATTTATTAGGTATATGATCCAATGATTCCATTATTATTATTTATTCTTATGTTTTACGACTATTATGTCAAAAAAATTTATGAAACCCATTCTATTTCCAATGGTTGTGATATGAGAAAATGTTTATAAAAACCATTTATTTTCATGGGTTCTGATATGATGAGTGTTTTATGATATTATGGAACAAATGTGTATTAATTTCATTATGTTATAGTTGGTACATATATATATATACTTCTAATTAATTTTGTAAATGATTATATCTCATGATATAACAATGTGAAACAATTCGATGTGCTTGATCCATAATAGAAAATAGGTCAATGTGCTTGACCCACAATGGGAAATAAGTGATGAGTCATGATCCACAATATTTGATGGTTTTTTTAGTTAAAACTTAAAAATGAAATAGTTTATATACCTATGTTGGTACCACACTTTTATGACATGAGATTATAATTCATGAATTAGTATTATTTCACACTCTTAGGAATCATGTATTTTGGAGTGATAATGCTTTAGGCCATGAATCATGTTTAGGATTTATGATAGGTTGGGTATGAAATTTGTAAGTTATGTTCATGGTCTCATACACTTATGATTTTATTATGCATACAAATTATTATATAATGATATATATCATGCTTCAAACTTTGATCATCTGATCTCACCCTTTCTTATGTTTCTTTTCCCCAGGTTATGAAGAAATGTTTTAAGTAGGGTATGTTTATGAAGAGTAAAAAAGGGGAAGGTCTTTATGGGAGATGTTTAAGATCTTTTATTAAATAGGAAGATTATGTTCTTAGTATCCAATGAAGCTGATCTAATATGGTCCCCAAAAATGTATTTTTTTTAAATGTATTGAATATTCATCTAAAAATATATGATATTTATGTATGAAAAGCCTGGGTTGATATATGAATAGTGAAAAATGCTTATTTTTATTAAAAATTGACTTTTAATTTAAAGAATTTACAATATACATTTGATTTTAATATGGTTTTAAAAGTAAAATTACTTTAACTATATATTAATTAGTCTAATTTAGGTTATTATAATCAATTTAATATTGAATTATGATATTAAAACATTCTATACTTATGAAAATTTTCTCATTGGAAAACTCTATTTTCGCATTTACAGGTTTAATTTTAAATTAAAATTTTCCACTTCTATGTATGTAATTTTAAATTGTAAATAATATATTTTTAATCATATTAATTTATATAATATTAAAATTTCAACTTATATTTTCATCAAAATGAATAGTAAAAACAGTATTAATCAATTATTGTGCTTAAATTTAAAATAGGTTTATTAGGGGTAAACTAAAAATATAAGAGGTAAAATAACCTATAAACATATAGAAATACCATTTGTGGACATATTTAGACCATATATCATCTAAGGTTCTATAATAGTCCATTTTTTGGCCTTTTTCATGTGAAAAATGTTGTTATGATTTATTCTATTCATAAGTTACATATGTGTCCTCTCCCCCACTTATAACAGGGTATCCTGTCTCCTCTCCAATTAACACTTCTAAAACATCTTGTTTTAGAAAATACCTACTGAAACCATTTAATTAATTACCTCCTCACATCCTATTGGTATTATTTATCATTAATATAAGTTATGAAGGTTTTTGGTGTAAATTTAAGGAGGTTATGTGATGAAGAGGTGTCGTTCTCAATCGATCATTTCTATTTTATTTATTCTTTAACATTATTAAAACCTTATTAAATCATGATGATATAATAAAACATGTATCTAACCTATACTGAGATGTTATTATGCTAATTTCATGACGTAAATCTATCTCTTCTTCCATCAATCGGTAAATGAGACCACCAATCGTGTGTACGGAGGACTACCACCTTACAAACCAATGTAATTTTCTTTCCATCATCACCTCTCATGGTAGGATATATTGATGAATTTAACATGTGTACATGATATTTATAAAATAATTATACTTATTTAATTATAATATCACATACACCTTTTTACTTTCCATTCCTTGGTAAAATGATAACCTTGCTCATGTGTACGGCAGACTACCGCCTCGCGAAGTGATATGATTCATTTTTCACTTATACTTTACATGGAAGGTAATAAGGGTAAATTTAATTAAAATATGTTATATATATATATATAAACATAATGAATCTATAAATTTGATATATTATTTACCTTCCTTTCTTTCCTTCTATCAATAAAATGGTAATACCATTCATGTATACATACGGCCTACCATCTCCATGAATGGTGTAATTCATTTTCTATCTATAAATTGTATGGATCACTCAAAATACATATTTTATAAATATATATGATATTTATATCATATTTAAAAAAAATTATATTATATAACCATGATCAAATTAAATGTACCAAAAATACTAAATGAAAACATACATGAAAAACAAAGCACTTATTACCAAAAACGTGATTTTAACAAGGAATTGTTAATAAATGGGTAATAAAATGTCATAAGTAAATCATATATGGTATAATATATATAATTATTTTTATTAAATAGATTTATAATAAACCTATATTTATTATAATCAAGGTTCAAATGTGTATGAAGGAATTTGAGACTCAAGGTAGGGGGTTTTTGTCTCACTTTTATTTCTGTTGGACACATAACTTATGCACCACTTGTTTATTTTGTGTGGTGTATATACTGACAATGAATGTACTTTAGGATATTTATAATGTTTATTATGGGATATAAATATCCATATAATTTTATTTCCTTCATTAGGCTTATGATTCAAAATATACCAAAGTGGAAAAGGTTTTATGTTACAATCTCATTATTTAAAGGGATTGTCTATGATTATGCTTACAATGAGGAGATATTATGATCATGATCTCATGAAACTCATGAATTTTATTATACTACATTTATTTCATTAAAATTCATATTTTAATTTCATTTTACTCTCTTAATATACTCAAGATTCCAAAATAATTTTTTAAGGAAACCCAACTTTATTTCACTCTTAGATCAAAAAACCTTTTTATTCCATGTCCATAATTTCTAAAAAAATTAAAGAAAATTATACTGATCTCAAATGATTTATTAAAGAAATTTTTACCCATATTTTACTTTTTAAAAAAATATTTTAAAAGAAATGTTTATTTCATTTTCCGAATGTGGTACTTTTTGACTTTTTACCAAAAAAGTGAAAGGGGTCTTTGTTTTAACTTGTAGATATGAATGGTATTTTCCACCATCATGACCAATTAATGTTTTAAAGATTACTTTATAAGTTTTAAATATTATTTTCAAATAAAATTATTTTCACAATGTTTTTTAAACTTTTAGTTTTAAAAAGGTGATTTCTAAATTTAAATTGTTATTTTCCTCAAGAAATGTCCCAAGTGATCTTTCAAAATCATTTTCCAAATAAGATGAAATATTTTGATATTAATATAGCTTTATATGAGATATGATTCAAGGATACCATACTTATTATTTATCTGAATGGTTCAGGTTTATGATGATAAGGTTTTTATGAAACATGTTACTTTTTCCATGGGTTATGCTATGATGAAATAATGAAATGATTATGAAACCCATTTCCTTTCTAGGGGTTATGCTATGATGAATTTATTATGAGACCTATTTCCTTTTTATAGTTTATGGCATGATGAATGTTTTATGATCTTATGGTACAAAAATTTAGGGATTATGTGATAATTTTGACCAATATCTTCCACCAATGCATTGGGTAAAGATTTATATCTCATGAGATAATGATGGGAAATAGGTCAATGTGCTTGATACAATATGAGAAATAGGTGATTATGTCTGATACATTATGAAATAGAACATTCATAAAGGTTAATAATCCATTATAATTTTATTTTCTTAGTTTTTAGCCTTGATATATGAAATTGATTCTATACTTATGATGGTTCCACACTTATAAGACATTAACATATGGTTCATGATTTATTTATGGTGATTTATCACTATGATGGTTAATGTATTTTGAAATTATAATGTATTATTCCATGAATCATGTTTATGATTCATGATATATTTCATATAAAATTTTTAAATTGTATTCATAATCTCATACCCTTATACTTGTATTATGATTTTATATGATCATTGGTTGATATCTTCCATGTTTTCCCTTACTGAGCATCTAATATCACCCTTTGTTATGTTTCTTTTCCTTAGGTTATAAAGAAAGGTTTGAGTAGGTAATATATATGAAGTGTACTAAGTTTTAAGATCTATATAAAAGATGTTAAATATCTTTCATTAAATGATAATATAGTGTATCCAATCTCTAAGTACACTAAACTTTTTTGGTCCTCAGGCATGTATTTGTGAAATATATTGAATATTCATCTATTAAGATATAATATTTATATACAAAAATTATGGTTCATTATAAGAAGAATGAATTTTGACTTGGATCTTTATAGAATCTAAGTACCAAAGATAAAATAGGTGAGCATAATTTCATGGATGACTAGATAGCACCAGTGAAAATAAGGAGAATGAAGAATCTTTAAAAAACTCACTCTTATCTAAAGTCGAGCCAAAAAATTTTAAAGATGCTACTAAAGATGATAATTAGGTCTAAGGTATGAATGATGAGATCGATCAAATTGAAAATAATAATACATGATATATTTATTCATGGTCGATGAATATAAACTTCATTGGGACCAAATTGGTTTTTGTAACAAACTAAATTAATACAAAAAATTTATTTAAAATAAATAATGACTAGTGTGAAAGGGATACTCCCAGATCAAGGGCATTTATGTAGATGAAAAATTTTAAATTGTGGAAAGGATGGATACAATTACAATATTCTTAGTTATGTTAGTGCAAAAAGATTCAAGGTATTCTAAATGGACATCAAATCAATATTTATAAATTGGGTATTATTAGGAGATGTGTACATAAAGAAACTAGATGGTTTTATTATTCATAAAGATAATAGAAATGTGTATCAACTGAAGAATGTGTTATATTAATTAAACAATAAACCACAAGCATGGAATTAAAAACTTGATCAATACATAAAGAAGCTTGGTTTCTAGTATGTTTGAGTCGATCATACTCTCTACGTCAAATGGTAGAATGATCAAATAATTATGGTTCTCATATATATTGGTGAAATAATATTTAGTGAATAGAACAAATCATAAAGTAAAAATATTGTTGAATTCATGATTTTCATGTTTGGAATGTCAGTGATTATATAATTAACAATTTTTCATGGTATGTAAGTTATACAAGGAAGGCATGGTAGTTTCATCTCACAATATAAATATTACAAGGAGGTTTCAAGATGATTTTTAATGGAGTATTCCAAAGTAATGAAAACACTGATTTCTACCTAGATGATATTTCCAATGGATGGTGATGGAAAAGTGGTTAAAGTTACAAAATATAGAAAGATAATTAGAATTATATTATACTTAATATATACATAACTGAATATTGTGTTTTCCACTTGTCAACCATCAAGATATCAGAGTAATCCCAAAGAAATACACTCACTAGTAATGAATAGAATACCCTAGGTTACTAAAGGCATAGTGGAATTTATTTTTATCTACAATAAAACGTTATAGTAGGGTTTGTTGGGATATACATTCACATATTGGGTCGGTCTAGCGGATAATTGAAATTCAGCAATGGGAGGTACATTTTATCTTAAAGGAATTTATATTTCTAATTTGAGAAAGAAATAATTTTTCAATTCACTTAGCACTTCAGAATCTAAATATATTTTGTTCACTCAATATTTCATGCAACTATTATGGATGAAGAAGCAACTTAGAGATGTGATAATTGAATTTAAGTCTTCAATCAAAATCAATTCTTGTAATTCAAGTAGTATCAATCTTAGAAAAAATTATATATCACTCAAGGATAAAACACATTTAAATAAAGTATCACTTCATAAAGGATATAGTTGAGCATGAGATGGTGAAATTAGAGTATGTTCTAATAGAACTTCAATTCATAGATATTATGATAGTTTCCTTAGCTATTAATGTTTTTGAGTAGAATCGGCTGGCTCTTGGAGTCCAATAAACCTCCCACACATAGACTATTTGGTTGTGGACCCCCACTCCTTGAGGTATTGTGTGGATTTCCCCATGAGTTTGATAATTTTTTATTCCTCTTTCATCCCCAAAAGGATTTACCTTTGGATTCATTGAAAAAGTATGAATATTTTATTCTTAAAAGGGGGAGAAATTTATCAAACCCTATGAGGGGATGAGTAAAGATAATAAGGGGGAGCTATTCTTTGTTAAATCGAGGGGAAAAATATATAGGGGGGTATCTAAACATGAATATGATGAAGAAGTTCAACCATTGATTACATATGATTAAAGGATGAAAAATTTTTTCATGATGTAAGAAGTTTACCAAATTTTATTTAAGGAGTGGTCTTGATAGCTGACTATGATTCTTGAAGTGTTCTTGAGAGATGATTGTGGTTCAACAAGTGGTATTATGAACAAATTAATTTATTGATGAGATTTGAATGTTACACTTTTTCTTAGGGTGATCATGAATCTTGTGTACTTAGAGTAAATGTTGCGTAATTATTTGATCATTATCTAGAGTCATAAAGTGATAATATTATTTAGAGAATAAAGTGTGAAATATTTTTCAATAGGTTGATCAAAGAGTCTCAAGTGCTTTTAACAATCCTAAAGGGGTGGATTGCTTTCAAAAATACCTTAAGATATTATTTAATTTTTGGGGTTGTTGTGTTTATTGAAAAATATGGTTGAAAAAGATCTAATATCAGTGTACTGAAAAAGTTATAGGATCATTAATACCTTTCAAAATTCACCAAGGAGTAGTTTTTTAAGTTTTTTAAGGTGTTTGGTAAGTTTTAGGGAAATTTGAGCAAAGGATTTCTTTCACTAGTGTAGAGTTTCATGAACTTGTCAACTCAGATCTTCCACCTTTTGAAGTAAAAGAAGGATTATTATATAAATAATGAAGACTCGTGGAAGTGGAGTTTCATGAACATGGAGTTTCATGAAGTTAGCATCAGTGAAGGTGATTCATTTTGTGGGCATAAGAAATTTCTGTGAAGGGTTTTCCATGCTTATAAACTAGTTTCTAGTTCATCATTAAAGTAAGAGAAATTATTAGATAAATTATCTCATGTCTTTTCTTATGTAAGACTTATGAAAAAATATTCCTTTCATGAATACATTTTACATATTCATCATTTTTGTAAATAAAATAGGTTATATCTCATGAACAAGTGGTTGTGCGAACATGAGTTATGTGAACATATTTTATGCACAAAGTTTCATAAAAATTAATTTGTATTAAAGTTAGTTGTGTGTTCCTGAAGGTAATCACCCATAATTTCTATGGTAAATTATATTTCATATTTTAAATTAAATAATAGATTCATGACACACTAATTGTAGTGTAATTAAAGGTGATTAAATTTATTAGAGATGTCTATTAAAGGAATACTGAGTACATATTAGCAGAGAGAGAAGTGAGATTTTAACAAGTGATTGGTAGTGAACCAGAAGGGATGGTGAGTCTACTCTAAACATTGTAATAATAGTGTTCTTTATTGATTTTAATACATTAGAACATTTCCTTTGTATACTCCTTTGATTAGCCCAATTTGGGAAAACCAACTAAAAATTTATGTGTATCTTGCTTATTTTTCATTTTATCAAATATTTTTGTGAGGTAAAATAAAGAATAGGGTTAAATTTAACGGAAAAACAAGATCACGATGGAGGATTATTTTAATTTATCATACCTTGATTCACCCCTCCCTAACCCTCATGGTATTTAACCTAGTGGGGATAGTAAATTTGGTGTAAATATTAATACATATCCCTCTTAAAGGATTAAAAATAGATAGATTAAGTAGTTAAATTATTCAGAATCAATTTCATGTTAATTGGTCACATTGAGTGACTGGTATGACTAAAAGTGCAAGTGTTTTTTGTATAAAAGTAATATTTTAGTACACAACATGTGTCACATAGTCAAAATTTGAAAACATTGTTGTATTTTATAGATAATTTGGGAAAAAATATCGATGATTTATTTGTGAAGTTTAGAAATTAACCTCATATCAATCCAACACAAGATGTATCCGGATTGACTGAAAGTGAATGTTTTCGGTTTAAAAGTGAAATTTTAGTTAAAAACATTTTTCACATGCATAAAACTTGGAAAATATGCTTAGATTGTATTTATAATTTAGGAAAACAATATGTGGTTCATTTTTTATATTTAAGAATCAACCACAAATCATTTTGATACACAGTGTTCTTGGTATGACTAAAAGTGTAAGTTTTCATGTAAAAGTGAAATTTTAGTTGAAAACGCATTTGACATGATCAAAACATATAAAACATAATTTTATTTTCTTGATAATTTAGGAAAATGATTAGTGATTTATTTGTGATGTTTAGGAATCAAATTCACATTAATCTGATACATAGTGTGTCCAGTAGGACTAAAAGTGTATGTTTTCATTAAAAAATGACATTTTAGTTCAATGATCATCAAATAATAAAATATTTGAAAACAATCAAAGGTCGTATTGATATTTTAGGAAATATATCCTTGATTCATTTTTGATGTGTAGAAATAAATTGCATGTCAATTTGAGACACTGTGTGGTCGGTATGACTCAAAGGGAATTATTTTAGAATAAAAGTGATATTTAAGTTCAAAACATGTTTCACATAATCAAAAAATATAAATACACTAAAATTTTATTGATAAATTAGGAAAATGATCCACGAGTTATTTTTTATATATAGGAATTAAATTCAAATCAATCCAACCTATGGTGTGGCTAGATTTACTGAAAGTGTGTGTTTTTAGTTTAAAAGTGACATTTTAGTTCAAAGTGTGTCACATACTCAAAACCAATAAAATACACTATGATTGTGTTTATACTTTAGGAAAATTATCTTTGATTCATTTTTTACATGTACTAATCAACTGCACATCAATATGACACATGGTCTGACCAGTATGAATAAAAGTGTATGTTTTCATTTAAAAGTGGTATTTTAGTTCAAAACACGTGTAACATAATAAAAACTAGGAAAATGAACTTTGATTTTCATGATAATTTGTTATAAATATTTATGACTCATTTTTTTATATGTATAAATTAATCACACGTTAATCTAACACATGGTGTGGTCATTATGACTGAAAGTGTGTGTTTTTATCTAAAAGTGAAATTTAAGTTTAAAACATGAATCACATACTCAAAACTAAGAAAACATGATTATATTGTATTTATACATTATTAAAACAATTTTTTATTCATTTTTTATATGTAAGAATCAACCACACAATAATCTAACACATGGTGTGGCTAGTATGACTAAAAGAGTGTCTTTTTATTTAAAATTGACATTTTAGTTTAAAAATGCATCACATGCTCAAAATTGAGAAAAATCACTCAGATTATATCGATAATTTATTAAAAGTGTCTTTGATTCATTGTTGATATATAAGAATCAACCTTGCATTAATTTAACACTTGGTATGTGTAAGAACCTGGTTCTTCCTTTGAGGTACGGATCTTTCCTTTTCAGTTTGTGCTTAAGAAAATGGAGGAAAATAAGTCAAGGCCTAGCTAGAGGCCTATTACACAACTTAACTAGGTGTTATACACCATGTAATTTCCATAACATTTCGTGTAATATGGTCACATTCCATGTACTTCCCAGTACCCACCATGTGATGCTCTCTCCAAGATCTGTACGGACACGATGTGTAGTTTCTAGTACACATCATGTGATTTTCTTTTTTTTGTTATATTGGATAGTAGCGTCGTTTTTGTAAAAACATATAGAACTCACCCCTATTCAATGAAAAGCAGGCCCAGGAAATTTGAGAATTGGGTAGCCTCCCATTTCGTCATCTAATCTCCAACTCGAACACCATCAGATTCACTGGATTCCCCTCGGTAATCTCTTGATTCCTCTTGAGTTTTTCATTATGATTTCTTCTCTCGACCTAGCTATCGAGGCTTGATAATTTATGCTTATTTTTTATATCTAATCTATTCTTGATCTAATTAGAGGTTGATGCTAGAGGAGGAGAGTCATACGAGTATAAGGTAGGTGGTCTCATGTCTTTTGCAATTTGTCAAGTTGAATATATGTGTCAGAGTGTCGCGCACCCATTTTCAGTGTGTCACATTGGATGAATTTTTTCTATTACTATTTCCTATTATTATTTAGGTAATTTACTAAGGGTTTTAAATCATGTTTAGGATTGTTACCTTGATTAAGGGCCACCCCATGGGTACATTTCCTATGAATGAATGTTTATGGCCATTTGGCTTAGGTTGCCTATGAGGCATGCCTTAAATTCCCTTCCTAGGTTGTTTAAAATGAATTTGATTAAATGATAATCCATGTAATAGTTTAATTTACATTTTTTTCTTATGATATGAATTGCCCACATTTTCTGTTGATTTTAAAGCCATGTAATAGTTTAAATTACATGTGTTGCTTCTTATCAAAATTTATAAAGGGGTAAATAGAAATGGGCGATCCATAGCCTCAGGTTAAAAGGAAATTTTGGGCTCATATGACTATTTCACCTTATACATTGGGTGAACCATGGCCTTAGTTAAAAGACCATGGATAGACACAAAGAGGTTATTATCATGACAAGCCATAGATGGAATGGTTGGGCTCATGGAGACTTTTATTTAAATATAGAGAGAACCTTGAATCCAATGAGGGACTCCAAGGAAGGGCTCTATTGGAATCTATTTATATGTCCTGAGTTGATATTTACTTATAATTTGAATATTGAAATGGAATAAATTAAGACGCATCAGCAAAAAAAATGCACAATATTGGATTCAGTATTCTTTTATACTTGTTTAGATGGTCTGCTAAAACATATGATGTGCTTAATGTAGTACAGGGATCGTTGGGCCAAGGATAGATTCTAAGACTTATATAATTCAAGGTAATTAAATTACTAATGAACCTAAAATGAATGTAAATGGAAACCAATACTTGTAAGACTATTTACCTTTGAGTATTTTCTAGTTTACTGATTTCCCTATTGCACGTAGCCTATTATATATATTCACTGATAGATTGGCATAGACCTTGGGTGGTTTCCTACTGTGATTTACTCTCACTCACTGATTGGGTAATGATTTTGGGCCCAAATAGATTATATTATTGTAGGTGTCGATAAGGGAAAGTTCCCTTCTTTAGGTACCTGGTTGTTTTTTAGGAGGAGGAGAGCATGGGACCAACCTGAGGCTTGTGATGCTTATGAGTTTTATTTGTTCCTTTTTGTACAATTATTACTTATATTTTTTATTACTTCAGTGTAACCTGTTTTGGCTATTTTCCTAGAACATGTAACAAGAAGAATCATCCTTTATATGCTATGACATCTGGTTATTTTTATTATCAGTCTTCCACTGTTTATTTCTGTTATGGTATTACTGCTTCTTCTATCTGTTTATTATTTCTGTTGTGTTATACTCTTCTAATGATGGAATAATCTTCCCATGAACATCACCTAGGCCCCACTTCTAGTTGGTAGCCTCTGGGATTTCGGGATACATGCTTGAGGCCATGTGGTCAACCAGGCTCGAAACATTGTTAGGTGGCATCCGGACTCAATATGTTACAAAGTGGTATCAGAGGGAATTTTCTGGTTTGTCTTAATTTTTTATTACTATTTGGAAACATTATACAGGTATATAAAGGAACTGCAGTTTTATAATAAGCTATATTCGAGAGTATCTACCCTGTGTACAGGGAAAAACTAAATTACCTCAAATTGAATTGTGATTTTTGGGTTTTTAGCTATTACGGTTGATTTGATTTCACTATTAGGTGGCGTACTTTTTTGTGTTGTTATTATTGATATTATTTTGGTTATGTTTTTATTGAAACATGATGATATAAGATTATTCCATCTCATAAATCATATAGGAACTAGTTATAAATCACATTCCATGCATTCCCGCCATGCCATTTAGATACAATTACTGATTTCATATTCTTTTGATTGATTTTGTGCTAGATATGCATGTTGTTATGATAGGTACTATGATAGATATACCTGCAGTTGTAAAAGGTGTATTGATATGTACTATCATTCGAATTGAATGGATGCCAATCTTTGATCCCTAAAATGTATGGGCCCTATTGGATCGTAATTTGGTGGATCATGTTTAGACCTTAAATTGTTTATGATGTGCTACATGTGGATGACAAACTTTGGTTAATGGAGAGTATGGTCCCTCATAGATTGAAATTTGGTATACCATTGTCATACTTTTAAAAAACAAGAGTTTTGGGGAACATTCATATGTTTACTACCAAGAAACCCAGAAAACATGGTGTGCAATGCTATGAACACATGCCATGTGCTCTTCTATTCAAGAAGAAAACTTTTCTTAAGTACACGTCGTGTACTATTGTTACACGTTGTGTGGTAAATGACCATGTTTCCAACTGTTTGAGGAGAAATATAGAATCAAACTGGTTTTGGATAGTGCATATCATGTGCTTTAGGTACACACTATATATTATTACACAGGTAGACCCCATGTGGTTCTGGAAATGTAAAAGTATATGTCCAGGAGGTAAGACTCGAGTACACATTGTGTGACAGCCTAAAACGTCATGTACCTTGGGTGGTTACACGCCCAGGCCAGTTGAAGTACACAACCATGTAGGAGCTTGAGGGTACACATCGTGTGTGGTTTCTACATGTCGTGTACTCCTTTTTTGATAACTTTTGAGTTTTTTCTTCTCCTAGTTAGTTCTTTCACTCTTGAACTGAGGTGTGTGTTTCACCTTTTAGAGTCATGCCTCCACAAAAACCTCTAGTTTTATGCATGGAGAGTGGTAATGATCATATCTTAGAGGTGGTAGGACATGGTCCACCAGTGGATCCTCCGATTGTTCTAGTTCTGGCACCAGGTGTTATACTAGACACAAGTGCTGATGCATAGTTTTTTGAAGTCTTTATGAGGTACATGCAAACATTTTAGGGATCACCACACCCTACCACATCTAAGGAAGAGCTGATGCAAGTGTTCCAACAGTAGCATCCGCCCATGTTTTGGGGGGATGGAGGACCACAGGCTACAGAGTCATGGATATAGGCCATGTTATCGATCTTTGAGCATCTGGAGATGCCTACTGAGTAGAGGGTCAATATCTCTACATATATGTTGTGTGATTCTGCCAAAAGATGGTGGGATGTTATCACTCAGATGGAATGTCTTCAGGATATGGCTTGGGAAGATTTTTAGACATTATTATATGATTAATTCTATCCTAAGTCGTTGAGGGATAACTAATCCTAGGAGTTTATACATATAGAGCAGGGTGCTTTATCAATTATGGATTACTCGGCCTATTTTACCAAGTTCTAGTGCTTCGCACCTATTTTGATAGGTGATGGTCTATCAATGGTTAGGCATTTTGAGGATGGTCTCAGGTATGACATCCAATCGCAGGAAAATATATTACAGTTGTATACTGTATCTGCTATAGTGAATCAGGAAATGATTACTAAGCATAATATGAGGTAATCTTGAGGTGTGAGCCAGGATGGTTCAGCACTTAGATCTGGTATCATTTTAGCCAATAGTAGGAAGCGTTATCTAGAGCTTTCTTGTAGATATTCTACTAGTTGGGATGTATTTTTAGGTAGCCAAGTGAGGTGCTACTAGTGTGGAATAATTGGGAATAAAAAACCATATTGTCCAATGGACCTAGTCGAGTGCCGATCTTATGGAAAGATGGGCCATCTATAGTGCTTTTGAAGGACGTTTCTACCAACAGCTAGTGAGATATTTTCTACACTGACTTCGCATTTAGGAGCAGGGACAACAGCTTCCCACCATTCAGGGAACTAGAATGCATCAGGTCGTTCATGCCAAAGTGGTGGTCATGACTGTGGTAGCCAGACCCCAGATTCTTAGTGACAGTAGGTTGGATCAGCTCTGGGTAGCCAGGCAGAGTTACAGGGATACAGTATAGGTCATACTTATGTAGTGAAATAGACTCATCGAGAGTAGGATCTCATACCCTCTACTGTCATAGGTATTATTCTAATCATCTATGTTTTAGCTTCTGCACTTTTTGATATTGGGGTTTCACATAGTTTCATATCTAGGCCTATTGTGAAGAGCCTTGGGCTCTGTGTTTTTACTTCTAATGATGTTATGAAGTTGCACACTCCATTAGGGATTAGAATAGTATATGTGCATCAGTGAAAGGAGTTCCCCCTTGAGGTTGATGGGTGTCACTTCTTATGGGGCCTTTATGTCTTATAGATGATAGGCTTTGATGTCATTCTTGGAATGGAATGTTTGGTCTCCTTTCAAGACTTTGTCAATTTCTATCACCATAGTGTGAGTTTTACATCACCAGATGGTGGATCTTTTCTACACAAGGGTGAATGGGATGTCCAGGAAAGTCGAGCTGGACCCAAGCATCGTGGGTTGGGTTGGATGACAACCATGATTGAGAGTTTGTATCTGGATGACTAGGGAACATGTTAGATGGATTTCCCTCTAGTAATTGATTATTTTAGGGAAGTCTTCCCAGATGAATTTTCATGCCTACCTATGGTGAGAGAGGTAGAGTTCTCTATCAAGCTACTTCCAGGAGCTACACCAGTATCCATTTCTCTTTATAGGATAGATACAACATAGTTTTATAAGCACAGGAGGTAGCTAGAGGATTTGGAGGCTAAGGGTTTCATCGGAACCAGTACTTCTCCTTGGGGTTAGCCAATCCTTTTTTAGAAAAAAATGGATGGTACCCTTAAGCTATGTGTGGATTATCGAAAATTGAACTAGTTGACGCTTAAGAACCGGTATCCTCTACCATGTATAAATGATCTCTTTAATCAGCTCTGAGGATCTAGGGTGTTCACTAAGATTGATTTGAGATTTGGTTATCCTTGGGCGAATGTTAGATCACCATACATACCTCGCATAGCCTTTTGGAGTAGGTATGTTTTGGATGAGTATTTGGTCATGTTTTTTAGTCTCACAAACACGCATTCAGTCTTTATGGAACTAATGAACTGAGTGTTCCATCCTTATCTTGACTCCTTTGTTGTGGTTTTCATGGATGATATCTTGGTGTATTATCAAAATCAACACGACCATGCTAGAAATATTGAGATCATTTTGATTACACTAAGATATCATCAGTTATATGCTAATCTCACAAAGTTTCACTTATGAATGGATTAGATTCACTTCTTCAGTCACATCATCTTAGAGATAGGAGTATCAGTGGACCTGGAGAAAGTGATAGCAGTAGTTTCCCGGGATCATACCAAGAACGTATTTGATGTGTATAGTTTCTTGGGATTGGTTGGTTACTATAGGCATTTTATACAGTACTTCTCACATTTATCAGGTCCATTGACGGGCTTGACTAAAAAAGGATGTGTAGTATGTTTTGACATATTCCTATGAGACGGCCTTTCAGGAACTGAAAGGGAGATTGAATTCAGTGTTGATACTCATTTTTCCAAAGTTGGGAAAGAGTTACATTGTGTATTGTGATGCATCAGGTATCAGGATAGAAGCAGTTCTTATGCATAGGGATTGATTTATTGTGTATAGATATCAACAGTTAAAGATTCATGAGATTAATTACCCGATGCATGATCTTGACTTAACTGCAGTTGTTCGTGATTTATTCTATTAGATACATTACTTATTGGGAGAGCATTTTGTGGTGTATACAGAACAAAAAATCCTTAAGTACATATTTATGTAGTTTGATCTGAATCTGAGGAAGCAAAGGTGGGTGAAATACCTTCAATCCTTTGACTTCGATCTTGCCTACATGCCTTGTAAGAAAATGTAGTGGCTGATGCTTTCAGTAGGAGGACTCAGATACAGGCAGTGAAGTAGACCAATAGCGAGTGGAAGATTATGGAATTGTTCTCTGAGATGCACTTGAAGGTGAACAACATTCAGGGAAACATTTTTCATTCATATTTACTAATTACCTATACCCTACTATATAGAGTGAGGATGAGGTATCTATCTGATTCCAAAGGCCTAGTTCTTTGAGAGGGTGTGGTAGGTGAGGACCCTTCTTCTGGTTAGACCATATGTGAGGATGAAGTTTTGTGGTTTCATGGTCGCATATGGGTTTCAACTAACATGTGTGAGGAGATGATGTGGGACTTTCATGCCTTTTCATAGGCAGTGCATCTTGGTGACACCAAGATGTATCAGGATTTACATCGTTAGTGTTTTTGGCCAAGTATGAAAAGGGATGTAACTGGATTTTTAATGAGATATTCCACCTGTCAGAATGTGAAGGAGGAACACCAGCGACCATTCAAACTTTTACATTAGTTACATATTTTTTAGTGAAAATCAGATTATGTCATGATGGATTTCATGACCAGTTTACTGAGGTCACCTAGAGGTAACAATGCTATGTGGGTTGTATTTTATAGTCTTACGAAGGTCACTCATTTCTTTCCAATCAAAAAAACTTTCAATCTGGATGATATTGGGAGGTTTTATATTTGAGAGGTAGTATGACTACATGGGGTCTCGTGCTCCGTCGTTTCAGATAGGGATCCCCATTTTACATATCGTTTCTAGAAGAGTTTTCAAAGGGCACTGGGTACACAAGTGATTCTGATCACAACATAACACCCTCATACTAATGGTAAGTTGGAGTGTACAATACAAGTGATATAGTACATGTTGTGAGCATTTGTCTTGAATTTTGGGGGCTCTTGGTAGAAGCACATTCCCCTGGTTTAATTATCCTACAATAATAGTTATCTGGCAATGATACATATGGAACCTCATGAGGATTTATATGGTAGGACATATTGTTCTCCCCGGTGCTAGTTGGAAGTAGATGAGGTAGCTTTACTAGGACTACATCTCATGCAGGAGACTTTTGAGCCGGTCAAGTAGATTCAGAAGAAAACGGTCATCGCATAGTCTCATCAGAAATCTTACACCGATCGCCGCAGATGACCTCTAGAGTTTGAGGTAAGGGATTGGTTTTTCTTCTGTGTTTCACTGAGGTAGGGACACAGGCAAATCAAGAGATAGGGTAAGCTTTCACTGAGATACGTTTGGTCATTCTAGATTCTAGAGATAGTTGGGTTACTTGTCTATCGGTTGCAGTTACCTCAGAGGTACCGAGCCATGTACGACATCTTCCATGTATCTCAGCTGTTCCACTATCACTTAGACACATCTCACATTTTTTCAGCCTGAGGTGGTTGAGCTTCAAGTTGATGCATCCATTTAGGTTCATCTAATACATATAGTTGATAGGATCATGAAGTTTCTTTATGGACGTTCAGTTTCTATAGTACGGGTTCTATGGAAGCATGACCATTTACAAGATGAGACTTGGGAGAGAGAGGATAACGTACATGCTCAGTGGCTAGAGATATTCTCAAATGAATCTTTTCCACCCTTGTAAGGGAAATTTGGAAATGAATTTCTTTTAAGGGGGGAAATTTTTAAGAAACCAGTTCTTCCTTTGAGGTACGGATCTTTCCTTTTCAATTTGTGCTTAAGGAAATGGAGGAAAAGAGGTCAAGGTTTGAATACAATCCTTTTACATGACGTAACAGGGAATTACACATTGTGTCTTTTCTAGAACACACCATGAAATATGGACACACACCATTTATTTCCCAGTACACACCAGGTAATGGTCTGGCCAGGATATGTGCGAACATGACGTGTAGTTTCCAATAAACATCAGTTATTTTCTTTTTTTTCAATAAATCGGAATGTAACATTGTTTTTTTAAAAACATATAGAACTCACCCCTCTTTGAAGAAAAATGTTCCGAAGAAATCTGAGAATAGATAAGCCTATCGTATCATTATCTAATCTTCGATTCAAACATCATAAGATGCATTGGATTCCCCTTGGTAAGATCTCGATTTATTTTGAACCATTCTTCATGATTTCTTCTATCAACATAGTTATTGAGCCTTGATAATTTATGATCATTTTATAGATCTACCCCATTATATCTTAAATTAGAGGTCAACATTGGATGAGGTGAGTCATACAAGTATAAGGTAGGTGGTCTCGTGTCTTTCGCTATTTTCAAGTTGAATATATGTGTCGGAGTTCTACAAACCCATTTTTTGGGTGTCACCATGGAAGAATTTTGTCTATTAATATTTCCTATTATTATTTAGGTAAATGACTAAAGGTTTTAAATCATGTTTAGATCTGTTACTTTGATTAAGTTCCACCCCATGGTTGTGTTTCCCATGAATGACCGTTTATGGCCATTTGGCCTAGGATTCCTATGTGGCATGCATTAAATTCCATTCTTGGGTTGTTTAAAAGGAAGTTAATTAAATCCTAAGCCATGTAATCATTTAATTTACATGTTTTTATTGTGATATGAATTTCCCATGTGATTTATTGATGTTAAATCCATGTTATAGTTTAAATTACATGAGTTGCTTCTTATCCAAAATGATAAATGGGTAAATAGAAATGGGAAAACCATAGTCTCTGGTTAAGAGGAAAGGTTGGGATCATATGACTATTGAACCTTATACCTTTGGTGAACCATGGCCTTGGTTAAAAGACCATGGACTGACTCAAATGGGTTATTATCATGAAAAGTCGTGAGCGGCCTACAAATGGAATAGTCGAGCTCACAGAGACTTTTATTTAAATGTCGAGTGAACCTTGAATCCAATGAGGGATTACAAGGATGGGCTCTTATACTTGTTTATATGGTCTTCTGATAAATTTGTTGCGATTACTATAGTATGGGGATCGTTGGGGCTAGTTAGGATCCCAAGACTTATATAATTTAATGTAATTAAATTGATAATGAACATAAAATTAATTCAAATGGAAACCAGTACTTTTAAGACTTTTTACCTTTGAGTATTTCCTAGTTTACTATTTTTCCTATTGCACACTACTTGTTATATATATTCACTGGTAGATTGGAACAGACCTTGGGTAGTTACCTGCTAGTATTTAGTCTCACACCCTTTTTGGGTCATGATTTTGGTCCCAAATAGATTATATTTTTTTAGGAGTTGATAAGGGAAAGTTTCCTTCTACAGGTACTTGATTTTTGTTTAGGAGGAGGAGATCATGGGACCAAGTCGGGGCTTGTGATGCTTCTGAGTTTCTTTCATTACTTTTTGTACTATTGGTACTTATATTTTTTATTACTATAGTGTAAACTATTTTTGGCTATTTTTCTAGAACATGTAATGTGCAGCATCATCCTTTGTATTCTATGATATTTGGTTATTTTTATTATTAGTGTTCTGTTGATTATTTCTGTTATGGTATTACTGGTTCCACTATCTGTTTATTATTTCTGCTCTGATATACTCTTCCAATGAGTGAATAGGTATCCCTGTGATCATCACCATGTCCCTCACTACTAGTCAGTGGCCTCTAGCATTTGGGGAGATGTGCTTGAGTCCATGTGGCCAACCGAGCTCAGAGCACTATTAGGTGGCATCTGGAACCGGGACATTACAGTGTGCCTGGTGTGACTAAAAGTGCTTATTTTAATTTGAAAGTTATATTTTAGTTCAAAACATGTCACATACTCAAAACCAAGAAAATATGATCATATTTTCTTGATGCTTAATAAAATTATAATTGATTCATTTATGATGTGTGGGAATCAACTGCACATCAATATTTCACCTGATGTGGTAGGTATGACCCAAAGTGTGTGTGGTTTCAATATAAAATTGAAATTTAAGTTCAAAACACATGTCACATACTCAATACTAGGAAAATATACTTGGATTATCTTGATACTTTAGCATAATGATTCATGGCCAACAAGCTCGTACCCGATTGGTAAGGGCTCCTGCTTGGCATCCAAGAGACCCAGGTTCAAAACCAGGTGGAGGAAAATTTCTGAGGTACTGTAGCAGTATTGTAGCAGCACTGTAGCAATACTGTAGTAGTACTGTAACATTACTATAGCAGTTACTGTAGCAGTTACTGTTCGGTACGGTAGTAGCCGGAACTATTCCCCCGATTTGGGCCTTCGGACCGCCAGTTTGGGCCTATGGGTCTCAAGGGCCTTCGGGTCATCAAAGGCCTTCGGGCCAGAGGGCCTTCAGGTCACAGAGACCATGGAGTAGCCCAGTTCACACAGAATAGGCCCTAGAAGAGGATCAGAGCAACAAGAGTAGCAGCCACCAGAAGCAGAACTAACCGGATTGAAAGAATGAGAGGGTATGGCAGCCGCCATCAGGACCAGGCACCGTGTAGCTTTGTATGGGGAAATTCTAGTTGATATGAAATGAAAGGTGGTGAGATAGGTGATCAATGATGTAGAAGCTAGGGAGGGGAATTTCTAGTGGGTTGGGCCTATGGGTCATGTAATGGGAATGGTATACCTCTGGGCCTTCGGTTCATGTATTACGGGTCAGTCGGGCCTTGTTACATGGGCCTACGGGTCATGTACGGGTTCTCCTTCAACCCTTAAAATGGAGATTATCCATAATAAAATAAAAAATAAGGCCTTCAGGCCATTCAGGATAGTATAATGATTTATGAGATGAAATCGACCAGCTAAGAGAATCTGTTAATAGAGATTGTAAAATGTTCCCTAATCCTTTTTACTCCCATAGCTTCATGAATGTGTTTGTATGGAATGTTGTTTCCAAACCTGGAGATCAAGCTGCCTCTAAAAAATTGGTTGAACCCTTTTAACTGAAGTGGTTTCATCACAAAGGTCATGTGGTTATTTCCTTTTAAAAAGAGGAGCTGTAATTTCTTTCTTCTAATCTCATATTTTTTCTTATTGGTAAATTTATTAAACATAATATTTTATTAAACTTCCAATGGAAATACTTCAAAGCCATTAGATTTTTTGATTTTGAGATTGGCATGTTGAACTCATTGAATGTTGTGATACATTTTTCATCTAAAATGATTATTACCATCTATGGTCTATGGGTTCTTGGATATTTATAGGATTCTCAATGAAGGTTCTAAAATGGTCTCTTATGTATGATTTCAACTTTGAATCCCCTATTTTACCTGTCCGGTTAGGCTTCCCAATATTTCTGTTGCATTTCTTCCAAAAATTCACCATATTCCATATTGCTAATATAATTTGGCTTCCAATTAAACTAGATTCTACTACTAGAAATCATTCAAGGACATCAGTTGTGAATTTTTGTGTTGAGATTGACATTACTCAATCATTTCTATCTGTTATCTGGATCCAGAATAGTGATGTTGTCTTTTTATAATAATTGGTTTATGAGAATTCACCAAGCTACTACACCACTAACTTGCATATAAGACACTCTCTTGAAGAATGTGTCTCTGGGATAGATCCCAAGATAAAATATAACATTGAAAAACTTCACCTCCCCCCCTTCTTAGAAAATAAATATGGTCTAGTTTGAGAAATTTAAATTGTTTCCTAATGAGAAAGTTGGACCCTCTAGTGCTAAATACAATGTGAACTTTCTCCCTAAAACCCTGTCCAGATTAGACTCAGTGTACTCAAGTTGATGTCTTATTTGGTTTTGTGGATGAATTCAATAATTATCATCCCATTATGGGAATCTCAATAATTGTTTCATCCATTTAAAAAATGTCATAGGAGACTCACGATGCTTCTGTTGAATCTTAACAAGATGATCATGAAAAAGTAAACCAGATTGAAAAAGACAAAAAAAATTCACTCTGAAGATAGTGAATCTTTTTTTGATAACTATGATAAAGCTTTTTAGACTGAGGAATCTTATTTGGAATCAAGCTCTATAAAAGGTAAAAAAACCAATTATTGACTCAAATGGTTTCATTACCTCAAATATCAGGAAAACTCAAAAGAATATAGATTTTTTATAGCATAAAAAAGAAAAAATTTCACTATATACATTGAGGTTTCTAGAGAGAAAAAAATAGATTCCTCTCTATAACCTTTATATGTGGAACCTTATTTCTTACCAGTAGGTCAAGATGCTTTTAAATGTTTTGTCTTTTGTGAAGATGTCAATCCAACTTTGAAAGGTTCATATAAGGTCAAAGTGGACTTGGGAGAGGAAATGATATCTTGGATAGAGGAGAAATACGCAGTTATATTAAAAAAATACAAATATAGTGAAATTTGTAACATCCTGAGTTTTTAAAAGGAAACACTATGTTCGATAGAGTATATGATTCACCACGTTAATCTTAAACGAACAACTAGATATTATTATTTAGATTTTATCATTATAACCTACCCATTATAATAGAGGGTATGAAAAATATTAAATAAATTATGAAAATATGTTTTATGCATGTATATATAATTAATTCTTTAGTTAACAATTAATTACAAATAAAAATAAATCTTTTTTAAATAAAAGAAAATATTTTTCTGAAAAACTATTTAAGTGCGAAGAAGTGTGTTTATAAAATAATCAAATCACTCTTTTGGGGTATATTAATGAAATATATATATATATAATATTCAATTTAATGTTTAAAATTTATCTTATATATTTTTTGTACATGATATAAGAACAAATTCAATTTTATACATAAAAGAAGTATTTTTCAAAAAAAGGAAGTTTTACCGACTTTTCATGACGAACCCATTTTAAATCTAGTTTTTGCAACTTTTATAAATTCTATTTGATTAAATAAAATTCTTATTTAGAAGTGGAGTATCAAAATTTACTTTGGTTTAATTTTTTGTTTTTTTCTAAGAACTTTTAAATTTTGATGAATAATGAATAATATAAATATTAGTTCAAAACTTCTTTTTTCATAAAATTTATATATATAGTTAAATTATGTTTTTAATTAATTTTAAAGTATAATTAAATCAAGTTTTTATCATTTAATCCAATTTAGGTAATTGGAATAAAATTTACATTTAAATTGGATATAAAAACTTTTTGAACTTTTGAATGTTTTTAGTTAAAAACTTGTTTTCTCGATCCATCAACAAGATTAATTTTAAATAATTTTTAACTACTTATATGTTTTAAATTTTGAAAAATGGACTTAAAATTTTTTAATAATTATGATATTTATTATCTAATAGGATCAACTTAATTTTTGAAAAATATGAATAGTAATTTTCGTAATTATTTGTACTACCACGGTTAAGGGTAAATAAGGTAATTATGGGAAAAAATAATATTACAAATTACCCTAACACTTGTCCTAATTTCATTTAATAAGTTTTTTTAGAGCTAAAATTATCCTTGGGACTAAATATAACCTTTTTAATCCACTTAAATGACTAAGAAATTTGTATTATTTTATTCAAAGAAAAGACAATTTTGTCACACTCTTGTTTTTAACAAGTAAAATATTTCTAATATGGGGTTATATAAGGGGTATGTTCAAATATAAATAGTATTTTTAAATATAAAATGTTTACCTAAATCATGGTAATTTATTTATAATTTTTAGGAAACAAATAATTAAATTAAATGGTGACACAATGATGTTGCAGTAATTTCTTCATTAATGGGAGAATCAAATAAATGATATTAAAAAATTAAAATAAAAAAAATTAACATGATTTATGTCATCCAAAAAATTAATGAAATGATTTGAAATGATTGGGATGATATAATGGATATTTTAAAAATATTACAAGTTGTTATGATATTTTTAAAAATTCAAATAACGAATAGTATCAAAATTTGACATTAATGATATTTTAAAATAAATAATATTTTATTTAATGATATAAAATTAAAAAAAATATCCGTCATCCAAATAATTGATATAAGTCCAAAAATTTCATAAATGGCTCATTTATTGGTCATTTTTCATGTTATAGTAATTATATTAACCTTCAAAGTGTAAATTACATGATAAAACAGTAAGAGTTAAAAAGATAAAATAAGGGTTAAAACAAAACCATAAGGATTAAAAAAATAGTAAAAAATATTTAATTTTAATTTTATTAATTTATATAACCCAAAATAATCATGCATTCTAAATAATTAAGTCTGGATCCATTTTAAATTGAAAATTAATTTATATTAATTTAATACATTGAGGAATTCCAAGGGTTCACCTACCCTCTCCTATAAAAGCGAGCACATTCTTATCTATTCCTCACACATAAAAACCTATTTGGTTTAAAAAATATCTTCCAAAATACCTTCTTATAATATCAAACCACATTATAGAGGCCTTATTTTTGGATGAACACTCTTCTTATATGTGCTAAGGTGTTAATCAAAGGTGATCGTCTGAAGAAGAGGTATCGTTTTTAATTAAGTGTTTCTGTTTTATTTATTCTTCCACTTCCTTAAAATATTATCCAATGATGATGAGATAATAAATTCAGTATCCTAAAAATAATTATATGTTGTTGTGTTAATATCATCACCTAAATCCATCTCTGATTCCATCAAATGGGAAATGAATTAATCGTTTGTGCGTACGTGTGAACTATCACCTCCACGAACCGATATAATTAATTTTCTATTACCGTATCTCAATAATGGATATAATTATAGAATTAATATTTATATATTAAATTCATGAAATATTTATCATTATAAGATAATAATATATCAATTTTGTTCCAACATTCTATGCACATGAAAATGATAATTTTATTCGTGTGTGCATTTCAATTATCACATATAAGAAGAAATGTTATTCATTTTTAATCACCACATCACATGAATAATATATATAAGTATATTTAAATTATTAATATTATATTAATTATTTTATTATCATTATTTAAAGATAAAATAATATATACCTTCTTTATATAATGATCACTGAAAAATGGAAACGTTACTCATGCGTACGTACGGCCTACCATCTCCATGATTATAACATTGTTAATTTTTCATAACCATACATAAATGGTCTTATTTAAAGGTATAATTAATGTATAAATTTTATTATTATGTCATGAATATTATTCTGGGGATGATTTACTAATGACCTCTTTGATCGTATTCGACTTACCGAAGTCATTTTGGACTCATTTACCGAATATTGTCAAAACATCAGATGTGAACTTAAATAATTAAGTAATTGTTATAACATGGTAATAAGTGATATAAAATAAATTATGAAAATTAAAATAAGGTTCTCAGTCAATTTAAAATTAATCTAAGATCACTATTCAGGAATTTAAAGAAGGTACATGATGATTCGGACTCACAGTATTAGACTCTTTAACTAAAATATCATTTTAAGTGTTTCAATGATTTATTCTTATAAATCATTCTCATTCATATACATGTTTTCAAATTGGTTTTATGGAGTTATTTATATGGTAACGAATGTTTTAAAATTTTAAATTTTCAAATTTCTTTAAAAAATTTAAAGTGGTATGGGACACTTTGATTCAAAAATATCTTTTATAAATGTTTTAAATTGGTTTTTCAAAATGGACTGATTATTTCTATAAAAGTTTTCTTATGAGTGAAAATTAAATTTTAATACTGATATGTTCAAAATTTCAAGCTTTTTATGTGTTATTCTTATATAATGGTACTTGGACATTTGATAGGTTGTTACATGATAAACCAAGGATGGGTGGTTCTGTGATAAACCAAGGATGGGTGGTTATGTTATAACCTCCAATGTATTAGGTTTAGAAGTTTTTAGTATGGTTATTACATTTGTAAGAGTGACATGTAAGGAATTCAACCATATTTTTTTCCATTTTAGTATAATTATGTCCCAAGTTACCTACTTATATATTATAAGTTTTCTTATGAGTTTTCATGAAAATCAATTGATTTTTAAATGTTAATATAATGATCTTTTTGAAATGATGATCCCTTTTTCAAGGTAAAAGGGTATGTTTTTTAGGAAATCTTTTATGGGTTTTCACTGGACTAGTGTTTTTATTTCTATATGTCCCTTACTGAGCTTTTTTTTCTTATTCCAATTTTTAAAAAAAAATTCACAGGTCTTAAGATTGCTAAGAAAAAAGAATGTGCCATGTAATGAAGAAGGTATTGAAGATGTGTCTCGAAAAGAATGTTGGATTTGGTGCCCTAAAACTAACTTCTATATAATTTATGGTATCTATTATTCATGGTTTTGAATATTAATAAACTAATTATCATATCATGATTGTTCTTTTTTGTGACATAGTATGTGATAATGTCCAAAGAGTAGCTGTCGCGCTAAAAGGTCATAATAGTTCCCTACTATGATGGGGACCCAAAAGTGTTATGACACTATTCTTGAATATATGTTCTATAGTTTCATGATATCATTTGAGTGAAAATGATATGGGATATCAGGGGTGGAGACTCATAGGAATTTGAGGCAGTTTCTTATGGTGTACTCCCTCAGTAATATCTAGTATGATATTATGAGAACGAGACCCACCAGTAGGAAATCCACATTTATATGTGTCTTTGGATGTTTTTATCTACGGACATGTGTATTGGTTCATAAAATTTAAGATTATTATTAATGATTATTATGAGTCGTGTAGTTTTATGTATTGACGAAAATCATGATGACAGATGTTCGGAGTGAGGTAGGATACATTGGGTGCCTCATGAGTAATATTGCATTAATGAATAATGCCAGAAAGGATTTATCCCATCTATTTTTAACATAAGTCGATATCATGTTCCCTTTTATGGAAATTATATATCCTAAATAAATCCATGACCATGGTATTCTATAGGCAATTTTTATTTCCATAAATTCAAAGAAAGAGACATCGAGCACATAGGTTGATGGCATTGGCATGCAACCTACTTGATTTGAGATATCAGGATAAAGGGATTATATTACAATTTAAGTGTCTATATGAAGTATCATGTTGTTTTGGCATTAACTTATTTCAATATGGTTGTCTTGGTGTGTTTCTAGACTATAACCTTTAACTTTATGCTACTTCACCTAATGCCATTGAGAAAAAGGCCTAGAAGGTCACACATTAACTATATCTAGAATCTTAGTTAAATAATATATTATTATTTAACAAGTTGAATAAATATTATTCCTAGATGTGGTTTAATAATTATTCATGTATGATTGATTGCATATATTTTTTCCCAGTTATTAGAGAGAATATAATGTGAGTGAAATATTTAATAAATATTTATTTGATATTTAGTGAATATAATATTTATTTTTTTATTGGAAAATAATGCGCTGATATTTATTTAATAAATAAATAATCATTATTCAAGGCCTGATAAATATAGAGGAATGGCGGACTAATATTTTAGGTCCAATGAGATATAATAAATATTGAATATTATTTAATTAAATAATATTTAATATAATTCAAAAGTTATGAACATGTTGATATATAATAATATTAATATTATTATTTGACATGGGGCTATCCAGGGATTAAATAAATAATGAAGGGAACTTGTGCTATTATTTTATTTTAACCCTAGAAATATATAAACTCATTTATATTATTTTCTCAATGAGCCAATTTATTTTGTTGGTTATGCATAACAAATTTTTAGAATCCTCTCAACCCTGGAGAACTCCCTTCTCTAAGAACGCTCCCAATAATAGAGAGCTATCTTCCTCCAACAGATCAAGGAGAATGTTTTGGAAGTGGTTATCATAGAGATCAAAGGTAGATAACGCAAGAGAAAGGATCTTCCATGATAGCACCAAGATATTCCTTCGTCAACATCTATAGATTCATTGAAAATGTGTGGATCACCACTAGAGGGGATTTTTACTTGATTCCAATAACATAATGATAATACAGCATAGATCTATCACCAAATTCATTAATAAAGAAATAATTCCAACAAAGTTAATTCTTAAATTAATTAAATTAATTATAAATAATATGTGATGATCCTCCCTTTGGTTCTGGAATTGTTACTCTTTTTTGATTTCATTGATCCAATTATATAGATCACGACATTTGTCGTGTGTAGATCTCAGACTGATCATTGATCATGAAAAAAATCATTCTGGGCACCCCCCCCCCCATCGCACGCTTCCACTACACCTGGAACCTAAAAGTTTTATCATAGGGATCACATAATACAATTATTTAAATATATTTGGTGATTTATGAAAAATTAAATTTAGTTTTTCAATTCAAGTTTAATCATTATTTTAATATGAATCGCGAGATCTGCTTCTTCCTCCTTCATTTCTTGTAGATCTAATCGAGATAATAAATTTTTTGAATAAAATAAAATCAAGGAACTCATCTAGAGGTGCCAAGGATTCTAGTCGAATAACATAGGAGTACAAACCATGTAATAGGAATTACACATCATGTACTTATGTTGAATGCACCTATAATTAATTTAGTAATTACTCAAATTGTGTGCATTGATTACACATAGTGTAGTTAATTATTACACCACATATTCACCAACTATCCTGCTGCATGGTCAGTTTTATTACATGTTGTGTAGCCCATGTACATGTCATATAGTCCCTTTGAGTCACAGATGCATTGTGTATTACCATACATGGCCTACCTGACTGATGACAGTGTAATTCAAAGATTACACGATGTGTAGCCTAATGGACACATCGCGTACTCCATTTTTTGAGGTATGATTTTCATGTCGATTCCCTAGGAATGTACCTCATATAGATGGTGATAGATATTCACATGGTGTAGCTCAGCTACACACACCATGTACTTATACCAAATTATGAAGACTTAAAATTTATTTTTTATATTATGTAAACCTTGATACATGTTCTTGCATGTGGTCATTAAGTTTATAGGGAACGCCATGTGATGAGTTTTAATATATATATATGTGTGTCTGTGTGTGTGTGTGTGTTTAATTAACATCTGCGTAATGATCGGATATGCATATCATGTATGAGTCATATTACATTTTTCACTCTATGTGCATTAAAGTGTAACATGGTATAGAAAAATCGTGTAATTCATGTAATCATTAAGTTGATAATACACATCATGAATGTACATGATAATTTGTTTATGTTATATTTCATGAAGAATAAATAAGTATACGAGTGTAATACAAGTTGTGTAGATTTGGATGGGTATTCACCATTTTTCCTCTAAGGTACATTTATGTACACAGTTGATTTTAAATAAATTTATCTAATTTGTTTAAAATTAAAATGGATGAGAATCCCTAGGAAATTCTGAAAAGAATTAAAATAAAATAATTGATTAATTAAAGATAATAATTGATTTATTTGATCTTATTTATCTTAAATAAAAATGATTAACAATTGAATTATAGTTTTATTACATGCGTAATTCCTTGCATGCATTTTGATGATCGTGAGCTAGACCATACCTTTGTATGTGATTGGTTTCATTTAATATATTATTAAATTAAATTGTTAGCTTGTGTGCCTTATCTCATATTATTATATAGGGCATGTGTGCCCATGATTTATTTTATGTAAACCCCTTTTCCCATCACCTATGTGTGATTAAAAGGTATATGTAAAAGATAGATCTCCCAATCTAGTGGAGGTGGTTCAAGTTTGGAGCTGAGGTGAAACCAATCCAAGGAGATATATAAGTAGATAGGTGGAAAGCTGTAATACAAACCTTAGTTGGTTCAAGGATTTTTTCCCCTAGGATAGCGGTTAGTTTATCAACTACTAGATAATCTAACTGTTAGTATAATCTCATGATCATACCACTTTATTATTTTATTTTTGTCAAGTTGCATGCTTATTTCATTATGGATGTTTTATCATGATCACATAATTTAATGAAATTAATGATCATGCAAGAAAGAACTAAAATAAATTGGATTATGCATAAATATTATCTAATACATGGTTAATCACTTAAGTAAATACACTTAATATTAACAATCATGTGACAAAGATAATAATTTTAAATTTATGTATAAAATGATAAAATATCACGATAATATATATTAAATTGGTATATCCTTCCACTACTTCAATTAAAATCGAACCATAGTTCAAAGTGCTTGACCAACCAAATTTGGGTTGCTTTCAATTATCAGGGAATTATAACTTGAAGTTTTGGGTTGACTTAACTTAGTTCACATCAAGGGTGGACTTCCAAAGAAGGACTTGGTGTAACTGAGAGGCAAGGGTTGAGGAAATATAAATTAAAGATTTCAGGATTAGAGAGTCCACTCAACAGATCAAGGAACTATGAGTTAATGTAGTTGGAATTTGGAATGCCTACCTAAAACCATTCAAGTTTCTTGACCAACAAAATTTGGGGTAATGAGAAGGGGGATATGGATCATTTCCACTAGAATGTCCAAGAAATAGGATATTATGAAGCCAATGGTTAGGGATATTGGGTTTCAATAAAATAGTGGGAGACTAATGAATAAAATATTTATTTATTTGTCTAAATTTTAACAAATAAATTACTTAAACTTTTCTCATATTATTTGTGGAAACAAAAATAAAATGAAATAAAACAAAACATTTTGATCCATACTTGATAAGAATAACCTTCTCATTGGCACAAATTTCCAATAGTATCAAAGGTGAATACATGTCATCCTTCACCGTGAAAATATATTATATTTACTGGAAGAACCTTTTCCAGTTTCACCTCATAATAAGTCAAGTGATGGAGAGTTATCTCTCTATAAGAAACATTTGAATGATGATATAGATTTTCAATGTTTCACGATATCATCCATGTCCAATGAGATTTTAAAGAAATATGAGTATATGGATGCCTATAGAATGATTTCACACCTTTGGGATCTTTGTTAAGAGAATGCAACATAAGAGAGGTATGAGATCTCTAATTCTTTGTTTAAAATAAGATTGCAGATTTTGTGCCAGCTGGGTCTCATGTATTAAATCTTATCAGCTACATTGAATTCCTGAACATCTTAGGGATTAAATTTCTAGATTATTTGCATACATATCTCATACTTTCATCCCTTACTAAGACCTTATCCAGTTTTATTATTAATTACAATGTGAGAAATAATGAAAAAGGTCTTTTCGAACTTCTTACATTGACTCTCTAAGTGTATAAGGACATAGGGAGTGATAAAATCACTGTCCTTGTGGTGAATAAGAAAAGGAATAATAGGGGAAAGAGTCCCAATACTTATGAACAGTCTAAATATCCCAAGAATAATCCTTCTAAGAAGAAGAAGATCCATAGGTAGGGAAAGTAAAAGGAGGCAGTATGTTATTCATGTTTCAAGTTAGGATACTAGAAGAATAACTGCACCTAGAAGCAAGGGTAAGCTAAAGGTACATTCGTTATCAAGTGTAATCTTTCAATATATACAAATTGGGTATTAAATACATATTTTGGGGCTTATATCTATACCCAAATGCAAGAACAAAGTAGATTATGAAAGATTATTGGATGAGAGGTGCATCTAAGAGCTGATAATGGTGAAAGGATAACTGTTTTATCCATTGGTGATTACCACCTCTCATTGCCAATAGGCATGATTTTGGTTTTGAAATATTGTTATTATGTACCTATAGTTACCAAGAACATAATTTTTGTATCATGCCTAGATACGGATGGGTTTATATTCAAATTTTAAAATAAAATTTGTTTCTTTTATAAGGACAACATATGTTATGGTATAGTATATTTAAATAATGGTCTTTATGTATTAAATTAAAATAACCAACTATTGGAAATTGATAACTAATCATGTTCACCCAACTCATATAATGCCCAGCTTTGGCATTACTGTCTTGTTCATGTAAATGAGAAGAATTTGACAAAGCTCTATCAAGATGTTCATTTAAACTCTTCTAAGCTCAAACCACTTGATATATGTCATGCTTGTTGACAAGTAAAAATGACCAAGCCACTATTTGGTAGACAGGTTGAAAGGTTCAAAAAGCTTCTAGGATTGGTACACACTGATGTGTGTGGACCGTTTTCAGTAAAAGTTATAGGTGGGTATTCCAACTTCATAACTTTTACTAATGACTTGAGTAGATATGGATATGTTTACTTATTGAGTTATAGGTCTGAGTCTTTTGAGAAATTCAAGTAATTAAAGAATGAAGTAGAGAATTAACTTGGTAAGAAGATAAAGAATCTTTGATCGGATTGAGGTGAATAATATCTTCACCAAGAATTCATCAAATTTCTACGAGAGTTTGGGATTATATCTCAAATCACTCCACCTTATACACCACAATACAATGGTGTTAGTGAAAGGAGGAATCATACCTTTTTAGACATGGTAAGCTCAAAGATGAGTCATGTAGATCTTCCATTATCCTTTTGGGGGTATGAATTACAAACTACAGAATACACATTAAATCAATTTCCAAATAAAGTGGAAAATGGAATTCCCTTCAAGTTATGGAGTGGAAAGAAATCCATTTTGTTGCATACACATGTATGGGGTTGTGAGGCATTTGTTAAGACCTTATCAGGCAACAAACTAGCACCCTGAGGCACAAATCGTATCTTTATAGGGTATCCTAAGAAAATATAGGGATACTACCTATACAACACCTCAGATAATAAAGTGATTGTCACCAGACAAACTATCTTTCTTGAGAGGGGCTATATCATTGAAAAGTAAAATGGGCGCAAAATTGAATTTGATGAAGTTTCTAATCAATATACACAAGAGTTGAAGAAGGAACAAGTTCTAAAGGTCCCAATTAAAGAAGTAGTTCATGAAATAAAATTACTGCATAGGAGTGTAAGATAGGTAAGAGAACTATAGCAATATGGTTTTCTAGTCACCGAAGATACTGACTCATTATTGGTGGACAATAATGAACCTATCTTATACAAGGAGGAAGTAGAGAGATTGGAAGCTATAATATGGAAAGAATCCATGAATTCTAAAATGAATTTTATGTGTCAAAACCAAATTTGGGTTCTTATCAATGCGCCAATTGATATAAATCCCATTGGGTAAAAAAGGGTATTCAAGAAAAAACTTGACATGGAAGTTAAATTAAATACCTATAAAGAAAGGATAGAGGTTAAATGGTTTAAACAGTGTCAAGGAATTGGCTACAATAAAACCTTTTGTCCCATTTCCATTTTTAAATTCATTCTAATTTTACTTGCTATAGTAGGTTACCATGACTATGAGATTTTGCATATGGATGTTAAAAACATCATTCCTTAATGGGAACCTTCGTGAATATTTCCATATAACACAACTAGAAGGGTTTTTTACTCCAAGTGATGTCAAAAGGATTTTAATGTTGCATAGATCCATTTATGGATTGAAGAAAGCATCCAGGTCATGGAAAATTTGATTCAATGAATCCATAAAAGAATTTGGTTTCATTAATAATGAATATGATCCCTATGTTTACAAGTGTTTTAGTGGAAATATGGATATTATCCTTGTAGTATATATTGATGACATATTACTTATTGGAAATGAAATACTAGTCTTACAGTCTATTAAGGATCGGTTAAACAAATGTTTCTCCATAAAGGACTTAGGTGAAGCGACCTATATTCTAGGTATCAAGATCATTTGTGAAAGATCCAAGATGATTCTTAGACTAAGTCAAAGTACATGTGTTGACTAGATACTAAATATATTTAGTATGGAACAATTCAATAAGGGATTGGTTCCAGTGTCACATGGTTTACATATTTCTAATAAAATGTGTCCTTAGGCGCAAAAAGAGAAAGACAGAATGAGAAATATCATATATGATTCAGCAATAGGATCAATCATGTATGCCACGTTATCTACTAGACTTTATGTTGCCTATGAATTGAGCATGGTAGGTAGATATTAATCAGATCCATGAGAACAGCATTGTAATATTGTTAAGGCTATCCTTAAGTATCTTAGAAGAACTAAGGATATGTCCCCGGTGTATAGAGAAGACAAGGAGATGGTCATCAGAATTTATACTAATTCTAGTTTTTAGATAAATCAAAATGATCTAAAGTCATAATCAGGATATGATTTCTGTCACAATGAAGGAGTTGTGATCTGGAAGAGTTCAAAGAAGCCAGTTGTCACTGATTCTATAGTTGATTATGAGTATATAAAGGCTTCTAATTCACTCAAGGAAGTTGTTTGGATTCGTTACTTTGTCTATGATATAATGTGGTACCTAGTATTAAAGACCCTATCACATTTTATTTTGATAATACAGCAGTGGTGGCTCTTTTAAAATAACCAAGGTCACACCAATAGACAAAGCACATACTCTAAAAGTATCATCTCTTGAGGGATTTTTATCGGAGAGGTGAAGTTGTAGTAAGTAGAGTACCCATAGAAGAGAACATCGTGGACCCCTTGACTAAATTCCTATCTCAAAAAAATCGTGAGTATCATGTGAGATCTAGCAGATTAAAGGTTGTTAGCAGTTTTCTCTAGTACAAGTGGGAGTTTGTTGGAGTTGGTGACCTAGAACAAACTTTAGTGCACTTTCTGATCACTATTATTCATGTTTTTAAATATTAGTAAAATAATTATCATATCATTATTTTTCTTCTGCATGATATAGTATTTGATAATGTCCTAAGATTAGTTGTCGCACTAAAAGGTCAGAGAAGTTCCCCGCTATGATGAGAACCCAGAAGTGCTATAAAACTATTATTGAATATATGTTCTATATACAGATTATTTCATTTGAAGGACACAAATGATACAAGCTATCAGGGTTAAAGACTCATAGGAATTTGAGGCACCTTCTCATGATGTATTCCCTTCGTAATATTCAGTAGGATATTATGAGAATGAGACCCTCTAATAGGAAATCCACATTTATATGTGTCATTGGATGTTCCTATATATGGACTTGTGTATTGGTCCTTAGAATTTAAGATTACTATTAATGATTATTATGAGTTTCTTAATTTTATGTATTGATAAAAACCAAGATTACAGATTTTTGCGGCAAGGTAGGATGCGTTGGATGTGTCACTAGTAATATTACATTAATGAATAATGCGAGAAAGGATTTATGCCTTATGTTTTTAACAAAAGATGATATCTCAGGCCCTTTGATGGAAATTATATAGCCTAAATAAATCAAGGTACAAGGTGTTCTATAGGAAATTTTTATTTTTAGAAAGTAAAATAAAGATACATCGAGCACATAGGTTTATGGAATCAGCATGCAACATACTTGATTTGAGATATCATGATAAAGGGATTATATTACACAGTAAGCATCCGTATGAGGTATCATGTCTTTACAGCATTAACTTCTTTCTCTATGGATTCCTTGGCATATTGTTAGACACTAACCTTGGAATTTAGGCAACTTCTCCTAATTCCATTGATAAAGAGTCTGAGAGGGTCACACACTAAGTATATCCAAAATATCGGTTAAATAATATATTATTATTTAAGAAGTTGGATAAATATTATTCTTAGGAGTGGTTTAATAATTATTCATGTATTCTTGATCGCATATATTCTGTTATCAGTTATTCAAGAGAATATAATGTGAGTGAAATATTTAATAAATATTTATTTTCTATTTAGTGAATATAATGTTTATTTATTTATTGGTGAATAATGAAATGATATTTATTTAATAAATAATAGTTATTATTCAAGGCCTGATAAATATGGAGTAATGGAGGACTGAGGTTGTAGGTCTGGGGGAAAATAATAAATATTTAATATTATTTAATTAAATAATTTTTAATATAATTTTTAAGTTAAACTTATGTCAAGAAATAATATTATTATTATTATTATTTGATATGGGATTCTGAAAATATTAAACAAACAATGAAGGGAACTTGTTCTATTATTTTATTTTAAACCTAGAAATATATAAACCCATTTATATTATTTTTTCAATAAACCAATTCATTTTGTTGGATGTGCATAATGGATTTGAAGAATACTCTCAAGCCAAAAGATCTCCTTTCTCTAAGAACACTCCCTAGAATGGAGAGTGATATTCCTCTACCAGATTAAATAGAATGCTTTGGAATTGATTCTCATAGCGATCAAAGGTGGATGACATAAGCATAAGGATCTTCCATGCAAGCACCCAGAAATTCCTTCAGAGATGTCTGAAGATTCATAGAACGCATGTGGATCACCACTAGAGGAAATCTGTACTTGATTCCAACAACAAAATGACGGTGTAGTGTAGTTCTTTCACTAGATTCATCAATGAAGAAAGAATTCCAAAAAAGTTAATTCTTTAATTAATTAAATTAATTAAAAATAATATGTGATGATCCTCCCTATGGTTCTGGTGTTATTACTCTTTTCTGATTTTGTTGATCCAATTCCATAGATCATGGGTTTTATCGTCATGTAGATCTCAAATTGATCATCGATCATGAAAAAACTTTGTGTTGTGCACCACCCATCTCATGATTCTGTTACGCCTGCAACCAACAAAGAATTCTTGTTTTTTAAAGGGTTTCCTTTGGTGTAAAAATGGATAGTAATAATAAATTTTAATCTGTAATTTTTAGGTCTAATTTGTAAGAGTTTTTCCTAATTACATAAAAATAAAAATTGAAAATATCCTATAATGTGAATTCTAGTTCAAAAACACTAAAAAAATTTATGTTTAAAGTTTGGTCCTTACAATTGGTATCAAAGGATGGTTTAGAAAACATTGGATATTATGATGTTTTCTTAAGAGGTTTGGTTATCATCATGAGTTTATAATGATAAGTTTTATCATGAGTTCAATGTCTTATAAACCCCTTTGGTGTATTTAAGTAATGAAAAATTTAAGGTGATTAACGGTATTTTGGGGACATTTATTTTGAGTTAATTGTGGGTTATAACTTTTGGGGATGAAAAAATTAAAGGTATGAGATAAACTTTGAGGTTAAGACGTGTTATGGTTATTTTTGAGTATTTTATCATATTTTTGTAATTTTATACGAATTATAAAATCTTAAAAAAACTTTTAGGATGGGTGAAAACATGTCACCTTCGGCAAGGCCACGTGAATCAAACCCACAACCAAAGGGTGAGAAGGGTGCATCGCCTACAACTGGCCTACGTGAAGTCTCGGGTTAGTATGAATTTTTATTTATAGTTAAATGTTTTGATGGGATAATAATAAATTGATTTTGGAACAAAAAATTTATCATATTGGAAAAATTATTTGGGGATTAAATGATGAATGTTATTTCAGAATACATTTACTTTTTGGGAATCCTATATGATCATGGTAAATAGAATACTAGGGTATTTTATTTGAGGAATAATGGTTGAATTTTATTTTGGAGTAATTTATGATTTAATTATGGACTTATGGTGATCTAGGTTATTCATTGAAATGGTTAACATATCCTGAAGATTACTGTGGAAATTACTTTTTGGTATGAGACTTCAACAGTAATTGATGTTATTTGAAGATAATTCTTAAAATTTATCTTGGATAGCTATGTGATCAAAACCATCTAGATTTTCGGTTTCAATATTAGTTTCGATTATTTTGAGGAATTTTATGGATAGTTATTTATCAAATAGTCTATGTTGAACTTTTGGTAATACTATTGAATTTTGGAGATTGAGGTAGTTTATTATCATATAAGGTTTATTCATTTTAAGTAATTACCTTTTATTGTCCTAAAAAATTTGGTTTTGTTTAATGTCTAAATGAAGGAGGAATATATATTTAATATTTTGTGGATTGTTTTATTCTCTATAAGTTGATTCTAGTGCTTTAGGTATGAAAAAATCATCATAAATACTCATTGTTTGGAGTAAAAGATGAATTTTTGGTAAAAATATATTAAAGGATGAAACTCATCTTTTCAAGTAAGTATATTTCCTTATATTCTTAGTCCAGGTAGTAAAAAAATTATTCAACACTATTAAAAGGATATTATAGAAAATGTTATCCTTTTACTTTAATCAATGGTCTTTTGACCCATCACATATTTATGGTTTTTTTATGGTTAAAATTCCAGTTATTATATTCTCTATCACTCTCTATTAGTCTTTTAGGGTTAGTTTTATCTTTCATGTCCATGTTTTCTTAAATAGAAACCTTGTATGTGTTATCTCAGTTGACCATCACAATTCATTTTCTTTATTTTAAAGTAAAAGTTTTATTAATCATTTTTCCAATTTGGTATTTCAACAAAGGTATTTTAAAAAATCAAACCCTCGATCCTGAGTTCAAATTGTGAGGATGAAATTTATTAAAGTGGGGAATATAACATTCGAAGTTTTTAAAAGGAAACACTACGTTCAATAGAATACATGATACACCATATCAATCTTAAAAAACAACTAGATATTATTATTTAAATGTTATCGTTATAACCTAGCCTTTAGAATGACTGGTATGAACAATATTAACTGAATTATGAAAATATGGTTTAAGCAAGTATATATTTTGATGAATAGTGAATAATACAAATATTACTTCATAAATAATTTATAAATTCTATTTTAATAAATAAAATTACTTTTTATAATAAGAGTAATAAAATTTACTTTGGTTGAATTTTTTTTATTTTTCTTAGAACTTTCATATTTTGATAAATAGTGAATAATACAAATATTAGTTCAGAACTTCTTTTTTGTCAAATTTATTTATATACTTAAACTGTGTTTTTTGATTAGTTTACAAGCATAAATAAATAATTTTTTTATCATTTAATCCAATTTAGTTAATTATAATCAATTTAAAATTGATATTGAATATAAAAACTTTGTGAAGTTTGAACGTTTTTACTTTAAAAACATATTTTCTCGATTTGTTGACAGGATTAATTTTAAATTAATTTTAACCACTTCTGTGTTTTGAATTTTGAAAAATTTAAATACATGGTTTTAATCATTATGATATTTATGATCTAATATGATCAACTTAATTTTTTAAAAATATGAATAGTAACTTTAGTAATTATTTTTACAATCACATTTAAGGGTAAATTGGGTAATTAGGGTAAAAATAATATTATAAATTACCCTAAAACTTGTCCTAATTTTATTGGATGAGTATGTTTCAACCTAAAATCATCTTCGGGCCAAAATATAACCTTTGAAATCCACTTTTATGACTTTAATACATTTATATTATTTTATTCAAAGAAAACACAATTTCATCACACTCATATTTTTAACAAGTAAAATATTTTTAATATAAGGTTATATAAAAGATATATCCGACTATAAATAATATTTGGAAATATAAAACATTTAACTACATCATGGTAATACATTTATAATTTTTATGCAATAAATAATTAAATTAAGTTTTTCCACAATAATGATGCAGTAATTTCTTCATTAATGGAAAACATCAAATAAATGTTATTAAAAATATTAAGATAAGTATAATTTGATATAATTAATGTCACCAAAAAAATTATTTATGAATTTGAAATGATAGGAAAGATTTAATAAATACTTTTGGAAGATATCAAATTGTTATGATATTTTTAAAAAATCAAATAATGAATAGTGTCAAAATTAACATTAATGGTATTTTTAAAAATTGATATAAAATTCAAAAAAAATATCCGTTGTCCAAATAATTAGGATAAGACCTAAAATTTAGTAAATGGATCATTTATTGGTCTTTTTTCATGTTATTATAATTATATTAACCCTCAAAGTGTAAATTACATGATAACATAGTAAGAGTTAAAAGGGTAAAAATAAGGGTTAAAACAAAAAGGTAAGCATTAAACAAATAGTCAAAACACATATAATTTTAATTATATTAAGGTTATTCTACCCAAAATAATCATATATTCTAAAGAAATAAGTTTGGATCCATTTGGAATATAAATTTAATTTATATTAATTTAATACTTTCAGAAATTTTAAGAGTTCCCCTCCCCTCTCCTATAAAATGGCACTCATTCTTCTCTATTCTTCACACCTCAAAACCTATTTGGTTTATCCAAGATCTACCAAAATACCTTCCTAGAATCTATCCTCACATTATAGAGGCCTTAGTTTATGCATAACTGTAACACCCCGATATTTTAATAAATATTTCTATTTAAAGAATTTTAATTTTCCAGTAGCTTGCATTTCATGCAATCATGAGTTTAAATGAACAGTGAGACAGTTTAAAATGACCATTATAACATAGATGTTAAATTGGAAGGAATAAATATGAATAACTAAATTATGAAAATAATTTTATAATTCATTGGTTAATTAGAAATAAAAATATAAAACAATTGAATGTTCTTAATTTTATGCTCCCAAAGTCATTTTTTCTTTATAAATTAAATTAATTATAATCTGTGAATGATAATAATGCGATAAAAATGAAATATATTAAAAAAATATTTTTTTATATTCATACAATATATTTTATAGGGATATGATAAGAATAAATCTAATACTATGAATAAAAATATATATTTATCAAAGGGGTAATTTTACCTCCTTTTAATGGAGAACCCATTTTAAATCTAATTTTTGACACTTTTATAATTTTTATATGATAAAATAAAATTTTTAATTGAAATAGAGATATGAAAATTTACTTCAGATAATTTTTTTGTATTTTTTTGGTAATTTTCATGTTTTAGTGAAATGCTGATTTTTATTAAAGAAACTCTATTTTTCTTTAAAAGTATTTACATGGTTAGATTATATTTTGAATTAGTTTGAAATTTTAATTAGTTTATTTGAATTTAAAAAATTAAAATTATGGTTTCTAAAAATTATTTTATACATAATTTTATTATAAAAATATATTATGTTTTAAAATGATATTTTTTTGAAAAAACTGTTTTTAATGGTATTTTACATGATTTATTTTAAATTAAATTATACAACTTTTGTGTTTTGAATTTTTAAAAATAGATTCCAAAATTGTATTTAGAAGGTAAAAATTTAGTAAATAGATATATTTTATTTTTACCATTATGAATAGTAACCATGGAAATTCGGTTACAATAGTAAAGGGAAAATTAAGTAATTTACGTTAAAAATATGTGGTTTCTTACTTTTCCTTAAAAGTGTTTACTAATTAAAAAATTAATTTTCAGTCAAGGAAATTTGGGTTAAAAATGAAATTATAAATACTATAAAATGACCCTAAAAAATGTCAAAATTTTATTGGATGAATTAAATTTGACCCTCAACACTTAAGGATTGAAATTAAGTTATTTAATGGACACTTGTCTAGGAAAATAACTTATATAGTATTTAAATCTAAGAAACACACAAAATGTAACTATCTTTGTCTTTAATATCTCTATGTAAATTTTTTACATAATAAAAATATTTTCATGATATAAATTTATTTCTGAATTTTTGGCTCACTTAAATAAGATTATCATATTTTTAATATTTTATATAATAAAAATTTAAATATGTTACATTCATTTTTTAATTACTATATCATTTTTTATAGGGTTAAATAGAATATATATTTGACTATAAATATTATTCTAAAAGATAAAAGATATATATTTATCATGGTATTTTATTTTTAATTTTTAGTAAAAAATAAATATATTAAATAATTACACAACACAGATGTGGTAATTATTTTATTAATGGAAATATAAAAAAATATTAAAAATACTAAAATAAATATAATTTGAGATAATTATAGCGATAAATAAATATTCGATATGACCATTGCCTCTTAGGGATATTATAAAATATTTAGTATGAAGTTAACTCGTTATCTTGATATTTTTTAAAAATCCAAGAAATGAGTTGTGTCAAAATTAACACTAATGATATTTTATAATGTATTATTAAATTATTTAAAAATCATAAAACTTATTTAAAAATAAAAAATATATATAATATGATCTAAAATTTTATAAATTGATCATTTATGATTTAATTGACATCAAATAAGTAAAAAATACAACCTCTTAATATTAAAAGGTATGTTACCTTAGTTAAAATTAAAATAGGATAACTAAGGGATAATTAAAATTATAAGCTTTAAATTAATACCAAAACCTATCTAAAATGTATTGGTTGATGAGATTATAAAATTATCTCATCTCATCTTATAATACTATACATTTTTGTGGTATTTGGAATGAGATTGAATTTATTATAAATTAATATGTTTAGAAATTCAAAGGGTTATTCTCACCTCAATTATAAAAGAATACATCCTCCCTCATTTATTCACAAAAAATTGAGCCTTAAATATCATACATCCCTTATTCATTTTAATTATAAACATCCCTATACACATTCTATAGGTTATGGTATTCTCAAAAGATAAACTCTAGTGTCCCTAAGAGGAGATCTAGAGGTAGTTCATCAAAGAAGAGGTAATCTCCTTTACTGGCTCTCTCAAGATCATCTATTCTTCTAATTCTTATTCCTTTGTTTTTTTAAATATAAAGTAATAAATCCATAATCACTTATATATTGAGATTTTATTCTTATTATGGAACAACCATATTCAACCTTACATCCATCCTACGAAAAATGAAATCACCAGACGTGTGTACGTATGGCCTACCATCTCCACGTTGCGGTGTAATTTTTTTCATCAGCACTTTAGTTGGATGGGTGTAATAATGGAAATAATAAATATATATTATGATTATAAAATGATATTTATTCTTTAATATTATATAAATCATCCACTTAAATATCATTTCACAATTAAGGGAATGATATCGTCATTCGTGCGTACGTACGGCCTACCATGTCCACGATGTGATGCAATTCATTCTGCATGATCCCTATTAAATAATGATTATATAAATGTATAGAATAAATAATATGATATATATTACCTTATTATAGTTATATAAATGAAATAACTATATTCTATGAGCATGAATCATAACTTATACGATAAAATATGCATAATAAAATGAAGCAATTAACGCTCAAAAGAAGCATAATAATAAAATATTATTAAATGGGTGATAATATGATTATATATGATATTATAAATATAAATATGGTTCTATAATAAGTTAATAAAATTATTTAATCCATTATATAGGATTTTCCGATACGTACAAAGGAACTCAGACCTGATGTAAGGGATAATTTCACAATCTCGTTATTATCTGATATTGTTTATATGTAAGTATTTACTAGGGTATATTTATCATCCATGTATATGTTACTTAAAAATGTATTCAAATATATTATTACCATTCTTCTAAAAAAATTTATTTCATTTTAACCAATTTTTAATTTTTTACTAAGCAGTTTGAAAGGAATCTTTTGTTGTTTTCCCTATAAGATACTTTTTTTTCTTATCCATAAAAAGTACGAGAATAATATTTTATTTTAACTTATATGGAATGAATGAGTTTTTATGATTTCATGTCACCTTATTTCATTAAATATTACCTTAAAATCTTACAAGTTTATTTTTAAATAAAAGTCTTTCTTTTAAAATTGTGTGGCATTTTAAGTAAAGAAAATGTTTTCAAAGAAAAAAAGGATATTTTCCTCAAAAATTATTTTCAAGTGAAGTCTCAAATGTTAATTATGTTTTAATGGGTATATTTTTTCAAGGATTTTATCCCTATTATACCAATGGTTGGTTTATATAAAACCCATTTTTTCCATGGGTCATTTTAGGATTTAATGATGTTTAAGAAACCTATTTATTTCGATGGGTTATTATATGATGAATGATTTATGTTCTTATGGAACACATATGTATGGTTTTCATTATGTGATATGTGGGACCTATATCTACCTCCAATAAATTGGGTAAATATTTATATCTCATTATATAGATAGGTTTATAATTAGAAATGATCTCGGTTCATAAATATAGGGCTAGAACAGTAATTAAACACAGTTTAGTAATACATGGCTATAATGAGGAGTGAACTCAGTTTGGTAAAGGACTTTGTCCACAATGATGGTCTTTTAAATTGGCTAATATGGAAATTATTTTCTATTCTTATGTGTATTACACAAATTCCATGTCTTATGTTATTCTCTATGGCAATATGTTCCATAATGAACTTCTATTAATTATCCCATGACATGATATCATTTTCAAATATTATGTTTACGTTATTATGTTTTATGATTATTATATGGTTGATATCTCCCTTGTTTACCCATACTGATCATATGATCTTACCCTTTCTTATGTTTCTTTTCCCTATGATATGAATAAAGTTATTAATTAATATGTGTCAAATGGGGGTTCAAGATATTAAGTAATAAGCAGGAGAAAATGTAGATATTTTATGAACCAATTTTGTATGTTTACCAGTTTCTAAAGACACTAAACCTATATGGTCCTGATGTGGATTTTTTAAATTTTGTAATGAATATTATTCTATTTAGAAGCAATATCTATGTATGAAATTATGGTCTATTATAGTTGGTATCAAATAAAAGTTTTAGTTAAACTTTGTAAATTAGGATGAGAAAACCTTAGTAAGAACCCTAAGTACAAGTCTAAGTATAAGTTAGAGTCCTAGTGTTTTGGTAATGATCATAAATAACTTAGGATAAAACCTATGGTGTCTTGAACTAAAATTTTATAAGTAATTTCCTTTAATTATGTGGTTTCCCGTTATGATGATTATTGCTCACACTAAGCTTCTTGGTTTTAAAAAATGGATGGGAACCACATTAATGTTGAATACAATGGGAAATATAATGATTGTCCTCCTAAGAAACCAAATTTTATGGAATTTGGAATTCAAAATATTGTTGATGTGCTCACACAACTTTCTCAATCTATGAATCATATAGGGCTTCCAAATGATCAAACAAGGGAACAAAATTCTATTTAATTCTTCATGAGATAGTATCCACCTTCTTTCAAAGGGTCTTCTAATCCACTGGTGGCTGGACAATGTATTAGTAGAACTGAAAATATATTTCTAGTTATCCAATTTTCAGATAATGATAAAGTCATCTTGGTATTATATATTTTGGTGTAATCTCATCAAGAATACGAGGAAGCAAGATGAAATTGCCTCTATGGAATGGGACAAGTTCAAGAAATTATTTTTCAATAAGTAATTCCCTCATATTCTTTGTACGAAGATGAAGAAGGATTTCCTTGATATTAAGAAAAATTATGATAAACTCGTTGGTACCTACGAAGAAAATTTTAAAAGACTTTCAAGGTATGATTCTAGAATTATTATCCAACCTGATAGTAAGGTTTATTGATTCTTCAGTAGCTTAAAACCAAACCTCCAAAGAGAATTATCCATAAAGGAATTCAATACCTATTAGGATATCATTTTATGTGCTCTCAAGGTTGTGATGGAGATAAGAGTTTCCCATCACTCTTATCGGTGTGATAAGAAGAGAAAAATGGAATTCAACCAAAAATAAAAAAATGAAAGTGAAAAGAAGATGAACTTTTCTTTGTGCTCTAAGTGTGTAAAGAAACATGGATGAAACTATCTTAAGGGGACTATTCAATGTTTTAAGTGTGTAAAAGAAGGCCATCAGGAAAATGATTATTGAAGTGATGGGAAAAGGATAACTAATTATGAAAATAGAGAAAAGGCTACACATAATTCACCTCCATAACTTTATCATTACAAGTTAAAGGAAATGGGTAATTCTGTTAACCAATTCCATAATCCAAGGGTTATCGATGATGGTCAATGTTAGAAACCTCTTCAGTCCAAAGATAAAGGAAAAGCACATGCGATCACTATTGCTTATATGGAGTATGATAATGAAGTGGTTAATGGTAAACTTACCATCCACTCTAAAGTAGAAATTTATTTTTTTATTCTGAATCCACCCAATCTTTTGTTTCTAAATAATTTTATAAGGGTATAATCATATCACCTAAACAATTAGATATTGATTTAACTGTAATAACTCTAAATGGAATAATAGTAGCATCACAAGTTTATAATTCTTCCCTGGTTGAGGTTTATGGGAAAGTTATTCTTGAAAATATTGGGATCCTTCCTTTAGTGGAATTCAATTTGATTCTTGGCATGGATTGGATTTCTCTATATGGAGTTCATATAAATTTCCAAGGAAGGGAAGTTTCATTTCATCTTCTAAATGAATCTATGATCATTTATCTATTTACGGAAGAATATGAACTTCCAGTGGAAATTTATTTCATCTTATGGTTCTTGATTTCTATAAATGAAGGTTATATATCTCATATGGTTGGGGGTAAACTCACCATTAAGGATACATATATTTTAAGGAAATTTTTTGATGTATTTATAGAATAATTTCCAGGTCTTCCACCAAATATTGAAGTTGATTTTTCAATAGAACTCATATCGAGTGTTATACCTATTTCAAAGACTCCTTATAGAAATGGCCACAATTGAGTTACAGGAATTAAAGAATAAACTCCAAGAGAATTGTTATAAGGGGTTCATACACCCTAGTGCATCACCTTTGGGTGCCCAAATTCTTTTTGATAAAAATAAAGATGGATCAATGAGACTCTGTATTGATTATCGAGAACTTAACAAGATCATTATCAAGAACAAATATCCTCTTCCTCATATTGATGACTTATTTGACCTACTACGCAAAGCATAATACATTTCCAAGATTTATCTTCATTGTAGATATCATAAATTAAGGGTTAAGAAGGATAATATACCCAAGATAGAATTCTGTACAAGGTTTGGACACTATGAATTTATAGTGATACCTTTTGGTCTTCATGGATTTAATTAATAGTATTTAGATACTATATTGATCAATTTGTGGTAGTATTTATTTAAAAAATTCCTGTATATTCAAAGACCAAGTAAGAACATGAATATCACTTGAGGATTTTACTCAAGACCCTTATAAAGGATAATATTTATGAAAAAATTTCCAAGTATTAATTTTGGCTTCATAAAGTTTCATTTTTCAGTCTCATAATCTCAAGCGAGGGGATATCTATGGATCCAGCAAAGACTGGAGTTATTGAACGTTGGCCTAGACCAACAATGGTAACTAAGATCTAAAGTTTTATTGGTTTGGATATACATTATCGATGTTTTGTGAAATATTATTTATGATTATCTAATCCACTCACTAAGTTAAGTCGGAAAGGAGTTAAGTTCATATGAACAAAGGAATGTGAAGATAATTTCAAGGAGCTAAAAAGAAGGTTAGTATGTGAACCTATACTCACACTACCCTATAGTGGATAAAGGTTTGTGATCTATAGTGATGCAATCAAGAAGGGATTGGGATGTGTTCTCATGAAAAATTATATGGTGATAGATTATTCCTCAAGATAATTGAAATTCATGATCAAATTTACCCAACTCATGATTTGGAGTTAACTGCAGTAATCTTTGAATTAAATATATTGAAGCATTATATTTATGATGATAGGTGTAATATATATACTGATCATAAAAGTTTAAAGTATATTTTCACTCAAAAGGATTTGAATATGCACCAAAGGATATGGTTGGAGTTGATTAAAGATTATTACTACTCAATACATTACCACCCTAGGAAAGTGAACAAGGTGTTTGATGCTTTGAGTTGAAATAATCATGCTATTCGATCTATTATGAGGATTATAAAAGATCCAATATTTATGAATTTACAGAGGATGTATCTATAAATTTTAAAGTAAGGGGTAACACCATATTTTTTAAATGAATTTTCAACCATCTATACAAGTGAAGATTAAGGAGGCACAGAAGGAAGATGTGGAACTACAAAAGAAGGTGAGAAATGTTCCTAAGTTCAATATTGATGGTGATGGAATAATAAGGTTCAGGAACCATGTTTTTATTCCTCCCATACCAGAATTAAAGAAGGGGCTATTGGATGAGTCTCATAGTTCATCATTCTCTATTCATCCTAGAAGTAAAAATATGTATAGGTACTTGAAGGAGTATTTCTAGTGAATGTCATGAAAAGAGATATTGAAAAAAATATGTTTCTCAATGCTTGGTTTGTCAGCAAGTTAATTCTAAGAGATAGAATTATAAATGGATATTATAACCATTACCCAAACCAGAATGGAAATGGGAAAAACATCACCATGGACTTTGTCATCAGACTTCCGAAAACATCTAAAGGCTATAATGCCATATGGGTTATAGTTGATTGAATTATTAAATTAGCATACTTCATTGAAATATAATAAGAATTATCTCTTGATAATATTTCTAGGATATTTATAAAGTAAGTGATTATATTTCATGGAGTACCAATTTCTATTATATATGATTGAGATCTGAGGTTTACCTTAAAGTTATATAAAAGTCTTCAGAGGGCTCTGGATACAGAGTTAAGTTTCAACACAACATATCATCCTTAGACAGATTTTTAATCTAAGAGGAAAATTAAAACTCTAGAAGACATGTTGAGAGATTTCTCTATGGATTTCAAAGGTGGTTTGAATCAATACCTACCTTTGGAAATTTTCTTACAACAATAGCTTTCATTGTAGTATTCAGATGGCTCCTTGTGATGCCATCCATGGTAATAAATGCATAACTCCAACATGTTGGGATAAATTTTGGGAAACAAAGCTATTGGGACCAGATCTTGTTGAAGAAATGGTATAGAAGGTTAGATCTTTACGATAACACATAAGAGCAGCTTAGATTTGGAAAAAAAAAGTTATGTTGACAATCGACAAAAATACCTAGAGTTTGAAGTGGGTGATAAGGTATTCCTACAAATATATCCCTATAATAGAGTAATGAGATTTGGAAATAAGGGAAAGCTGTAAAGACCCATAAAATTCAAGGGAATTTTTTTTTAATTTTATTTGGGATTTTATAAGAACACAGTTTCTGACGGCACCTGATTCCAAGGCCCGATGTGCCCGGAATCATTTTCCGAAGTTTAGCTCAGGTACGTTCAGTGAACGAACGATCAGGTTTTCCTAACTTTTTAACCGGTGCTCGAAATCGAAATCCGAGGACACCGATGGAATCACAGCGCCGGTAATTGCTTAGGAACACCTTTTCCGGAGTTGCGTTTTCTCGGGTGTGGTTATTAAATTTTGGGTTAAGTAAATGAATAAAATAAAATGGGGCAACCACTTTATTTTATTTAAAGTTGTTTAACCTAAGCTAAGTGGTTGAAGTAGGACCCACTATATCCTACTCCACTAGGTAGGATATTTTTGGGGTAGGGCCCACATGAGCCTCACCTTTTCAACTTCCACGAAACCCCCACCTTTAATTAGGTAACGCACCCGCACACCCCCCCCCCCTTAAAAATGTAAGTCAACTCTTGCGTTTAAACTGAATATTAAACGCCTCATTAATTGGGCGGTTTAAACTCCTCAATTAATTCAATTAATTGATTGATTCAATTTTTAAATTTCAAAACGTTTAGACTGTGTGTTAATAAAATAAGACAAGTCTTCTTTTATGAAAGGGGTTCGTGGTGCGAGAGGGCTTGGGAGAAATCACTCAAAGCCTTGAAGCACTCCTTCCTCGATGAAGAACGCGGAGAACGTGAAGAACACCGACCTCCGACGAAGGTCGACAAGAATGCCGGATCCTCGGAGATCGACGACGTGATGCCGATGAATCTTTTCTCCGCGACGTGACGATCCCCCTTCCGCGACACCTTCTTCCGTGACGTGCAATTCGCGACGAACCTTCGTTCAACTTTTTCTTCGAGGTAGGGGTTATTTTCTTTTTGTTCGTGTTTACTTCATCACTGATTATCATCTTTATTTGAGCAGCCTGATATCACAATAATGAGAGTAGGTCGGACCGCACGAACACGGCCGACCCTACTACCCACTTGATTGATGATTTCTTTGCGGCACGAACAAGGCAGCGTGGTGCCGATGCACCGCGCGGAAAATAATAAAGATTGGGTGAAGAAGCGCGGCGCCGTCGCGCCGCGCAATTGAAGTCGAACAAGCCGCGGCGCCGTCGCACCACGCCGGAAAACGTTGAAGAGGCCACGGCCGGAGTGGGGCCGCGGCGGAGGAGCGCGGCAACGTCGCGCCGCACCGGTCAGACCAAGGTCGCGGCGGAGCAGGGAGCGGCGGTCGATTTCCGGCCACCGGCAACAGAGCAGGGTGACGGGACCGTGCCGGTCCCGGGGTGCAGCAGCCGGCCGGCCGGAGCGGGCTGGCCGGTCAGGGGGAAGTCTGGGGGTTCAAAACCCTCGGCTGGAAGGGAGGAGCGCCCCCCCCCCCCCCTGTCCGCCCAGCTCGGTTACACCGAGCTGGCCAGCGGACCGTGCCAGGCCGAGCCGCGCCCAGGCCGGGCCGCGCCAGCCGGGCCGGGCCGGGCCGCACCATACGGGTCGGGTCGACCCGATTCGGGCTAACCCAGGGGGTCTCGGGCTGGGTCGGTCCGGGCCCAAAACCCGCAATTTCGGACCTCTTCTGGTATTTTTCCCATAACATGGGATACGGACCTATGATCGATGCACTGTCAGCTGTGATGCGATCCTTGGATCGAGGCGGTCGTTTCGGTATATTACACTCAATGTTTCGAAGTACTTTAGGTTCGGCTGGGTTGGTTCGAGCACGAAACCAACCGGGCCCTCGGAGCGGAAATGCTTATAACTTGAGCTCCGGACGTCCGAATGACGTGCCTTCTACTTTGTTGGATTCCTCTTAGTGAGACTGACCTTTTGGCTTACTCTACTCGAGGTTTGGACGCAGTTGGAGTACGGCCGGGTTGGTTTTGACTTAAAAACCAAACGGGCCCCTAGGACGAAAAATCCAATAACTCTCAGACCGGGCGTCCGATTGACGCACCGTTTGTCGCGTTGAGTTCCTGTTGATGATACGGAACTTTTGGATACATCAACTTCGGACTTCATGTCATTTGATGTATCAGCCCTACGGCTCGTGGAGCGGACCCTCCCCGTACGAGCTTACTGTGTGCGGGAACCCTAGAGTTGGTTGCGACTGCGACGACGATGACTTTCGTATTGGAATCCTCCATGGGTTCGACGACGGAAACAATCGTACAGGAATCCTCCGAGAGTTCGGTGGTGACCACTACAGTACTTTTTGGGATACATCAACTCCGGACTACATGTTAGTTGATGTATCGACCTCTTAGCTCGTGGAGTGGACCCTCCCGGAATGAGCATGCTTTGTGTGGAAAACCTAGAGCTGGTTGAGACTTGACGACTATTCATCGAACGACTCAGTGTGTTACGGATAGCCCAGTGGGAAGAGCTTGGTTGTAGCGGAAGACCCATGGCGGAGGAGCGCTTGGTTGTAGCAGTAGACCCACGGTACTCAACAGAAGGAGTACCTCTCGAGGATATGAGGGGGGAGCGCTTGGTTGTAGCGGCAGACCCACGGCGGAGGAGTGCTTGGTTGTAGCGGCAGACCCACGGTACTCAACAGAAGGAGTACCTCTAGAGGCTATGAGGGGGAACGCTTGGTTGTAGCGGAAGACCCATGGTGGGAAGTGCTTGGTTGTAGCAGCAGGCCCACAGTACTCGACAGGTGAAGTACTACAGCAGTCCAAGGTTAGTGGGAAGCGCTTGGTTGTAGCGGCAGGCCCACTGTACTCGATAGAGGTGGATTACTACAGCAGCTATGGTTTCGACATCATGATCAGATCCTGTGTGGTTCATTGCGGAGGTTAGTACCTATCGATCCTGTGTGGGTCTAACGGCTTAGATGAATCAGTGGCTACAACTGATCATCTCTATCGTCTTACGAAGAAGTATACCTGTGTGAGCTGAGTCTTGACTTTCTATCTTATCTTCGATAAGATTGACTCGATATCCTGTGTGGATGACGTTGTGTTTTCCTGTGTGGACTGGGTTATACATGGGCTCGGATGTTGGAGCTGAACTGGAATTGGTGACTTAGGTATATGTATGGGCATATACCTAAGTAGTGTCAGATGTTACTTCGTGATTGTATCTTTACTTTGTGGATTATCCTTTATGGGTTCTGGGAGACCTTAGGGGGTCTTGGGGTCCCTACTGAGTAGCTTATACTCACCCCTCCACGGGCTATGCCCGTACTACGATTTTTTGGATGCAGACAACGGACAGCGCTGATCGTGGTGGTGGCTTGTAGAGCAAGTCGGTACCTAGAGGTGGACCACTGGGCGAGACGTACACAGAGCAGACGGCTGGACCCATGGAGCTGAGGAGGCTATTTGTACCCACCCTTCAGGTGGGACTTCCAGTGGACGACTTGACGTTGTGGCTTTACTTTCAGTTGTTGTACTTTCTTTCCAGTTGTACTTTACTTTCAGTTTGGGTTTGTATTATGGCCCACTTACTTTTCCACACTTACTATTGTACCTAGTTTTTACTCAGTGTTTACTTCTGCTTGCTTACTCTGTGTGTTTGTTTACTCTACAAAGGCAATGCCTTCCCTTTTTATCGGGAATTACGCTTTGGTGCTAGTCACCAGCCCCTGGCCTATGGAAGGCGGGCTTGGGGTAGTCACGGCACGGGCCCCGAGGACGGGTCGTGACAAAAGCGGATCCCTATATATATCAGTCCTTTTGAAATTCTTGATCATGTTGGAAAGGTATCTTATAGATTGTCACTTCCACTAAATCACTCTCAAGTTCATGATGTTTTCCGTATATCTCTATTGAGAAAGTGCATACATGATACTTCACATTTACTAAACTCAAAGGTCATATTGTTGGAGAAAGATCTTTCTTATGAAGAACAACCGATATAAATTCAGGACTATAGAGAAAAAATTATACGAAACAAGACCACTCGTTTGGTTAAAGTATTATGGTGGAACCAAAAAGTTGAGGAAGCTACCTGGGAAATTGAGGATGTGATGAGGAAGTGGTGTCCTCATATATTTTTACCCAAGTGATGAATTATAAGGGTGAAATTCATATTAAGGTAGGGTAGAATGTAACACCTTGATATTTTGATAAATATTTCTCTTTAAGAAATTTTAATTCTTCAGTAGATTGCATTGCACACAATCGTGAGTTTCAATGAACCATGAGAAATTATAAAATGACCAATATAACCTAGCCGTTAAATTGGTGGGAATAAATATGAATAACTAACTTATGAAAATAATTTGATAATTCATTGGTTAATTAGAAATGAAAATATAAACCAATTAAATATTCCTATTTTTATGCTCCCAAAGTCATTTTGTATTTATAAATTAAATTAATTAAAACCGGTGATTGATACTAATGAGATAAATATGTTATATATTTAAAACAAATATTTTTGATATTAATCAAATATATTTTATAGGCATATGATAAGAATACATATAATTCTTTGAATAAAAAATATATCTTTTAAAAGGGTAATTTTACCACCTTTTAATGGAGAACCCATTTTAAATATAATTTTTGACACTTTTATAATTTTTATATAAAAAAATAAACCTCTTATTTGAAATCGGGATATAAAAATTTACTTTGGATAAATTTTTGGTATTTTTCTGGTAAGTTTCATGTTTTAGTGAAATAAATATTTTTATTAAAGAAAATTTATTTTTCTATAAAAGTATTTACAAGTTCATATTATGTTTTGAATTAGTTTTAAATTTTAATTAGTTAATTTGAATTTAAAATAGTGCAATTATGTTTTCTGAAAATGATTTTATACATAATTTTATTATAGAAACATTTTATGTTTTAAAAGGACATTTTTTTCAAAAAAAACTGTTTTTCATGGAATTTTACATGTTTTATTTTAAATTAAATTCTTAAACTTATATGTTTTGAATTTTAAAAAATGGATTCCAAAATTGGATTCATAAGTTACAAATTTAGTGAATAGGTACCTTTTATCTTTTTCCAATATGAATAAAAATCATGGTAAATTTTAAAACCACAGTTAAGGGTAATTTAGGTTAAAAATAAAATTATAAAGACTATAAATTGACCCTAAAAAATGTAAACATTTTATTGGATAAATTATCTTCAAACATAAATAGTTTAGGATCAAAATTAAGTCATTTAATAAAAAAAATTCTAGGAAAATGACTTATAAAATATTTAAATCAAAGAAAAACACAAAATGTCACTTTCTTTGTCTTTAATATCTCTTATGTGTCCACATAGGAAAAAAATTATGTAATGAACAAATATATATAAAAAATTTTAACATAATAAATATATTTTCATGATATAAATTTATTTCTGAATTTTTGGGTCACTTAAATAATATTATCATAATTTTAATATTTTATTTAATTGAAATTTAGAGATTTCACATTCATTTTTTAATTAATATGTCCTTTTTTATAGATTTAAATAGAATATATATTTGAATATAAATATTATTATGAAATATATAATATAAATATTCATTATGGTATTTTATTTTTAATATTTAGTGAAAAAATAAATATATTAAATAATTACACAACATCAATGTAGTATTTATTTTATGAATGAAAATATTAAACAAATTTTATTAAAAATATTAAAATAAATATAATTTGAGATATTTATTGTGGTAAATTAATTTTATAGATAACATTGGCCTCTTAGAGATATAATAGAATATTTGTTCTGAAGTTAACTTGTTATCTTGATATTTTTTTAAACCCAAGAAAGGAATAGTTTCAAAATTGACACTATTGATATTTTATAATGTTTTATTAATTTATTTAAAAATCCTAAAACATATTTAAAAATAAAAACAAATATGATCTAAAATGTTATAAATTGATAATTTATGATTTAATTGGTAACAAATAAGTAAAAATTACATCCTCTTAGTATTAAAAGATTTGCTACCTTGGTTAAAATTAAAATAGGATAACTAAGGGATAATTAAAATGATAAGGTTTAAAGTAATAACAAAACTTGTCTAAAATATATTATTTAATGAGATTAAAAACTTATCTCATATAATATTCGAATAATTTACATTTTGGTTGTATTTTTAATGATATTTAATTTATTATAAATTAATATTTTTAGAAATTCCAAAGGTTCCCCCACCTCAAATATAAAAGGGTGCCTCCTCCCTCACTTATTCATAACTCATTGAGACTTCAAGCTCAGAAATACCCTATCAATTTACCATATAAAATTCCTTAGAAACATTATGATGTGTTGGTATTCTCAAAATACCAACTCTAGTGTCCTTGAGAGGATATCTAGAGGGAGTTCACTGAAGAAGGGGTAATCTCATTTACCGATTCTATCAAGATCATTTCTTCTTATACTTACTCTTACTTTATTATTTCTATTATAAATTAATAATTCTAGTATCAACTATATGCTGAGATGTTATTATTATTATATAATAATCATATTCCACCTTCCATCCATTCTATGAAAAATTAAATCACCACCCGTGCGTACATACGGTCTACCTTCTCTACATCATGGTGTAATCATTTTTTCATCACCACTTTAGTAGGATGGGTGTAATGATGGAAATAATAACTATATATGGTAATTATAAAATTATATTTATTATATAATATTATATACACCATCCACTTCAATACCATTTCACAATTAAGGGAATGATATTGTCGCTCCTGCATACGTATGGTCTACCGTCTCTACGATCACCATTAAATAATGATTATATAAAAGTATAGAATGAATAACATGATATATATTAACTTAATATCATTCTATAAATTATATAAATATATTCTAAGTTCAATAACTATAACTTATATGACAAAACATGTGTAAGAAAATGAAGCAGTTAACACCCAAAAGAAGTAAAATAATGAAATATTATTAAATGGGTGATAATATGATCATATATGATATAATAAATATAAATATTGTTCAGTAATATATTAATAACATTATTTAATCCATTATAAAATTGTTTCTAATACGTATGAAGGAACGTATGCCTAAGGTAAGGGATAATTTCACAATCTCGTTATAATTTGATACTGTTTATATGTAAGTATTTAATGGGGTATATTTATCGTCCATGTCCATGTTACTTAAAATTGTATTAAGAAATATTTTTACCATTATTATATAATTTTTTAATGTAATTTTTACCCATTTTTAAGTTTTTACTAAGTGGTTTGAAAGGAATCTTTTATCATTTTCCATACGAGGTACTTTTTTGACTTATCCAAAAAAAAGTATGAGAAGAATGTTTTATTTTAACTTATGCAGCATGAATGGGTTTTTATGCTTTCATGATGCCTTATTTACTTAAATATTTCCTTAAAATATTACTATATTATTTTCAAAGAAAATGTTTTCTTCTAAAATTGTACAGCATTTTAAAGAAAGAAAATGTTTTCAAAGCAGAAAGCTGTTTTCCTCAGGAATTGTTTTCAAGTGATATCTCAAATGTAACTTATGTTTTAATGGGGATATTTTTTCAAGGATATTATACCTATTATACCAATGGTTGGTTTATATAAAACCCATTTATTTCCATTGGTAATTTTAGGATTGAATGATGTTTAAGAAACGCATTTATTTTCATGGGTTATTATATAATGAATGATTTATGTTCATATAGAACACATATGTATGGTTTTCATTATATGATAGGTGGTAGCTATATCTCCCTCCAATTAATTGGGTAAATATTTATATCTAATGATATAAATAGGGTTTTGATGGTAAATGATTTAGGTTTATAAATATAGGGCTGGAACGGGAAGTAAACCTGGTTCAGTAATACAAGGCCGGAATGAGGAGTGAACTCGGTTCAGTAAAGGACTTTATCCAATATGATGGTATTTTAGATGATTCTTGGATAATATAGAAATGATTTTCTGTACTTATGTATATGAAAAAAATTAGTCCTTATCTTATTCTCTCTAGTAATATTATTTTTAATGAACTTCAATGAATTATATCATGACAAGATATCATTTTCAAATGTTATTTTTTTGTTTTTATGTCTTATGATTATGATATGGTTGATATCTTCTTTTTTTACCCTTATAGAGAATATAAGTTCACCCTTTATTATGTTTGTTTTCTCTAGGATATAAATAATGTTATTAAGTAAGATATGTAAAAATGGGGTTCTATATATGAAGGAATAAGTGAGAGATGATGTATATATTCTATGAACCAGTTGTGTATGTTTCCCAGTTTCTAAAGCACTAAACCTATACGGTTATGGAGTTTATTTTTTATGTTGTGTAATGATTATTATTATATTTATAATGAATATCTATTTATGAAATTATGGTCTATTATAAGAACACTCTCCTTGTATTTGTTAAGGTGTTAATCAAAGGTTATTGTCTCACAAAGAGGTGTTATTTTTAATTAAGTGTTTCTGATTTATTTATTCTTTAAATTCATTAAAAAAATATTTAACCATGATGAGATAATTACTATAGTATTCTAAATATACTAATATTTTATTATGTTAGTATCATCACTTAAATCCATCTTTTATTCCATCAAATGGGAAATGAATTAATCATTTGTGCGTACATTTAAACTATCACCTCCATGAATCGATATAATTTATTTTCCATTACCATATATAAATATTAGATATAATGATGGAATTAATGTTTATATATTATATTCATGAAATATTTTTCATTATAAGAGAATAATATATCAATTATGTTCTTAATTTACATGCATATGAAAATGATAACGCCGTTCGTATGTACGTGCGAACTATCACCTCCATGAAGCGATGTGATTCATTTTTAATCACCACATCATGTGAACGATATATATAAGTATATTTAAATTATTAATATTATATTAGTTATATTATTATAATTCTAGAAATATGAAATAATATATACCTTCTTTCTATAATGATCATTGAAAAATGGAAACATTACTCATGCGTACGTACCACCTACCGTCTCCATTATTATAACATTGTTCATTTTTCATAACCATGCATAAATGGTTTAATTTAAAGGTATAATTGATGTATAAAATTTATTATTATTTCACTAAAATTATTTTGGATAAAATTTACTAATGACCTCTTTGATCGTATTCAACTTACCGAAGTCATTTTGGACTCATTTACCGAATATCATCAAAACAGATGACGTGAACTTAAATAATTAAATAATTATTATAAAATGGTAATAAGTGATATAAAAGGAATAATGAACATGAAAATAATTTTCTCAAGCAAGTTTAAATTAACCTAAGTATATTATTTGGTAATTTAAAGAACATATGTGATGAGTCGGACTCACAGTAAGGTACTTTTTACCTAAAAAATCATTTTAAGTGTTTTAATGATTTATTATTCTCAATATTTATCATTCATGTCCATGTTTTCAAATTGGATTTATGGATTTATTCATATGGAAATTAATGTTTTAAAATATGAAATTTTTGGATTTATTTAAAAAAATCAAAGTGGTATGGGATACTTTGATTCAAAAATATATTTTATAAATGTTTTAAATTAGTTTTTGAAAATGGATTAATTATTTCAATAAATTTTTTCTTATGAGGGAAAGTGAAATTTTAAGAGTGATATGTTGAAAATTTTAAGCTTTTATGTGTTATGATTATATATTGATACTTGTACATTTTACGGGTGGTTTCTTGATAAACCAAGGACATGTGGTTTCATAATAAACGAAGGAAGTGTGGTTGCATTATAACCTTAAATGCATTGGGTTTGGAAGTCATCCATATGGCTATTCCATTTGTAAGAGTGACATTTATGAAAGTTGAATGTCTAGTTATTCCATTTTAGTATAATTGTTTCTCTAGTTACCTACTTATATATTATAAGTTTTCTTATGATTTTTCATAGAAATATTTTGATTTTAAAAGGGTAAGATAATGATATTTTTCAAATGATGATCCCTTTTCAAGGGTAAAAAGGTATTTTTTTAAGGAGATTTTTTATGGGTTTTCAATGGACTAATAGTTTTCTTTCTTTATGTACCTTACTGAGGTTTTTTTGCTCATACAAAGTTTTAAAATGTTTTTCATAAGTCTTAATATTGGTAAGGAAAAAGAAGATTCCATGTCATGATGAAATTATTGAAGATGTGTCTCGAAAAGAAGTCATGTTTTTAAAGGGTTTCCTTTGGTGGAAAAAATGGATACTGAGAATAAGTGTTGACATGTAATTTATGGGTCTAATTTGTAATATTTTGTCCTAATTCTCTAAAATATAAACTAAAAACATCATCAAATGTGAATTATAGTTTAAAAACACTCAAATAATATATTTTTAAGGTTGAGTCTTTAAAAAATAACTACAAAAAACTAACTTCAAATTAGAAAGAAAATTCTCACTAAAATGGAGGAAGAATTAAAACTAAATCCTAACTTTTTAAGTATAAGGAATTCCCATATAAATGATTCTACTCATCATTTTTATTCTAGTTTTTTGAATGTGAAGGTTGTTGTTATGTCATTTGGATTTTATGTCACCTAAATTCTCTGGTTTATAGTTTATAGATATATTATTTTTTAAGGGATGTATTATCTGGTGATAGATATGAACTACACAAGTCTTAGGTTTCAGTGTTGTTGAGTTGGCCCTTCTGAATCTTTCTTTGGAATCTAATGATTTTGGGAGCCATTTTTCATGTGTTTTGTTGAATTCACTATGATGTTTTCACTTCCAGTAGTCTGCATTTTCATAGATGATTGATTTCTTATAGTGATACCATTTCAAGGTCTTAAGATGATCAGATTTACAAGATGGTGGTTGTGATGCTTCTATGACCCTTAATAAAATATCTCTTTTGAATCAGCAATCCCTAGTTATTAATAATTACTGCAATTTGGTCAGCCTACTGGAATCATACTTAATTTTCTTAAATATGGATCACTTTTGAGATTGTATTCACCAGATGTTTGTTTATAGTGTGCATTTATATTTTGGGAAGTTTTTCAAAATTCTTCATGCATGGTTCTATTTTTTTCCCTCTCTGATTCCTTTGAGATTTTCTGTTAATTCTTATTTGATGGAATCATGTTTATCCTCAGTTTCTGGTTTATATAATCATGCTCTGCTAAACCTAAATTTGAATAACGTGGAAACAAAGTTGTATAGTTATTAACTACTTGATGTTCATGTTGTTCTGGGTGGTATATTAAGGCTTTTTATTAACTAAGTGATACACTGATGAATACAGAATATTGGTAAACAGCAGTGTCCTCTTCATGATTTTATGCTTGGATTTTTTCAATGATTCCTAGATTAAATGGTGACTCCTTTTCCTCATTATAAAAAGTTTTATTATAGTGAATGTTTGTATCCTCCTACAATTTATTGGTGGTGCAAGCTCACTATATCTCAAGTTTAAATTTTATCTTGAACCTTATTTAATAAGTTTTTTTAGGGATATGGGTTGGGAAACCAACTCATATCTCATTTCATTCAAAAAAATAGTATAATTATTCGTGATTCATTTTTGACATGTAATTCTTAATCTCATATCAATCTAACACATAGTATGGCTGGATTGATTGAAAGTGTGAGTTCTTGATTTAAAAGTGTCTTTTTAGTCTAAAACATGTGTCACATACTCAAAACTGAGAAAATGTGATCAGACTATCTTTAAAATTTATATAAATGATATATGATTCATTTTTTATGTTTAGGAATTAATCTCATATAAATATGAGACATGGTGCATCCATATTGATTAAAAATTCATTTTTTCACTTTAAAAGTGATATTTTAGTCAAAAACGTGTGTTGTATAATCAAAATTAAGAAAAAACACTTGGATTATCTTGATATTTCATAAAAATAATTTATGATTTTTTGTGACTTTTTTAATGAACAACACTACAATATAATGCATGATGTTTCATATGTGACTAAAAGTGTGTGTTTTTATTTCAAAGTGACATTTTAGTTCAAAAAACATGTCACATACTCAAAATCAAGTAAACACACTTGGATTATCTGGATAATTTAGTACAATAATCCATGATTTATTTTTGATGTGAAGAAATTAACTAGACATCGATCTAACACGTTTTGTGTCTGTTATCAATGAAAGTGTGTGTTTTCATTTAAAAGTAACATTTAAGTTAAAACCCACATTTCATACTCCAATCCAAGAAAATGAACATGAATTTTCTGAATACTTTAGGAAAATTATATTCAATTCATTTGTGATGTATAGGAATTAATTGATGGTTCCAAACATAGTGTAAGTGCCTATTGGGCCTATGGTCAACTCAGATTTTGTCAGATTCATTGGATAATTCACAATATACATGATGTTAACACTATGACCAATGAAAATTATACCAAAGGGTATTGAAAAATTATTACACCAAAACCAAGATAGAGGATATTTTCAAACTAATTTATAATTAATTTAAAACAAAAGATGAAAGATTATTTTGGTCTTGATTTATTTATTTATTAATGACGTTGATCAATATATTATGATAAGTGTATCATCATTATACAGCGAGGACCCAAAGTAGAGCCACTCTAGCAGGGATTGACATTTTCTTTGTAACTTCTTATGTTTTGGACCGAGATAAAAATTCGAATATGATTTAAAATTTTCATTTGGTGGACGATCTAAATCATAAATTGATCTTTGGAACCTAAATTTGAGAGTTGTAACACTTAAAAGTGTTTTTATGAGGTTAAAGTATCTATATATGTCTTGGGAGTTTGGATGAGTTTTGGAAGCCTCGGGCTCTGAAAACTAATTTTTAGGTGAAGTAGATAGAGTTGCATGGTTTTTTAAAAACTATGTGGCCCTATAGGGATGACATATGGTTTATAAAACAGTTCACCCATGACTTCATGGACATGAAAGACCTATGTAGTTTATTGTAGAGGTGAATTATACTTATTTTTTCCCGGTTTATTTAATTATACACCTTGTTGTACGGGGTGGGGAGGTGAGGCAATTCCAAGGTGACAATTTGTCAAAATATGTGCATGAACCGCATGGGGTGTAGGTGTCCTAGGAAAAGGCATCTTATAGTTATCACATAGTTTTCCTAACCATTTTTCTTAACCATACGTCTCTTTAAAAGGTTCAAAATTACTATTTCTTTCCTCCTCCCTCAAATGGGGGTTTCCCCATTTTCTTCCCCAATTCTCCCAAAAGTTCCCCCTGTTCACGCGCTCCTCCTCATCCACTCCCTTTGGTGGTTTATCATATGTTCTTGGTCCAAATTAGACATTGTTGGGTGAATTGGAAGAGTAGAGGTAAGGCTAAGACTCCTCTTACCTCCCTTTTTTTTCTTCACCGTATGGAATGTTAATCTCATGTGAGGTCATTCACCCTATTTTTAGGGAGTTTGTAAATTCTCCCATTTCCTATCAATATATATTGAATAAAATCACGATAATGGAAAATTAAATCCACATAATCATGAGGTAGTTGTTCTATGGTTTATCCCTAAAAGTCTCATTGTTTTATAAAATGTTTTTGTTGTGTCGCATGTCGGATTCTCCAAGAATCTCTCCTAAATTGTAAAACTTTTAAATTTAATTACCTAAACTACTATATAGATCCCTTATGAGGAACTTTGAAATTTTTATAGGATTGAAACCAAATGAGAACCATCCAATGGGTGTGTCACTTATTTTCCCTTGATGTCGAATGTGATTAAATAGCTAAAACATTGCTAAGTGTGTTTGGCCAAACTTAAAATAGGAATAATTAAATGATGGTAATCGAGTTGATTGAATTACTTTGGGGAATGTATCCTTACTTGAATCTTGTTAAATTTAAATGTATAAATTTTTAATAAATATGGTTTTGATCGAGATAAAAGACTCTCCTAATTTTAACGTGGAATGTTTCCCACGTAACTAGATACCCCTCTAAGGTATGATGGATTATTTATTTAGATGGAATGACTAGATGAACTTAATAAATGGTAATTGTTATGGACACAAACTCGGCCCTTATTATTTATGATTAATGTAATTTATAGATTAAGTTAAATGAATCTTAATGAATGGATAGATGTCATGTATACTTTCATGGACCCTTGTATCACTGGGAAGTGATTTGATTAAATGTTTGGTTTGGTGATGAATTGTGATTTGTAGTGGTATTTTCCATAGACTAAGTTTATTTATTTAATATAGTGGTTCTTTTTATCTTTCTTATTCCTTTAATGAAATTTGGTTTCCTTATAAATATCTCCTTGGATAGACGTATGGGTTAAATGGAATTATATTAACCCTTGGGTGATAACAAGATTCCTAATATGTAATGCCTTAAAGGGGATCATAGGTTGAATGATCATTAATATTCCTTGAGAAATACTAGGATTCCGATTACAGAATTACTTGGATGGGCTCATAGGTGGATTGAGATTACATATGTACCATGAGCGATACATTGATTCCTGATATGAAATTCCATGGGCAGCCTCAGTGGTTAAATGATTTATAACATACCTTGAATGGTACTTGTATTCCTTATACAGAATTCCTTGTATGGGATCATAGGTTGCATGACGTGATATGAGTGATACTTGGACTCCTGATATGGATTTCCATGGATGGTCTTATAGGTTAAATGAGATTATGTTATGCCTTGGGTGACAGTTGGATTCTGGTGCAGAATGCATTGGGCAGGCTCACAGGTCATATGATATTACATTATCCTTGATTGCTAATTAGTTTACCCTTGTTTACTAAACCTTTAATGTTACAAAACATGTAGGGGATTTTATGATCTCCATTATATAGGGATTCCATTGGTTATCCATGGTTCTCGAAAGACTAGTATTGTACGTGGAAAATTGGGTTTATTTTCCAGGGGTCCTATATTTCTGCTTTACTATTCTTGTGTAAATAGATATTCATCAAAGGCCAGAGTAGGTATAGTCGATCAGGCAACCATGAGGGACCCAATCCCAACATGGTCTACTTTTATTTATTTCATCACGCTGCTTATTTATTATACATGTATGCTGCTTATTTTATTTTTATGGAATGGACATGCATTAGACATCATTGGTGGTGGCCTACTAAGTTTTACTCACACCCTATTCGGGCCACCATTTGGTACCCAGAAAGACCTATTGGTTGTAGGATAAGCTCTTGGATTGTTCTTTATTTCTATTTCTCCTTATGAACTAGAAATTGACATGGATATGGGGGTCAATCATGCACTTGGGCTACCATCTGGAGATGGTTATTTTATTTATTAATGTTCTTGTTAACCTATACTTGTTTTATATGTTATATATTGCATGACTATTGTGGTACAGTATATCTTGTTCATTCATGATTATTTATTCATTTATTATTTATTGTCAGTTGTTATTATATTTTTTTTCTTTATTCATTATTACTTTTGTTGTATTTAGTAATGACCAAGAGGGTATATTCTTCTAATTGTACCACCTTTAAACCATTGTTTCTAGTTGACAGCCTCTCGAATATGAATAAATTCACTTGAGGCTAGGTAAACAACTATTCTAGATATTATTTATAGATTGATCTTATTTTGGTCATTAAAAGTGGTATTATAACTTTATTTTCCTTTTTCTTCCTATTTTGGGATGGTATATATGAGAAGAGGAACATTTTAGCACTTGGTAAATAGTTTTTGTTTGGGTTTAGCCAACCCATGCATAGGGAAAGGATCAAGTTTCCATGGATGATATTTTTTCTTGTTATTTTAGTTTATTATTATTTCACCTTGATTGATTGATGTATTTCCACAGCATACTGGTTTGTAGATTTATGAGACTTACCACTTGGCCTGATATGGTAAGAGATGTGGTGTGTTCATACATCACTTTATGCACTTGAGGATTCACATGTAATGCATATTCCAATCTATATAGGTTCCATTTCTTGACTTCCTTATACTTTATATATGTTCCTTATTTGATTTATCAGCATGCTTACCTGTATGAAATGTTTCTATGATTTCTTATTTATGTGTGTGTAATTCCTTTCTTATATGATAGCATGATTTGTTATAATCATGATACATGATTGTTTATTAAAGTTTCTGTATCAATCTAAATGGTGTTTTCTCATATAGCTTGATGGTGGAACCATAATTAACCAATTATGACATGATTGAGCCATAGACCATTGGTTGCATGGGATGAAACATTTATGGTTTTTATTAAATGGGTTTTGATAATAATTTATAAAGTGTATTGGACTTTATAAATTGGGAAGGGTAATTCATAGAATCAATCCATCATATATATGAACTTGTTATATTCTGAAATAAAAGGTAAAAACTTGGTTGCAGCTATATGAATAATAGTTGTAACTTATAAATTAAAGTACCTTTATAACATGGGAATGGTAATTCATCTAAATGAACCATAATTATTATATATGTACTCTACATTATAATTTTTATAGAAAAATGGTTACTAAAAATGAAGTGTTATTTATAATTATAAAGGCTTGTGCATCAATGAATTGGGCATAACAACATGTGTGTCTAAATTTCTAAATGCACAACTGGACCAAATTAGGTCAGTTGGGGCATGTTTATTGTGAAATAAACCCATTAAGGGTGTGCTAAATATTTATAATTTAACTATTATGGGTTGCTCTTAAATGGATCTAGGTTGGAATGATGGTACCCTAGTATGTCACCTTTATCTTTTATGATTTAATTCTTGACCCTGTGGGGGTATATTAATTCTATGCGAGATGGTTATTTAAAGTTCCAATTTCCACTTATATGGGTTGCATATAAATTTATGGTGTAATATTAATGATCCAATCCCATTTAATTAATAAAGAAATTTTATTTTCTTTTGATATTTATTATTATGAGGTATTCCTTAATTAAAATTCCAATTACAACCTAAAGTGTTTTTCCTTTATAGCTTGCAATTTAAATTTTCCTTAATGAATCCTATTGAGATAATTTCTTGGTTAAATAAATAAAAATTAAATGTTTAAAAGTAAAGCATGAAATAATTTTCATAATGATATATGATGTAAGATAAATAAAGATCTTAGTACAGTTTTTATTTGAAATTGGTACTTGATCTCCCATACATGTGATATACCTTAGATGTTATGGTAAGAAAGCATCGACTAAATTCCCTAATCTAGGAACCTTAATGAGGTGTTCTTAGTTCAAACATTTAGTAAGGGTGGTTAAATAAAGTTACCTTGTATGAAAATATGGATGTTTCCCATAGGTCTTAGTCAACCTTTTTCTTTTATAGTGAGCTTATAGTTTAGTTTCGCAATCCTAATGACCTTATCTGCATGACCTAGTTACAAGGTCGATGTGTTATGCTTTAGTAAGGGGATATCCTGGTTAAGGTATTATCCTTGGAGGTAAAATTAGCATCAGTAAAATATTTCTTTCAGTTTTTAGATGTGAGGTGTCATTCAAGTACTGTTTGAGTTAGCTAAGACTCTTAGTTTACATAAAGACCCCTGGGTAAGGTGGGTGGTTGTGTGCTATTTGATCTTTGTTGGAATCATGAGAATCATGTAATAATCCAGTTCACTGGGTTAGACATATATCAGGCATGTTGAGCCATTTTTTTGGTCGTGTGACATTTTTTCTCTTCTAATGGAGTATAACTTGAGAGTCATCGGCCTATTAATAGTTGTATGGATAACAATAATATGATTCGATCCATGTATATGCTATCATATTCTACGAAGGTGTAGCTTATATTGTGTTGTTTTTATATCATTTTATCATGTATTTTTACATGTTATTCCCATTGAGTTAAGAAGTGATGTGTTAAATCATATACTATTTGAGTGACAAGGTTGTGCAATCCTTTAAATCATGTGGTTTCACGATTACATGGAAAGAGTCATGAGTACATAAATTCTATATTTAGATTTCATCTCAAGAGTAGAGTTACTTGAGAATTAAATAAGTTGAGTTATCCGACTATTGAGGAATAATGTTAGATAAATGAGTCTTTGATGTAACACTGCTGATCAGATTTGGTTTTGAATTTTAAGTCTAATCTAGAATTCTTTTAAGTATCTAGTTTTTATTTTCTATTCATTGTAACTTTGTATAACTATGTTGGACACATCCATAAAATATGTTTGGTGGTTCATAGAGTGTGTACCATGGGATGAGTTCTCATTCCCAAAAAGAGATGACTAGGATACTACTAAGTTAGGGAGAATTGAATTGATCACGGTTAATTATGTCCTTCTAATTAGAGGGAGAATAACCATGAAAGACTAGCTGGAAATGGTCTAAATAGTTTCTAGAAACCTGTGACGTTAGTAAGTTTGATCCTTTTATTCTTTAATACAGTGTTCTTTTTAAAACTTGGTTATGTTTTAGAATGATTCAGGTTTGGAATTTAGTGATTATATTGGATGATCATAGGTACCTTGGGTTTTAAGGTTACATGATCAAGTTTTTGTATTAAAACATCATTTGTTAAGCTATGAGTCTCTTAAATGGGTCGGTCTATAGTGGATTGACTGATATTTTGCTGATTAAATTTTGAAGGTGAAATGAGACTACCTTGTCAAATTTGTTTTAAACATGACTCGTTCGTTTAAGGGTATGGCCCTTAAAACTATACCATAAGGGTACGAATGTGGTTTTAGGGTGTTTTGAGGTGGTTGAACCATAGTGTAACCCAATCAGATATCAGTGATAGAAATGGTTCCATGGATTGTTTTAAGGCAAGCATGTATTTTTTTGATGGAGTATGTCTTGGGAGATATATACATGCTTATCTATGGTAATCCTCGATAATTTCTTGGTGTACTCCTGGTTCATAGATGATCATGACCCCTATCTTGATATTTTCCTAAGCTATACATAAATCTAATCAAATTACTTTCTAATTTTATGGATGGACCCTCATGTGAGAAGATTCTATCTTGGATCAATCATTATATGTTTGTTTTAGTTTTGAGATCCATGGGGAATGGAATCAAATACTACCAGACTACTTGGAAAATTCTAGGGAATGGACTAGTTTTTTATTCTTGACCTTGGTCATGGGACTGGATCTATATATAGTCATGATTGTCCTAAGTGACACTTGGATTCCTAAGTAATAATTCATTGCATTGACTCATAGAAATTGGTCAATTCATTGAATTAAAATCCATTTGAGATACCACTTTGGGGTTCAGTTAGTGGTTATAATGTGTGGAAGACTTGGATATATAGAAACGTTTCATTTGTAAACTTTGGAATATTGACTACTTTGGATGATCTCCTTGGAGTCCTTTAGTTAATATCATGGTTACTCAAGACATACGATCAGGCTTGGTTGATAGTTAGATTATGATGATTTGTGGATACTAGATTGAGAATGTGTTACTGCTTGTTTTATATCATGAAAACGGTTTTTAACAAAGAATGGTTTGGCTTGAAGATTTCATCGAAAGTCAAGAATGAACTTTGGTGAGCATGATCAAAATGATTCTCATTGTGTCATGGTTAAAGGTGTAAGAATCTGGTTTTGATAATGCATCATCTCTTAAATATTATATTTTAAAATATATTTTTATGGAAGTATATCAGCTTGCATTTTCTTGTTTGGGAGATTTTATTCAGGTGAGGAACCACATCAAGCACATCATCAGTTGAGATAAGTACTATGTAAGAATCGTCTGATGATTTTCAAGTAAATTTTGGCATGACTAGTTAAATTATAGTCAATTGAGATTCAACCATTTTAATATAATCAAGGACCAATATTAGATTCCTCATGTGTGACCGGGTTTTGTGAGTTGAGAATCGTTCTAGGAACATCATTAGGATGTTGGTTCCATGTTTCAATAGATAATTCTAATGGTGGGAATGTCATAGATTGTAATTGTCCATGAAAATCTAGATTTAGTGGTGAGGAGATCCATAGTCCAAATGAGGAAAGATATGATGAAATGATCATGTATTAGGTTATATAGAATTAGATAAGCATCATATTAGTTTTCTTTTGGTATTTATGAGCATTGGATTGAGTTTTTGTGGCTTAAGTACCGCGTGTTTAAAGTAGTGCTTGCAGGTGTATTGGGCGTGGGAAATGTAACATGGTTGTTTGAGCTAAAATTCATAACCCAAGTAGGTTAGGTGAGGTTTTTTTAAGGCTTATTAATTATAAGAAGTTCTATGTTGGGGAGTTTTAACATCACGTGTTTTGGAATGAGTTGAAAATCCCAAGAGAATTTGAAATTTTCATTTGGTGGATGGGTCGAATCTTAAATTGAACTTTGGAATGTAACTCTGAGATTTGTAGAACATAAAATTGTTTTTTATGAGGTTTAAGCCCCAGGATATGTCTTGGGATTTCAGATGAGTTTCATAATCCTCAAGCTCTGAAAAATCATTTTTAGGAGAAGCAAAAAGGGTCACGTGGTTTGTTAAAAGTTGTTAGACCCTCCAAGGGAAACTATGTAGCCCCATAGGGGTGCCACGTGGTTTCTCAAACCATACACTTGAGGTTACATGGTATAATACCTCTAAATTTTATTTTAGAGTTAAAACGTATGACTTGTGCATGGTTTTTCTAAATGTGTGCTTAGTCATGTGGGGTGTGGAGGTAAGCCAGTGCTAAGGGCACGGTTTTTTCATGGTTTAAAAAACCATGTTCATTAACCATCTGGGATGAGGGTGTCTTGGGTAGAGAAATCATACAGTTTGTATAACTATGTGGCCTAATAAATCACCTCTTAAAAAGGGTAAAATTATCATTTTTTTCCTCTACCCTTATATGGGTTTTTCCCAATTTTCTTCCCCAATTAAGCTAGGAGGTCTCTCAGATGTGCTCTCCTATTCCTCCTCTCCCTTTGGTGGTTTATCCTTCATTATTAATCCAAATAAGTCATTGTAGGTTTCATTAGAAGTGTAGAGGTAAGGCTAATACTCCTCTTACCTCCCTTGTTTGTTTTATTTCCCATAAGTAATGTTAATCCTCTGTGAGCTCATTTTTCTTATTTTTAGGTAATTTGTTGATTATATTGTTTCCTATCATTAGAGATTGAATCAAATATCTATAATGGAAAATTGAATCATCATAATCATGATATAGGTGGTCTATGTTTTATCCCTTAAAGTCTCTTCATTTTATAAAATGTTATCGTTGTGTCATGCATCGGATTCTCCAAGCGTCACTCCTAAATTTCATAACTCTTAAATTTAATTTCCCAGACTACTATATAGATCCCTTATGGGTCCCTTGGACATTGTTAGAGGATGAGACCTAAATTTGAACCACCCAATAGTTATTTCACTTTTATTCCCTTGATGATGAATGTGAGTAAATATCCAAAACAATGCTAAGGGTGTTTATCCTATCTTAAAACAAGAATCGTTAAATGATGGTAATCGAGTTGATTGAATTTCTTTTGGGAATATATCATTATGTGGACTGTGTTAAATTGTGATGTATTCATTTAAAATAAATAGGGGTTTGAGTGATATAAAAGACAAACCTAATTAAGTTTTTATTATTCCCATGTAACTAGATAACCCTCTAAGGTATGTTGGATTATTTATTTAGAATTGTATGAACTTCATTAAATGTAAGTGTTATGGACACACACTTGGCCCTTATAATTTATGATTAAAGTAATTAGTTTAGTAAGTTAAATGAATATTTATAAATGGATAGATAGAATTTATACTTTCATGGACCCTTGTATCACTAGGAAACACAACTAGAAAATTCACCTATGACCATTGTTTGTAATCATGGTCATAGGTCAAAAAACTGTGGCAATAGTCTATTTCCATAGTTCTCAAAACCATGGTGTCAAGATCCATTACAATAGGTCTTCTCAATTTTTATGGTTTAAACCATGGAAATAGTTCATGTATAGCCATAGTTTAAATCTTGTCAATTAATAGCTACATCTATGGTTTAACCATGGAAATTGGAGCCTAAGAACACGGTTAAAATTGTGGAAGTAGTTAATCTATAACCACAATTTAAACCATGGAAATTGTAAGTTGCATACATAATTTAACCATAGAAATTTCACCTTAAGACCATGTTAAAACCCTAGAAGTGGATAATATATAGTCATGTTTTAAAACCATGTAAATTTTATACTACAGCCACAGTTTAAAATCATGGTAATTGGAGGCTACTTACATGGTTTTAACCATGTTTGTATCATCCATATGCCATAAAAAATTCAACTACTATAGGTTTTAGCAGCACATAGAATAATTTCATCAGTGAGTTATAGGAATTACATAATAAGAAATTTACCTATAACTCTTATTATGTTAATATATATTTCATAACTCCATCATTCAATGACTTTCACTAAAGCATTCAAGATATAATATACTAACACACCAACAAATAATAAAATAGTCAAACTAAACTTAAAGGTAAGTCATACATACCAATATATAAGCAACACAACTAAATCACTTCAAATAATTCATGATATTAAATGTTTTAAAATATTTTATCATGCACAAACATGTTGAAGGATGCGTGTATAGAATCATCATAGTTTTCTCTAAGGTGAAGGATGAGATAATATTACTCCATATATTTTTCTTTCTATTGGTTTCATAATCTCCTTTTTTTCAATATTTATAGATAGATTTCAATATGGAAAATAATAATTCAAGAAAATACATATATATTCTTTCATTAAATCCCCAAGAAAATATATTTAACAACATATATGGATATATTACATCTTATGTCCTCCATGGTTGTATATTTAACCATCCATATATCATAGATATTTCTAAATATACCAGAACTTTATTTTTTAATCAATTATTTCCAAATGTGGTTTCTTTTTTACCACATTATTTATTCATGAACAGGCATCTCCATGAAGAAATACTTTGAGAATCTCTAAATCCCTTCTGTAACAATTGGGCCCCACTAACAGCGCAGACATCCCGCCTTAACATGGTCATCGAGTCCTTGCCCGATAGGTACTACCATTTTCCCCCTAGACGCGTGGTCCCCACCCTGGGGCCCACCCACATGCCCGAATGGGTCATCTGACTAATGATTGTCTCCACAGGCCAACACATGTCCTTTCCAGTGTGCTTTGTCCTCACACAAACACACCTTAGGAAACTTTTCAGAAGGTCACCCATCCTGATCACTACTCCAGGTCAAGCATGCTTAAATGTGGATTTCTAATCAGGTAGGCTCCCAAAAAGGGAAGGTGAACCTTAATGACATGAGTCATATCATTTAGTCATTTAACTCTTTATCATTCTAGGGTGTTATATTCACCCCCCCCCCCCCTAGAGCACAACATCCTCATTGTGGACTCTACATATCGACCTAGGTAGTGCATTGCACTTAAGGATGGGTACCACCTCTGATACCAAATGTAACAACTGGGCCCTGCTGACAGCATAGACGCCCCGCCTTAACATGGTCATTGGGTCCTCGCTCAGCTGGTACCACCATTTGCCGTGAAGACACGTGGTCCCCACTCTAGCGCCCACCCACATGCCTGAACGGGTCATCAGACTAATGATTGTCCCCAAAGGCCAACACATGTTCTTTCTAATGTTCTTTTTCATCACTCACACACACCCTAGGAAACTTCTTAGAAGGTCACCCATCCCGATCACTACTCTAGGCCAAGAACTCTTAATTTTGGAGTTCTAATCAGGTAGGCTCCTGAAAAGGAAGGTGCACCTTGTTAACATGAGTCATATAATTTAGTCATTTAACTCTTTATCGTTATGGGTTTTTGTACCTTGAGGTTCCATTTATTAAATGCATAACCTGATTCCATTTTGAATTATCTAGATGTTATAGATTTAAAAACACTGGATGAATGGATTTTACTTGACTTGTCATTTTTCCTCTCTTGAGGTTTATAAAAACTTTCATACAATTAAAAAATAGATTTGGATCAAGGATCTATTTTAAAATTTATGAATAGATATATTTTAGTATGAATTTATAGGATGTTTCTCAAATTCCCCATGAAGAAATTTTTTTTAAGGATAGCTTCACAATTTTTACAATGGATCCATGATTTACTGATTTAAACACCTATTTCATATAAATTATATTTTTATTTAGATTCTGATTTGTTTAATAAAATTAACATATAAACTATTTGTTCATTATAGTCTAAAATTATTAAAAATATTACCATATAAGATAAAACAATTCAATAATATTAACATATAAAATCATATTTTCATTAATAGATTTAATATTGAATCACTAAAATAGAAATAACTAAACAAAAATAAAGACTAAAAGGAATATATTAGAAGGATTTTTTAATAAATAAGTAAATGATAGATAAAACAAATTATTATATATCGTTAAGTAAAATGATGTCATTTATGTAGTACTTGAGTCAATTTTTCAGGATCTTACATTACAAGAAGCACCATGTAAGGAAACCAACAGTAATGTTAGATTGAATGGATACTCATATTCTGGATGTAGGTGGCTGAAATTAGTTAATAATATTCACTCTTATAAGTAGATCCCCATTATTACACTTGTGAATGGAAGCAATTCATCCTCAATCATACAATGAAATTAAGAAAAAAGTGCATATAAAATAAAATATAAGAACTATTTTATATGAATTAACACTAAAGAATTATAAAAAATTTTAAATACATATGAAATGATCAACTACTAAAACTTAAACACCATATTGAAAAAAGAAAGAAAAAACAATAGAATCACATTACACCAATAAAGGGAACCTAGACACAGACCTGAAATAAGGATGGTGGATAAAATAGGTTCTCCTTGCGAGGTGTTAAGTTCATCATCATTAACATCATCAAAGAACTCAAGTTATAATGAGGTTGAGAGGGTGTCTTGCTGGATGCAGTAGCAGTATCCATCTCCCATATATGGATCTTGAAACCAAAGATATGTATGATTTGACACCATTTTAGGAAACTATTAGATCAATGTCCTAATTTGGGTTCTAATAAACTCTATAAATTATTCTGATGATGATCAAAAACACCCACCTACATATGGGAGGTGGTGCATACAATTTTATAAATGGTTTGGTTCCTCAAATTTAGGAGATACTTCCACTTACATTTATTTATAGTTGTTTTTTAAACATTTTTTATGTGGATAATATTGTGAATATTTGGTTAATGGAAGCCATTAATTTGGTCTAATATTTTCCATAAGTAAGATTTAATCCCAAATATGGAATTTTAAAAATACTAAAATCACAAAACTGAGTTGTAAAAAAACACTATTTTGTGAATATTTATGTAGATAATCAACCATGCTAAATAATACCCATGATAATCAATATATATTTTCTCAATTGGTAAGTTATTTTGGGTATTGATATAAAAAGATAAGAATTAAGAAGATTTAAGATAATGGTGAATAAGATCCCATGAAATCATGGTTAAAGATGAGAACGAGGAAGATTAATGTCATTACACCACATTATATGAGAACAACATGATGACCGTGAAATGATTACATCAAGGATATATTAAATAAATAATAAATTGTATAGTTTCGAGTTTTGAAATGACTAGGATTGAACAAGAATTATATTTGATGTAAAAAAGTGCATGAGCTTACATAGATATTATGAAGGTGCTGGTTGCAAAATTAAAAACCATCTTAAGATGAAAAGCACACATGTGAAGGCATTTTATAATATAGAGCTTATTAAGGTTCATCATGTAATAAATTGAATGAATAAATATGAACATGGGGTGATTGTTAAAGTATGGTGGAGTATACACTTTGAGATTAATCTACAATTTATAAAGTATCATGGATATAGAATTTGAGGATTACACATCATTGCAAGGAGATTACACATGAATATGGATTTTCACTTATACTTATAGGAGGTGAATAGGCAATTCCATTTGTGATGACACTGTTTATGTAAAAGGTTGGTTGATTTGACTTAAAGGATAATGTTATTAATTTTTCATGACATGAAAATATTTATTAAAGAGTAAAATTCCATGGGTGTAATCCATATTATTATGGATGAATATGTGAAAGTGAAAGAAGATTCTTTCTATATCCTGATAAAAAAAGGTTCACTTGGTGTTAAGGATAATTTTTTACAAGAGTTGTACTTTCATGAAGGAAGAGGATGCCATCTTGAGGTGTTATGAGTTCAACCTGATGAAAAAGAACTGCATATGTGAAGATGCATGGATGATAATGATTAACATGCATTTGAGGTTCCTAATATATGTTGAATATATGTAATTTTCTTTGTAAATTATATGGATATGTTTAGAGCACAATGAATATAGTTGTTTCAAAAACTCATATGTTCTGTAGTGGTAGTTTAAAATTATAGTAGAAAGATTGAATTTTTTGAGCATTATGGAGATTGATCTAAATTTTCTTTAAATCTAATTAAATGAAGTGACAAAAGTAAGAAAATTGCAGTAGAAACAAAGTAACAATTTAGATTGAAACACAATCCAAATAGTATATAAATTGAATATGGAGAAAGAAAAATATGCAAAGAATGGAATGTAACAAAGTAATGGGGTTCCTATTACATTATATAATAAAAAAATTATTAAACAAATGATATTCAAGCTCCTATAATTGAAACTAATTTTATTTTAACCCAAATAAAAAAAGGATCAATACCTTAATCCAACAATAATAATTTCTTGGATTGAACCTCCTGGATCTAAGATATTAAAATAGAAATAACTTGTCTTAAGGTTTCTTGAATCAAAATATTGTAAGATCAAGCTCTTACCCCCAGTGATTATTTAATAAAATATTTACATCACAATCTAATACCCTAAAAATTCATTGATCATGATATATTTTAAGTAATAAAAATGATTACAGTAGAAATATAATAGATATTTTACAAAAAACTCACCGATACAAAACCATTAAGGCCAAACTAAAAGAATAAACAAATATAAGCACTCTCAATCATAGAGATAATGATCTATAGTTCATCAGTACATTAACACTCTAGCATTGAGCCTTGGTATTCTATATATATGTGTTTTTTGTAATTAAATTTCTTAGAATTTTCAAATGCTGGTTTTCACCAATAAAGGGGTTAATATACAAAAACAAAATCATGCAATAATAAAATAGTGTACTTGAAACTACCCTCACAAAATACACACTCTAATGTGAACCAAAATTATTATATCAGTGAAAACCAAAAAAATGATAACTGACTTGAACGAATCCTTTTACTTATATTTTTTCATCACAATAAACTTTTCAACCAATTAGGTACACAAAAAACACATAGTAACATGGATTAAACCATCATTGTAAAAAATAGAAATTGAGTTAAAATTACATCTATTATTAAAGATTAAAATTTTTCAGTACACTATGATAAAAAAAATCAGTCAATTAATAACAATGTTGAAGAAAGCTGAGTCACCTAAGATTGGTTTATAAGAAAACATAGTTTTAAAACTACTTATAACACTCATATTATAGTTTCTAAAAACTTCTTATATCACCATAAAAGTTATTACTTTTTTGTTAATATAAAACAATTTATTATTCAAAACAAACCCACTTGAATGAATAACATAAACCTTAAACCCATCAAATTCATATATAATGAATCATACTCAACAAATTACATGTGATTTGTCTGGATAATCAGATAATAATTTCAAGAATTAAACTCTAAAAAATAATAATTCATAAAAATATAGCAATTCGACACAAAGAAATGACCTTGAAAAAATGTATTTGAATTTCATCAAAATAAATTTGATACCATACACAAATCATATTGGATTCAGTATCGATAATCAACTGTGGTCTATGATAACATAAAATATCTACTCTAAATGAAGTTGCATGTAACACTAAATATGTAGGGAAAATAGGTGATCTATTTTATAGGAGTGCTTGTGAGTATTTTCACATGTTGGGAGAAATATGTTACCTTTTAAAATAAAGTATTATTCAGAATAATAATATGTAGTGTCTGGTCTACTTGGGTCTTTTAAGAAGCGAGTGTTTTAAATGCTTATAAAATAAGTGATGATGAAAAACTATCAGGTGATTGGTAAAAATCGTTCAATATGTTAATGTAATAGGAATTACATGTAGGTGGTTGGTTAAAATCGTTTAATTATGTTTAAATATGAATTTTTAGTGAAATTAAGAGTAGGTTTAAATTAAAATATTCAAAATATATATAAGATTATAAATGTACATAATATATATAAGAATATAAATATAAAAATATCATAATATATATTTCAAGATGTATATTCAGAATATATATATATATATATTATACATAAAAACCTATAAGGGTGGATAGGAATCCCAGTCATGTTCTTATCATCCAAAAAAGATTTTCCCAGCCTTTAACTCTAGCATTCAATAAATTTTCAAAACCTAATTTTAGTCCCAATACTAAAAACCAAATAATGAAAAATGAGAGTATATATGGATAATACATAGGATTTATTTTATGTAACTTATTGAAAAATAGTTTTAATTCATATCACTAGATTTATTCAATGAAAATATTTCCATATTTCTTATAGAAAAAGTATTCTTTTTTAATATTTATTTATGAGGATCTCATTTAAGAATTATATTATCAAATGTATCCTTAAAAAGTGTTACTTATAATGAAACACAAACATTCTCAACCTCATGTGGAGTTTCGAATCATCCCAAATTATTAAAATCCACCCACGAAGGACAAACTGAGTAGACACATAATACTAATCACCAAAACCTTAACATGAAGAAAAATACATTCAGTTTGGTTGGTGAGACATGAAAAGTTCAAATCAAAATGATGATATTACCTATCATGAAATAGGTAGATTATTTTTAATCTGATGCTCTAATATTTTTTATATAAAAAGCAAACATTAAGGATTTAATGGATTGTGTGGCTACAACAAACTAATAAAAAATGTTTTAACAAAATATAAATAATATTTCGAGAACATAACACTTGGGATGATATATAAAAATATAAAATGGGATTTTTTCTATTTTTGACTAAACACTTACACTTAGGCTACATTTGAAAACAATTATTGGAAAGTGTTGGAGATTATCCAACACATGGGAAATGGAAGATTATCAAGAACATAAAATCATGTATAGTTGAAATATAGAAGTTATGAAAGGAAATATATTGAGACAATAAATATATAAACCCACTTGAATATATACCTTCTCATATTGATCATAGTAGTTTATCAAGAACACGCCAGCTTGAATATATAAATAAAATAAAAATAGTAGTTTTGAAATAATATATATATCTTCTTGCATTGATCATAGTAATTTATCATGAACCCACCTACTTGAATATATAAATAACATAAAATCGTGGTTTTAAACATGTTTTATTTATCAATAATAGATAACTTCCTAAAAAATAGTACTTTACCAAGCACATACCAATCCGAAAAATAGAATTTATACAAGGAAATATATTGAGATATAACTGATACACCCGCTTGAATATATACCTACTTGGATCAATCATAGTAGTTTATCAAGAATATGCCTGCTTGAATATATAAATAACCTAAAAATAGTATTTTTTCAAGAAAATATATACCTAATTTCATATCTTAGAGTACTTTATCAAGAAAATACCTGGTTGAATATATAAATAACATAAAATATGGGTTTTTCAACATGTATTATTTAAATAAGTGGTAGAAAATGATTTTTTACAACATGATTTACTTATAAAAAATCACTTATCATATGTGATATGTTTTATAGATAGTTTTAAATGATTTTTATCAAATATTCTAGGGTGAGATAGAAATATTATAGTAGTTTCTAAAATTTTTAGTATACTTGTAATCTCTAGGTAATATCAGTACTATTGCAATGTAGACATGATTATAATGTAAAATATAATACAAAAAAATGGTATCCACCACTATAAAGTTACATAAATATAAAAATGGAAGCATAAGAAGTATAACCAAGTCCTACAAAATAAACTCCCATAATAATAACAAAATATCAGAATTTTTTTCCAATTAACTAAAAAGGAAAAAAAATAATTTCATCTGCTGACCTTCATGTCAAGGGTGAATGTAAAACGAATCTAACCTTAAAATAACATGAATCTATACATAAAAATTTTCTTTAACCACCTTTATATAATAAAATATCATTACATTATTCTAGAATAGAATATGATTTCATAGGAAAATTCCTTGGAAAATGGTTAATCAATGAAAATAATATTAAACCAAAAATAATTCAGCCTGTGAAAGTATCCATTATTAACACATAACATATCTAAAAAATATTGAAAGATATATAAATTTAGAATAAATAATAAACAAAATGAAAATTCTATAATGGTCATAAAAAAGATATTCTTTTCTATTAAAAATAATTAATCCTCAATAATTATTCATGAATAAAATAACACCTCATTGTCTTACAAAATCCTTCTTCGGATTTTGAATTTCATGTAACATTTTCATGTATCCTGGTAAATGAAAAAACACTGTAAAAAATAGTAAATCATTAGATCTCAAAAAGTAAAATTTTATACCATGGAAAATAAATATTATAATATCACTTAGTGTAAAACATAGCTATTAAAAATACTTTGAAAACTATCAACAATGCATGAAAAATATCTTATAACAAGAAATAATTTATTTATACATTATATTTATAGTCTTTTATGACAAGAAAAAATTAATTGTACTTATTGAAAATTGTATAAGAACTTTGAGAGGACCAGTTTTGGATATACCGAACACTGAGAGGGGGTGAATCGGTGTTGGGGAATTTTTAAACCAATTCCAAATTTTATCCCTGTACCTCTTGACCTATTAGGATCTTCATTCTCTTATTCTCTTTTCCCTGTCTCATGCAATAATAGAAAGCAGTAAAAATATGCACACGATATTTTTACAAGGTTCACCACTCAATAAGAGTTGTTACATCCTTGCCATGCATGGGTATGACCAGTGCATGGATTATCCACTATAATGTGATATTATTTTACAATAGAGTGGCTAGGAAAACAATCCTCTAGCCAGTGTGAGTCCCTACACTTTGGAGGGGGTGGGAAACAATCCTCTTCCCTGGACTGGTGATGGTCTAGTCCAACTTGCAGCCACTAGATGGTTCTTTATACTACCTATAGAGACAGTCTTATTCCTTCTTGATAAGGTAGGATCTGCTCTTGGTATTATTTATTGCTCTTCACTTGATTACTTACAAAGCAGTAGGAAAGCAATTCTTCCTTCTTTCCTTCTATCCCTTTTCTAGTGCAACACCAACTACACTAGACTTCTTCTTTCTTATTCTTATTGCAACAACCAACTGCACTAAAACTTCTTCTATCTTCTTGGATAGAATCACATATACCAATGTGATTAATCAGGAATTGAATATTGGTTCACTTGGAATCCTTTGAATCTAACTGCCCTAAATAATTTTCAGCATTCAATTGGGCATACTCTGTTATTATTCTTCTTCACTCCTTTTTCTCTGACACGGTAGAATGTGGAATGGTACTGCAGTGTCTTAATCTCTTTCTTCAGTTATAAATACCAACACGTAAGTGTGCCAGTATACTACCTTCTTCCTTTGTGCATATGTGAGTTTTATTGCACGTCTAGTTCTTCTTTACTTCACAAATTACAACGAGAGTGATAAACACTAGTCGTGTGGGTGTGGTTCAACTTCTCTTTGTGAAACCGAATAGTTCACAGTTCTTTCTTCTTCACAAAGTAGCTTTGAGAGTGTTATGCACCTATTAAATGCTCGCGGGACCCCTAAATTTTTCCCGCACACTTCTAGGTGGCTTGCGCGTAAAATCTAAACCTTGCACGTAAAAACACCTCTTGGTGCGAAAAATCCTTTTCGCGCAACTCTTCTTTTTCACACAGAACTTCCTTTTTTTGCGCAGCACTTCCTTTTTCATGCAGTACTTCTTATTTTCACGCAATACTCTATACATCAAATTTTCCGCGCTTCAGATCTTGGGATTTGTCTAAGTGTCGAGTCTCTCTAAATGAGAGGGGTCCACTTCATATTTATAGGCATTTTTGACCCTGCGCGTAAAACACCTTCCTGCGTGTAAAACTCTTTCCAGCGTGTAAAACTGTCTCTCACATCTTTAATTATGCGCACCTTCCTTTATTTTCACGCACCACTTGGATTTTTTGCACACCACATGACTTTTCCATTTTTCATCATTTTAAGCATGAAGCACCAATTGCACGCAAAATTCCACACTGCGTTCCATATTGCGCGCAAACCCAGCCTTTCACGCAACATCTTATTTCGCACAATGATCCAATTTTTCGCGCACATCATGCCTTTTCCAATTTTTGAGCTTCTAATCACGAAACACCTCTTGCATGAAAAATTCATTCTTCTATTTCGTGCACCACTCCAATATTTCATGAAACCATTATTTTTCGCACATCCCGCTGATATTTCGCTCATCCATATCCTATTTCGCACATCTCACTGTTATTTCGTGTATCCCACTGATGTTTCACGCATCCCGCTACTATTTCGCGCACCGCATTATTTTTTCGCGCAACTTTCCTAAATTTCTGCGCACTCCATTCCTTTTCCATTTTTCAATGTTCTGACCTTAAATTATGCCTTGAATGTGAAAATATAAACCATCTTCAATCTTGCGTGCAACATCCATTTCCAAAAACACATCTTCATCTCCCTATTTTCAAGCCCTAAAATTTGGAAAACACTGGAAAATGGCACCACCTTAAACTGTGTTTTTGTTCCGCCTCCAGATTGTCCATTGCTTTTTCATTTCTCTCTTCACTTTTCCCATAACCATTCTTTAGGTTTTATCACGAATTCCACTATCATGATATATATCCTTTGATAGACCAGATCTAGCATCGTCAGAATTACAATGGGAAGTACTGAATTTTCCCTATCTTTCAGCAGCATCACTGTAGAGACCCAATCTTGACATACATAGACATTAAATTACTTTTTTGGAATACTTAATACATAAAAAAAACAAACACACAAGGACCGTAATATTTTAATGTCTTTGAAAACTCAGAAAAATAATCTTTTAATCATGGTGAAAGATCTTCAACATCTCCCATAAAGATCTTCCCCTTTTTTTTCTTACCTAAAACCTTTCTTTATATCCTGGGGAAAAGAAAACATATAAAGGGTGAGCTCAAATTCTCAGCAAGGGTAAGCATGGAGAAAATAAAACAAACCATATACATTTGAACTTCAAAACATGAACATAAAGTTTACACATCAAAATCTTGAGTTGTGAAATAAATCTTGGCATTACGTAAGGCATAAGTCATAAAGGAACATAAATCATGATAAAATAGCAAAGGAATAAAACATATAATTGTGTAAAACCATTAAGTACATGATATGATTTCTATAGTAGCCAAGGCATTGCTTCTAAGACCATCTTAGTGGACAAAGTCACTTTCTGAATCAAGTTCACTCCTTGTTCCAGTCTTGTATCACTGAACCGGATTAACTTACTGTTCCAGCCATGTCTATCTCATGAGATATAAATCTTTACCCAATACATTGGAGGGAGATATAGGTCCCACCCATCTCATAATGAAATCATTCTTACTTTTTCCACAACATAAACATAAATCATTCATCATAACCCAAAGAATAAAAATGGGTTTCAAAAACATCATCCCATCATAACATAATCCATATAAAACAAATGGATATCATTTCATCATAAGAAAATTGAAACCATGTAAATCATAGTTACATTATACTTGAAACATAATCATACTAAATAATTTCATCTTAGATGTAAGATAGTTTTGACAAAACACTTGAAATGAATTCTTGAGGAAAATATCCTTTCTTCTTCAAAATCATTTTCTTTTCACAAAATGCCAGGAAATTTTAAAAGAAAAGGATTTTGTTGAAAATAATCATGAAATATTGTGGAGGAATCTTCATTAAAATAAGGCCTTATGAAAACGTAAAAATATGTTCATGCTGTATAAGTTAAAAAAACATTCTCCTCGTACTTTTAACAGAAAAGTCAAAAAGTGCCACGTATGGAAAACAAAAGCAAGATTCCTTCCATAACACAAAGTAAAAGTCAAGAGGGGTAAACATGAGTTTAAACATACATGGAATAATATTAAACACTTTATGAAAACATTTTTATGGACATGGATGAAAAATATAACCCCAGTAAATACTTACGAATAAACAATCTCGGATAAGAACAAGATTGGAATAATTATCCCTTACCTTAGGTCCGATATGCTTCGTACATATCTGAACCTCATGTATAATGATTTAAATAATGTAATTTACTTATTAAATAATCATATTCATCATTATGATATCATATATGGTTTGCTTATGACTTTATATTACCTGTTCTTTTGTAAATTCCATGTTAAAGCAGAGTTTTGGTAAAATCGTTTTATTTATCATACATGTCTGGACTTGTTGTTCTTGATATTATTATTACTTATATAATGATTTACTTAATTCCATAATGTAAATCATGATTTATATATCATATATATTTAGTATATATATATATATAATAGATAGATAAATGAAATGAAATACACCGTTCATGGAGACGGTAGGCCGTACGTACGCATGAACGTTGTTTTCCTTTCCTTATTGAATTGAATGGAAGTAATTAGAAGAAATATATATATACATAAATACAGTAGCTTTATCATTTCATATATTTTATTATTATTCATTATATATACTTTATAATCATTCTTGAATGGTTAACATGGAGAATGAATCTCATCGCGTCGTGGAGACGGTAATCCGTACGTACGCACAAGCGATGATATTGTTCCCATAATTATTGAATTGAATTGGAGTGGATGATATAATATCTCAGAATCAGTATGATGTTATAATAACTATATATGGTTATTCCTTACACCATTATACCCATCCAAGTAATGTGGTGGTGGAAAAACAGATTACACCACGGCGTGGAGACGGTAATCCGTACGTACGCACGCGTGGTGATTTCATTTTCCATAGGATGGATAGAAGGTGAAATGGGGTTGTTTCATATTTATAATAAAATATCATTATATTAGTGATAATTATGTTATTACGTTATAATGAAACAACTAAAGAAGAATAAGTTGAAGAAGAAAGAAAACTTGAAAGAATCGGTAGAAGAGATTACCTCTTCTTCGACGCACCTCTTTTATGCTTCCTCTTAAGGCACTAGAGTTGGTCTTTTGAGGAGACCCGAACCTCTATAATGTTTCTAGGGAAGTTTATAAGGGAACTTTTCAGGTTTTTTCCGAGCTTGAAATCTCAAAATTGTGTAAAGAGAAGAGGGAGGAGGTGCCCTTTTATAAGGGAGGAGAGGGGCACCTTAGGAAAAACTTAAAAAATTATTTTATAATAAAGTCATATTCGATTAATAATAGCTCCAAATTGATTTATTTCGAAGATAAAGTGGGGATGGGTCTAAATCCTCTCAACCAATAGGTTTTAGAAAAGTTTAGATTACTATTTTAACCTTATCGTTTAGATTTAACTCTAAGTTAAATAATTTAACTTTTACCGTGTCTTCTTGTTTTCTTAAACTATATGGTTAATAAACATACTATAACAATCCAAAAGAACCCTAAGTGTTTCATGATTAATATATATAACCTTATATAAGTCATTTTTCTAAACCTTATATTTTTAGGAATATAATAACGATTAATAGTATAATATTTGTTTTCAAACTATTTTATGTCAATTTTGACACTATTTGGTAATTTATTGTTTTGAGAATCATAACAGCATGATTAGTTCAAAAAAAGTTAATTGAATAAATAATAACATGTCATATTAACCTAAAAAATTAGTGGAATTTATAAAAACTCTCAAATTACATTTATTTGGGTATTTATAACATAAATTATGTTAATATTTCATTAATAAGGTAATTAATGCATCATCATTGTGTCATAAATAAATTAACTTATTTAATGTCTAAAAATTATAAATAAAATACCATTATGTAGAGAATTTTTTTATATTTATAATGAATATTTATAGTATAATTTATCTTATGTATAACACTATATTAAAAATGTTTTATTTATTAAACTTTGATTTTAACTCCTTTAACTCTTCTTTAAATAAAAATAATAATAAATGTCCTAATCTAATTCAAGTGGACCTAAAGGGTAATATTTTATTCCTAAGGTTGTTTTTAGTCGAATTACACTTATCAAATAGAATTAGGACATGTGTTAGTATAATAATAATTTCATTTTTACCCTTAATTACCCTATTTACTTTTAATCGTGGTAAATAAAAGTAAAAAGTTACTATTCACCAAAAATTATTTTTATCTTATTGAACCACATTATACTCCTTGATATTAACCGTGTCTCTTCGATTTTTAAAATTACACTCACAGAAGCGGTAAAATTATGTTTTATATAAATTTGCAAATTCTCCTAGGAGGTGGGTAAAAGACGGTAAAAAGTTCAATAAAATTTTTATATATCTAAAATTATTAGAAAATGACTCCAATGAATTACATTGAACTTATATAAGTATTATGTATCTATTTTGACCTAAAATAAATTTAAATAAAATAAATTATTATTTAAATAAAAAGTCGGTTTTAACCAATAACTCAGTGTTTTCACTATTCATCAAAAATTGAAAGTTTTCAGAAAAATACCAAAATTTCACCCTAGGCTAATTTCAATATTCTGAATCCAAAAATGAAGTCCATTTTGAAAGATAAAATTTATAAAATTTTAAAAAGTGGGTATTACTATTCATAACGGCCAGTATATATAATATTTTAGTAACATATCGTTGTTTAGTGAAACTCGGTATTTCGTACAACACACGCTATCGTGGAAAGACGTGATTGTGTGTAAAGAAAGCCAAGTTAGGGTTGTGTATAGTGCAAGATTCCTTTGTTATTGTGTATAATATAATCCAACCATATTTCATTTATACATTGAATATATATATGTATATACACTCATTGTTGCATAGAATAACTTCTATCAAACGAACTTGAAATTTTGTGTAACACGATCCAAGAATAGTGTTGCGTATACTGCAAGCTAATACGGTGTTGCATATAGCAAAAGATAATATTGGTTTAGCATACAACATAAGACATCAAATAAATTAAAAATAATAATTCTCATAAAATCTCGGGGTGTTACATTCTACCCCCCTTAAAATGAATTTCACCCTCAAAATTCGTCGTGGTTATAAATGGTTTACTACTTGAAAGTTTCTTTAATAGAAACCCACATCATAAAAAGGACTACCAAAACTTAACTTTGAAAACTAAATTATGAAACGTAATGGTTACCCAAATTAACTAATCACTGGGTTTCCACATAGGAGAACATAGGTGAATATATTTATATGGAAGAGAAATCTAACCATCAAGTTTGGATGAAGAGTGGTAGAGAACATGGCTATGAAAATGCCAACAATCACAAAGCCATAAATTTGTGATAATCTAAGGTACCATCTGATTCATCAGATATGAGGGCACTAGGACAACATTTTTTGTTTTCAATATCATTTCCCTAATGTTGAATATTTTTTGAATTAAAATAAATACTTACTTGATTTTGGTACAATCTCATTGTTGTTTGTGCCTTGAAAAATTTCCACTTCATCTCTTAAAGAAATGAAGTTGAATTTGTCTTCTGTGAAATGTTAGGAGATCATGCGATAGAATGATAGGTCATTCCATCTGTCTCAAACATAAGGTTAGAAAAAGTTATATACATAAGTCCATCTATATTGAGATTAATCGTATATTGTAACACCCCAAGCTTCTACGGTACGTTTCCCTTCGAATAATGCCATAGCGTGTGTTGTACGCAACCTCGAGTTCTAACACACACCACAACTAATTAAACTAGCCGTTGTGAATAGTAATACCTACTTTTTGAAATCATATATATTCTATATTTCAAAATGGACTTCATTTTTGGATTCGTAATATCAAAATTAGCCTAGGGTGAAATTTTGGTACATTTCGGATAACTTTCATATTTTGATGAATAGTGAAAATTTCTAAATTTTAATTAAAAACAACTTTTTTAATCAAAATAATTAATAGTGATAAATTATGAATTTGAGTGGTTTTAAAGTATATTTAGAATATATTTTTACCATTCAATTTAATGTTTATCATTGGACATAATTTTACAATTAAACCGAACATAAACAAGTGTCAATCTTTTGATAGTTATTATCTCTTAAAAACACGCTTTTCGTTTTGACAGTGGGAATTAATTTTAAATTAATTTCTGCCACTTCTGTGTTTTTGAATTTAGGAAAATGGATTCCATATTTTAATATCCATCTTGTGGTAAATGCGGGAAGAAACACCCCGGTGCTTGCCTGAAGGGAATGGGAGTATGTTACAAGTGTGGTGAAAAAGGCCACCAAGCTCATGATTGTAAGGGGAAGAAGGAAGCTACCAACGTTCAGTGCTACAATTGCAGGGAGATGGGGCATTATGCAAATGCATGTCCTAAGCATCAGGAGAACTTACCTCAGAAAAGGCCAAGGGATCAAGGCCAGGCTTATGCTATCACTACTGTAGAGGTAGAAGATCCAAAAGACGTGGTGGCAGGTAATTTAATGGTTTCCTCAAGTTTAGCAAATGCATTATTTGATTCTGGATCATCGCATTGTTTCATATCTTCCCAGTTTTCTAAGAAAATTATATATTTCCAATTTGATTTAATAAGAGAGTTGTCAGTTAAAACTCCTAAGGGAAGTATCGTTGCAACAAAGTTTTGTGAATCAGTCCCCATTAGAGCACATAAATTTTATTTATCTGCTGATCTCATCGTCATACCTATGATTGAGTTTGATATAATCATCCGTATGGACTGGCTTTCGGACTATGATGTGAAGATTTATTGTAAGAAGAAAGAGGTTACGATTCTTGATGATAATGATAAGGAACACCTTATTTTTAGAGCAGAATCGTCACCACCTAATTCTTATTTAGATCCACCCTCAATAGCTCAACTAAATTCAATTATTGGGGAGGAAGAGAATGAAATAACTGCGGGTGAGGAAAGGAATGTTCAAATAGAGGATGTACCTGTTGTGAAAGAATTTTTAGATGTATTTCCAGAAGATTTACCTGGACATCCTCCAGAACGAGAAGTTGAGTTTTCTATTGATTTGATTCCTGGATCAAGGCCTATATCGAAGACCCCTTATAGAATGGCCACTGTAGAGTTAGTCGAACTAAAGAAACAACTAGAGGAATTGAGTAATAAGGGATTTATTCGCCCTAGTGTTTCTCCATGGGGAGCCCCTGTTCTTTTTGTTAAAAAGAAAGACGGATCTATGAGGTTATGTATCGACTACAGGGAGATCAATGCTATAACGATAAAGAACAAGTATCCCCTACCTCGTATTGATGATTTATTTGACCAACTACATGGAGCTCAATACTTTTCAAAGATTGACCTTCGATCTGGATACCATCAATTGTGTGTGAAGAAGGAAGACATTCGAAAACAGCATTTCGAACCAGGTACGGGCATTACGAGTTTACTGTAATGCCGTTTGGATTGACTAATGCACCCTCTGTATTCATGGATCTGATGAATAGAGTTTTCAAGGAGTATCTCGATGAATTTGTGGTGGTATTTATTGATGATATCTTGGTATACTCCAAAACCTACGAAGATCATGAAAATCACTTGCGCATTATCTTGAAGACTCTGAGGAGGCATGAATTATATGGGAAGTTTAGCAAGTGTGAATTCGGGCTTCAGGAGATTTCTTTTCTTGGCCATATTGTCTCTAAAGATGGAATCTCTGTTGATCCTTCTAAGACCAAGGCAATCCAAGAATGGCCAGCACCTACGAGTATAACTGAGGTACGTAGTTTTATTGGTTTGGCAGGTTATTATCGACGTTTCGTCCAGAATTTTGCCCGATTGGCTAACCCATTAACGAAGCTCACACGTAAAGGGGTTAAATTTGTTTGGACAAAAGAGTGTGAAGAATGTTTCGAAGAACTGAAGAGAAGATTAGTCAATGCTCCTATATTGACTCTACCATCAGGGAATGATGGGTTCGTTATTTATAGTGATGCATCGAAGAAAGGACTTGGTTGTGTCCTTATGCAGAATGATAGAGTTATTGCCTATGCATCACGACGGTTGAAAATTCATTAACAAAACTATCCTACTCATGATCTTGAGTTAGCAGCAGTGATCTTTGCTTTGAAGATATGGAGGCACTACCTCTATGGTGAAAAATGTGAGATTTATACTGATCACAAGAGTTTGAAGTATATTTTCTCACAAAAAGAACTCAACATGAGGCAAAGGAGATGGCTTGAATTACTCAAGGATTATGATTTCACGATACACTACCACCCGGGGAAAGCAAACAAGGTGGCAGATGCTTTGAGAAGAAAAGACCATGGAGTTTTGAACAATATGAGAATTGAAAGGGATCCAATTTTCATGGATCTAGTGAAGATGGACATGGGAATAACCAGGGAAGGTGAAACATCAATGCTTTTTCAAATGGTTGCCAAACCATCTTTACTAGAAAGGATTAAGAGTTCTCAGACCAATGATGAAGAATTTCAGAAGAAGATTAAAGCTGTGAATGATGGGAGATTGAGAGACTTTGTGTATGAAGATGGAATTTTGAAATTCGGGAAGAGACTTTCTGTTCCCAATATACCTGATCTAAAAAGGGAATTTCTGGATGATTCTCATAGTTCCAATTTCTCTATACACCCTGGGAGCACCAAAATGTATAGAGATTTGAAAGAACATTTTTGGTGGGACAATATGAAGAGGGAGATTGCTGATTTTGTGTCAAGATGTATGGTTTGTCAACAAGTGAAAGCTGGAAGGCAACAGCCTGGAGGAGTCATGCAACCTCTTCCTATACCGGAGTGGAAATGGGACAATATTACGATGGACTTTGTCATGGGGCTACCAAAGACACCTAGAAGGAATGATGCAATATGGGTTATTGTTGATCGTCTTACCAAGTCAACACATTTTCTTGCTATAAGAGAAGATCTACCCCTGGAACGTCTAGCAAGACTATACATTAATAAAGTTGTGAGACTTCATGGAGTACCTTTATCAATTGTTTCTGATCGTGATCCTCGTTTTACTTCAAGATTTTGGAAAATTCTTCAAAAATCCCTGGATACTGAACTTCATTTGAGCACTGCTTACCACCCTCAGACAGACGGACAATCAGAACGGACTATTCAGACCTTAGAAAACATGTTGAGATCTTGCTCACTTGATTTTCAGGGTATGTGGGATCAATATTTACCACTGGTAGAATTTTCCTATAACAATAGTTTCCATTTGAGTATTCAGATGGCACCATATGAAGCGTTATACAGAAAGAGATGTCGTACACCAACCTGTTGGGATGACGTTGGTGAAAGAAAACTTGTAGGCCCAGAACTGGTGGAGGAAACGGTGGAAAAGGTGAAAGTAATCCAAAATCACATCAAAGCAGCTCAAAGTAGGCAGAAGAGCTATGCCGATAATCGAAGGAAGGATTTGGAATTTCAAGTCAGTGATCATGTTTTCCTGAAGGTATCTCCGTGGAAGGGAGTCATACATTTTGGTAAGAAAGGTAAATTGAGTCCCAGGTACATAGGACCTTTCGAAATTCTAGAACGAATTGGGGTTGTAGCTTACCGATTGGCAATGCCGCCAAGTCTCTCCAAAGTTCACGATGTGTTCCACGTATCTCTATTGAGGAAATACATGCCTGATCCGACGCATGTACTCACCTATGAGGAATTAGAACTGGAACCCGATCTGTCTTATTGCGAAGAGCCCGTCAGGATTCTTGATACAAGAGAACAAGTACTGAGAAACCGGACGACGCGTCTGGTAAAAGTTTTGTGGAGAAACCATAAGATGGAAGAGGCAACGTGGGAACCCGAGGAACTTATGATGAAGAACCACCCGAGTATTTTTATGCAGTAATACCCTAGAAATTGCGAGGACGCAATTATTTGAAGGAGGGGAGAATGTAACACCCCAAGCTTCTACGGTACGTTTCCCTTCGAATAATGCGATAGCGTGTGTTGTACGCAACCTCGAGTTCTAACACACACCACAACTAATTAAACTAGCCGTTGTGAATAGTAATACCTACTTTTTGAAATCATATATATTCTATATTTCAAAATGGACTTCATTTTTGGATTCGGAATATCAAAATTAGCCTAGGGTCAAATTTTGGTACATTTCGGATAACTTTCATATTTTGATGAATAGTGAAAATTTCTAAATTTTAATTAAAAACAACTTTTTTAATCAAAATAATTAATAGTGATAAATTATGAATTTGAGTGTTTTTAAAGTATATTTAGAATATATTTTTACCATTCAATTTAATGTTTATCATTGGACATAATTTTACAATTAAACCGAACATAAACAAGTGTCAATCTTTTGATAGTTATTATCTCTTAAAAACACGCTTTTCGTTTTGACAGCGGGAATTAATTTTAAATTAATTTCTGCCACTTCTGTGTTTTGAATTTAGGAAAATGGATTCCATATTTGGAATCAGGATGTCCAAATTATTTAAATAGGTAACTTTTATTTTTACACATTTTGAATAATTACTGCGGTAAATATTTTATTTACCATGGTTAAAGGGTAAATCCGGTAAATAAGGGTTAAAAAATAATATTATAATAATACTAAATTACCTTAAAACGTGTCTTAACCCTATTGGTTGATACATGGTCGACCATGGGAATCTTTGGGTCTATTTTGGGACCCCATGGATCCACTTGTAAGTGATAATGACACTTTATTTTAATTTAGTTAAAATGAATACAAAAATGACACAAGCATATATCTTTTAGAACAACAATTGTTACATAGGGTTATATATGTTGGATTTTAGATTATAAATATTCATTAGAAAGCTAAAAAGATTTCCTACATAATGATATTTTATTTATAATTTTTAGACATTAAATAATTTATTTTATATATGACACAATGATGATGCAGTAATTACTATAATAGTGAAAAATTAAAATAATTGATATTATAAATACCCAAATAAATATAATATGAAACTTTTAATGAATTAAACTAATTTTCTAGGATAATATGATATATTAGGATTGATTTAATTGACTTTGTTCGAAGTAATCAATCTGTTATGAGTTTCACAAAAATCAACTATTGAATAGTGTCAAAATTGACATAAAAGAGTTCTTAAACAAATATTATATTATTAATTGATATTAAATTCCTAAAAATCTAAGGTTCGGCCAAGAGACTTATATCATGATAGTTTCATCATTAATGTACCACTTGGGGGTCACTTGGATGTATATAGTAAGTTTATTAACCATATTATATAAAAATACAAAGAGACATTGTAAAAGTGAAACTAATTAACTTAGAGTTAATACTTAAAGATAAGGTTAATATAAGTACCCAAACCTGTCTAAATTCTATTGGTTGAGTGTTTTTCGACCTATCCCCACTTTAACCTTTGAAGAATCAACTTTGGAGACATTAGAAACCGAATATGAATTTATTATAAATTAATATTTCTATCTTTTCCAAAGGTGCCCCTCACCCCTCTTATAAAAGGGCACTCCTCCTTCTCATTTCTTCACACCTTCAAAGCCTTTTGGTTCGGCCAAACTCTGCCCAAATACTCTCCCAACATCCCTCACTACAACCTAGAGGCCTTAGTTTGATCATAAATCCAACCTATGGAGCCCTTTTGATCAAATCAAAAGGAAGAACCCGAAGAAGAGGTAATGATTTCACCACCCTTCTCCAAGTTCATTTCTTCTTCCACTTCTTATTTCTTTGTTCTTACCATTATAAAATAATAACTCCAGTATCTCACATATACTGTGATGTTATTATAAATATGGTACAACCATATTCAGTATTCTATCCACCCTTTGAATAACATGTCGCCATACGTGCGTACGTACGGCTTACCGTCTCCACGTCGTGGTGTAATTGTTATTCAATACAATATTATTTGGATGGGTATAATAATGATGTGTAACTCATGTAAATAATAAATATAACATGTTAATGATTCTGTATATATGATATACCATCCATTTATATATTATTTTAATATCAAAAGAATGATATTGTCGCTCGTGCGTACGTACGGACTACCGTCTCCACGAACGCGATGAGATTCATTCTCCATCGTATCCATTCAAGTATAATTATCATTTGATGATTTAAAAATGATGTTTAAGGACTGGATATCATTCTGGATATGAATAAGATACAACAACCATGGCTTATGTAACAAAACATATAAAAGAAAATGAGTAAGTTAACTCCCGAAACGACGATAATTCTAAGATATTATTAACAAATCAATGTTAAAAGATCATATATGATATCATATTAATATATATGATTCTTGTATAATTTAATAACAACTATTTAACCATTATACAGGAGGTTAACCTACCACAACCAAGGAAAAATACAAGGTAAGGGTTATTTCACAATCTCTTCATTATCCGAGGTTGTTTATACGTAATAATCTACTGGGATCTCTTTATCATCCACATCCATGTTTTCTTAAAAATGTATTTCAAAACATTTTTACTATTTACAAGAATATGGGTTAAAGTCATTTATACCCTTGTTTGACTTTTTATAAGAGGTTTATAAAGGAATCTTTCCGTCGTTTTCAAAACAAGGTCCTTTTTAACCTTTTCGACAGAATTGAGGTAAGAATGTTTTTTTTAACTTATACGGCGGGTGAGGTTATGTTCCGCCGTTATAAAATCGTCGAAGCTTTCCATACAAGCTTATAAGAATATTTTCAAAGAAAATGTTTTATTTTATATGGATCTTAAATGATTTTAAAATAAAAGGAGATACTTCTTTAAAAAGAATTTTGATTTCATCTATGTCAACATCCTTTGATGGATTTTAAGATTATTTGAAGTTGATTTATTATGATACAAAACTTCTATATTGTATTGAAGGTTTTGTGATATGTTTGACTGTGTATGTGCTATTTTTATACCATTCATAGTTTATGGTGAAATTATTTACATTTCGTATTCTAGTTTTAATACGAATGTTTATGTTATGTTTAAACCTTTTCATATGGGAATGCATTGGACTTAATAAGTGACGGGTGGAGCCCGCTATAGCTCCTCGATGCATCGGTAGGTCTCATGAGACAAACTAGTGTCTTGGCACAAGGCCTTGACAAAATCTTATTTGTAGTCTTGGCACGAGGCCTTGGCTATGTGGTTATGATAGTCTGGCATTATGCATTCCAACATTATGAAAGTGGTTATTGATTTTTGCATGTGATTATTCGATTAGTAGAATATCCATGTGAATAAGTAAATGGCATTATTTCATTTTATTTATGCCATACCATGTTGAAAGTTCATGTTTAAAAGGCTTTTGTTTTAGTTATACATTGCCTTAAATGTTTATTCTTATTGATGAAAGTTTCCGCTATATTGTTATCCTTACTGGGCATTTGAGCTCACCCCTTTTCTATGTTTTATTTTTCCCAGGAAGTGAAGATGTAAGTTATAAATGACCTGCAGGGATATTATGAGGGGATTATAGTGTGGACTGTGGAAACATTATGTTTTTGTAGTAGTTTTTCATTTTATGATGTAATGTAAAACTTATGAATATATCTAGTGTTTCCAAGGCTACTAAACCAATCGGTCTTTCGAGATTTGATCTTTCTTGTGATCATGCCAATGTTATGTAATTAATGCACCGACTCTGGGCAACTGGGGTCGGGGCGTTACAGTTGGTATCAGAGGAAGTTTAGTACAAACCTTGGAAGCTAGATTTAGATAAACTCTGATTAGAGCACGTAGACCTAAGATGAACTTTGAGGATTAGTATAGAAGAACTTCCTAGAATTTTGGTATTGTAGAGATTTTGTGAGTTTTCCGAGCAATACATCCCTGTCTGGATACGAGCAGGTAGAGGCGGCTCTGGCACAGATGTACCTAGGGGTAAAACCCGAAAACACCGCTTTGAGCTAGACTCGAACGGGAACTGGTGCACGACAACGGGCCTTGCTGCACTCTTGGTTACGACACTCCCGGGGGATATGCTTAGGATAACTCTCATTTTCTTTACAAATCATTATGAAGGGTTTATGAGTATATACTTCCTCAAAGAAAACATTTTTATGATTATGGATTATATCCATAAATAGTTCAATTTATGTTAAGTGTTTTATAAGTATGGGATTATGTATTTTGATTCATAAACTGATCTAGTTTATGCCATTGTTTAGAAATGGTGCCTAGTGGAAGAAATGGAAACCGTATCAATGCACGCACTCTATGTAGGGATTTCCCTCCTGCTCAAGATAATTATAGTGGGGCTGGTGATGCAACTGGTGCCGATCAGCTAATCACCATACTGGGACAACTTACTCAGGTTATGAATAATAACCTTACCCGTATGGAGCACCCTGATCCGCAGCATGGAGGATCAATGTTAGATCGATTCATGAGGCAACAACCACCAACGTTCAATGGGAGTACAAATCCCTTAGTAGCTGAGCAATGGATAAATTCCCTAGAGAAAATATTTCAGGCTTTGGGGAGCAGTGAAAGGGAAAAAGTTATCATGGCAGTTTACCGCCTCACTGGAGATGCTGATCAATGGTGGTCATTGATTTAAAACATGAAGGAAGATGATGAAGTATCAAATATGGAATGGAGGGAATTCAAAGATCTATTTTTAGAAAAATACTTTCCTCGCGACCATCGAGCAGATATGGAAAGACAATTTCTGAGTCTGAGACAAAAGGAGGATGAGAATGTCACAAAGTATGAGGCTAACTTTACAAGGTTAGCGAGGTACGCTGGTGATTATATTCGCAACCCAAGAAGTAAGATTGATCGTTTCTTTGATGGGTTAAAACCATTTCTCCGTCGAACATTAGTCTCACAATCCTTTTCATCGTACGAAGACATTGTCTCATGTTCTATCAAGACCGAAAAGGAATTCTCTAAGTCTTATGACTTTAAAGCAAAGCAAGAGAAGAAGAGACCTGCTGATCAATCTGGGAATGGAAATAAGGGGAAGAAGGGAAAGGTTGAATATCCATATTGTGGTAAATGCGGGAAGAAACACCCCGGTGCTTGCCTGAAGGGAATGGGAGTATGTTACAAGTGTGGTGAAAAAGGCCACCAAGCTCATGATTACAAGGGGAAGAAGGAAGCTACCAACGTTCAGTGCTACAATTGCAGGGAGATGGGGCATTATGAAAATGCATGTCCTAAGAATCAGGAGAACTTACCTCAGAAAAGGCCAAGGGATCAAGGCCAGGCTTATGCTATCACTACTCTAGAGGTAGAAGCTCCAAAAGACGTGGTGGCAGGTAATTTAATGGTTTCCTCAAGTTTAGCAAATGCATTATTTGATTCTGGATCATCGCATTGTTTCATATCTTCCCAGTTTGCTAAGAAAATTAGATATTTCCAATTTGATTTAATAAGGGAGTTGTCAGTTAAAACTCCTAAGGGAAGTATCGTTGCAACAAAGTTTTGTGAATCAGTCCCCATTAGAGCACATAAATTTTCTTTATCTGCTGATCTCATCGTCATACCTATGATTGAGTTTGATATAATCCTCGGTATGGACTGGCTTTCGGACTATGATGTGAAGATTTATTGTAAGAAGAAAGAGGTTACGATTCTTGATGATAATGATAAGGAACACCTTATTTTTAGAGCAAAATCGTCACCACCTAATTCTTATTTAGATCCACCCTCAATAGCTCAACTAAATTCAATTATTGGGGAGGAAGAGAATGAAATAACTGCGGGTGAGGAAATTAATGTTCAAATAGAGGATGTACCTGTTGTGAAAGAATTTGTAGATGTATTTCCAGAAGATTTACCTGGACATCCTCCAGAACGAGAAGTTGAGTTTTCTATTGATTTGATTCCTGGATCAAGGCCTATATCGAAGACCCCTTATAGAATGGCCACTGTAGAGTTAGTCGAACTAAAGAAACAACTAGAGGAATTGAGTAATAAGGGATTTATTCGCCCTAGTGTTTCTCCATGGGGAGCCCCTGTTCTTTTTGTTAAAAAGAAAGACGGATCTATGAGGTTATGTATCGACTACAGGGAGATCAATGCTATAACGATAAAGAACAAGTATCCCCTACCTCGTATTGATGATTTATTTGACCAACTACATGGAGCTCAATACTTTTCAAAGATTGACCTTCGATCTGGATACCATCAATTGTGTGTGAAGAAGGAAGACATTCGAAAACAGCATTTCGAACCAGGTACGGGCATTACGAGTTTACTGTAATGCCGTTTGGATTGACTAATGCACCCTCTGTATTCATGGATCTGATGAATAGAGTTTTCAAGGAGTATCTCGATGAATTTGTGGTGGTATTTATTGATGATATCTTGGTATACTCCAAAACCTACGAAGATCATGAAAATCACTTGCGCATTATCTTGAAGACTCTGAGGAGGCATGAATTATATGGGAAGTTTAGCAAGTGTGAATTCTGGCTTCAGGAGATTTCTTTTCTTGGCCATATTGTCTCTAAATATGGAATCTCTATTGATCCTTCTAAGACCAAGGCAATCCAAGAATGTCCAGCACCTACGAGTATAACTGAGGTACGTAGTTTTATTGGTTTGGCAGGTTATTATCGACGTTTCGTCCAGAATTTTGCCCGATTGGCTAACCCATTAACGAAGCTCACACGTAAAGGGGTTAAATTTGTTTGGACAAAAGAGTGTGAAGAATGTTTCGAAGAACTGAAGAGAAGATTAGTCAATGCTCCTATATTGACTCTACCATCAGGGAATGATGGGTTCGTTATTTATAGTGATGCATCGAAGAAAGGACTTGGCTGTGTCCTTATGCAGAATGATAGAGTTATTGCCTATGCATCACGACGGTTGAAAATTCATGAACAAAACTATCCTACTCATGATCTCGAGTTAGCAGCAGTGATCTTTGCTTTGAAGATATGGAGGCACTACCTCTATGGTGAAAAATGTGAGATTTATACTGATCACAAGAGTTTGAAGTATATTTTCTCACAAAAAGAACTCAACATGAGGCAAAGGAGATGGCTTGAATTACTCAAGGATTATGATTGCACGATACACTACCACCCGGGGAAAGCAAACAAGGTGGCAGATGCTTTGAGAAGAAAAGACCATGGAGTTTTGAACAATATGAGAATTGAAAGGGATCCAATTTTCATGGATCTAGTGAAGATGGACATGGGAATAACCAGGGAAGGTGAAACATCAATGCTTTTTCAAATGGTTGCCAAACCATCTTTACTAGAAAGGATTAAGAGTTCTCAGACCAATGATGAAGAATTTCAGAAGAAGATTAAAGCTGTGAATGATGGGAGATTGAGAGACTTTGTGTATGAAGATGGAATTTTGAAATTCGGGAAGAGACTTTGTGGTCCCAATATACCTGATCTAAAAAGGGAATTGCTGGATGATTCTCATAGTTCCAATTTCTCTATACACCCTGGGAGCACCAAAATGTATAGAGATTTGAAAGAACATTTTTGGTGGGACAATATGAAGAGGGAGATTTCTGATTTTGTGTCAAGATGTATGGTTTGTCAACAAGTGAAAGCTGGAAGGCAACAGCCTGGAGGAGTCATGCAACCTCTTCCTATACCGGAGTGGAAATGGGACAATATTACGATGGACTTTGTCATGGGGCTACCAAAGACTCCTAGAAGGAATGATGAAATATGGGTTATTGTTGATCGTCTTACCAAGTCAGCACATTTTCTTGCTATAAGAGAAGATATACCCCTGGAACGTCTAGCAAGACTATACATTAATAAAGTTGTGAGACTTCATGGAGTACCTTTATCAATTGTTTCTGATCGTGATCCTCGTTTTACTTCAAGATTTTGTTAAATTCTTCAGAAATCCCTGGATACTGAACTTCATTTGAGCACTGCTTACCACCCTCAGACAGACGGACAATCAGAACGGACTATTCAGACCTTAGAAGACATGTTGAGATCTTGCTCACTTGATTTTCAGGGTATGTGGGATCAATATTTACCACTGGTAGAATTTTCCTATAACAATAGTTTCCATTCGAGTATTCAGATGGCACCATATGAAGCGTTATACGGAAAGAGATGTCGTACACCAACCTGTTGGGATGACGTTGGTGAAAGAAAACTTGTAGGCCCAGAACTGGTGGAGGAAACGGTGGAAAAGGTGAAAGTAATCCAAAATCACATCAAAGCAGCTCAAAGTAGGCAGAAGAGCTATGCCGATAATCGAAGGAAGGATTTGGAATTTCAAGTCGGTGATCACGTTTTCCTGAAGGTATCTCCGTGGAAGGGAGTCATACATTTTGGTAAGAAAGGTAAATTGAGTCCCAGGTACATCGGACCTTTCGAAATTCTAGAACGAATTGGGGTTGTAGCTTACCGATTGGCAATGCCGCCAAGTCTCTCCAAAGTTCACGATGTGTTCCACGTATCTCTATTGAGGAAATACATGCCTGATCCGACGCATGTACTCACCTATGAGGAATTAGAACTGGAACCCGATCTGTCTTATTGCGAAGAGCCCGTCAGGATTCTTGATACAAGAGAACAAGTACTGAGAAACCGGACGACGTGTCTGGTAAAAGTTTTGTGGAGAAACCATAAGATGGAAGAGGCAACGTGGGAACCCGAGGAACTTATGATGAAGAACCACCCGAGTCTTTTTATGCAGTAATACCCTAGAAATTGCGAGGACGCAATTATTTGAAGGAGGGGAGAATGTAACACCCCAAGCTTCTACGGTACGTTTCCCTTCGAATAATGCGATAGCGTGTGTTGTACGCAACCTCGAGTTCTAACACACACCACAACTAATTAAACTAGCCGTTGTGAATAGTAATACCTACTTTTTGAAATCATATATATTCTATATTTCAAAATGGACTTCATTTTTGGATTCGTAATATCAAAATTAGCCTAGGGTAAAATTTTGGTACATTTCGGATAACTTTCATATTTTGATGAATAGTGAAACTTTCTAAATTTTAATTAAAAACAACTTTTTTAATCAAAATAATTAATAGTGATAAATTATGAATTTGAGTGGTTTTAAAGTATATTTAGAATATATTTTTACCATTCAATTTAATGTTTATCATTGGACATAATTTTACAATTAAATCGAACATAAACAAATGTCAATCTTTTGATAGTTATTATCTCTTAAAAACACGCTTTTCGTTTTGACAGCGGGAATTAATTTTAAATTAATTTCTGCCACTTCTGTGTTTTGAATTTAGGAAAATGGATTCCATACTTGGAATCAGGATGTCCAAATTATTTAAATAGGTAACTTTTATTTTTACACATTTTGAATAATTATTGCGGTAAATATTTTATTTACCATGGTTAAAGGGTAAATCCGGTAAATAAGGGTTAAAAAATAATATTATAATAATACTAAATTACCTTAAAACGTGTCTTAACCCTATTGGTTGATACATGGTCGACCATGGGAATCTTTGGGTCTATTTTGGGACCCCATGGATCCACTTGTAAGTGATAATGACACTTTATTTTAATTTAGTTAAAATGAATACAAAAATGACACAAGCATATATCTTTTAGAACAACAATTGTTACATAGGGTTATATATGTTGGATTTTAGATTATAAATATTCATTAGAAATATAAAAAGATTTCCTACATAATGATATTTTATTTATAATTTTTAGACATTAAATAATTTATTTTATATATGACACAATGATGATGCAGTAATTACTATAATAGTGAAAAATTAAAATAATTGATATTATAAATACCCAAATAAATATAATATGAAACTTTTAATGAATTAAACTAATTTTCTAGGATAATATGATATATTAGGATTGATTTAATTGACTTTTTTCGAAGTAATCAATCTGTTATGAGTTTCAAAAAAATCAACTATTGAATAGTGTCAAAATTGACATAAAAGAGTTCTTAAACAAATATTATATTATTAATTGATATTAAATTCCTAAAAATCTAAGGTTCGGCCAAGAGACTTATATCATGATAGTTTCATCATTAATGTACCACTTGGGGGTCAGTTGGATGTATATAGTAAGTTTATTAACCATATTATATAAAAATACAAAGAGACATTGTAAAAGTGAAACTAATTAACTTAGAATTAATACTTAAAGATAAGGTTAATATAAGTACCCAAACCTGTCTAAATTCTATTGGTTGAGTGGTTTTCGACCTATCCCCACCTTAACCTTTGAATAATCAACTTTGGATCCATTAGAAACCGAATATGAATTTATTATAAATTAATATTTCTAGCTTTTCCAAAGGTGCCCCTCACCCCTCTTATAAAAGGGAACTCCTCCTTCTCATTTCTTCACACCTTCAAAGCCTTTTGGTTCGGCCAAACTCTGCCCAAATACTCTCCCAACATCCCTCACTACAACCTAGAGGCCTTAGTTTGATCAGAAATCCAACCTAAGGATCCCTTTTGATCAAATCAAAAGGAAGAACCCGAAGAAGAGGTAATGATTTCACCACCCTTCTCCAAGTTCATTTCTTCTTCCACTTCTTCTTTCTTTGTTCTTACCATTATAAAATAATAACTCCAGTATCTCACATATACTGTGATGTTATTATAAATATGGTACAACCATATTCAGTATTCTATCCACCCTTTGAATAACATGTCGCCATACGTGCGTACGTACGGCTTACCGTCTCCACGTCGTGGTGTAATTGTTATTCAATATAATATTATTTGGATGGGTATAATAATGATGTGTAACTCATGTAAATAATAAATATAACATGTTAATGATTCTGTATATATGATATACCATCCATTTATATATTATTTTAATATCAAAAGAATGATATTGTCGCTCGTGCGTACGTACGGACTACCGTCTCCACGAACGCGATGAGATTCACTCTCCATCGTATCCATTCAAGTATAATTATCATTTGATGATTTAAAAATGATGTTTAAGGACTGGATATCATTCTGGATATGAATAAGATACAACAACCATGGCTTATGTAACAAAACATATAAAAGAAAATGTGTAAGTTAACTCCCGAAATGACGATAATTCTAAGATATTATTAACAAATCAATGTTAAAAGATCATATATGATATCATATTAATATATATGATTCTTGTATAATTTAATAACAACTATTTCACCATTATACAGGAGGTTAACCTACCCCAACCAAGGAAAAATACAAGGTAAGGGTTATTTCACAATCTCTTCATTATCCGAGGTTGTTTATACGTAATAATCTACTGGGATCTCTTTATCATCCACATCAATGTTTTCTTAAAAATGTATTTCAAAACATTTTTACTATTTACAAGAATATGGGTTAAAGTCATTTATACCCTTGTTTGACTTTTTATAAGAGTTTTATAAAGGAATCTTTCCGTCGTTTTCAAAACAAGGTCCTTTTTAACCTTTTCGACAGAATTGAGGTAAGAATGTTTTTTTTTAACTTATACGGCGGGTGCGGTTATTTTCCGCCGTTATAAAATCGTCGAAGCTTTCCATACAAGCTTATAAGAATATTTTCAAAGAAAATGTTTTATTTTATATGGATCTTAAATGATTTTAAAATAAAAGAAGATACTTCTTTAAAAATAATTTTGATTTCATCTATGTCAACATCCTTTGATGGATTTTAAGATTATTTGAAGTTGATTTATTATGATACAAAACTTCTATATTGTATTGAAGGTTTTGTGATATGTTTGACTGTGGATGTGCTATTTTTATACCATTCATAGTTTATGGTGAAATTATTTACATTTCGTATGCTAGTTTTAATACGAATGTTTATGTTATGTTTAAACCTTTTCATATGGGAATGCATTGGACTTAATAAGTGACGGGTGGAGCCCTCTATAGCTCCTCGATGCATCGGTAGGTCTCATGAGACAAACTAGTGTCTTGGCACAAGGCCTTGACAAAATCTTATTTGTAGTCTTGGCACGAGGCCTTGGCTATGTGGTTATGATAGTCTGGCATTATGCATTCCAACATTATGAAAGTGGTTATTGATTTTTGCATGTGATTATTCGATTAGTAGAATATCCATGTGAATAAGTAAATGGCATTATTTCATTTTATTTATGCCATACCATGTTGAAAGTTCATGTTTAAAAGGCTTTTGTTTTAGTTATACATTGCCTTAAATGTTTATTCTTATTGATGAAAGTTTCCGCTATATTGTTATCCTTACTGGGCATTTGAGCTCACCCCTTTTATATGTTTTATTTTTCCCAGGAAGTGAAGATGTAAGTTATGAATGACCTGCAGGGATATTATGAGGGGATTATAGTGTGGACTGTGGAAACATTATGTTGTTGTAGTAGTTTTTCATTTTATGATGTAATGTAAAACTTATGAATATATCTAGTGTTTCCAAGGCTACTAAACCAATCGGTCTTTCGAGATTTGATCTTTCTTGTGATCATGCCAATGTTATGTAATTAATGCACCGACTCTGGGCAACTGGGGTCGGGGCGTTACATATATGGTTCCTAAAATGTACTTATACTTCATCTATCATACCGCTTAATAAAATAAAACTAGTTTATACTAACCAGGGACTTCCTGTAGGCCAATGGTATGTGATAAAGGTCTGTCGTACTTCTGTTGTGGGTTCGATTCCCACAGCCTTGTCCGACGTGACGGGTTGTCGCTCGTCCTATGGGTTGTCCTTTTTCTAAAACTATACTATTATAATATTTCAGAAATAATATCGAAAAACAAGTTCTATCCTTAAATAATACTATTTGATGTACAACATAATCCATTCCAATCTTTAGGCTTATCCAAAATACATTTGTCCAATCTCATAGTGTAAAGAAAATGATTACTTGAAAGGTTACATAACAAGCACCTGAATACCATAATTTATCCCCCATATATCATTAGATATATCTTGTTGGTCACATTCCAAACATGTGAATACCTTAATCATGTATTCTTTTGAAACATGAATTACCATATAACCTTAGTAAAAACATGAATGCTGTCAAAAGTTAACTCTTTCTACATACCAAAATCCAAAAAATACTATATACTCAAACCATGATATCACTTTGTCCTTATATCAATCATGAGATCATTAATAATATCCAACATATTATTTTCTCCTTATCCCTTCATTATGAGCATATCATCTACTTTCCAAAAATATCTGAATAACCTTTCATGGTTACCGGTACCATTCAACAAATACTTTCATATAATTTAGGAAAAACAATAGTGTAACAATCCATAGACGTGTCTTTATTCCATAGTACCATTACCTATACAACATAACTCTTGATAAACATAAATCATTCCACTACCTTCTTAAACCATTGACCGAGATTCAACAATCATTTTATCTCACAAATAATTTGTAGTCTCTTCATCATCATCAATATAAATACTACCCATACGACCATGATTATTCTCTTTATGAGACTTTCCCTTAGGGCATTGGTTTTCATAATGCCCGTACATTCTACATTTAAAATATTTAACCATTTTTGATGTCTTAGAAATACCATTAGCCTTGTCCATGGTGTTAACTAAACCTTTTCCTTTGCAATTACGGAATTTGTGTCCTTCTTTTCCACACCCAAAGCATATTCCAGTTCCTTTGAAACATTCTCCCTGATGCCTCTTCCCACATGATTTACATGAGGGGAATTGAACTTTCTTTACTCTATGATCATTCTGAAACTCCATCTTTCTCTAATTAGATGGGTCAGGAAACATACCAAAGTTGAGATTATTTATCATATTATGAGACTGCTAATTTGGAATAATAACAATATGTGGACTTCCAGATCCAATTTCATTTGGTTGCTCATGAAAAATATCATTCCATTATCCATCATATCCTCCATTATCGTGAATCTTCCTGTTTCCAGCCATTTTCTAAAACCCAAAAAGAATAGTGTGAGAGGAAAAATCATAATCAAGGGGGAGTACCTTCAATATCTAACATCTTAGGTTAAATTATAATATCGTTACCTTAATTATAGTATTATAACCTATACTTATACGTAACCTTAGGGACATCCCTAGACATACCTTAGAAATATCTTCTAGGGATCTCACTAAAGTTTTCACATCCTAGTTTCCAAAGGTTAACTAAACCTTTCCTCTGATACCAACTGTAGAGACCCCAAACTTGATGTACATGGACATTACATTACTTTTGTGGAATAATTAATACATAAAAAAAACAAACACACAAGGACTGTAATAGTTTAGTGTCTTTGGAAACTCAGAAAAATAAACTTCTAATCATGGTGAAAGATCTTCAACATCTCCCATAAAGATCTTCCCCTTTTGTTTTATTACCTAAAACCTTTCTTTATATCTTGGGGAAAAGAAAACATATAAATGGTGATTTCAAATTCTCAGTAATGGTAAGCAGGGATAAAATAAAACAAACCATATACATTTGAACTTCAAAACACGAACATAAAGTTTACACATCAAAATCTTGAGTTGTGAAATAAATCTTGGCATTACGTAAGGCATAGGTCATAAAGGAACATCAATCATGATAAAATAGCATGGGAATAAAACATCTAATTGTGGAAAACCATTAATCACATGATATTATTTCCATAGTATCCAAGGCATTGCTTCCAAGACCATCTTAGTGAACAAAGTCCCTTTCTGAATCGAGTTCACTCCTCGTTCCAGTCCTGTATCACTGAACCAGATTAACTTAACATTCAAGCCATGTCTATCTCATGAGATATAAATATTTACCCAATGCATTAGACGGAGATATAGGTCCCACACATCTCATAATGAAATCATTCTTACTTGTTCCACAACATAAATATAAATCATTCATCATAACCCAAAAAATAAAAATGGGTTTCATAAACATCATCTCATCATAACATAATCCATATAAAACAAATGGATATCATTTCATCATAAGAAAATTGAAACCATGTAAATCATAGTTACATTATACTTGAAACATAATCATACTAAATAATTTCATCTTATATGGAAAATAGTTTTGACAAAACACTTGAAATGAATTCTTGAGGAAAATATCCTTTCTTCTTCAAAATCATTTTCTTTTCACAAAATGCCATGAAATTTTAAAATAAAAGGATTTTTTTGAAAATAATCATGAAATATTGTGGAGGAAGATTCATGAAAATAAGGCTTTATGAAAACGTAAAAATATGTTCATTCCGTATAAGTTAAAAAAACATTCTCCTCATACTTTTAACGGAAAAGTCAAAAAGTACCACGTATGGAAAATAAAAGCAGGATTCCTTCCATAACACAAAGTAAAAGTCAAGAGGGGAAAAAATGAGTTTAAACATACATCTAATAATATTAAACACCTTATGAAAACATTTTTATGGACATGGATGAAAAATATAACCCCAGTAAATAATTACGAATAAACAATCTCAGATAAGAACAAGATTGGAATAATTATCCCTTACCTTAGGTCCGATATGCTTTGTACATATCTGTACCTCCTGTATAATGATTTAAATAATTTAATTTAATTATTAAATAATCATATTCATTGTTATGATATCATATATGGTTCACTTATGACTTTATATTACCTGTTCTTTTGTAAATTCTATGTTTAAGCAGCGTTTTGGGTAAAATCGTTTTATTTATCGTACGTGTTTGGACTTGTTGTTATTGATATTATTATTACTTATATAATTATTTACTTACTTCCAGAATGTAAATCATGATTTATATATCATATATATTCAGTATATATATATATAATAGATAGATAAATGAAATGAAATACACCGTTCATGGAGACGGTAGGTCGTACGTACGCATGAACGTTGTTTTCCTTTCCTTATTGACTTGAATGGAAGTAATTAGAAGAAATATATATAAAAAAAATACATTAGCTTTATCATGTCATATATTTCATTATTATTCATTATATATACTTTATAATCATTCTTTAATGGTTAACATGGAGAATGAATCTCATCGAGTCGTGGAGACGGTAATCCGTACGTACGCACGAGCGATGATATCGTTCCCATAATTATTGAATTGAATTGGAGTAGATGATATAATATATCAGAATCATTATGATGTTATAATAACTATATATAGTTATTATTTACACCATTATACCCATCCAAGTAGGGTGGTGGTGGAAAAACGGATTACACCACGGCGTGGAGACGGTATTCCGTACGTACGCACGCGCGGTGATTTCATTTTCCGTAGGATGGATAGAAGGTAAAATCGGGTTGTTTCATATTTATAATAACATATAAGTATATTAGTGATAATTATGTTATTACTTTATAATGAAACAACTAAAGAAGAAGAATTTGAAGAAGAAAGAAAACTTGAAAGAATCGGTAGAAGAGATTACCTCTTCTTTGACGCATCTCTTTTATGCTTCCTCTTAAGGAACTAGAGTTGGTCTTTTGATGAGACCCATACCTCTATAATGTTTCTAGGAAAGTTTATAAGGTAAATGGGCAGGGGTTGGCCGACCTTGAAAGCTCAAAATTATGTAAAGAGAAGAGGGAGGAGGTGCCCTTTTATAAGGGAGCAGAGGGGCGCCTTAGGAAAAACTTAAAATATTATTTTATAATAAAGTCATATTCGGTTTATAATAGCTCCAAATTGATTTATTTCAAAGATAAAGTGGGGATGGGTCGAAATATTTTCATCCAATAGGTTTTAGACAAGTTTAGGTTACTATTGTAACCTTATCATTTAGATTTAACTCTAAGTTAAATAATTTAACTTTTACCGTGTCTTCTTGTTTTCTTACACTATATGGTTAATAAACATACTATAACAAACCAAAATAACCCTAAGTGGTTCATCATTAATATATATAACCTTATCTAAGTCATTTTTCCGAATCTTAGATTTTTAGAAATAGAATAACAATTAATAATATAATATTTTTTTAAAAACTATTTTATGTCAATTTTGACACTATTTGGTAATTTATTTTTTTGAGAATCATAACAGCATGATTAGTTCAAAAAAAGTTAATTTAATAAATAATAACATGTCATATTAACCTAAAAAATTAGTTTAATTTATATAAAGTCTCAAATTACATTTATTTGGCTATTTATAACATCAATTATGTTAATATTTCATTAATAAGGTAATTACTGCATCATCATTGTGTCATAAATAAATTAAATTATTTAATGTATAAAAATTATAAATAAAATACCATTATGTATAAAAAAAATTTATTTTTCTAATGAATATTTATATTCTAATTTATCTTATTAATAACACTATATTAAAAATGTTTTAGTTATTAAACTTTGATTTTAACTCCTTTAACTCTTCTTTAAATAAAATAATAATAAATGTCCTAATCTAATCCAAGTGGACCTAAAGGGTAATATTTTATTCCTAAGGTTGTTTTTGGTCGAATTACACTTATCCAATAGAATTAGGACATGTGTTAGTGTAATAATAATATCATTTTTACCCTTAATTACCCTATTTACTTTTAATCATGGTAAATAAAACTAAAAAAGTTATTGTTCACCAAAAATTATTTTTATATTATTGAACCACATTTTACTCCTTGATATTAACCGTGTCACTCGGATTTTTAAAATTCCACTAACATAAGTGGTAAAATTATGTTTTATGTAAATTTGCAAATTCTCCTAGGAGGTGGGTAAAAGACGGTAAAAAGTTCAATAAAATTTTTATATATCTAAAATTATTATAAAATGACTCCAATGAATTACATTGAACTTATATAAGTATTATGTATCTATTTTGACCTAAAATAAATTTAAATAAAATAAATTATTATTTAAATAAAAAGTCGGATTTAACCAATAACTCAGTGTTTTCACTATTCATCAAAAATTGAAAGTTTTCAGAAAAATACCAAAATTTCACCCTAGGCTAATTTCGATATTCCGAATCCAAAAATGAAGTCCATTCTGAAAGATAAAATTTATAATATTTCAAAAAGTGCGTATTACTATTCATAACGGTTAGTTTATATAATATTTTAATAACATATCATTGTTTAGTGAAACTCGGTATTGCGTACAACACACGCTATCATGGAAGGTCGCGATTGTGTGTAAAGCAAGCCAAGTCGGGGTTGCGTGTAGTGAAAGATTCCTTTGTTGTTGTGTATAATATAATCCAGCCATATTTCATTTATACATTGAATATATATATATATATACACTCAATGTTGTGTAGAATAACTTCTATCAAACGAACTTGAAATTTTGTGTAACACGATCCAAGAATAGTGTTGCGTATACTGCAAGCTAATACGGTGTTGCATATAGCGCAAGATAATCTTGGTTTAGCATACAACACAAGACATCAAATAAATTAAAAAGAATAATACTCATAAAATCTCGGGGTGTTACAATCACTCCTTCCAATCAAAACTGTATATGACTGGCATCATCATTTCTCCCCCTTTCCATCATGAGGCTTGCATCACAAGTTCTCCTGACTTATGATATTTGTGAAATACATATCATCAAAGCATCATATGGTTTGGATATAATGTGAAATGCATGGCTTCCTCAGAATGCCAATCCCTTCTACATTCTCTCTTCTTGTTCAACCATCATTCTACACTTCATGCAAATCATATGATTTTATTCTTAAAGTAATCTCTTGCATGGATTTCTATCATGAATAATTTCATGGTCGTCTTCAAATCCTCATTCTTCTTCAATCATCCTCAAATGGATGATACCTCTCTATTCTTCATTGTTCTAAACAATGTTTCATATTTGACACAAGTTTTTTGAACTTAGGATCACTTCAATAATCGTCTGAATTGTCTTCATGAAGAGTTTCCCAAACATGACATCCAATGCTATGATTGCATAACAATTCTCCAGGAATCCTCACTTCAGCCGATCTCTATTAACTTTGGAGTTCTTCTCCATCTCCTTTTTCATTTTGACCAGCATTGACAACTGTTGACAACAAATACAATCTTCATACACAAAGTGGTCCCAACAAACTTAACACAAAAAGATTGAGTGTCTTATTGACTGCACTTATTGAAAATTGTTTATGCACTTATCACATATGATACTTAGTTTAAAAAATAATAAGTGTTTGTTCTATAACTAAAAATTTACATAAATGAGTTGTAGAAAAGGATTTCATCAATGGAAAACACTTCAAAAAATACTTATAATAAGTGATAAGTTCTATAATATATCTTAAGTAAGTTCAATCAAATAAACCCTGATGATATAAAAAACATGTAGTAGTTCTTAGAAACTTTATTATACCTATAATATCTATGTAATATCAGTACTATTGCAATTTGGGTATGATTAGATTTTAAAAGGTAATATATAACATGATTTTTAGTCACCACTATAAACTTACATATATATAAACATGGAAGAATATTACCAAGTCATACCTATGAAATAGTCTAAGCATGTATAAAAAGTGGAAAATCACATTATGTAAAAATAATAAAATTTTAGGGATAAAATCGTGAAATTTTATATTCATGAAATAAATATGGTTGACTGTCTAACTAAATACATATTATAACATGATAAAAATATTGTTGTAATGGAGATTGGGGGAAAGATAAATCCATAAATAGAAGTCTATTTATAGTGGTAGATTGGGGGGACAAAATAAACATAAGCAGCATGTTACCTATAATCATATCCACCCACATGCCCACAAAAATACGCTATTATGGGAAAAATAATCATTTATGCAGATTAAATTTGATATAAGAGAATGAGGCAGGGATTTCACATGAGAAATCATGGAAAATAAGATTTCTCTAGGGTTGGCCAAATTGGGTTAGTGAGAAGTCATATGAGGAGGAGTATCGTGAGGGTAGGTCTTTTTTTGAGTGAGGTTGGACCCAACAACGTCATTTCCTAATATTGAACCTAAAAATTTTTCCCCTAAATATAGGTTAAAAATGTCACAAAATATAAATATAACAATGTAACATAAATATTCACAAAAAAATTGATTGAAATGATAATAATAGTAATAGTTATGATAAATTAAGATAACTAAGAAACAAATTTTAGATTGAATTTAAAATTAACATGATGATGCATTATAGGAGGTAGGGAGATGGCACATAAACTGAATTATAGGAGTAGATGCTGTAGGTTTTTATTAAAATTTAGTTGAGTCTTCCAAATCCTAGGGTTTTTACTTTCAAATAATGTCTTCATTATTATGAAAATTATGAAAGTATTATACCCATAGTCTGACTAAATCCAACATTAAAGGAAAACAATATGCATGTATGAATAGTTGGGAACACAAAGACCCATATGGGAGGGTTGTAAATGAAAATAAACATACACAAAATGGGAAATTGAAACCTGACAGTGGTGATGAGGAACCTGAAAAAAATAGGGAAATAGAACATTAATAAATATGTTTATTGGTCATCATGTCATTTACAAGGAAGAAGGTGGGAGGTGGGAGAGGGGGTAGGGTGTGGAGGCGGACTCACGGTGAGGAGGCAGGGCAAAAAATGATGATTATTGCTGCTAGCTAGGCTTGGACAACGACTCACAATGTGAGAGTAGGAGGAAAAATGAAATAGTGAATGGGTAGATGTTTTTACCTGTCCCTCTAGTTTTCCTATACTAGGGGATTTCTAAGCTTTCCCCAAGGCTAGACATGTGAGAGATTGGGGGTGTGGGTGGCCATGATGGAGCTGCTTCGAAGGTGCGGCAGAGGAGGATGTGGGGAGGTTGTGTTAGATCAGTGTCGGTGGGGAGATAGGGTAGCCGCATCATATGAGGAGGATCATGGGGAGGTTGTGTAGCCGCATCAGAGGAGGATCATATGAGGTTGGGTGGGATTTTTAGGGGAGGAGGGTCACATGGAGGAGGAAGGGGAAATTGGGGGTGGATACTTCCATGGTCTATAAAATGTTTATGTCTATATGATAGTTATATCCATGGTTCTTATAATTGTGGATATAGGTTCATGGATATAGACTCAATTTATAGTATTGGAGTGATTTGATTAAATGTTTGGTTTAGTGATTAATTGTGTTTTGTAATGGAATTTTCCATCGCCTAAGATTATTTATTAAATATAGTAATCATTTTTATAATTCTTACACCTAGAGTGATAATTGTGTTCCTTATATGGATCACTTTTGACAAGCTCATAGGTTAAATGGATTTATATTAATCATTGGGTGATACCTAGATTCCTGATATGGAATTCCTTGTATGGTCTCATAAGTTAAATGATAATTAATGCGACTTGAGCGATACCTGGATTCCTATTACAAAATGTCTTGGATAGGCTTGTAGACTGATTGAGATTACATATGAAACATGAGCGATACATGGATTCCTGATATGGAATTCCTTGGATGGTCTTAGTGGTTAAATGATTTATGACATGCCTTGAAAGATACCTAGATTCCTTATGTGTAATACCTTGGATGGGTTCATAGGTTTCAGGATGTGATATACACCTTGAGTGATACTTGGACTCCTAATAAGGACTACCATGGATGAGCTCATAGGTTAAATGAGATTATGTTATGCCTTGGACGGCACTTGGATTCTGATGAAAAATGCCTTGGATGGGCTCATAGGTCATATGATATTACATTATTCTTGAGTGCTAATTTTTTTACCCTCAACTACTAAACCTTTAATGTTATGAAGCATGTAGGGACTTTTATGATCACCATTATATAGGCATTCCTTGGGTTCTCCTTGGGTCGCACATGATTAGTATTGTAAATGGACATTGTTGTTTATTTTATATGGGTCCTATCTTTCTACTTTATTGTTATCATGTACACATATATCCGGCATTGGATGAAGAAGGTATAGACGGTCGAGCATCCATGAGGGACCCAAGACCGACGTGGTTTACTTTTATTTATTTCAACACACTTATTATTTATTATACCTTCACAAAACTTATTTAATATTCACGGACTGGACATACATTAGACACCATTGGTGGTGGCCTGCATATTTTGACTTGCACCATGTTCAGGGTGTCGTTTTCTTCCCAAACAAACCTCTCGGTTTCAAGATAGGTCCTTGGATTGTACTTGCTTGTTGTTACCCATTATAGACTAATACTTGACATAGATATGGGGGTTGAGCATGTACTCGAGCTGCCTACTGGAGATGGGTATTTTATTTATTTTTTCCCTTGTCAGCCTAGACTAGTTTTATATATTACCTATTTTATGTCCATTGTGGTTCATTTTATATTTTTAATGAATGATTATTTATTCATTTATTATTTATTTTCAGTTTTTATTATATTTCTCCTCATTTATTCATTATTTCTTCCATTATATTTATTAATAATCTAAATGGTATAGTCTCTCCATTGTACCACCTTTAGATACTTATTTCTATTAAGAATCCTCTGGTGTGTGGGGAGATGCGATTGAGGCTAAGTAACCAATTGTTCTAGCTACTATTTATAGAGTGAGCCAGTTCGGGGTGTTACATGCTCCTTCGATCTTCAAACAACACCAATGAACCACCTGGTGATAGAACAACAAATTGATTGTCATAAATTATTTAACTTAATCACTTTATGTTCCTTTGGGCTTGGAATAATTTTCCCTTATTCTTCTTAGTCTTTAGAGAAATAAAGGAGGTAGATATTGAGAAGAAATTATTTTTCACAATGATCAACCTTTCTCTGATTGACATGGGAGTCTATTTATAGACTTAAGGATATAGTTTAAAATTTTATTAATTGCATAAAGACCCTTAATAATATATTAAATCAAAAAGGAACCCCATTATATGTAATAAAATAATATTATTATTTTATTTTATGGTGTGCATTAACCCGTGAAATGACAAATATTTATTTTACAATATGGTAAATAAATACTCATTAGTGGACAAAATTTAGTTCTTTCGTCCTCCTCAACATTTATTAAATTCTCAAATAAATATTTAAATAAATATTATTCATTCAATAAATAAATAAATAAATATTATATTCACAATCTGGTGAATAAATATTTATTTAATATTCACATAACTAAATAAATTATTTATTTGATAAATAAACAATTATTTATTACGGTGTGAATAAAAAACGATAAATAAATATATATTCCTCTAATTAAACAATTACCTTATAGATAAATATTTATTTAATATTTTTTATCATTTAATAAATATTTAATACATATACTTCTTGGTTTGGAGAATAATATGTCTTATGATTATTAAATATAAATAATTTTTAATTAAGATCAAAGGAAACCACTTTTTTGTGAATCTAGGCCTCTTCCTCAATAGAATTAGGTGGGATTGCCTAAAATCCAAGATTATTATATAGAAATGGGTCAAGGAACCCACATATGAAGAATATATTTTTCAATGAAAATAACCACATGTGAAAACTCAATGTGTAATATAAACCCTTTATCACGATATCTCATCAAGTAGGTTGAACACCTGTGTCATTAACCTTTATGTTTGATACATCTTTCTTTGACTATCTGAAATGAACTCAACTATACACCATGGACATATAATTTAATGTGATAGTTCCATTTGAATCAAAGGGTCAAGATATCGACTTCCTTGAAGATAAAAGGGTAAAATCCTTCCACGGATTATTCATTAATAACATATCATTCGTGATGCACCCAATATACCCAACTTTTCCATGATCATATATCATCACAGTTTACAGAAATAGATCAAAGAGCATGAGTCATAACATGCATTAATAATAATCTTAAAGTATATAGATTATTACACATGTCGTAGATAGGAATATCCAATTATATATAAACATGTAGATTTTCTATAGGCGGACCTATTATTATAATCTCTCATCTTAGAGATTACAAAGTGAAAACTTTATGAGATGAATTCTCATCTACTTATGATTACTCACACATAACGGTTAACATAATATGTGTCCTATCATAGAATTTTATCATACCGTAGAATAAGTTTTAAGAATACCATTGTGGCATTTCATGGTTCTTGTTATAGTAGGGGACTATTATGCCCTTTTCAATGGACAAATACTCTAGAACATTATTTCATTAAAGTTACATAGAATAATGAACAATATAAAATAAGTTATTTAATTAATATTCACCTATTTTAATAAAAATTCAATCTAAATTGAAAACATTTAGTTCTAGGATACCGACTTTAATAGAATCTCACTTGTACTATAGCCATATTCTAATGACTTTTAGTTTACTAGCTCTCATGTGATGATCATGTTTCTGTTAAGCTAAGGATTTATTTAAGGGTTCCTCCACACTATCATCCACAAAAAAATTTATCATAGTAACATAAACTCTCTAAGAAAAATTCCTCAATAGGTGATATTTTCAAACAATGTTCTTCATCTATTGACATGACCTTGGATATTTTACAAGATCCACCACTACAGTATTATCACAAAAGAGTGTGATAGGATCTTTACTTCTAGGAACCAAATCGAACTATATTATGAATTTGCATGTCCAAAACACTTCTTTACCTCCCTAATAATCTTCAATATACTTAAAATCGACTATAGAATCGGCAACCAGGACTTTCTTTGAGCTCTTCCAGCTCACATCACCTCCATTGAGAGTGAATATGTATCCTGCCTATGTTTTTAGATCATTTTGATCTATTTGGTAACTATAATATCCATATCACTTGATGGATAGCTCCTCATCTCTTCTATAGACCAGGAATAAATCCTAAGTATTCCTAAAATACTTAAGAATAGTCTTGACTATCATCCAATGATGGTCACCGGGTTCATCTTGATATCTTCCCGCCACACTTAAGGCATAGGTAAAATCCATCCTGGTAGATGGAATAATATACATGATCAGCCCAATAATTGATGCATATGGAGTCCTTACCATCCTTTGTTTCTCCTCATGTGTTAGAGGATGTATTTTCTTATAGATATAAATTCCATGTGGCACTAGAAATAATCCTCTATTGGATTGTTTCATATTAAACCTCTTCAGTATCTTGTCAATGTACATACTTTGACTTAGTTCAAGCAGCATCTTAGATATATTGTTATGGATATTGATCCCAAGAATATATATTGCTTTACTTAAGTCCTTCATGGAGAATCATGTGTCTAACAAGGCCTTAATAGATTTTATGACTGGTATTTTATTTCCAATATGTAATATTTCATCAACATAAAATATTATAAAATAGTTACACTCCCACTAAACCACTTATAGATATAATTCTTACATTCATTCTTTATAAAACCAAATTCCATTGTGGCTTCATCAAATCGAATGTTCCATGACCTGGATACTTTCATTAATCCATAAATGGATCTCTACAACTTTCATACCATGTTGGAATCCTTTGGAGTCACAAACCCTTCTATTTGTATTATATAGACATCTTCCTAAAGGTTCCCATTAAGGAAAGATGTTTTGAAATCCATCTATCAAATCTCCTAGTCATGGTAAGATGCTATGAAAAGTTGAATTGTAATCCATTTTAGCATAGAAATTAGAAAAAATGTTCCATTGTAGTTTATGCCTTGATGTTTTTTGAACCCTTTTACAACCATCCATGCCCTATAGGTACTGACTTATCCATCCATGTCCAGTTTCTTCTTGAATACCCATTATAACCAGTGGGATTTACATCCACTATAAGATCTATCAAAATCTAGACTTGGTTTTGGTACATGGTATCCACTTCATAATTCATAGCTTCTTTCCATTTGGTAGATTATGTGCTACTTACTAATTACTTGTAGGTTATAGGATAATTATTATAAACTAATAATGAGTCACCATACTTGGTGACTAGAAAACCATAATGTTCTAGTTCTCTAACCTCTTTCATACTCTTACACAGTACTTGTGTATCCAAAACATACTTTTCCATGGGGATTTATGGAATATGTTCCTGTGTCAACTCTTGTTTATCTTGAGCCTATAATTCATTTAAGCCTAAATCTCTACGACCATCTCTTTTAGATATATGATACCTCTTAATAAATTTATGGTGTCTATCAACAAAAACATTCTTATCTAATGGGTTTTATTGGTAATATCTCCTTATTTCCTTGGGGTTCTTTATAATGATATACTTAGTTCATCAATGTGAAAGTATGTTGATAAAAATATCCTTAAAAAGATATTCCCAAAACCACACTCACAAATTTGACAATGAGGTTTTTTTTCCACACCAAATTTCATATGGAAGACCATTTTTTCTTTATTTGGAACATGATTTGGTATGTGTGCCACTATCTGTAATTCATATCCCTAAAAGGATAATATAATACTCATATGGATCATCATTTATCTCACCATATCTAACAATTTTTGGTTCCTCCTTTCACTTATACCATTCCATTATAGTGTATAAATAGGAGTGAGTTTAGATAGAATCTCAAACTCCTATAAATAATCAATAAACTCTTGATTAAGATATTCTCTACCATGGTCTAAGAAGAGTTTCTTAATCTTCTTACCATACTAGTCTTCAACTTCATTATTATATTACTTGAATTTATAAAAGGAATATAACTTATGCCTCATTAAGTATACATACCCATATCTTCTAAAATCATCAGTAAAATTTATTATGTATGAGTACCCACCCCTGGATTCAACTAGAAATAGTTATAAAGACCCTAACCCTAATAGCCCAGAGTCAGTGCCATTATTACATTGGCATAATGAACAAGGAAATCACATCCCAAAGGACTAAATATTTTATTAACTTTGGAAAACCAGATACAAACATAATTGTGACATTATAACTTGAAATAAAATAAAACATAGCAACTCTATTAGAAACACCCATAAACTCCTAGATTATCCCTGAAAATCATTCATTATTTACATCTTTACATCCTGGGGAAAAATAAAACATAAGAAAGGGGTGAGCTCAAATGATCAGTAAGGGTAAGAAATATAGTGGAATCTATAATCATAAATAATAAGGAAAATTGAATATATAACAACACATTTAATTAAAACATGGACTTGAACATAATATGGAAGGAATAAAATTTGATCAAATTAATTCCATATAAATAATCACATGAGAATAAAACTTAACCATGGATATTATACTAGTCTAATAATCACATTGATTATCAATTAATAATGTCATAATGAGGGAGCGCATAATTTCAGACATCAAAAATACACTGTTAAGGCTTCATCCAAGACATCATACATAAATGTGTAAAAACCCGATATGGTTTGTCTCATGAGACCCACTGATGCATCAAGGGGCTATAGCGGACACTACCCATCACTTACTAAGTACAATTTATTCCTCATATTAAAGGGGTGAAACATAATAAACTTATACATTCATATTGAAACTATCATATGAAATGTTAATAATTTTCCACAAACAATAAACATAATCATAAACCATTATTAGTAATATGGTGAATGGTATCAAGATAGCACATCCATAGTCAAACTAGTCATAAACTATTTAATAAAATATGGAATATGATATCATAAAATATCAAACCCAATTAATCAAAATATTCAATAGAGGGTTTTGAAATAGATGAAAATACACTAATAAAATAATCAAGAAATTCTTGAGAGAAATACCCTTTTTACTTTACAAAGAATAGATCTTTTGGAAAATTCATTTGTATTTGTCATAAAATCATATTATAAAAATTTATATCCCATAAAAGAAAAGGGAAGGAAAATGAAATTTTGTTTGAGGCATAAATGAAATCCAACTAAAGTGAAAACATTTAAAAAGAGTTTTTAATAAACTTTAGAAATTGTCCACTTCAATGAGGTTTAAGGGAAGATATAAAAGAGTCTTTAAAGAGGACAAAGGATTATTTCTTTACATAAAACCAAAAAAGAGATAAGATAGTTTTTCATGATAAAAAATAGTGATTTTAGAAACATATTGGTGTATTATAAAGGATTATGGAGTGTACTTGAAAATGGGTAAGAAATTTGGAAGCACCGTTTAATTGGTCTTGTTTATTGGGAGGAATTGAAAAAGGAAACCTTATAAAACATGTACTTACCCATCAAAGAAAGATAAAAATATCTAGATTCATGATTTTGGAAAAAATACACATAATTTATAATAATCATATAAAAATAAATAAGAATTTAATTGGTTTAAATATAGAGAAAATGTAACCCGAAGGAAAAAATGTCAGTTCGGGAAAAAACCCCTTACCTTATGTTTGAAAGTGTTCTTCACTTGTACTTAACATCATAGATAATGAAATTAGATTAATTAATAAATTAATTAATAAAATATTCAAAAAAATTATTTATTATAATTTTATTATGTTCATTTATAGCATTTTTGATGAGTTATAAGATTATATTTCGTCATTTTGGAGTGTTCGTTTCCTTGGATTTCGTGATTGGTACACTTGTATACATGTACGAAAGATCATGTAAAATAGAAATAGTTATCCAAAATTGAAATTATATGTTATTAATGAACTTATAGGATATAGAATGATCTTACATGTCATTTTTTTCTAGATATGAGGATGACTCATTAGATAAAGCATTAAAGATAATCATTTAGATTATTTTGGTGTTTTTCGATCATCACGAACTAGTTTTGTCTTATGAATTAATATTATGTATATATACTAGTTAAAAAATATTAAATAAGTTTTATTACATATATTAAATTATTTTTTAAACATAAAAATGTTTTTATTATCATCCTTGAATTCGAAATTGAAAAATGAAAACACATCCTCCATGAAGGCGGTAAACTGGCACCTCACGGACGATGTTTTCATTTTTAGAATAAAAAGGGGAAGAGAAAAAAGTGATTGTTGATATACCATTAACATAATAAAATTATATTATATAAAATATATTGTAGTTATAATGTTACTTTGGACATGGAAGGTGAGGGGAGGATAAGAAAAAGACAATAAATTGAAAGAGAGAGAGAGAGAGAGAAGGTTTTACCTCTTGGGTGTCCCCTCCTTGAGAACTTCCTTAAGGGACTTGAAAATGGTTTTTTGGTGAGACCAACAAGACCAGAACATGGGATAGATTTTTGGGATGGTAAATTTTTAAAATATAAGAAATATTCAAGGATTTGGAGGTGTGAGGAGAAGGGGTAGTGAGGGTGGTATTTATAGTGGAGGAGAGTGGTGTTTTTTTTATTATTTTATTCATTATTTTATTATTTTGGCTCAAGAATATGAATAGTTTGAAACTTATCACTAAATATATTAAAATAATTAAGGATAGTTTGATATTATTTGATTACATCATCCATACATCATATATGACTCAATAATTCATGTATTTGTTATATAATGTAAATTACCGTATTTCACTATTCACCAAAAAATCAATTATTTTAGAAAAATCCTAAAAATTTACCATAACCATTTTTCAATGTGTAGAATTAAAAAATTAAATCTATTTTATGAAAATAATTTTCTAAATATGATAAATTTAATTTTTAAATAAAGTCATCATTTACTCGAAAAATACCGATTTTAATATTATAACTGATTTTCTGACACTTTGAAAATTTAATTAAGATATCATAAAATTATGTTATAATCATAAGACAAAAAAATATTAATTTTTTAATATGTTTTATGAAAATAAATATTCTTTTAAATCGTTATTTTAATTATAAAATTGTAAATAAACATTTATGTTTCACAAAAATATCAACACTTAATTTATCATTTTTAAAACATTTATTTATTTAATACATGATATAAATATGTTATATTTTCATTCATAATATACCCAAATTTTATTTATACTTTCATAGGTGAATTTACTATTCTATTGGTCATATTACTATTCCAAATGGTCGCATTACTATTCAAACTATCATATTTTGTCACACCCTAACCCGACACTTCGTGATTATTTTATTTATTTTTGAGTTTCTATTTAATTTTATTAATTTTTGAGTTTTATTTTATTTTATTTTTTAATTAAATCAATTGAATTATGAAAAAAATGAAAAAAAATTGAATTCCTCATCTAACCCATCCCTCATCCATTACCTCGCAGTCGACCTCCCTCCCCCCCCCCCCCCTCCACACTCGACGCCACCCCTCCCCTTTTTTTGGATATCTATAGCGTGCCACCTCCTCCTTTGTTGGCCGTTACTCCCCCATTGGTTCCCCCTCCTTCCTCTGGTTGCACGACGCACCCCCCCCCCCAGAACTCTCATCCGCGCATGCTCCGCCCTACCGGCGAGCCTTTCTTCTCCGTAGTTTCCACCCAATTTCCTAGGGTTTTTGTCTTGCCTCGCCTATGTAAGGTAGAAGCTCCCCTCTTCTTGTGCTTTTTAAAATTTTTCCCTCTTTCTATGGCCCCTCTTGTCTCAGTTGAACCCTAGGTCATGGGTTGACCGTGTTTTGATAATTTCTTCCATTTTTAGGGTGTGTGGTGGGTCTCCCAAGTCTTACTCGTGCGAGTTTAGACGTCCGTCACTGAAGACTAATCGCTTTGTTCCATTCCGATTCATCCGTCATCATTTTAGGTTTATTTATTTTACCCTATTAATTGTTTAGTTAATTTTAATGTGTTCTAAATTTTATTTGGGTAGCGCGAAGTGTGAATTGGTAATGATTTAACATTTTTATGGGTTATAAATGAGTTTTTTAAAAATAAATGGCTATGTGTTGTGCATATTGTATTGTAATATTTCTTGAAAAGTATTTTATGTCTTATTTTCAAAGTAAAAAATATATTTTCAAAGTCACTTGAGGTACGTATTTGTTCAAAATGAGTTTTTATTGAATAAGGGAGTAGTGTTGGTGTGTATTCCTTGTCGTGTATTTTTACATAGAAATTTTAGATTGTTTAATTTTTAAAAGGGGGTTCCTGGGGAATTAGTTGATAAAGTGTGTGTTTTTCTTGTGTTTATCAAAGGTGATTTTATAAATTGTGTAAGTGTTGGTAAAAGTATTTAAAATGGGTTTTTGGTGTGAGTAAAATGGATGGAATCGATTAGTATTGGAATGTAAACCTTTTTTGCACTTTTAGTATGAGTTTTGAGTTCTTTAAATAATGGGAAGCTAGTTTTGGAAATAAACTTATTTTATGTGTGGGTTTCCTATAGTTTAATTAAATTGTTTGGTGTCTTCTCGAAGGGTTGTACAGACATATATAGGTATGTATACCTATATATATATATAAATCCTCCTTATACATATTCTCTCATAGAGTGGGGAATATGTGTATTGGATTAAGGGGTGTATATATATATAGGGGTGTATGTGTGCGCAATTGTGGTCGGTCTTCATCAAAGGTGTCGGGTGCTGAATTTTTTATCATGGTCTACTCCCTTTTGAGGTAGTTTTCCCTATGCATTAGCCTTTAAATTAAATAAATATTAATTTCTTGTCTTTCGCACTTTTATTTAATGCTAGTTAGTAATTTAGGGATTTTAGAATAATTTCTTGTTGTAAAATAAAGTAAGACCCTTCTATTGGAATTTCATGAAATTATTTTATTAAATGTGCTTACTAAGTGTTTGATGAAATTCCCCTTTGGACCTTATAAATGTGATTCGGATTTAAAGTGGTGAATTGAGTTTCTTAGATGGGTTTCCAAGTGTATTTTTGGTTTTCAAAGTAATGGCGTGTGTTTCTTCTTTTAGAAATGATTTAGTGTTAAGTGATTTCTTGAGGCCCATTTGGTACTTTTTAATATTAATTACTTTGAAAACCATCTTTGGGATGCACCTCTTGCCTTGTAAGATGTTGATAGGAATGGGTTTTCTCAGATGGGACTTCCCTCATGTGTTGATGGTTGAAGGAAAGAGGGAGAAAATCCCTTAGAGTGATTCGGGGGTGATTTTGTTGAGTGTGTGTGGATGGTGTAAGATGAAAATGCTTGTGTTGGATTGCTTGGTTGGTATTTGTTGACTCACCCCCCCCCCCCTTAGTTTGAACATGTAAACCTAGTATAGCAGACGAATTTTCAGGGAATGATTGCTACACTAATTTAGATTATGCACTAGATAGTGGCCCATAGCAGGGGATACTCTATTATTATTATTGTTATGGGATTGGGCCCCTCGACCAGGCCAGGTAGGGAGAAAGTCAGTCATTAGAGCATTATGACGTCATTGAGTAGGGAATGCCTTTAGGATGAGTCACATGTATAGTATGTTCTAGACTATTCACGTGCTCCTAGGTTTTTCCATGTATATAGGCACTTATTTATCTATAGCGGATGATTGAGGGGCATTGTTTATTTGGTTATTCTGGCTTGTTATTTTCCATTTCCCTTGCATAATCATTGCTTTTTCCTTCATGTATGATGCATCTCTTTTTCAAGGGGATAAAAATGATCTTCAAAAGTTTGTGGGAAAAGGTTTTTAAAATGTTTTACACTTCTCTATCCCTCTTTCTTTAAAAAGGTTAAAGATTCATCCTTGGAAAATGACCTAGTTTAAAATAATAAGATCAATTGATTGTGATTTTCTTTTAATGGAAAAATGTGTGAAAAGACTTATTTTTATATATTTTAGTTCAAACTTGAAATTAATGTTTCTTTATTTGAAGGTAATGCATTGGGAATAGATTACTTGGGCATACCTTCTGAGTTTTAATACTCACGCCTATACTTCATTCTTGTTTTTAGTCTTAGGTGCATGTTCCAGTTTGATCTTGATCTCCTTGGGAAATGTTGAGTCTTGTGATCATAGAGTGACCCATGGGGTCATGTGGAGTTTAGTGGTCATCAAGTCTGATTAGTATTGCTTTTCCATTCTTGATTAGTTGTTTTGCTCAGTTTATTTATTTTTTTGGGACGCTTTATTATTTTTCTGCTACTTTTGTTTATTTATATTGGGCATAATTGTTCCCATTTTCACTATGTTGATTCCCTTGGCACTTATCTCTAGCCTGGGAGGATCGGGAACACCTCTCAAGCCTTGTCGCGGTCCGACTCGGGTAACCGATTCAAGGTCAACCTGGGTTGGTTCGTGACAAAATGGTACCAGAGGGTAGGTTCTTTAGAGTACCTAGCTTTCATAATGCCCTCTGTTATTTGGGTTGTCAAGGTAGATGGATTAAGACTGTCAGAGCTTGGGGTGTAGGTTCTAGGGAGTGTTTGGACAACACTTTATGGGCCGAACCTTGATTTACCATGGGAAGTTGGGGTTTCTTGGTTTATTTGGTTCTTGTGGGTTGCTTGATATTTGGGGAAATGAAATGATAATCGGTCCAGTTGTCTCATTGAGCTCGTAGGGCCTGGAAAGCCATGTGGAGTCAGGGACATGGTCCTAAAAGACTCTTTGTGATGGTGGTTTGATTGTCATATAGTCTCCAACCATATGGCCAAGTCACACATCGACACTAGTTTCCTCTGGTGTATTGTTGTGGATCCTTTTGATATTTTGAGATTTTTTGACCCGTTGAATGGTAGGTTTCTTTTGTTTGTACTTAATGTTGGTTGGGATGGTTTTAGGGTGTCTTGTTTAGATTTTAAAGTGATGTTTGGTTTGAAAAAATGATGATTGGTTGGTCAAAAAATGATATTTCCAAAACCAAAACTTTGAATCTCTTTTAGAGTGAAATGGGTTGTTTTAAAAATGGGAGTTATTTTAGAAAATGTTTTGGAGGTTTCTCAAGGGTTTTTGAGAAATGTGAAAATAGAAAATGAATGTGGAATTTGAAAAAAAAAATTCTTTGATGATGATGTGTAGTATTAAAATTGGTTGAGGTATTTTTACAGTGGTTTTGAAAGTAATAATGTTTCTTTTATCCTACTCCTAGTATTCCTACGAGTGCTCACATATATGTATACAGATGTATGTATGTGGTGAGTGGATGGTTATTGGTATGTATGGATGATTGATTGATCTAGACCATGAGTGTATGTATGTGAGGATAAATGGAATGCCAATAGTAGGTGATTAGTTCGTAAGGCTTGTTATGTTTTCTGAAAATTTTCTTCAAAAAGGGGGATTTCAATGTTTTAAAAGGTGTGAGTGTGTGATGTTTCCTTTTTTTTGGTGTTTTTCTTTTTAGACTTTGGATTTGGTGTATTGGAGGTGTGATTGAAATCATGTTTTGAGTTTGGGTAGTTGATTTGAAAATGAGATGTGGAATTTTGATTTATGGTATGTTTTGATTTGGTTTCATGCTCCCTATTTCCAGGTTTTGTCCCCAATGAGTTATAAGAGATTTTGAGAAGCATCTGTGGGTAGTTATTTCGCCACATGCCTTTCAGTCGATCAAGCTATGTTTTAGACGTTTGGTTTGTCCATTTTGGATATGGAGTCGGGTGGTTCTCAATATCAGGAGTTCGTCCAGAGGTTCCGAGAGTTGAACCCTCCTCATTTCCTTGGGCAATCGGAACCAGGGAAAGCTAAGTAATGGCTATGAAATATCGAGGATATCTTTGTTCGGATTGAATCTCCCGAACCTCTCAAGTTGGAGATTTCAACCTTCACATCGAAAGGCCTAAGTCGGGAATGGTGGAAATCTGTTCTTCAGGCCGAACCATAGAAGAATTACTCTTGGGAATGCTTTAAAGCCTTGTTCATCAAATAGTATTTCCCTAATGATGTGAAGATACCAATTGGTTTGAGGTTGTATGGTCTCGATCAGGGCAATTCAACGGTGTTGGAGTATACTAAGAGCTTCACAGAGCTGGTGTCGTATCTCCCAAACCTTACCAGGGATGAATTTTTGAAAGCTCGGTTATTTGAAAGGGGTATCCAATCAGAATTCCTTACAATTGTTCCTTCATTCCCTGATGATTATAAAGAATTCATGAGGTGGGTTGTTCAAGTCGAAGTCGATTTAGTAGCATATGGACAGTTGAGAAGAGGCACAAAAAGGTCATTGTTTTCTGCCTCACCAGATTCATCCGAGAGAAAGTACTGTTTGTGTTTTCAGTGTGCGAAGTCAGGGTATAGGAAGTTTTAATGTCACGAAACACCTAATATATGTAGTACATGTGGTTGTTTAGGTCATTTGAAAAGGTTTTTCTAGGGCGGCACTAGGAATTGACATGGGGCCAGATCCACTCCCTTGGAGAACCTTTAATCTTAGTTGGATGAATGTAGCGATGACGCAAGCTCAATCAGAAGCTTTTATTTTGTTACAAATTCCCTTTTTGTTGTAATTAAAGTAGTCTATGGTGTTTTATTCTTTTGGGTGTGAATAATGATGTTGCAGGTCCTTTTGGAACTTTGTTTTAATGAGAATTTCTTTGTGATATTTTTAATGTTGATGATGTAGAATGGTGGTGTTTTTTGTCCCATGTTTTTTTCTGTGGGTTTTTCTAGCCTTCATTGGGATTCGAGAGTTATTCTAGCTTGTGAAACCAATGTTTGTCTAGAGTCCTCATATGGTGGGGATACCCCCTATGGTATGATTTCATGATGAATCTATCTTCCAAGTGTTCTTGTCTGATCATTTACTTGTTTTTTCTTCGTTCGACCCCAACCGTAGTAGTTGGTTGTCTTGGATAGTGGGTCATGTAATGGATGCTCCCAGAGATCCTGAACAGGCCACGACTGGTTTCTTCTATGGTTTCTATGTTAGGGGTTGGGGTGTTACTTGTTGGGTTGTGTTTAGAAGAGAGTGAGTCTTCATTGTCATATCTTCATTGTTGTTTGAACTCTTTGGTCTTGTGTAATGTCTTCCTTGGATGTGTGACTCTTTTGAGGAAGGTCTCATAGTTTCTTTTTGGGAATCCATAGTTCTGGGCTCTGAATAAAAGAGAGTGTTGGTTTTTTGGTCTTTGAGTTTATAGGTTTTTCATTTGTTGTGAATCATCTTTGCTTTGGTTTTGATCAACTGAATCTATTAGGACTTTCTGGGGCAGAAAGTGTCATGGTGGGGAGAATTTTCACACCCTGACCCAACACTTCGTGATTATTTTATTTATTTTTGAGTTTCTATTTAATTTTATTTATTTTTTATTTTTCTTTTCCTTTTTTAAAAATTATTGAAACCTAATCTAACCCATTCCCCCACCCCCATTGCCACGTGGACGACCTCCCCCCCCCCATTTCCTCGCAGCTGACCTCCCTTCCCCCTTTCCAGGCCCGAGGTCGCCCCTCCCCTTTTGCAGGAGCTCTCCGGTGTGCCACCTCCCACTCCGCCGGTCATTCCTCCCCCATCGATGCCCCCTCCTTCCTCTGGTTGCGCGACGCAACCCCCCCCCCCCCAGAACTCTTAGCCACACATGCTCCTCCCTACTGGTGAGCCTTTATTCTCCACAGTTTCCACCTGATTTCCTAGGGTTTTTGGTTCGACACACCTAGGTAATATGGAGGCTCCCCTCTCATTGTGTGTTTTGATGTTTTTCCCTCCTTATGTGGCCCCTCTTGTCTTAGTCGAACCCTGGGTCATGGGTTGACCAGGTTTTGATAATTTCTTCCATTTTTAGGGTGTGTAGTGGGTCTCTCGGGTCTTCCTCATGCGGGTTTTAGTGTCCGCTGCCAAAGGCAAAGCACTTCAGTCCATTCTGGTTCATCCGCTGTCGTTTGAGGTTGATTTCTTTTACCCTCTTAATTGTTTAGTTATTTTTAATGTGTTCTAAATTTTATTTGGGTAGCGCAAAGTGTGAATTGGTAATGTTTTAACATTTTTATGGGTTAGAAATAAGTTTTTTCAAAATAAGTGGTTGTGTGTTGTGCATATTATGCCTTATTTTCAAAGTGAAAATTATATTTTCAAAGGCACTTGAGGTGCATATTTTTTCAAAATGAGTTTTTATTGAATAAGGGGGTAGTTTTGGCATGTATGCCTTATAGTGTATTTTTACATAGGAATTTTAGATTGTTTAATTTTTAAAAGGGGCTTCCCGGAGAATTGATTGAGAAAGTGTGTGTTTTTCTTGTGTTTGTCACAGGTGATTTTATAAATTGTGTAAGTGTTGGTAAAATTATTTAAAATGGGTTTTTAGTGTGAGTAAAATGGAATGAATTGATTAGTATTGGCATGTAGGCCTTTTTGTGGACTTTTAGTATGAGTTGTGAGTTCTTTAAATAATGAGAATCTAGTTTTGGAAATGAACTTATTTTATGTGCGGGTTTTATATAGGTTACTTAAATTGTTTGGTGTCTTCTTGAAGGTTTGTACACACATACATAGGTACTTATACCTATATATATAAATCCTCCTTGCACATATTCCCTAACGGTGGAGGGAATATGTGTATTGGATTAAGGGGTATATATATAGGGGTGTATGTGTGCGCAATTGTGGGGCAGTCTTCGTCAAATGCATCGGGTGTTGAATTGTTCATCTTGGTCTACTCCCTTTTGAGGTAGGTTTCCCTATGAATTATCCTTTAAATTAAAGAATTGTTTATTTCTCATTTTTCATGCTTTTATTTAATGCTAGTTAGTAATTTATGGATCTTATAATAATTGCCTATTGTGAAATAAAGTAAGACCCTTCTATTAGAATTGCACGAAATTTTTTTATTAAATGTGCTTACTAAGTGTTTGATGAAATTACCCTTTGGACCTTATAAATATTCTTCGGATTTAAATTGGTGAATTGAGTTTCTTATATGGTTTTCCAAGTGCATTTTTGGTTTTCAAATTAATGGTGTGTGTTGCTTCTTTTGGAAATGATTTAGTGTTAAGTGATTGCTTGAGGCTCATTTGGTACTTTGTAAAATTAATTACTTTGAAAACCCTCTTTGGGATGCACCTCTTGCCTTGTTATATGTTGACGTGAATGGGTGGCCCTCATATAGGACTTCCCTTGTGTGTTTATAGTTGAATTCAAGAGGTAGAAAATCCCTTGGAGTGATTTGGGGGTGATTTGGTTATGTGTGTGTGGATGGTGTAAGATGAAAACGCATGTGTTGGATTGCTTGGTTAGTATTTGTTGACTCACCCCCCCCCCCCATTTAGTCTGAACATGGGAACCTAGAATAGCGAGCGAACTTTTGGTGAACGATTGTTGCACTAGTTTAGATTATGCACTGGATAATGGCCCATAGCAGGGTTACTTTGTTGTTATTATTGCTATGAGATTGGGCCCCTTGACCAGGCCAGGTAGGGCGATGGTTAGACATTAAGGAATTATGAAATCATTGAATAGGGCATGCCTTCAGGATGAGTCACATGTATAGTATGTTCTAGACTATTCACAAGCTCCTAGGTTTTCCAATTATATCGGTACTTAGTTATTTGTGGCAGATGATTGAGGTTCATTGTTTGGTTGGTTATTATTGCTTATTATTTTCCATTTCCCTTGCATGATCATTGCTTTTTCCTTCATGTATGATGCATCTATTTTATAAGGGGATAAAAATTATCTTCAAAAGTTTGTGGGAAAAGGTTTTTAAAATGTTTTACACTTCTTTATCCCTCTTTATTTAAAAAGGTTAAAGCTTCATCCTTGGAAAAGGACCTAGTTTAAAATAAGAAGGGAAATGGATTGTGATTTGATTTTAATGGAAAAATGTGTGAAAAACATACTTTTATATATTGTAGTACAAACCTAGAATCGATGTTTCTTTATTTAAAGGTAATGCATTGGGAATAGATTACTTGGGCACACCTACTGAGTTTTAATACTCACGCCTATACTTCATTCTTGTTTTTAGTCTTAGGTGTAGGTTGTATTTTGTTCTCGATCGCCTTGGGTGATGTTGAGTCTTGGGATCGAAGAGTGACCTGCGGGGTCACGTGGAGTTAAGTGGTCATCGGGTCTGGTTAGTTTTTCTTTTCTATTCTTTCTTAGTTGTTCTGTTCAGTTTATTTATTTTTTTGGGTTGATTTATTACTTTTGCATTGCTTTTGTTTATTTATATTGGGAAAAATCATTCCCATAATCACTCTATTGATGCCCTTGGTTATTTTCTCGAGCCCGGGAGGATCGGGAACGTCTCTCGGGCCTTGTGGCGGGTCGACTCGGGTGACCGGTACAGGGTCGACCCGGGTTGGTTCATGAATATTTAATAGTATATTACGATTTTAAACTCGGTGTTATGTGAAGCATAAACTATCAAAGATGTTAAGTTTTAAAAGAGACATACCATAAGTTCTTGGGGTGTTAAAATGGTCCCCACACATTAGTATGAACCAACTCAAGAAGCTCTGTAACCCTTTATCTTTTTCCACTAAATGGGACTTTAGTCATTTTTCCTTACAAACATGCATGACATACTCCAAGTGGTTTTAGTTCAAATGAATCTAAATATCCATCTTGGTGAAATCTAATAAAAATATTTTTATTTACATAACCTAGTTAGTGATGCTATATTTGGGTGTGGTATGAGTTATGTAAACTATTTTTATTATTGATTACCATAACTTGGTTCATGTAATCCAGCTCATAAATACTGTTATTTAAATTTTATTACCATAACAAATTATTTCTTTATAAAATCAGTGATTCTAGCTTTAAAATTTGAAAATAAATCCATATGTATCAAGTATAGAAGTAGATATAATTTTTTTACTAACTAAAGGCACATAATTGTAATCATCCAAAACTAAGATCATTCCAGTTAGTAACTTGAGGTGGTAATCTCTAATATCCACAATAGGAAGTCTGAATCTGTTGGATTCTTATAGATTCACCTCACCATGGGATATATTTCAGAATCTAATTGGTTTCTATATTTGAATACCTATGTGAGCATCACATGATATATCTAATACCCAATTTGTAAAAATAGGTAAATTTCACTCAAAAACAAATTCACATAAAACTTCCCCTTTATTATTTGTATGCTGTAGATTTTATTCCAGTGTCCCTTCTTTTTATATGTAAAACTAACAATGCCTCATTCCCTTGATTTCCCTTTGATCCGCCTCTTTTAGAAGGGTTTTTTGAATAATCTTTAGACTTGAATTTATTCATAAAGCTCTTCTTATGTCCTTTTTTTTACTCACCATAAGGGAAGAAGTATTTTCACGCTTCATATCATTTCCAACTTGGTGAAGTATAGTGATAAGATCTGGGAGTGACTTCTTTTTATTGTTTATATTGAAATTTATGGAAAAAATGGAGAAGTTATGAGGGAGTGATAAAATAATGATATTGGTGCATTGATCTTTAGGAAGCTTAAACCCTAGAACCTCTATATGCTCAATGTACCCAATAAGATTGACTATGTGAGGCCCAGCTAGAAAACATTTACAAGTTTTCTCATGAAGAGCACTTTGGATATCACAAACTTTTTTTCTGGCTCTCTCTTGATAAAGATCATGGAGTTTTTGGAGCATACTATAAACATCCATGTTCCCATGTGACTTCATGAGTACTCTGTACATGGATGTCAACATTAAAAACTAAAGAATCTAGAAGATTATTCAAGTGTTTCTCGTATATAATGAACTCCTCACTACTCTCCTCCTTGGTAGGTAGATTAAGGATTGAGGATTCTAACATTTAAGACTTCCATTCATGGAATAACACTACCCATAGGCATCTGAACCATTATTGGAAGATACTATCAGTTATGAGATAGTCTTTATCCAGAATTGATCATAGGGATAAAGTGTTTAATGAACTTTTCATTATTCTACAATAATGAGATAGAAAATTTTTAGTACTTTACTTTGTTATAAATCATTTGAGGAAAAATAATTTTAATTTTATTAAGTATCTCAATATTTTATCAACTCTCAATAGCCCTCAAAATTGAACTCAAAATGTACCATCACTTTAGACATCCTTGTGTAAGGATCCATATTTCCATTCTAATAATCCAAAAAAAGGCCATGAGAATTATAAAATGATTTTTAGGTAGGTGATATTTCCAACTATAAGTTTTCATCTCCTTATTCCATTGAGTGGACTCCCCAGTCCTGAAATCCTAACTTGGATTTCCACAACACATGCCTCCAAAATCTGTATTGAACAAACAAAGGCTATTTAATCCAATACTGTAACGCCCCAACACCAGTTTGAAAGGACCCAGTTGGAGTAATGAACCACTGAGAGGGGGGTGAATCAGTGGTACCCCTTTTTCTTCTTTTAAGTTCCCTTAAAATGATAACAACATTTGTCTCTTATTAAAGATATACTTCCCTGCTGAGAAACAAACAAGCACACATCCAAAGGAACACAGTAATTTACAAGGTTCACTATTAAATAAGAATAGCTATGTCCTTGGTATGGTTAGAAACAATCCAGCACCATACAATCCACTAAGAAAACAATCCTTGGATTAAAACGAGTAGGATATAACCTTACACTCATGAAGCACTATGAAACAATCACTCTAGTGTGTGTGCACCCTCTTAGCACAATAGGGAAAAGTCTCTTTTCTTGTAATAGCTTATGTTACATGTACTTATTTTCAAATACACAAGTGTAAGTAAGTTAAGCACAAATCTTCACTTCCTTTCCCAGAAGAAATACAATGACTCCTTGGACTTGAGATAGATCAATTACAGCCCAAACTTCCCATTCTGAATCTCCATTCCAAATTTTCTCAATCTGATTCTTCAATCTAAATCTTCTTCAGTCTGAGAAACTCAATATGGTGACAGCCAGTACTGATTCCCCATTCCGAATCTCCACTTTGAATTCTTCACTCCGAATTCTTCACTCCAAAGTTTCTTCTTCACTCTGATTCTTCAATCCAAGTCTTCCTCAGTCTGAGAAATTCAATACAGTGACAGCCGGTACTAATTCCCCATTCCAAATCTCCACTCCAAATTCTCTTCTTCACTCTGAATTTTCTCAATCTAAGACACTCAATACAGTTTCAACCAGTATCAAATTCTCGTTTCAATTGAGACTGTAATGAAACTCTATCGGCCAAAAACTTCTTCTTCTCTCTAGATTATCAGAGCTTCTCTCTCTAATTTTTCATCACACTCTTACTTAGCACCCTGATCTCCTTTTATAGGTGCTCCAAAGTGTGCTTAGGCAGGAAACCAAAATATTTTCCCGCTCACTTAAATTCACCCAAATCTTAATTTCTCCTGAAATCTCGGAGTAATTAAGACTTTGTCAACGCTTCTAGAATCTTCTAGAATCTTCTTCCCCTTCACTTGATTTAGAGATTTGTCCTTTTCTGGATCTGACCTTGTTACACAAGTTTCTCGGTATCACATTCTTGGATCCACACTTCTTGAGACTTCGGCATCACTTTCAATTCTTGGCATGACTCTTCATCGCTTCTTAGGCATGACACCATTTCAATTCTCGGTATGACTCTTCACTTCTGGATACGAACTTCAGGTTCATGAAGTCGACTCCGAACTTCTTCACTCCGAACTTCTGACTCAGTAAGTCGACTCTAAACTTCCCGCTACGAACTTCTGACTCAGGAAGTCGACTCTGAACTTCTCGCAATGAAATTCTTCTTCAGCAAGTCGACTCCGAACTTTCTGCTATGAACTTCTGACTCAGGAAGTCAACTTCGAACTTCTCGCTATGAACTTCAAGTTCTTAGAACGGCTCTTCCAGATTCTCGGAACGGATCTTGGTTCTCGATACAACTTCTTCAATCATCGATACCAGAGATTTTGAATTCTCGGAATGACTCCTCCAGATCTCGGTTTGACTTCACCACCCAACTTTTGCTTGCATTATGAGTAATTTCATATACTCACAAATTAGAGTTAAAAAACATCAAAGCATCATCACAATCAGGGCCTTCACATCTCCTGTCGGCCAGCTTTCAAGAATTTTCAATTTCCCGGTTCTGAACTTCTCAATTTCCAGACTCCGAATTCCAGACTCCAAATTCTTCAAACACCAGGTTATGAATGTTCAATATTCTCGGTTCCGAATCTTCAAACTTCCAGCTTCTGAATTCTTATAAATTCAAGGTGTATTTCCTTTATGAAAAATTCCTCAAGATCAATAAAGGACAATCCATGGAAACCATCTTTTCCTTCAGTTTGGTCCTAACAATCTCCCCCTTTGGATTTTGTTGTCAACCAAGTTTTCATAAATCACCAAACTTTGTAACCTCAAGAAATGGATTACTTATCAATAATTCTAAGCCTACGTGAGCTAACTCATTGTAGGAAACAATAATCATTGACAGAAAAACCATGATGTCCATAGGTAGTGAAAAAGACATCTTCAACTTCATACATCTTCAGCTTCATACATCCTGTAAACAACTTCAAGTTCTTTCCTACAACCACTCCAACAAATAGTTAGAATAGTTCACATACACAAGCAGTGCTGAGTTCACAGCTTACCCACAACTCTCTCTTTAAACATATAGATTTATGATACAAACAACTTCTCCCCCTTGACAAAACAATCCAAAGGTAAGAAGAGAGAGGGGATGGAACAACATACCTTATCCTTGAAGAGAAAGAGGTTGGACACCCATGTTCAACCTCAATCTTGAGAATGAATCCTTCGGCAAGGGTTTCATGAAAATATCAGCAACTTGTTCAGCAGATGAAACATATTAAAGTTTCAGTTCATTCTTTTCCACATGCTCTTTGATGAAATGATATTTGATGTCAATATGCTTCGATCGAGAATGTTGGACTGGATTCTTGGTAATATTAATTGTGCTTTGATTATCACAGCCCAAGAGTAAGGGCAGCTTCACTTCAACTGAAAAATCTTCCAAATGTGTCTTCATCCAGATAATTTGAGTGGCGGCCATGGTGGAAGCAACATATTCAGCTTCAGTCATACTAAGTGTTACAGAATTTTGCTTCTTCGAGTGCCATCCAACACAACTTTTTCCTATAAAGAACACTCCACCAGATGTGGATCTTATATCACCAACATTTCCTACCCAATCTGCATCTGAATATCCAAACAAATCAATGTTATTTGAGCTACTATACTTGATTCCTAATTCTGATGTGCCTTTTATGTATCTGAGAATTATTTTTCCAACAACAAGATGTGATTCTTTAGGAGCACTCTGAAATCTTGCACATAAGGTAACAGAAAAAACAATATCTGGTCTTGAGGCAGTCAGGTATAACAAACTTCTAATCAGCTTTCGATATTCTTTCTGATCAACTTCTTTTCCTTCATCATCTTTTCTTAGCTTCGTTCCCACTGAGATAGGAGTTGATACAGGTTTTGAGTTTTCCATCCCAAACTTCTTAAGAAGTTCCTTAGCATACTTTTCTTGGGAGAGAAAAATGAATTCTTTCTGTTGCAAAATTTGTAACCCAAGAAAGTATCTCATTTTACCCAACATGTACATCTCAAATACATTTTTCATTTCTTCAGCAAACCTTTCACAGCTTCTTTCATCATTCCCAGCAAAAATAATGTCGTCAACATAGAAAATCACAATAAGAGAAAGATCTTGTCTCTCCTTGATGTACAGATTGTTGTCAACTCTTCCTTTCTTGAAGTTCATATCCTTTAAGCAAGTATCCAGTTTGGAATATCATGATCTTAGAGATTGATTTAGCCCATACAAGGCTTTCTTCAACCTTCACACATAACTTTCATTCTTCCCAACAACAAAGCCACATGGTTGCTCAATATAAACTTCTTTGAGATCACCATTAATAAATGCAGATTTAAAATCCATTTGAAAGATTATGTAGCCTCGTTGTGCAGCAATAGCAAGAAAGATTCGGATAGTTTCTAATCTGGATACCGGGGTAAAAGTTTCTTCAAAGTCAATTCCTTCAATCTGAGAGTAGCCTTTGCAAACCAATCTTGCTTTATTTCTAATAACTTCACCTTCTTCATTCAACATGTTTCGGAAGACCCATTTGGTGCCAATAATGTTCTTACTTTTAGTCTTGGGTACAAGTTCCCATGTGTCATTCTTTTCAATCTAATCCAATTCTTCATTCATGGCTTGAACCCATTCTGGATGCTCAAAGGCTTCTTTAACATCATTTGGTTCCACTTTGGAATACAAGGAAGTATGTGATATAGAATTACTTGTTCTTCTTATTTGAACTGTTTGACGTTGATCACCAATAATATTCTGACCTTGCACTTGTTTCATCAGCCTTGGATAAGTTTTTCGTGTGCCTTCCTCATCACTTGATATGGCTTAATCAGATTCTTCATCTTGATTAGGATTACAATTCATTGCATCCTTATCAGAATCGTTAACTTCATCTTCCTCATCTTCCTTGTCTGTCTGGACATGGTTATCTCTTCTCGGAGTTTCAATGACTTTTACATCAACTGCATCCACAATTCTTCATGTTTCTTTGTTAAATCATTTATAACCTCTTCCTTCTGGTGCATATCCAAGAAAAATTCCATCTTCTCCTTTCTGCTCGAATTTTCCACTGCTTCCACCTTTCTTCTTTATAATGAATGGGATCCCAAAAACTTTAGCATGCTTCATACTTGGAGTAATGCCATAGAAAAGTTCATATGGAGTCTTATTTGATTGAGGCCTGTAGAAACATCGATTTTGAATATAAACAGTTGTACTTATAGCTTGCCTCCAAAAGTAATGAGTAAGGTCATGTTCAAGAAACATGGTTCTTCCCATTTCCACCAAGCTTCTGTTTTTCCTTTCAGCAACACCATTTTGTTGAGGTGTATATGGAGCACTATATTCATGCTGAATCCCATGCTTATCAAGATAGTCTTCAAATTATTCACTTCTATACTCACCACCATTATCTGTTCTCAACTTCTTCACAGAGTACTCACATTCTTTCTCAGCTTTCCTTCTGAAGCTTTTAAACATTTTCAGGGCGTCTGACTTGTGATTCATAAACATAACACATGTAATGCGAGTAAAATCATCAATGAAAGTGATGAATTACTTGTCTCCATTTTTTGATTATTTTCTCATCGGCCCACATATATCAGAATGTATTAGTTCAAGGGGTTTTTTAGAACAAATGTCAACCTTCTTATGCACAACACTTGTAATCTTTCTTTTCTGAAAGGTAGTGCAACACCAATCTCTTCGTCTTGGAAAATCTGGAATATCTCGAACACTTTCCCTTTGAGATAACTTGCTCATATTTCTCTGACACATGTGTCCAAGTCTTCTATGCCACAACTGATTTTCTTCCACTATGCTCATGTAACAAGAGTTTTGTGAATTTCCAACTTGAAACAGATTTCCTTTGTTTCATTGGCCTCTTGTAACAATCTGCCCATCTTCTTCACTTTTCACAATAAATCCATATTTCTTGAAGATAACTTTGTTACCCTCATCGCACAATTGTGATACACTCAGCAAGTTGTGCTTCAGCCCATAAACATACAGAGTTTTCTTGGACTTTAATTTTTTCTTTCCAATGATGGTTGATCAAACACCTTTGATTTTTAAAGACTCGTTGTTTCCAAATGTCATTGTGCCTTATTTAAACTTCTTCATATTCTTTAGAAACTTCAAGTCTCCTGTCATATGTGAAGAACACCCACTATCAAGTATCCAAGGTCATTCTTCCTTTGTAACTTTTAGAGCAGTTTCAACAACAAGAGCTTTTTCTTCTTTCACTTCTTTCTTTACCTTCAGCTTCTGAAAATTAAGAACTTTTTGTTGAGCCGGTAACAGCACAAGAAATCCTTTTTCAAGGTGTCCAGGTTGTTCACAACTTTTACAAATGGTCTCCAGAGGATGGAACCTATTTTCTGTCTTGACTTCATTCTTCTCAACTTTCTTCAAAAAAACCTTCTCACTCTTCTTCCTTTGAGGAGATTGAATCCCCCTCAATATCTGCCTTTCATAACTCATGGCATGATGATAATAATGTTGATTGAACCAACACATATTTGTTGTATGCCTGAATCCACCACAATACCAACAGTACCCATAGGAGTACCTTCCTCTAAAGCTTTTGTTCTGATACTTCTTTGTTGCTCTTTCTTCATCCCCACCAACCATTATTTTGTTAGCAAGATTGCTCTGCTAGAATTATGTCTTCTCTGATTTTTCTTGTTTTTCACCAGTGTTAAACTTAGGTTTCCTTGAAACTTCATATTTCCCAGTAACGCTGGTCTTGGCCACATAAGTAACTTTCTCAGCTTTCTTCTTCATAGAAACCACCTTATTCTTCTGTTGAATTTTCTCAGAATGTGCTTGTTGAGAGACTTCACCAATATCAGTAGTTGAGTTTTGAAAACAAATGCTTTTTTATTCAAATTCAGATAGCTTATTTTGAACGAGTTATAATTCTTCCTCTTTTTCCTTCAACTCAACTCTCATGTGATCATTTTGATTTTTCTCATCTTCAAGAGACTTCTTAAAGTCTTCAAGATCTTTCTCAAGTTCTTATTTATCATTGGTTTGATTGGATGCTGAGAAACATTCATCTTCCAACTTTTTGTTAAGATTCTCCAGCCTTCTGATCTTCCTTAAACATTCCTTCAATTATTCTTTCAGATGCATCTCAAGCTGAGTTTCTTCCTCTTCCGAGCTACTGCTTCTAAAATCCTCATCATTCACTGTTGCAATGAAAGTATTCTCAACACCATGCTCAACTGATTTTTCAGATTCAGCATCACTTTCTTCATCTTCTTCGTTTATGGATAGGAATATTTTTCTCTTGGATTTGAAGAACTTCTTTTCTTTCCCCGACTTTCCTTTACCACCCTGCTTCTTCCATAACTTTCTTGGCTTTCTTTCTTCTTCATCATTGTCTTCTTCATTCTCCCTTCGAGGACAGTTAGATACAAAGTGTCCAATGCCTCCACATTCAAAACACTTCAAGGGAAGTTTTCCCTTGTATTTACTTGTGCCTCTTTTAACATTTTTTGAAAACAAGGATAAAATATCATTAAGATTTTTACATGCCTCACTTTTAGAGTCAGAGTCACCACTATCTTCTTTAATCAAGATCTTCTTAGACTTCTCCTTCTCCATGGCTTTGAAAGATAATTCTCTGTCAACCTTTGTCTTGGTCTTCATAGCCTTTTCCCTTCTCATCTCATAAGTAATGAGTGTGTTATGAAAATCATCAAGAGATAGAGTCTCTGAGTCTCTGTCTTCTAATGAAGATACCTTCGCATCAAATTTATCAGGAAGAATCCTCAAAAAAAATTCCACCATAGTAGAGTATTTCATCTCTTCACTAAGACATCTGATAGTACTAACAATATCGTTTACCCTGGTGAAGAAATCCCCAACAGATTCATGCTCTCCCATCTTCAAGTCTTCATACTTCAATCTCCAAATTTGAAGTTTTTTCTTCTTGACTTTTGTATTGCCTTCGTATATGTTTTTTAGTTTGTCCCATATACCTTTGGTTGTGGCCACTCCTTTTACTCTTAAGAATTCACTTTCAGAAAGTGAAGACAATATAGCATTCTTGGCTCTTCCATCATTCTCAAGAAACTTCTTGTCAACAGGTGTAAGTGGAACATTGTCTTCAATGGGGGGAAACCCAACTGTTGCAGCTTCAAGAACTTCATAACTAATAGACATGAGATACGGTATCATTCTATCCTTCCAGATGTGATAGTTATTCCCATCAAATACCAGAATACCTTTATTGTTCACAAAATTTAGATTCTCCATCAGTAAGGAAAACAAAGGCAACCTGGCTCTGATACCACTTGAAAGGACCCAGTTGGAGTAATGAACCACTGAGAGGGGGGTGAATCAGTGGTACCCCTTTTTCTTCTTTTAAGTTCCCTTAAAATGAGAATAACCTTTGTCTCCTGTTAAAGATATATTTCCCTGCTGAGAAACAAACAAGCACACATCCAAAGGAACACAGCAATTTACAAGGTTCGCCTATTCAATAAGAATAGCTACGTCCTTGGTATGGTTGGAAACAATACAGCACCATACAATCCACTAAGAAAACAATCCGTGGATTACAACGAGTAGGATATACCCTTACACTCGTGAAGCACTGTGAAACAATCACTCCAGTGTGTGTGCACCCTCTTAGCACAATAGGGAAAAGTCTCCTTTCTTGTAACAGCTTATGTTACCTGCACTTCTTTTCAAATACACAAGTGTAAGCAAGTTCAGCACAAATCTTCACTTTCTTACCCAGAAGAAAGGCAAAGACTCCTTGGACTTGAGATAGATCAATTACAGTCCGAACTTCCCATTCCGAATCTCCATTCCGAATTTTCCCAATCCGATTCTTCAATCTGAATCTTCTTCAGTCTGAGAAACTTAATATAGTGACAGCCAGTACTGATTCCCCATTCCGAATCTCCACTCCGAATTCTTCACTCTGAATTCTTCACTCCGAAGTTTCTTCTTCACTCTGATTCCTCAATCCAAGTATTCATCGGTCTGAGAAATTCAATACGGTGACAGCCAGTACTGATTCCCCATTCCGAATCTCCACTCTGAATTCTCTTCTTCACTCCGAATTTTCTCAATCTGAGAAACTCAATACGGTGTCAACCAGTATCAAATTCTCGTTTCAATTGAGACTGCAATGAAACTCTGTCGGGCAAACACTTATTCTTCTCTCTAGATTATCAGATCTTCTCTCTCTACTTTTTCATCACACTCTTACTTAGCACCATGATCTCCTTTTATAGGTGCTCCAAAGTGTGCTTAGGCGGGAAACCAAAATATTTTCCCGCTCACTTAAATTCACCCAAATCTTAATTTCTCCTGAAATATCGGAGTAATTAAGACTTTGTCAGCTCTTCTATAATCTTCTCGAATCTTCTTCCCCTTCACTTGATTTAGAGCTTTGTACTTTTCCAGATCCGACCTTGTTACACAAGTTTCTCAGTATCACATTATTGGATCCACTCTTCTCGAGACTTCGGCATCACTTTCAATTCTCGGCATGACTCTTCGTCGCTTCTTCGGCATGACACCATTTCAATTCTCGGTATGACTCTTCACTTCTGGCTACGAACTTCAGGTTCAGGAAGTCGACTCCGAACTTCTTCACTCTAAACTTCTGACTCAGCAAGTCAACTCCGAACTTCCCGCTACGAACTTCTGACTCAGGAATTCGACTCCTAACTTCTCGCTACGAACTTCTTCTTCAGCAAGTCGACTCTGAACTTTCCGCTATGAACTTCTGACTCAGGAAGTTGACTCTGAACTTCTCGCTATGAACTTTAGGTTCTCAGAACGTCTCTTCCAGATTCTCAGAACGGCCCTTGGTTCTCGATACGACTTCTTCAATCATCGATACCAGAGATTTTGAATTCTCGGAATGACTCCTCCAGATCTCGGTATGACTTCACCACCCAACTTTTACTTGCATTATGAGTACTTTCATATACTCACAAATTAGAGTTACAAAACAGTAAAGCATCATCACAATCAGGGCCTTCACATCTTCTGTCAGCCAGCTTTCAAGAATTTTCAATTTCCCGGTTCCGAACTTCTCAATTTCCAGACTCCGAATTCCAGACTCTGAATTCTTCGAACACCAGGTTCCGAATGTTCAATATTCTCGGTATCGAATATTCAAACTTCCAGCTTCCGAATTCTTATAAATTCAAGGTGTTTTTCCTTTATGAAAACTTCCTCAAGATCAACAAAGGACAATCCATGGAAACCATCATTTCCTTCAGCTTGGTCCTAACACAGTTACCCAGAGTTGGTGCATTATTACATAATATTGGCATGATACAAGGAATCAAGTCCTGAAGGACCGATCAGTTTAGTATTCTTGGAAACAGGATACATACATAAGTTCAACATTACAACTTGAAAATAAATACAACGCTAATTTATTCCATTAGAAACATCCCAGCCTCCTATATATTCCTGCAAGTCACTCATAACTAACTTCTTCATATCCTGGGAAAATGAAATATAAGAAAGGGGTGAGCTCAAACACTCAGTAAGAGTAAGCAATATAGTAGAAGATAACATAAACATTAGGCATGGTGAACAATTGAAAACACATGCCTTTATAGATAATAAACATGAATGCTTTGTGGAGGGAATATGAGCTGAGTAAATAATGTCATAATAAAACATAGTTATGGGTATTCTACTAGTCGAATAACCACATGAACCATCAATATTATTTTCATAATGAGGGAATGTATAATGTTAGACATTCTAAAACATTTTGTCAAGGCCTCATCCAAGACTTCTAAAAATGACTAAGGCCTCATCCAAAACCATATATCAAATTGGGAAAGGCCTCAGACAATTCCACGTCTAATTGTCTCATGAGACCTACCGATGCATCGAGGAGCTATAGCAGGCTCCACCCATCACTTACTAAGTCCAATACATTCCTCATATGAAAAGGTTGAAACATAACATAAACATTCATATTAAAACTAGCATACAAAATGTCAATACTTTATTCATAATCCATGAATGGTATAAAAATAACACATCCATAGTCAAACATATCACAAAAACTTCAATACAATATGGAAGATTTTTATCATAATAAATCAACTTCAAAAAAGTTTAAAATCCATCAAAGGATGTTGACATAGATGAAAATGATTTATAAAACTCTTTGAGATAAATATCCCTTTTTCATGAAAACATTTAAAAGTCGTACAATTTATAAAGGAAGACATTTAATGAAATTTTTGAATCAAAGTGTCTCATACCACTTTGACACTTTTGAAAGGAATTAACATTTTAAAAACATTCATGTCCATATAAATAAATCCTTAAAAACCATTTTGAAAACATGGACATTAATGAGAATGATTTATAAGAATAAATATTTAAACCATTTAAAATGATGATCTAGTTAAAGAGTCCCTTAAATAAAACCTTAAAATATTCCTTTTGAAAATATTTTTATGAAACACATATGTGGATGATAAAGAGTTCCCAATAGATACTCACGTAAAAACAACCTCAGATAATGAAGTGATTGTAGAGTTAATTCTTACCTTGCACTTTCCTTTGGTTGAGGGTACGTTTAACCTCCTGTATAATAACAATAGTATGTTATTAAATTATACCAGAACCATATTCATATTTATTATATCGTACATGATTCATTTATTACTTTATACAACCCATTTAATAATGATTTCCATGTTAAATTAACATTTTGGGTAATAATCGCTTTCTTTATCGTACGTGTTTTAACTTGTTATTCTTGATCGTATCATTTAGATCATGGTTTACATACTTCCAAAATATAACACATGATTTATATATCATGTATATTTAGAATATAAATATGTATAATATATAGATATATGAAATGGAAAACACCATTTATGGAGACGGTAGGTCGTACGTACGCATAAATGTTGTTTCTGTTTTCATATCGTATTGAATGGAAGTGAATTAGATATATGTAAGTACATACATATATATATATATATTAAGAATCATTATTATGTCATATATTACATACTTATTAATAATATATATTTTTATAATCATCGTTGAATGGTGAATGTGGAAATGAATATCATCGCGTCGTGGAGACGGTAATCCGTACGTACGCACAAGCGACAATATCATTATATTGATGGTGAAATCGTATGTAATTGGATGGTATATCATATATACAGAATCATTAATATGTTATATTTATTATTTACATTAGTTATACTCATAATTATACTCATCCAAATAATGAAGTGTTTGAATAACAAACTACACCACGACGTGGAGACGGTAAGTCGTACGTACGCACATATGGTGACTTTGTCATTTATAGGATGGGTAGAATAAAGAATATGGTTGTACCATATTTATAATAACATCACAGTATGTAGGAGGTACTTGATTTATTATTTTGGTATGGAAACAACAAAGAAAAAGTAAGTTGAAGAAGAAAAGAACTTAAAAGAGAGTGGTGAAATTATTACCTCTTCTTCGGGTGTTTCCTTTTGAGTTGATCAAAAGGGATCCTTAGGTTGGATTTATGATCAAAGTAAGGACTCTAGGTTGATTTTAAGGAATTTGGTAGGATATTTGGGCAAGGTTTGGCTGAGCCAAATGGATTTGGAGGTGTGATTTTGAGAGAAGGGGAAGTGTCCTTTTATAAGAGAGGTGGGGACACTTAAGGAAAAGCTTGAAATATTATTTTATAATAAAATCATTTTCGATTTATAATGGCTCCAAAATAATTTATTTCTAGGATAAGGTGGGTATGGGTTGAAAACCACTCAACCAATAGGTTTTAGACAGGTTTAGGTCACCATATTAACCTTATCTTTTATATTTAACTCTTAGTTAAATAGTTTAACTTTTACTGTGTCTTCTTGCATTCTTACACTATATGGTTAATAAACTTACTCTAAACTTACAAGAGAACCCCAAGTGGTTAATTAATGACATATATAATATTATTTAATCCCTTTGGTCAAACCTTATATTTTTAGGAATATTATATAATTTAATAATATAATATTTGTTTTAAAAACTCATTTATGTCAATTTTAACACTATTTAGTATTTGGTTTTTGTGAAAGTCATCAAAACTTTATTACCTTTAACAAGATACATTGAATCAATATTAACATTTCATATTCATCTATAAAATTTGAGGATGTCATAAAAATTTTGAAATTATATTTATTTTAATATTTATAATATCATTAATTTGATTCTTTCATTAATAAGGTAATTACTGCATCATCATTGTTTCATAAATAAATTTAATTATTTAATGTCTAAAAACTATAAATAAAATATCATTATGTAGTAAATCTGTTTAGATTTCTAATTAATATTTATAGTCGAAAATATAACTTATATAACACCTTTTAAAAATTGTTTTACTAAAAGATATATGTTTATGTCATTTTTGTCTTTACTTTAAATTAATTAATATAAAGTGTTACTATCACTCTCAAGTGGCTCCAAGTGGTCCCAAAATCGACCCAAAAATTCCCATAATTGGACATGTATCAACCAATAGGAATAGGACACGTGTTAGGGTAATTTAATATTATTATTATTATATTTTTTTACCCTTATTTACCAGATTTACCCTTTAACCATGGTAAATAAAATATTTACTGAAGTAAATATTCATAATGTCTAAAAATAAAAGTTACCTATTTACAAAATTTGGACGTCCTGATTCCAAATATAGAATCTATTTTTCAAAATTCAAAACACGTAAGTGGTAGAAATTAATTTAAAATTAATTCTCATTGTCAAAACAAAAAGCGTGTTTTTAAGAAATAATAACTATCAAAAGATTAACACTTGTTTATGTCCAGTTTAAATGTATAATTACATCCAATGAACTAAATTATATTAAATTATAAAAATATAATCTAATGATACTTTAAAACCACTTAAATGTATAATTTAACACTATAAATTATTTCAATTAAAAAAGTTGTTTTTAATTAAAATTTAGTATTTTTCACTATTCATCAAAATATGAAAGTTATCAGAAAAGTACCAAAAATTTATCCAAACTAAATTTTTATGTCCCGATTCTAAAGAATAATTTAATTTTATTAAATTAAATATATAAAAGTGTCAAATATTGGTTTTAAAAAAGGGATCGTCATTAAAAGGTGGTAAATTGAATTTTTTTTAATACTTCTTTTATCTGAAAAAAATGAATTTGTTCTTATATTATGTCTAAGAAACACATAATATGGATTCTAAAATTATATGGAGTATATAAAATTCAAAATTCAGTATATACTATTCATAACCACTTTTTGAACGACTAGTTTGGTAAGTCGTGGTGTGCTCAAACTCGGTGTTGCGTGTAGCGCAAGTTATTGAATTTCTTTGAAGAGATAATGTACTATGAAATCTCAGGGTGTTACAAATACAAGTTTGGTTAAGTCAACCCACCATCTTTGTTTAGATTTCTCGATAATTAAAAGTGCCCCCAAAAAAGGCATGAACGTACACTTTAACTATGGGTCCATCTTAACTCGTATAATGGAAGAATTAATGACTTAATATCAACTTGAGGGATTTTGTTTATTGTGTATAAGTTTTCTTATTTTATATTTTACATGTCATGTTAATATTAATTGGATTTTACTTAAGTGATTAACCCTATACCGATAAAATATTAACGCATAATCATTTTATTTTAATACCATATTTGTATATTAGTTCATTTATTTATGTGATTGTGGTCTTGCATCCATGAATAAGTCATGCATTAGATAGAAATTAAATAAATAAATCATGGAATTATCATGAGCTTTAACTAGTAGTTTTTTTATTGAGCAAACAATAAACTAACCATTGGCCCTAGGGGAAAAACTCTTTGAGACGGTCTAGGCTCGAGTTTGCAGCATTCCACCTCTGTCATGTGTATCTCCTTGGTTTGGTTTCACCTCAACTCTATCTCAAAACAACTCCATGTGTTTGGGAGCTCCATCCTCACAATGATTTTACTTCACTCATAGGCGAAGGGAACCAGAAAGTGGGGTTACATAAAAGGAACCATGGGCATGTAAGCATGTACATAATAAGAAGGAAGGGATAACTCACAAACCATAAAATTAATTTAATAAAATAATTAAAAAACCATCAAATAATTAAATTAAAAGAAACCATACACATACACAGGTCATTCTAAGCTCATGATCATCCACTAGTGCAATGAATTTGCATTTAAAATATCTGGCTAGTATTCGTTTTGATTCATTCTTTTATTAAGATAAACATGTGTGAATTAATCCAATTAATTATCTGATAAATCAATTGATTCAATTTATCTTAATCTTTATCAAATATTTCCTGGAGATACTCATCCGCTGTGATTTTAAATAAATTAAATTAATTACTTTTATTTAAAATTTAATAAAATAAGTACAGATCTTGTACTTGGAAGCAACTCAGTGAGTACCTGGTCAAACTACTCGACGTGTATTGAGACTGTATAAAATCTACTCATGTGGCATATAGCGTACGCATTTTGTTACATAAATACATTGTGTGTGTGAGTCAATAAAGGACACAGGAAATATGTGTTAATTAACATTGTGTATAATGCTTTTAATGCATGTGGAGTAGTTGACATATTACGACTATACATGGTATGTAGTTCAGAATTTTTTTGCAGAAATTAATTAAGCATTTAATATACATACATACATACATACATACATACATATATATATATAACCTCTCACACGGTGTGTACGGGTCAATAAATGAAACATGGAACACATATTTTTTAGGTTTAAATGAGAAATAAATTTTATTTTATTTTTCTGCATAAAAAAGTTGGGTACATGACATTTACATCCAGCTACATGTCGTGTATCCTTCACACCATATTTTTGTGATACAAAAATAGAGACTGAACATGTATTATTGCACAAAAATGTGTGGCTTACATAATGTGTACAGCCGGTACACACCATATAAACTTCTTGTTACATGACTATTTGTCCCCACACATCGTGTAACTATTACTTGATGTGTACTTGATCACGAATTTTCTTCCATGAAAATGTGTGGACTACATTTTGTGTAACCTAATTATACAGCAAGTAGTCCCACATGTCGTGTGTTAGCCTGGCTTGGTCAACACATAAAGCATTTAATGCATCGTTTGTTCTTCATTGCTGACATGGTGAATTAATTTGCGCAATGTCCTGGTGCAATGAATTGGGATATATGGTGTGTACACCGGCTACATGTTATGTAATCCTGTGTTTTCTGTCTAGACTTCTTGACACCTCCAGATGGGTTCTTCGGTTGTTCGTTAAAAATTTAATTATATCTGGATTAAATGTGTGAGAAATGAAGGGAGGAAGAAGTGATCTCGGTGATTGGATTCAAGAATCTATTGCATGAAATGAAAACTAACTTTATATATATATATATATATAATGATCAAAAATACTTAAATAATTATAAATTTAATGTGATTCCTCTGATACCACTTGATAGCTCCAGACGCAGCGGAGGTACCTATTGAGCCTATGGCCAAATCACAAATGAATTTTTTTCCAAATAACATTGATAAAGTATTTTTCTAAAACCAAGATATAGGATCTTTACATGTTAATTTATAATTAATTTAAAACACAAGAAAAAGATTACCTTGGTCTTGAGATCTATTTTTGTTGATGTTGTTGATTGTTTGAACTTGATTAGTGTATCGTCATTGCACAGCGAGGACCCAAAGTAGAGTTTATCTAGTGGTGAACCACACGTGCTCCTTCAATCTCCAAACAACACCGATGAACCATCAGGTGCTAGTGTAGCTGATTGGTCGTCCTGCATTCGGCTTGATCATTTCATGTTCCTTCAGGCTTGAAGAAATTTTCTCTTATTCTTCTCAGTCTTGAGAGGAAGAGACGAAGAGGGAGATCTTGAGAGGAAATTATTGTGCACAACAATTAACCTTTCTCCGATTTACATAACAATCTATTTAGTGATGTAGGGTTGGAGTTTAACGTTTAATTAATTGAAAAAGTGTAACATCCCAGGTAAATAAATAATATTAAATTCTAATGTTTATCAATATTTTTGAATAAAATGTTAATACTACTTTAAAGGGAATTCTATGCTCGATGGCGTACCGAATACGCAACAACGAGTTTCTTTGAAATCTTACGTTGCACACTAATAATATAATAATATTATAATAGTTAACGCCTAGCCGTTGTAATGGAGGGAATGAACAGAAATAACTACAAAATGATTACATATGTTTGTTAAATATTTTTACATTTATCCAATAAATGAGGCTTAAAATCCAAATGAATCCAATTTTAAGAATAAATACTCTAATATTTTTAAAAGATTGTTTTACCGCCTTTTGATGGCGAACCATTTCTTTAAATCTATCTTTTGACAATTTTATAATCTATGTTTGTCAAAATAAACTTATTTTTTATGATTGGGACATTGAGATTTACTTTGGATAAATTTCTGGTATTTTTCTGATAATGTTCATTTTTTAATGAATAGTGAAAAGTGTTGTATTTTAATTCAAAACCTCTTTTTAATATAATTTATTTATATAGTTAGATTATATTTTTAATTGGTTTTAAAGTGAAATTAGAATATATTTTTACCATTTAATCCAATGGTGGTCATTGGAATTAATATCACTTTGATATTGGACATAAACGAGTGTCAATCTTTTGATAGATATAGTTTCTTAAAAACACGCTATTTGATTTGACAGTGGGATTTAATTATAAAATTAATTATTGCAACTTCTATGTTATAAATTTGGTAAAATATACATCATTTTTGAATTTGGAATATCAAATATATTTTAGGGTGAATTTTTGGTATTTTTCTGAAAAACTTCAATTTTTGATGAATAGTGAAACCACTAAGTGGTAGTTAAAGAAACTGATTTTTTGTTTAAATGAAACTTTACCACTTCTGTGATTTGATTTTCAAAAATATGACATACATGGTTGTCATTAGGAAGTAAAATTTGGTTCAATGAGATTAAAATAATTTTTGGTGAATAGTAACTTTTAAGTTTTATTAATCGCGATTAAAGATAATTAGTGTGATTTAAGGTAAAAATGATATTATAATAAAATGAAGATATCTTTACACTTATCCTAACCCTATTGGATGAGTCATGGCCGACCAAGACAACCCATGGGACGATTTTTGGTACCCCATGGAGCCACCTGGGTAAGATAATGACATTAATGCCTTTTATTTAAAGTAAAAGTAAAAATGACACAAACATGTATTGTTTTACTAAAACAATTTTTACATGGGGTTATACAAGTCATATTTTTTACTATAAATATTCATTGGAAAGATAAAAATATTTCCTACATCATAGTATTTTTTTATAATTTTTAGACATTAAATAAATTAAATTATTTATGACATCATGATGATGCAGCGATTACCTCATTATTTAACAATTTAAATAAAATGAAAAGATAATGTAAAATCTAAGACCTACACATGTCAAAAACCTATTGAATGGGTGGATTTCGAACCCTTATCACCTTATCCTAGAAATATATCAATGTGGGACCTTTAAAATCCGAAACTCATTTGAAAATAATGTAACCTTTCTTGACTTTCCAAGAGTGCCCCTCCTCTCCTCTTATAAAAGGCTCCCACCTCTACCTCCTTACCCACACCTCTCAAGCCTTTGGATCGGCCAAGATCTGATCATTTTGTCTCTCCACATCCCTCTCTTCATCCTAGAAGCCTTACCTTAGGCAGTAAGCTCTTCAAAAAACCATTTTGGTTCAAACCAAGGGGAGTTACCCGATTTTAAGGTAATGTCTTCACTTGTGTTCTTTTGTTTCATTTTGCTTCTCCAACCCCCTAAACTCTTTTTATTAATTTCTTTTGTAACAACTCCAGTATATTCAATATACTAGGATTTTTTTATAATAATCATTCGAGCTACACTTACACACACCTACATCTAATGGTTAAAGAACATACTGTTTCTGTTGATGGTGAATTTCTACCTCATGAAACGATGATTGTTCAATATTCTTATAACACCTTCAAAGGTGACCATTAAGATGTCATTATATTTATATATGATATATAATATGTTTATGTTTTCCTTAAGCTTCTGTATTTTTCATTTATGGTATACCTTTATGGTTTCCATTATGGGTAAACGCGATATCTTCATTTTAGGAAGTGCAGACTACCGCCCCCTCAAAGTGATTTGATTCGTTAATGTCATATGTGGGACGTATAAATGATAAAGTTAATGATATTATATATGATACTATACTGGAATTATAATATACCTTTATATCATTATTATTTCATTCCATTAAAGTATGAAATAGAAATGGAAGTAGCGTTCATGCGTACGTATGGCTTACCGTCTCCATGAACGGTGCATTTCATTTCTTACCTCTAAATGATTATGTAATATTAAAAATGCATATATATTCTAGATATATATATGTTATATATGATATCTACATCATGAATATCATTCTTTAGATAATGGATATTTGACTACATGAACAACTAATAAATATAAGAAGTTCACTTTTGACTCAAGTACTAAGTATCGACAAAACAATCGTTATTAACTTAAATGATTACATAATGTGCATAACATGGTAATAAGTGATATAAAAGGAATAATTAACTTGAAAAAGGTTCTTAATCAAGTAGAAATTAACTCAAGTTTATTATTCAGGAGATTAAAGAACGATCGAGTCAAGTCGGACACGAGGTAAGGGATCCTACCTCTCTCTTCCTTTCCAAGTACTCTCTTTTATGTCATTTCTTTTATGCTCCATGTTCTTATGTTAGAGGGTGTTCTTTTATAATCCTCTTGCTGTAATTTTTATGTTAATATGATGAGAGACCCTATTTGATCTCATCAATCCATTTTTGGAAGTTTTATGTGGCGTCGTTAGGCTGTGGAATTTTCATAAGGGGATTTTCATCTCACTTTTTTTTCCATGAGATTCATGCTACATTTGCCACTATTTCCTTTTGTGTGGTGTATGTACTGCCCATTATTATACTATTTGTATAATATACTCTCATTTATGGGTATTTACATCTTCATTTTATGACCCTTCTTTCATGGGGTGTACGTTTCGAAAGTTGCCCAAATCGGTAAGGGAACCTTTCACACTCCTCTTTTTAAAAGACTTATTTTGTTATGTCTTTTAATTTACATCTTTTTATGTTGGGATATGTTCTCATATATCCTTATTGATGTAAATTTTATGTCCAAGCGATGAGATACCATTTTCTCTCTCATCAACTAATTTTATGAATTTTAAAGTGACGCCGTTGGGCTGTCGAATTTTACCAAGGGAACTTCTTAACCCAATTTCGATTTCTTTGGGTTCAACATGTAGTTATTGAATATATAATCCTCTGAATATGTGTGAATGACCTTTGATTGTTTTACACTTAATATCCACTAATATTGGGTGTATTTATATTTGTCACACATAATTATGAGATTGATTTATCCTTAATTTAAGGATACCTTCTTTATAAGGGATTTTATCTCATTTTACATTTCTATTGAGACTTCATTGTTGTTATGCACCAATTCACTCTTGTATGGTGTATATACTGTCCTTTGGAATATTATATCATGAATCCCTTTATTCTCATGATATTATAAAGTTATGATTAAATGTTATTCCTCAATTATTGTATTCAAGTGTATCTCATTTTGTTAAAGACCCTTTAACTAAAATATCATTTTAAATGTTTTAATGATTTATTCTTATAAATATTTCTCATTAATATCCATGTTTTTAAAATGGTTTCAAGGATTTATTTATATGGATATTAATGGTTTAACATTTTAAAAGCTTCAAAGTGGTATGGGACACTTTGATTCAAAAATCTCTTTATTAAATGGTTTTGAAAATGGTTTTTTAGAATGGATTCATTATTTCAATATCTTAAAATGTTATATTGTTATTGCAATGTGGGAATGTTATCTTTCCTTTATGCTTAAGTTATGTGCTATGTTTATGTTATGGTTCTTGGGCATTGTTTATGAAGACGGGTGGTTCCGTGATAAACTAAGGGTGGGTGAGCCCGATATAGCTCTCCAATGCATTGGGTAACGCGAAGGGGTTAAACGTTAAGGTTTCTCCGAAGAGATTTAGGGAATATACTGTGATGGGTATTCCAAACGTAACCAAGAGGGTTACTCCCTACGTAAGAATGTTATGAATGCCTCAAGTTACTTTTATGTCTTATGATTTCTATGATTTAGTCATGGTTTCATGAGGTATGTTAAAGTGCTTATGTTTTATGAGTAAAGTAGGATTTCATTGATTCTCATGTATACATGTACTAATGTTTCTTTTCCGTATCTTTATATCCCTTACTGAGCTTTTTTATGCTCATCCCAAGCTTTTGAAATGTTTTTCACAGGTCAAGGGAAAGGTACATGATGTGATGATAGTGTCGAGGAAGTGTCAAGAAAGAATCCATGATTTATTTTAAATATGTTTCTTTTGATGGAAAAAAATGAATATTGTCTTGTTGTAACCACCTTGTTTAAATGTGGAATGTAATGAATGGTTTTATGACCTAATTCTCTAAAACTCTAAACCTGAAAAGATCATCAATGTGTATTCTTAAAATAACTCAAGATTAAGTAATGTTTAAGGTTGGGGCCTTATAAAAAGGGCCCTTAATAATATATTAAACCCTAAAGGAACTTCATGTCATGTAATAAAATAATTATTTTATTTTATTTTATGGAGTGTGCTAACCTGTATAATGATAAATATTTATTTTACAATCTGGTAAAAAAATATTTATCATCAGGAAAAATTCGGTTTGTTCGTCCTCCTCAGCATTTATTGAATTCTAGAATAAATATTTAAATAAGTATCATTCATTCAATAAATAAATAGATATTTTATTCAATGTCTAGTGAATAAATATTTATTTAATATTCATATAACTAAATAAATTGTTTATTTAATAAATAAATAATTATTTAGTAGAGTGCGAATAACAATAGATAAATAAATATTATACATTTGTGTAATCAAACAAGTATCATACGAATAAAGTGTTATTTAATATTTGTGATCATTTAATAAATATTGAATAAATATTACTTCTTGCTATAGAGAATAATATTCATTCCAATTGTTAAATATAAATAATATTTAACTGAGATGAAAGGAAAACACTTTGTGTGTTCCCCTCTAGGTCTCTTCCTCAGTGGAATTAAACGGATTTGCTTAAATTCCAAGATTAATGTCTAAATTTGGGTCAAGGCACCCACAGAAGAAGAAGATATGTCACAATGACAACAACCACATACGAATGTTTACTATGTAATATAATCATTTTGTCACGATATCTCATCAAGCAGATCGCACATTCGTATCATCAACCTATATGCTTGTATGTTTTTCTTTGACAATGTGAAATAAACTTGTCTATACACCATGATAATGGAATTTAATGTGAAATGGATGAGATATCAACCTCCATGAAGATAGAAGAGATAAATCTTCCATCAACTTATTTATTAATAACATATTATTTGTGAAGCACCTGACGTACCCAACTTCACCATGATCATATGTTGTCCCGATTTATGACAATACATCAAAGTGTGTGAGTCATGACATGCATTAATAATAATCTTAAAGTCAAGGATCATTACGCACACTTGTAAATATAAATATTCAATGACACATAAACATGTGGATTTCCTACAGGCGGGTATGTTCTCATAATCTATCATCATAGGGATTACCACGTCTTAACTTCGTTAGATGAAGTCTCGTCTGTTTTTGAGTACTCGCACCTAACAACCAACATACTATGTGTTCTATCATAAAATGTTATCTGATCGTATAATAGGGTTTAAGAATATTGTTATGACATTTCAAGATTTTCATCATAGTGGGGGAGTGTTATGTCATTTTCAATGCGACGAATAATCTATGACATTATTACATTAAAGTCATGTAGAATAGTGAACAATATGTAATAAGATATTAAATTAATATTCACCTCTTTGAATATACATGCAATCTAGAGTACAAACAGTTGATTCTAGGATATCAGCTCCAACATTAATCGCATATCAATTTGACACATAGTGTGATGGTTATGACTGAAATTGCATTTTTCATTTGAAAATGGCATTAAAGTTCAAAACATGTGTCGCATACTCAAAACTAAGCAAACACACTTTGATTGTCTTGATACTTTCAAAAAACTATTTGCGGTTTATTTGTGACATTTAGGAACCCATTGCAAGTTAATCTGACACACGGTGTGGCTAGTATGACTGAAAGTATGTGTTTTTAGTATAAAAGTAACATTTTAGCTCACAATGTGCATCAGATAGTCAATCTGAGAAAACATGCTTGAATCGTCTTGATACTTTAAGTCAATGATCTATGATTCATTTGTGATGTACACAGATTAATATGAAACATGATGTAGTTGGATTGACTGAAACTTGTCTTTTTTTGTTTAAAAGTGACATTATAATCTAAAGTGTATATGACATACTCGAAACTGAGCAAATGTTTTCGGATTGTTTTGATACTTCGTGAAAACGATTTGTAATTTATTTGTGACATGTAGAAATTAATCTTAAGTCAATTTGACACATGATGTGATAGGTATGACTGAAAGTGTATGTTTTCATTTAAAAATGACATTTTAATTCAAACCTGCGTCACATAATCAAAATCAACCAAATGCACTTGGATTGTATCGATATGTTAGGACAATGGTCGATAATTCATTTATGGTGTAAAGGAGGCAAAGGTAATGCATAGTGGTCTCTCCGTCTGCAAACTTCACAACATTAGTATGAATGTAGTCGAGACAAATTATGCATTGGTGATGAAGTTCCTACTTGGACATATGCCTACTTACTGGCCTCTCGTGTCTCATTAGAGCATTCAAAGGGCTCATCAATCAACAGATGGAGGTGTGTCACACATGAGGTAAACAAGGTGGTCGACCCGTTGGCATCCAACGGTAACAAGAACGATCCCCTCGTTATTTACTCCTCTATTGGTTCTTTGCCTTTGGATTGTAATAATGTCATTAGAGATGACACTTTGGGGCTCCACCACTTTAGACCGCCTTGAATTTGTCTTTCGCGCCTTCACTTTTTAATAATAATTTTTAATTTTGAGTAGTGTAGGAAATAATTGCATGTCAATCGGACACTCGGTGTGGCATGTATGATTGAAGGTGCGTGTTTTCGTTTAAAAGTGACATTCTAGTTAAAAAATCATGTTGCATACTCAAAATCGATCAAATGCACTCGGATTGTCTTAATACTTCATAATAATGATTCATAATTTATTTGTGACGTATATAAATTAATCTCACATCAATTTGATACATGGTGAGATTGAATTGATTGAAACTGCATGTTTTTAGTTTAAAAGTGACATTTTAATTTAAAACGTGCGTCACATACTCGAAACCGAGAAAACTCACATGAATACAATAGGCAATTATTCATTTGTGAGTTGTAGGTTGCAATCACAAATCAATCCAATTGAAAATTATCTGGGATTATATAACATTTCAAATACAATTTTTTTTTAATTTTTTTATACTATTACTAAAATAAGCAGTGTTTTTATTACACACTCGCTTCTTTTGTACAAAGGTTGAGTTGATCGTTGGCAGACTACTATGAGAGAGTTGTTTTTGTATCAATTGTAATTATTTCATGTTTGTATGTTAATTTTATATCAATATAATTGTATTGCACTAAAATATTTTAATGTAATATTTGCATTAAAACGATGGTGCAACAATTTAAATTGTTGCAGAGTGTTATTTACATAGGTGCTAGCACTCTGAAACAATCGGTAATTATCTTTATCGGCGTTAGGTGTAGTGTCGATAGACCCTTTTTATCACCTCTAACTTTAGTGCTTATAACATATTATTTTAACAGCGCTACAAAACACGTTGATAAAGGAGCTATTTATCAGTGGTACAATTTATTAGAGTTTTTTTCCAGTGTTGATAAAAGTGTTTGAGCTTTATAAACGTTCAAAACATAAGCGTTTTTTTAGAACTAATAAAAGATATTGTGGATGATGATAAAACCACCATATGTGGTATTAGAAAACGTTATGGACCCCAAAAAATGTTGTGTTGGACCTACATCAAGGACAAGAGGTCCAAGAGGCAGATCATAAAACTCAAATGACTATATAATTATATTTAAACAACAATTTTAAATTTAGTTTCAATTCCATTATTGGTAGGCAGTGGTTATAGAGATACATGGGTGTTTTTTTCTGATCAAAGTACCTTTTTTTTTAGATTGTAATGTTTTTAGAAATTGCAAAAATGGAAGAGCACCCGGCTGCTAAAAGCAATGCCTTTAGTTTTATTTTCCATTTTCTTTGATAATCAAAAGAAATACTATAGTGTAAAGTATAAAACAAGTATTAGTAACATTAGTTAATTGTAATACATGTTTTTTAAAAGTAATCAACATTTTGATTCATTTTTTAGAAAATATTAATACTTAAATTTATAATAAAAATAACCTACGTATGAGCTGTAAAATTATTATTACATAAAGACGCATAAAAGCAGTGGATCAATGCGTCACACTAAACTCCAAAAAAAATGCATTTTGAATGTTTTGGTTTTGATTTATATACATAAAAAATGTTATTTAAAGAAAAATAATAAAAGACGAACCAGTTTGATTTTTTTTTTCCTTTGATTTTGGGCCAATGCTTTTGAAGCATAAAGACGGATCATGGAAAGGGTCCGATAATTGATATTTGCCACTCTGGCATTGACCCACCACTTTGAAATTATTTAGGTGGAAAGTTTACAAGATTTATAGAGATTCTTGTCACATTCAATCTAATTTTAAAAGGATTATTGTTTTTTAATGACATGTTTACAATTAATAATCTTCCATTCTTTTTATCAAGATACATTAATTTAATTCTTTTTCTTTAAATAAGATTTTCAATTTTATTACTGAATTTTCACATTTTTTTTGTTTAAATTATTAGAGTGCCCAAAATCTACCTACAAACGTCAGCGAGGCTCGAAACTAAGACCTTCCAAACACCGTCACAGGGATGCAACCACCATCATATAATGGGTTTTTTGGTTAATTTAATTGGGAATCAAAATATATTTTTGAAACTATTTTTACAATAGTTAAAAAATAGAAAAAACTATTTTGGTGAGACTTAATTATAAAAACTCAAAAAAAAGGTAGCTTTTTTACTTCCAACGCTGCCCACGCCCCCATCCCCGACATGACCCCTGGATCGGTGGCCCGCTGTTCCGGAGGGATATTTTTAAAAAACAATAATAATAAGTTTGGGGCAATCGCTACTAGAAGACCCATCCTAATGTGACCGCCAAAACAGATTTGGTGAATGCTTTTGGCAGCCGCCCAAACTTATTATTATTATTATTTTGGTGACTGCTGTGGTATTGTTAAATGATAATAAATTATGACAAAATGCAAGATAAAAAAATCCAATGAAAATAGTTTTTGGTAATGAAAAATGATGATGAAAACATTTTTATGGAAGAACAATTGTCTATATGTATGAAAAAGGATCACTTTAGGAAGGATTGTTGGTTCAAGAGGATTGAAGAAACAAATTCTAAATGTGGTAACTAATTCTGGAGGCGACATACTAGTAATTGAAGCAACAATGGGTGGTGGAGATAGAAAACACCTCAACGATGAATGAATTATTGACTTAGCAGAACATGACACATGACATCCTGAAGAGAATGGTTTGATCTGAAGAACATATGCCCTAAATCCATTTTGCATTTGATGCATTTGGTCATGTTGTATTGTATGATTAGGGGATATCGTAAAATCACTACTACACATACGTTCTTTAACAACCACAAAATGACTGTTAACAACGTTAAAAACCCCGATGATAAAGAGTCACTTTTTCGTGCTAAAAAAAGATGATAAAGGACACCCTTTAAATATCATTGATAAATGGGGTCTTTATCAGCGCTGATATAGATCTTGGTGGCTGCAATGTGTTGTTAATATAACAGAACACCCAGCAAAAACCTGCAAAAACTAGTAATTCCAAACAATGCAATATACATTTAACGTGACACCGGGAATACAAAAATGTATGTCCATGGTATATTAAAAAAACACTCCTATATACATTTCAAATAATGTTTTATATAATTACATATACAATTATCCAACAAACATTTAAAAACAATAAAGTTTCATTTTTGACTCTCGTAATCCCCTCTAAAAAATGTACGTTCATGACATCAGTTATCGAACAAATCATCTCAACCCGAGTAAAAAAATTCCGCCTATATAAGAAAACAAAAATTATGCTACTAATACTAAAAAGAAATAAATTAAATATTAATACGAAAGAATACATTAATAAGATATATATATTTAATAAAAATGACACATTTGGAGTTATACCAATCACACCGTGCATCCTATTGAGGTGTGGTTGACTCCTACATATCACAAATGAGTTATGGATCGTTGTCCTTAAATATCGAAACAATTCGAATGTGTTTGCTCAGTTTTCAGCATGTCACTAGTTCTTTTACTAAAATTAATGTCAATTTAAAATAATGGCACATTTGGAGTTGTACCGACCACATTGTGTGTCGTATTGAGGTGCAACTGATTCCTACATGCCACAAATGACTTGTATATCATTTTCCTAGAGTATCAAAACAATCTGAATATATTTGCTCGGTTTTCAGTATGCTAGTTGTGTTTTCTTACTAAAATGTCATTTCAAACTAGAAACGCGCATTATTAGTCATACCGATCGCATTGTGCGTCGGTTTGACGTGAGACTGCTTCATACATGTCACAAATGACTTATGAATCGTTGTTCTAAATTATTAAGAAAATCGAAGTGCATTTGTTTGGTTTTCAGTGAGTAACACGTTTTGAACTAAAATGTTAATTTTAAACTGATAACGGACACTTTTAGTCATATCGGTCACACTGTGAGTTGGATTAAGGTACGGTTGACTCCTATATGTCACAAATGACTCATGAATCATTGTCTGAAACTATCAAAATAATCTGAATGCGTTTGCTCGGTTTCCAGTATGTCACTTGTTGTTTTTACTTAAATAAATGTCAATTTTAAATAAAAAGAGACACTTTGAGTGATATCAACCACACCGTGCGTCGTATTGAGGTGTGCCTAATTCCTACACGTCACAAACGACTCATGGATCGTTGTCCTAAAGTATGAAAACAATCCGAATGTGTTTGCTCGGTTTCCAGTACGTCACTTGTTGTTTTTTCTTAAAATAATGTCAATTTTAAACAAAAGGGTCACTTTGAGTGATACCGGGCACACCGTGCATCGTATTGAGGTGTGTCTGATTCTTATACGTCACAAATGACTTATAGATCATTTTATTAAAGTATTAAAATAATCCGAATGCGTTTTCTCAATTTTAAGTATGTCACTTGTTGTTTTTACTTAAATTGTTGTCAATTTTAAATAAAAAGAAACATTTTGAGTTATATCAACCACACTGTATATCATATTGAGGTGCGGCTGATTCCTACACGTCACAAATAACTTATAGATCATTGTCTTAAACTATCAAAACAATCCGAATGCGTTTTCTCAGTTTTCAGTATGTCACTTGTGTGTTTTTTTACTAAAATGTCATTTCAAACTGAAAACACACATTATGAGTCATACCGGTCGCATCGTGCGTCGATTTTATGTGAGACTCCTTCATACACGCCATGAGTGACTTATGAATCGCTGTCCTAAATTATCAAGACAATAAGAGCGCAGTTGGTTGGTTTTCAGTGAGTGACACTTTTTGATAACAGACACTTTTAGTCATACCAGTCACATCGTGCATCATATTGAGGTGTGGTTGATTCATACAGGTCACAAATGACTCATGGATCGTTATCCTAAAGTATCAAAATAATATGAACGCGTTTGCTCAGTTTTCAGGATGTCTCTTGTTCTTTTTTACTTAAATTAATATCAATTTTAAATAAAAAGACGCACTTGGAGTCATATCAGTCACACCATGCATCTTATTGAGATGAGGTTGACTCATACACGTCACAAAATGACTCATAGATCATTGTTCTAAAATATCAAAACAATCCGAATGCGTTTGCTCGGTTTTCAATATGTCACTTGTTGTTTTTACTTAAATTGATGTCAATTTTAAATAAAAAGAAACACTTTGAGTTATACCAGCCACACCTTGCATCGTATTGAGGCGCGGCTGATTCCCACACATCACAAATGACTTATAGATCATTTTCCTAGAGTATCAAAACAATCTGAATATGTTTGCTCAGTTCTCAGTATGTCAGTTGTGTTTTTTTACTGAGATGTCATTTCAAATTGGAAACACGCATTACGAGTTATACTAGTCACATCGTGCGTCGGTTTAACATGAGAATGCTCTATATACGTCACAAATAACTTATGAATCTCTGTACTAAATTATCAAGACAATCAGAGCATGTTTGCTTGGTTTTCAGTGAGTGACACGTTTTGAACTAAAACGTCAATTTTAAATTGATAATAAACACTTTTAGTCATACCAATCACACCGTGCGCCGGATTGAGGTGCGGTTGAATCCTACACGTCACAAATGACTCATAAATCGTTTTTCTAAAGTATCAAAATAATCCGAATGCGTTCGCTTGGTTTTCAGTATGTCACTTGTTGTCACTACTGGAAATTCCATCTTTCCCAACGGTTTTAAACCGTTGGGATATCCACTGAAATCGTTGGTATGTGAGGCATGACAATAGCTCTATACCAACGGTTCCTAGAAAACCGTTGGCATATATGGTCTGAAATTAATCTATACCAACGGTTCTACTTAAACTGTTGGTATATATATGTACCAACGATTCATCAACCGTTGGTACTGGTGAGTATACCAACGGTTTTCAGACCGTTGGTATACATTTTATTCTAACCCTTAGTATACCAACGGTTTCAGAACTGTTGGCATACATGTATACCAACAGTTTCAAAACCATTGGCATACTCTGTCCTGTGTACCAACGGTTTCAGAACCGTTGGCATACTCTCAGAACCGCAGCTCTGTATACCAACGGTTTGCAGAACCATTGGTATACATCTTATATCCCCAAAACTGGACAACCTGCAAGTAAATAGCCTGCATCATGCATGTGGACAACCTGCATCTATTGTGTGGTTTTGGAAATGATAGGTGCATTTAAAGTTTGATATGTGTCTAACCTTTTGGGGGAGTGATCTCTAAAAGGGAAGCATGTATTTAGAAAGAGCTGCTAAAAGGGATAAGCTGTGAATTCAGCAATGTGTTGGGTTGTCAAAATCTGAAATTTGTTTACAGAAAACTGAAAATCTGAAATATGTTTACAAAATCAGGAATTTGTGAACTGTTTTTGTAACCTGTGAACTTCTCTAAAAGTTTTTAGAGCATGGTTATAGGAAATCTGAAATCGGTTTAAAAAATCAAGAACTTGTGAACTATTTTTATAACATGTGAACTGCTCTAAAACTTTTTTGATCATGGTTGCAGAAAATCTAAAATATGTTTACAAAATCAAAAAACTTGTTAACTATTTTTGTAACCAGTGAACTTCTCCAAAAGTATTCTAAGCATGGTTGCATGAATATTTCATTTACAGGTTCAATGAATGATTTTGATATTGAAGAAGTATTGATTCCCTACTCATCTCTCATGATATTTCAAAGTGGTATCAAGAGATTCAAAGTTTGTGAAGGTATGAATGTAAATCACTATCTTTGAGTTGTGTCGGCCACACCGTGCGTCAGATTTTGGTAGGGTTGACTCGTACACATCACATATCACCCATGGATCGTTTTATTAAAGTTTCAAAAGAATCTGAATGCGTTTGATCAGTTTTCTGTATGTCAGTTGTTATTTTTACTTAAAATGATGTCCATTTTAAACAAAAGAGAGACACTTTGAGTTGTGTCAGCCACACCGCGCCTCAGATTGAGGCGGGGTTGACTCGTACACGTCAAAAATGACCCATATATCATTTTACTAAAGTATCAACACAATCTGAATGCATTTGGTCAGTTTTCCGCATGCCAGTTGTTGTTTTCACTTAAAATCCTGTCCATTTCAATTAAAATTGAGACGGTTTGACTGGTGTCGGCCACACCGACCCTCAGATTGAGGTGGGGTTGATTCATACAAGTCACATATGACCCATGGATCATTGTCCTAAAGTTTCAATAGAATCTGAATGCCTTTGGTCGGTTTTCCGTATGTCAGTTGTTGCATTCACTTAAAATGATGTCCTTTTGAAACAAAAGAGAGACACTTTTAGTGGTGCCAGCCAAACCGCCCCTCGGATTGAGGCGGGGTTTACTCTTAAACGTCACATATGAACCATGGATCGTTGTCCTATATTTTCAACAGAATACGAATGCGTTTGGTTGATTTTCCGTATGTCAATTGTTGTTTTTACTTAAAATGATGTTCATTTTAAACAAAAGAGATAAAATTTGAGTGGTGTCGGCCACACCGTGATTCAGATTGAGGAGGGGTTGACTCGTACACATCACATATGACCCATGTATCATTGTCCTAAAGTTTCAACAGAATACGAATGTGTTTGGTCATTTTTCCGTATGTCAGTTGTTGTTTTCACTTAAAATGATGTCCATTTTAAACAAAAGACAGACATTTTGAGTGGTGTCGGCTACACCGTGCCTCATATTGATGCGGGGTTGACTATTACGCATCACAAATGACCCATGGATCGTTTTCCTAAATTATCAACACAATCCGAATGCATTTGGTCAGTTTTCCGTATGTCAGTTGTTGTTTACACTTAAAATCCTGTCCATTTCAAATAAAAGTGAGACAGTTTGAGTGGTTCCGGCCACACCGGCCCTCGGATTGAGGCAGAGTTGATTCTTACAAGTCACATATGACCCATGGATCGTTTTCCTAAAGTTTAAACAGAATATGAATGCCTTTGGTCGGTTTTCCGTATGTCAGTTGTTGTATTCACTTAAAATGATGTCCTTTTTGAAACAAAAGAGAGACACTTTGAGTGGTGTTGGCCACACCACACCTCTGATTGAGGCGGAGTTTACTCGTACACATCACATATGACCCATGGATCGTTTTCCTAAATTTTCAACAGAATCCAAATGCATTTGGTCAGTAATCCGTATGTCGATTGTTGTTTTCAATTAAAATGATGTTCATTTTAAACAAAAGAGAGACACTTTGAGTTTTTCCGGCCACACTGCGATTCAGATTGAGGCGGGGTTGACTCGTACACATCACATATGACCCACAGATCATTGTCTTCAAGTTTCAACAGAATCCGAAAGCGTTTGGTCGGTTTTCTGTATGTCAGTTGCTATTTTCACTTAAAATGATGTCCATTTTAAACAAAAGAGAGACACTTTTAGTGGTGTCAGCCAAACCATGCCTCAGATTGAGGAGGGGTTGACTCGTACAATTCACATATGACCCATGGACCATTGTCCTAAAGTTTAAACATAATCCAAATTCTTTTGGTCGGTTTTCCATATGTCAGTTGTTGTATTCACTTAAAATGATGTCCTTTGGAAACAAAAGAGAGACACATTTAGTGTTGCCGGCCACACCGCGCCTTGGATTGAGGCGGGATTGACTCTTACACGTCACATATGAACCATGGATCATTTTACTAAATTTTCAACAGAATCCGAATGCGTTTGGTCGATTTTCCGTATGTCAATTTTTGTTTTCACATAAAATGATGTTCATTTTAAACAAAAGAGAGACACTTTGAGTTGTTTCGGCCACACTGTACGTCAGATTGAGGCAAGGTTGACTTGTACACATCTCGTATAACCCACGGATCGTTGTCTTAATGTTTCAATAGAATACGAATGCGTTTGGTTAGTTTTCCGTATGTCAGTTGTTGTTTTCACTTAAAATGATGTCCATTTTAAACAAAATAGAGACACTTTGAGTGGTGTCAACCACACCATGCCTCAGATTGAGGCGGGGTTGACTCGTACATGTCAAAAATGACCCATGGATCGTTTTCCTAAAGTATCAACACAATCCGAATGCATTTGGTTGGTTTTCCGTATGCCAGTTGTTGTTTTCACTTAAAATCCTGTCCATTACAAATAAAATTGAGACGGTTTGAGTGGTTTCAGCCACACCGACCCTCGGATTGAGGCGGGGTTTCTTTTTAAAAGTCACATATGACCCATGGATCGTTTTCCTAAAGTTTTAATAGAATCCAAATGCCTTTGGTTGGTTTTCCGTATGTCAGTTCTTGTATTCACTTAAAATGATGTCCTTTTGAAACAAAAGAGAAACACTTTTAGTGGTTCTGGCCACAAAGAACCTCAGATTGAGGTAGGTTTGACTCTTACATGTCACATATTACCCATGTATTGTTTTCCTAAATTTTCAACATAATCCGAATGCGTTTGGTCGGTTTTCCGTATGTCAATTGTTGTTTTCACGTAAAATGATGTTTATTTTAAACAAAGGAGAGACACTTTGAGTTGTGTCAGCCACACCGTGTGTAGGATTGAGGCGGTGTTGACTCGTACAAGTCACATATGAACCATGGATCTTTTTTCTAAAGTTTCAACAGAATATTAATTACTTTTGTTAGTTTTCCGTATATCAGTTGTTGTATTCACTTAAAATGATGTCCTTTTGAAACAAAAGAGAGACACTTTGAGTGGTGACGACCACACCGCCCCGAGGATTGAGGCGGGGTTGACTCTTACATGTCACATATGACCCATGAATCGCTTTCCTAAATTTTCAATAGAATCCGAATGATTTTGGTCGGTTTTCCGTATGTCAATTGTAATTTTCACTTAAAATGATGTTCATTGTAAACAAAAGAGAGACACTTTGAGTGGTTTCGGCCACACCGTGCTTTGGATTGATGCGAGGTTGAATCGTAAACATCACATATAACCCATGTATCATTTTCCTAAAGTTTCAACAGAATCCGAATGCGTTGTTCATTTTTCTGTATGTTAGATGTTGTTTTCACTTAAAATGATGTCCATTTTAAACAAAAGACAGACACTTTGAGTGGTTTCGGCCACACTGTGCCTCGGATTGAGGCGGGGTTGACTCTTAAACATCAAAAATGACCCATGTATCGTTTTACTAAAGTATCAACACAATCCAAATTCATTTGGTCAGTTTTCCATATGCCAGTTGTTGTTTTCACTTAAAATCCTGTCCATTTCAAATAAAAGTGAGACAGTTTGAGTGGTGCCGGCCACACCAGCCCTTGGATTGAGGTGGAGTTGACTCGTTCAAGTCACATATGACCCATGAATAGTTTTCCTAAAGTTTCAACAGAATCCTAATGCCTTTGGTCGGTTTTCCGTATGTCAGTTGTTGTATTCACTTAAAATGATGTCCTTTTGAAACAAAAGAGAGACACTTTCAGTGGTGTCGGCCACACTGCACCTCAGATTGAGGCGGGGTTGACTCGTACACATCACATATGACCCATGGATCGTTGTCCTAAATTTTCAACAGAATCCGAATGCGCTTGGTCAGTTTTCCGTATGTCGATTGTTGTTTTCACTTAAAATGATGTTCATTTTAAACAAAAGAGAGACACTTTGAATGGTTCCAGACACACCACGCTTCGGATTGAGGCAAGTTTGACTCTTACATGTCACATATGACCCATGTATCATTTTCTTAATGTTTCAATAGAATCCGAAAGCATTTGGTCAGTTTTCCGTATGTAGGTTGTTGTTTTCACTTAAAATGATGTTCATTTTAAACAAAAGAGAGACACTTTGAGTGGTGTTGGCCAAACCGCGCCTCAGATTCAGGTGGAGTTGACTCATACACGTCACAAATAACCTATGGATCATTTTACTAAAGTATAAACACAATCCAAATGCGTTTGGTCGGTTTTCCGTATGCCAGTTGTTGTTTTTACTTAAAATTCCGTCCATTTCAAATAAAATTGAGACGGTTTGACTGGTGCTGGCCACAACAACTCTTGGATTGAGGCGAGGTTGACTCATAAAAGTCACATATGAACTATGGATAATTTTCCTAAAGTTTAAACATAATCCTAATGCCTTTGGTCAGTTTTTTGTATGTCAGTTGTTGTATTCACTTAAAATGATGTCCTTTTGAAACAAAAGAGAGACACTTTTAGTAGTGCCAGCCACACCGCGCCTCGGATTGAGCCGAGGTTGACTCGTACACGTCACATATGACCCATGGATTGTTGTCCTAAATTTTCAACAGAATCCGAATGCGTTTGGTTGGTTTTCCGTATGTCAATTGTTGTTTTCACTAAAATTGATGTTCATTTTAAACAAAAGAGAGGCACTTTGAGTTATGTCGGCCACACCGCGCCTCGGATTGAGGCGGGATTGACTCTTAAACGTCAAAAATGACCCATGGATCATTTTCCTAAAGTATCAAAACAATACGAATGCGTTTGGTTGGTTTTATGTATGCCAGTTGTTGTTTTCACTTAAAATGATATCCATTTTAAACAAAAGAGAGCAAATTTGAGTGGTGTCGGCAAAAAAGCGCCTCGAATTGAGGCGGGGTTGACTCATACACATCAAAAATGACCCATGGATAGTTTTCCTAAAGTATCAACATAATACGAATGCGTTTGGTCGGTTTTCCGTATGCCAGTGGTTGTTTTCACTTAAAATCCTGTCCATTTCAAATAAAAGTGAGACAGTTTGAGTGGTGCTGGCCACACCAGCCCTCGTATTGAGGCGGGGTTGACTAATACAAGTCACATATGACCCATGGATTGTTTTCCTAAAGTTTCAATAGAATATGAATGCCTTTGGTTGGTTTTCCATATGTCTGTTGTTGTATTCACTTAAAATGATGTCCTTTTGAAACAAAAGAGAGACACTTTGAGTGGTACCGACCACACCACACCTCAGATTGAGGAGGGGCTGACTCTTACACATCACATATGACCCATGGATCATCGTCCTAAATTTTCAATAGTATCTGAATGCATTTGGTCGGTTTTCCATATGTCGATTGTTGTTTTCACTTAAAATGTTGTCCATTTCAAATAAAAGTGAGACACTTTGAGTGGTACCGGCCACACCGTGCCTCGGTTTGAGATGGGGTTGACTCGTACAAGTCACATATGACCCATGGATCATTTTCCTAATGTTTCAACAGAATCCGAATGCCTTTTTTCAGTTTTTCGTATGTCAGTTGTTGTATTCACTTAAAATGATGTCCTTTTGAAACAAAAGAGAGACACTTTGAGTGGTGCTGGCCACACCGTACCTCTGATTGAGGCGGGGTTGACTTGTACACGTCACATATGACCCATTAATCATTGTCCTAAATTCTAAACAAAATATGAATGCATTTGGTCGGTTTTTCGTATGTCGATTGTTGTTTTTATTTAAAATGTTGTCCATTTCAAATAAAAGTGAGACACTTTGAGTGATATCAGCCACACCATGCCTCAATTTGAGGTGGAGTTGACTCGTACACGTCAATTGGGCATTTTGAGTGCCGTCAAGTGCGAATTGATGATCTGGGTGAGTCTAATACACTTCTTGCTTCCTCTTTTCGATTAGGATTTTCACTCTTCTCTCATCTTCTTCCGAAGCTCTAAAACCCTCTTTTTCGTTGGGATTTAGGGTGAATCTTGAAGAGAGCTTAGATTGGGATCTGGGGTCCAGGGAGGAGGGTTGGGGGGGCTGTCTGGGGGGCTATCCAGGGTCCAGGAAGTAGGGTGGTGGGGTTGTCCGGGGGGCTGTCCGGGGTCTAGGGAGGATGGTGGGGGGCTGTCTGGGGTCCAGGAAGGAGGGTGGGTAATGTATCTAAAACTCTATCTAGGTATCATACATCGAATTTCGACAGGACTGCGGACCGTTGTGGGGTGTCGTCTTGGAGCAGGGCCAAATCATGGCATGACCGCAGTGTGACCGCGGCGTGTTGGCCCGGTCCAGCAACATCCGTGGGGCAGCATCTTCTGGCCAGGAGCGAAGGGAGCGGGAGGAGGCGAGGAAACATTCCAGTCATCGCCTCCCACCTCATTAACTATGAGTGGGTAATGTATCTAAAACTCTATCTAGGTATCATACATCGAATTCCGATAGGACTACGAACCGCCGGGGGGTGTCGTCCTGAAGAAGGGCCAAATCATGGCGTGACCGCGGCGTGTAGGCCCGGTTCAACGACATCCGCGGGGCAGCATCTTCCAGCCAGGAGCGAAGGGAGTGGGAGGAAGCAGAGAAACATTCCGGTCGTCGCCTCCCTCCCCATTAACTATGGGTGAGTAATGTATCTAAAACTCTATATAGGTATCATACATCGAATTCTGACAGGACTGTGAACTGCCGCGGGGTGTCGTCCTAGAGTAGGGCCAAATCACGGCGTGACTGCGGCGTGACCACGGTGTGTTGGCCCGGTCCGACGACATCCGCGGGGCAGCATCTTACGGCCAGGAGAGAAAGTAGCGGGAGGAAGTGGGGCAACGTTCCGGTCGTCGCCTCCCTCCCTATTAACTATGGGTGAGTAATGTATCTAAAACTCTATCTAGGTATCATACATCGAATTCCGACAGGACTATGAACCACCACGAGGTGTTGTCCTGGAGCAGGTCCAAATCACGGCGTGACCGCGGGGTGACCACGGCGTGACCGCGGCGTGACCGCGGCGTGACCGCGGCGTGACCGCGGCGTGACCGCGGCGTGACCGCGGCGTGACCGCGGCGTGACCGCGGCGTGACTGCGACGTGATCGTGGCATGACCGCAGCGTGACCGCGGCGTGACCCTGGCATGACCGCAGCGTGGCCGCGGCGTGTTGGCTCGATCCAACAACATCTGCGGGGCAACATCTTCCAGCCAGGAGCGAACGGAGCGGGAGGAAGCGGGACAACATTCCAGTCATCACATCCCTCCCCATTAACTATGGTTGGGTAATGTATCTAAAACTAGATCTAGGTATCATACATCGAATTCTGACAGGACTGCGAACCACCGCGGGGTGTCGTCCTGGAGCAGGGCCAAATCACAGCGTGACCGCGGCGTGACCGCGGCCTGACCACAACGTGTTGGCCTGGTCCATCAATATTCGCGGGGCAGCATCTTCCGGCTAGGATTCCAAATAAATCCTATGTAGTTGTCCTCCACATTATAGAAACCGATCTTATGTTATAAAAAACAGACTCTTGATTCGGGATTGTGGTATGATAAAGATATATATTTTATATTCATTGTTTTTAAAAGTAGTTTTATTATAAAAACATGACTTTATTTATCAAATGAAACAATTATATTAAAGAAAACTTATTCAAGATATGCAATTCAATATAATTAAGCAGAATTAATAAATAAGCTAAATTCAATTTAAAGCTTTCTTAAATTAAAGAGGCTATGAGAGGGACTCTACCTCAAGGTGGAACCAAGCCATCCACTTCGGCTCTTGGAGCTTTCTAACTAAAAGCTGCTGCTCCCCCACTGGGTATACGCACCTTCACACACATGTAAGGATACCTAGCCCCTATGCACACACCCGCATGGCCATGAGCATGTGCAAGGGAATCCTTACACATATGCTTATATGCATATACCAGTCTCTACTCACCTGTGTATGCTTTTTATATATATACATGGGCACACCTAGCCCCATACGTGTATAATCATTGCCATGGTTGACTATACACGTAACGGGGGAACCCACATATATATACTTACTTACCCATGCACACGCAGGCGAGTCACCCTTGATTTGGTGACTCGAAACCAACGAGCAGGGATAAACGCACTACACAAAGGATATTAAGAACCTTAAAACACATAAAGGACCCTACATAACCAGAGAAAAACCAACCAACAGCATTAAAGCCTTACCTTGATTGGTGAGAACCAAATCCACCCGAACCAACACAAAACGATCCAACGCCCTACCAAAAACATAATATGGAGTCAAAAACATTGAAATCCCCAAAATATATGAGGTGCGAGACAAGTAGTAATCATAGAATCTTACCTCGGATCAAAGCCGGCGGACTAAAACAATCTAAACCCCTTCTGGCCTCCTTCGTAGAATATAACTACTCCCTATCCATAGAAACCAGTAAAAGACCTAAGTGGCCAATGTGATAAAGAAAATAAAATAAAAACTAAACTAAAACATACCTATCTCCTGTGACTATACATGTCACCGCCCAACATATAAGAACCACAACGCCACATGGGTCAAATCATGTTCCTAAAGTAACGGGTAAACAAATCCATATTTCAAAATGATACTATCAAAAAGTACATTCCTATTAATTAACAATTAATCTTCCTATAAATGGTATATAATTAGTTTGGCTCGAGTTTCAACTTAGTTTGGTTTTGTTCAATACAAGTTTGTTTGGGAAATTACATGGATACACCATTACTAAAGGGCCAAGATAGGTTGTGGTGTAAAGTTATTGTGGAATAGAAGGATGAAAACATTATTAGAAGTGATTCCAACTAATCTTCAATGACCAAAACTTCCTAGATGAGCTTAAACAAGCTAGATCTTGAGATATCTTAGATATTGAGTAGGAAAAATTATTAGTGGTTAAATATGAATCAACATTCACTAATATGGTAAGTATATGTCAAATCATATGATCAATATAAGGCTTAAGGCATGAAGATTTGTGATGAATCTATGACTAATGATGTGATCATGGACCAGTCTTCTGATTTTTATCACCTATATATTTGTGGTTAGTATGATGTCTTTGGAAAATATAGGTTTTACATGAACATGGAATGGGAGTTATTTAATTCCTCATTCAGGTGGAGGGAATACATCATTTAGCAGTTAGAAGATGAAGTATAAGCACCTCCATGGGTGATCAACCATTACTTAAATTAATTGTTTCTTTAAATAAGAATTCTTATGTATATAAAGACAGTATTAAGAGCCTCGATAGACCCTTAAACACTAAATTGATTATTCGATCATAGATTTACAAGGGATTGATTATAACTATGTTCCATGGGAGTCATGGAGTCTAAGGACAGTAAATGAAAGTAAATAGATTAACATAGTAGACCTATAGATATGGTGTTCACAAGACACCAAGGTTTAGATAAAATTCTTTAGTGATTATATGGAAATGAAATCACCCTGTCACTAGCTCTCCAAATGGATAAGATATCGATTGGGATATGAGTGGTCTAACATATGTCTTATAATTTTGATGATATGTGTATGGACTAGATGAGGGTTTATATCAAGTAAAATATTCCTAAGAGGATTGGGCCTTATGGTGATAGATGTGGCAATTGTACGTCTAGTGTTTGATGAGGAAATAATTATGAGGACAGATTGTGCCTTATCTAGGTATCATACATCAAATTTCGACAGGACTGCGAACCGTCACGGGGTGTCATCCTGGAGCAGGGCCAAATCACGGCGTGACCGCGGCGTGACCGCAGCGTGACCGCAACCTGACCGCGGCATGACCGCGGCCTGTTGGCCCGGTCCATCGACATCCACGGGGCAGCATCTTCTGGCCAGGAGCGAAGGGAGCGAGAGGAGGCGGGGCAACATTCCGGCCATCGCCTCCCTCAAGGGGGGAACAATTCCATTTAAGAACCACATCGCCCATGGGTCAAATCATGTTCCTTCAAGAAAGGGGGAAACAGTTCCATTTAATAATCTCTTCATTTTTCATTATGTTCTTTATATATCACGTTGTTGGAAACACCATACTAGTACACTTAGCCATTGAATATGCACCTATGCTACATTAGTTGAGTTGAAGATTGTGCACATAACCCTGATAGAACCTCACCGCGTCGCACCGTGATCCGAGATTGATTACAAAACCATGCGTATATTTAAGCAGTCAAACATCACAAAATCCCAAACCAAAATTAAGAAACAATTCTAATAGGAGAGGAGGCATTGAAGGAATTAGAGGGCCTTATATGAGGTTCTATGTTGTTGGGTTCGCCACTTCCATCACATTCTGTAACAAATGGGGCCAATGATTAAAATGGATAGAAAATAATGACAAAGAAGAATTTATTAGATAAAATAGTTGTCTGGAAGTTTTTTTTAATGAGGGAAATGAAATGATAGATAATGACATCCCAAGTCATCCAATGTCCTATTTCTTTGACCCTCTAAATTAGGGTTGTAAACAACCTTGAGTGCTCGCAAGCTAATTGGACTCGCTCGACAAATACTTGAATTCATTTCGGATTTTTTCAAGCTCAAGCTGCGAGTAGTGAAGCCGAATTCAGTGTTATAATAACACAATAAATTTGGTCGCAAAGGCTAATCGAACATCTAATATTTTAACATGTTATTTTTATTCAATATATGTGTATTTAATTTCAAGCTCGAGCTTGAATTCAAGAAAGATCTTGTAATTAAAATTATGATAAAACATCTTAATCAAAACAAGTCGATCCTAATTGAGTAGCTCGATCAAGCTCGAGGTCGAGTCGGTAAATTAATGCTCGATCGAGCACTGAGTATAATAAAACCATTTCATTTCACCATAACTCAAACATTAAATTAAGTTCCATTTGTATAAAATCTCTCAAACATAAATGAAGGTAAGATGGGAGTCATGTAGACATACCCATAAACAGCACCCGGCCATCTCTGTGACATGTGAGGCATCTATCCACAACATCCCTGGTGAGTTTAGAGGGTTCTCTCCCACAAGAAACACTGTTGAGTTTCTGTAGCATCCAGGAGCTCTGCACACATTATGCCATCTTTAGGGACACCTATTGTGGCCTATAATAATCATTGTAGATATAATAGAAATGATCTTTGTGGATTAAAAAACACTAAAACAACAACAAATTCATTGTTTTATAGCAGAAAAAAATGTAGATACCAAAAATGTAGGGGAAAAGCAGACATTGCACCCATTATAGTAGTACCAATAGAAGAAGAAGCTCCCCAAAGACAAGGCTGAGACCTCCCAATCAGCTAAAGCTGAAAGCCACCCAAATTCGACTCCACCATAGCTACTCTATCTCTTGGGGGGAAAGGGTCGGCCCCGACAATATTATTGCCCAGGCGGGAGGAGAGGGAGTAGAGAGAGGAGGACGTCCCGTAGGGTGTTCGACCATGGGGGGTCTCGCGCGCGACTGGAGAGGGGGCCAGGGGATGTCGGAGGAGGAGATTGAGCTTGGATGTCGCCAAGAGAGGGAGACGATAGGGGAGAGGGGAACATCGCTGAGATTCGAGAGGGGAGGGGGATGTCGTCTTCGGAGAAGGAGCCGAGAGGGGAAGGGGAATGTCGCCGAAGGAGAGGGAGGGGGGGGGGGGCGAGAGGCGGAGGCTGGGAGGCGGAGGCCGGGAGGCGGAGGCCGAGAGGCGTAGGACAAGGCCGGTAGGAGGTCGAGGTCGGGGAGGGGAGGAGCGCGCATGGATGAAATGTCTCAAGGGAGGGAGCCCTAATTTGGGTATAATATTTCCCAATGGTTAATAAAAATCGTGGGTAATACATCTCTTTCCCAATGGTTGTCTTAAACCATTGGGAAAACCCGCAATAAAATAGCCTTCGCCAATGGTTCTAGTAAATCGTTAGCATAGGTTCTTTTTCCCAACAGGTTTTCTAAACCATTTGGAAAAAAGTGTTGGTATAGGCTCTATTTCCAGTAGTGTGTTTTCACTTAAATTAATGTCAATTTTAAATAAAAAGAGATACTTTGAGTGATACCGACCACACAGTGTGTTGTTTTTAGGTGAGACTAATTCTTACATGTCATAAATGACTTATAGATTGTTTTCCTAAAATATTAAAATAATCCGAATGCGTTTCCTCGGTTTTCAGTATATCACTTGTTGTTTTTACTTAAATTGATATCAATTTTAAACAAAACGAGACAGTTTGAGTTATACAGACCACACCGTGTGTTGTATTGAGGTGTGACTGATTCTTAAACATAAAAAATGACTTATAGATCGTTTTCCTAAAGTATCAAAACAATATGAATGCGTTTGCTGGGTTTTCAGTATGCCAGTTGTGTTTTTTTACTAAAATGTCATTTCAAACTGGAAACACGCATTATGAGTCATACCGATCACATCGTGTGTCGGTTTGACATGAGACTGCTTCATACACATCATAAATGACTTATGAATTTCTGTCCTAAATTATCAAAACAATTGGAGTGCATTAATTGGTTTTCAGTAAGTGACACGTTTTGAACTAAAATGTCAATTTTAAATTGACAACAGACACTTTTAGTCATACCAGTCACACCGTACGTCCAATTGAGGTGTGGTTGATTCCTACAGGTCAAAAATGAACCATGGATCGTTGTAATAAAGTATCAAAACAATATGAATTCATTTTCTCAGTTTTCAGTATGTCACTTATTCTTTTTTCTTAAATTAATGTCAATTTTAAATAAAAAGACACACGTAGAGTCATACCGGTCACACCATGAATCGTATTGAGGTGAGGTTTAATCCTACACATCACAAATGACTCACATATCATTTTCCTAAAATATAAAAACAATCCAAATGCGTTTTCTTAGTTTTCAATATGTTACCTGTTGTTTTTACTTAAATTGATGTCAATTTTAAATAAAAAGAGACACTTTGAGTTATACCGGCCACATCATGCCTCGTATTGAGATGCAAATAATTTCTACATGTTACAAATGACATATAGATCATTTCTTGAGATTATCAAAACAATCCAAATATGTGTACTTAGTTTTCAGTATGCAAGTTGTGTTTTTTGACTAATGTCACGACCCGACCCTACCCGGGCTCGAGCCGCAACTACCCCAAGCCCGCCTCCATAGGCCAAGGGCTGGAGACAAGCACCGAAGGCCAAATAACTCGGGGAGGCCTTTGCCTGAGTACCTATACACACACACACGTAGCCCACTCAATACAGAAGTGCAGAGTAAAAGGAAAAGTAAAGTACTAACTGCTATAAACAACCACAAAAGTGAATCGACCTCTAAACAGTACAAAGTAAAATCTGAAGGTAAACTGAAAAGAAAAAGGAAAAAACACGCTCCCAACCATAAAAGTGCCACAACCTGGAAATAGGTAAACAAAATTAAGCAGCTGGGAGAGTCCCACACCTGGAACTCAGCTACAACCACCGCACGCGGTCCAAGCTCTCGAACTCCTAAGCTCCTTTGACGTCATGACCAACCTGTCCGTCGTCTGTAAGGGCACACCAAGTGCGGGAAAATCCCAAACAGGGGTGAGCATAAAAATACTCAGTAGGATACCCTGAAGGCTCGAGGGAGCAAAAAAGGAGGTACTGAAGAGGTGAGCAGTAGATCAAATAGGGAAAAGTAAATGATTACAACGGAGAGTGCATAAGAGTAATATTAGAGAGTCCATATCAACCCAACAAGAGAAGGAAATAGACTCTTCCAAACACCAGGAGCTAGAAACGGTGAGAATATGAACTTCTTGTCAAACCTTCACTACCTATAGTAAGAGAGTAGACTCATCCAACCACGAGAAGCTAGACACGGAAAACACGTGGCATACCCTGCGCGTCTTCTCCTCTCATGGAAAGAGAGTAACCAAGCCCAAGGAGTGGATACTGGAACAAGGTATATACATATCCATGTGCTCAATCAAGAAACCCAAACAAGATCGTAAGGGGATCTTCATCCTATAGCTCAACCCAAGAAAGTGAGTAGCCATCAGTCCTAGAAGTAAACATCATCGATGCCCAACATCCTACCCATCTGCCCCGAACTGCAAGTCAAGGGGCTCAAATCATCGCACCTTGACACTATCCGATTTGGGCGGCACTGACTTGCCCACACAGTTTTAGGTCGCGTCTCAAGGATGCGTCTTGGTGGGGAAAGTGCCCCTCATACTTGAGAGTTCCGGGGGAAGTCAAACCACACCTCGTCACTATCACATAGTCGAGAGGTCTTCTCAAAGACGATGGGTTCCCACTGCCCAGCCCCACGAAAGGGTAATCCGCTGGAGGGAGACCCGGAAAAAGTCTTCGATGGGTCCTAATGCCCAGCCCCGCTAGAGGTAAACCCGGATCTACTCTGGCCATCCCTATTGAATGGTATCCCACCGGCCATCCCTGCTGGATGGTACCGCACTGGCCATCCCTGTTGGATGGTACACCACTGGCCATCCCTACTGGATGGTACCACACTGGCCATCCCTGATGGATGGTACCACACTGGTAACCGGAACACGTAGTGGTAAAAACGTCACGATAGATCGCAGAAGGAAGATATGATCTCGATACACATCTAGGGAGTCTGCGCCCAGGGCTCACTGGGGGCTCCTTACCCTATTGGAAACAACCTCCTGGGTAGAGGATCGGTGCCCGCGTAATTTTTTGGTCACACCGATACCCAAAGAACCCTACCAGGGAACACGAAGGTATGTGAGGATCTCCCCAGGCCTCTCGGGGTGATACATGCTCCAATCCGCTGAGTCTACTGTCGAAGCGAACTAAGACAACTGACTCCAAAAACTGGGAGCACACCCACACTGTACGAACGCATGTAGCCATAAACGATGTCGCAGTCCGGTGAAAGGGACACAACACCGAAAACCCACTCAGCTGAAAGAACAGGGGAACCAAAACAACTTTGCCGGTCAAACCATCAAGAACAGAACCAGGGGACCCACTCAACCCTGCTAGTCGAAACCATCGAGAACAAGACCAGGGGGACCTACTCAACCCTCTAGTCTAAATGCTACTAACAGAAGGGCTCTCTGCGTCGTAAGAGGTCAAAGGTATGTAAATAAGTACACGGCGCACACATGTGTCCCACCCAATATGTGGCCCAAACTCATCTCCAAACCAAGCGCACAAACGTTCTCAGGTACAAACTACAACATGTACCTCCTAGCATTCCCGTATACTCCCAGAGTATGCCATATTGCCAGCCTAAGGTCTATCGTGCACACGACACCCAATGTCAACACAAAAAGGCGTAAACATAACTTCGCCAACCTGCTTCCTCCACGACCCTAGCACGACCATTCACTTCACTCTCCCAAGAGTGAATGCGATCACACGCCAAGGGTTCTCTATAAGCACCGCAGGAAAAACCACCACCGGTACACCTTTCATGATTGCACATTTAAATGAGATCTCTAATGAGTCTCCACACATCCAAACAGGTCATACCATTGTAATCCTCATGAAAAAACATGTGAGATAGACTATATACTCACCTCCAATGGATATCCGACGTAAAAGTCACCTGACACCGTTTTATGCCTGAACGACGTCCCGTGGTCCCGAGCCTCGGTTCCAAAAACAATCGGGCACATCACACCATTACACTCTCCTCGGAAAGTCACATCAAATTGACTGCTTACTTATGTGGAACAAATGTCTGGAGAAGAAGATGTATTTCGCCATACCGCACACGAGCGGTGCTTTGTGGGACCCACATTTCAGTCCCGAAGCGCATCGAACGGATCACACCGTTGCGATCCTCTTGAAAAAGTATAGAATATTGACTATCCACTTGTCCGAAACGGACACCCGATGATAAAGATAGAAATCACCGTCAACTCCCAAAATGGCCCTCGTGGGGTCCGCACCATCGTGCAGAATTAGAGCGGGTGGATTACGCCATTGCAATGCCCTCAGAAAAACACCCAAAATCAACTGCTCGCACGCCTCGAATGGACATCCGATGAAAAAGTTGCTAAATGCTACTCGCAGCTTAAAAGATGGCCCGTAGGGCCCATGTCTCAACTCCGACTCCAACGTTCGAAACCGCTAAATTACGAAAATTCCCCTGGGGTCATTTTTCACAGGAGGCCCGTGCTCGAAAAAATTACACCCCTCCTAGGGTAAACGACACGCTCCGGACTCAACGGTGCCCTCAGTTTTCCCATCCGAGCTACCATTTAGGAGTTATTTCATTTATTTAGCATTCCTAGTGCGAACGCACTGAAAATTTAATTCCGGCCACACCGGGGCTCAGAATCGTATGCTGTCTGAAGGCGCAGCTCTGTAATAATATCAAGAAATTTACAAAGTCTTTTATAGCAAAAAATGGGTTCTTACATCATTCCCTCCTTCAAGATTTTCGTCCCCGAAAATCAAAACCAGGGAACAACTTAGGGTACTAAGCCCACACCTGGCTCCCTCGTACCCAGAAGAACTCTTGCACAGTTCTGCGTCACCGCGCATGAACCAAGGATTTATCCGTTCAAGCGAGGTCTTCCCTCACTGATGACGTGCATAAGATCATGCATACTTCTTCTCAGGTAAGTCACGTGGGAGACGTCGTTCACCCACTCCAGACTGTGGGGTTAGGGAAAGGTGGTAGGGAACCCCGCCATCCCTTTGCATGATTTCAAACGGCCTAAAGGACCTCGGGTGTAGCTCACCTCCCAGTTCGCACCTCTACGCCACACACTATGACTAGAATCATCGTTTAGACCTGGGACAAAGCCCGATGATTCCCTCCTTCAGAATATCCACATGGTGAAACACCTAAGGGTATCTGATCACACAAGGTTTCATAGTCTATGTCACACGACCCTGACTCTCTTACACGCTCGGAGAGCGAAGGAGTCGACACCATCGACTAAAGAAAAAGGTTCCACACCTTCTACTCTACCAACATAGGGTTACACCGATGCCCCACGTCACCCTGGTATCAACTCAAGCAAGGAGCAGGAAGAAAATCATTTCACACACAGAGTCTAACAATTCTACTAAAAAAAGTAGAAGAGTCATAAAGCGTACCTCTTTCCATCTCATGATCCGCAGGATCGTAGACATCCAAAGCTCGCGACTGTCCGTGGTCCCAACTGTCACCTCTTAGAGCCTGAAGTGGACCGCCTGATAGTGATGGGAAGACCTCGTAAGGTAGTCCTCCACTTCCAGCTCCTGCCGCTCCTCTGCTAGCACCACCTCTCTGGGGACTACTCCGATCACGGCGCTGCCTCCGTCGCGGTGGTGTACCCGCTGCCTGCCCGATATTCTTAGCGTGCCTGGTCGGGCAGTCCTATGCCGAGTGACCTCGCTCATCGCAAGCATAACACCGACTCTCTCCGGGATGCACTAGTGCCCTCCGGCGCCACTGTGGTGTACGAACACGCCCCTGAGTCCGGTTATCGGAAAGCCACCTGCGTCGAGGTTTTGTCAGCCAACGCCCGCTAGCTGTGGCAGACGTCTCAGCTCTGTTGTGCCTACTGCCACCACCAACTGTAGAACGTGACAGGTAACTCTCTGTCACTAGCGCCTGCTCTAGCACCCCGGAATAAGTGGAAATTCACAAGGGTACTATGACATCACAAATCTCTCTAAGAAGACCCTGCTCGAACTTCTGTGCTTGGAAGTTTCCATCGTGGACCAAGTCCGGGTAAAAGCGTGAACGGTCTGTGAAACTAGTCGCATACTCAGTCACAACCATCCATCCCTGCTGAAACTGCAAGAGCTCCTGGATACAAAGGAGTGTAAGCAGGAGGGGTAAAACTCCTCACGAAACAGAAGCTAAAAGTCATCCCACTAAAGTGATGACTCATTGAGTAACTGAGCCACCAGACTCCACCAACGCCCAACTGCTCCGTGAAAAAGGCTGGCGGCCAAAGCCACCATCAGATCTACCGGTGTCTACGCAAACCTGAAGAGGCAAACCACTGCTTCTAGCCAAACCTATGCTGCCTGAGGGTTTGGCTCACCACTGAACCTCAGCGGTCTCTGTTACTGGAACTCACGGTGCGCGCTCAACCTGCGCTCAAGCTCCGTCTGCTCTGCAAGAGCTGTCTGCTGCTCACCAGGTGGGGGTGCTACTGCCAAACCACCCGGAGAAAGGGACTCGCATGATGGGTCCTAGAATGAGGCCTCGTAGCTCACAGGGTCGTCGTCACGAACCAAAGCTGGTATCTTGGCTGGCTGTCTTCTCGGAGACATCCTGAATGTTATCAAAGAGTGCCACGATCAGATGAGCATATATGTATATAACAGTAACAACAATGGGGAGTTGACTCAAGAAGAACAGTCAAGACTCAATCCTATGTGATTCAAAAACCAATTTTCTCTACAACGAGTGTCTTATCATGCCAAGTCAACAACTGGGTTTTTGGGTCTTGGTGAATGGATACGGCGACCGCCACACCATCACTGGACTCCCTGGCCTGAGAGCCGCTCTCGAGACACGTTAACACTGTTGCCCTAAATCCCAACTAATTTCTTTTTAGGGATGTTTGAACAACGTCCCAAGGAAAAAACCACCTATGATACCACTTTTTCACGACCCGACCCTACCCGGGCTCAAGCCGCAACTACCCCAAGCCTGCCTCCATAGGCCAGGGGCTAGAGATAAGCACCAAAGACTAAACAACTCAGGGAGGCCTTTTCCTGAGTACCTATACACACACATGTAGCCCACTCAATGCAGAAGTGTAGAGTAAAAGGAAAAGTAAAGTACTAACTGCTATAAACAACCACAAAAGTGCATCGACCTCTAAACAGTACAAAGTAAAAGATGAAGGTAAAATGAAAAGAAAAAGGGAAAAATAGGCACCCAACCAGAAAAGTTCCACAAATCGGCAACAAGTAAACAAAATTAAGAAGCTGGGAGAGTCCCACACCTAGATCCCGACTATGACCACCGCATGTGGTCCAAAATCCCAAACTCCTAAGATCCTTTGACGTCATGACCAACTTGTCCGTCGTCTGCAAGGGCACACCAAGTGCGGGCAAAGCCCAAGCAGGGGTGAGTATAAAAATACTCAGTAGGATTCCCCAAAGGCTCGAGGGAGCAACTAAGGAGGTATTGAAGAGGTGAGCAGTAGATCGAATTTGGAAAAGTAAAGAAGTACAACAGAGAGTGCAGAAGAGTAACAGTAGATAGTCCAGCTCAACCCAAAAAGAGAAGGAAGTAGACTTGTCCAAACACCAGGAGCTAGAAACAGTGAGAAGATGAACTTCTCTTCAAACCTTCTCTACCTATAGTAGGAGAGTAGACTCGTCCAACTACGAGAAGCTAGACACGGAAATCACGTGGCATACCCCGCACATCTTCACCTCTCCTGGAAAGAAGAGTAACCAAGCCCAAGGAGTGGGTACTGGAACAAGGTATATACATATCCATGTGCTCAATAAAGAAACCCGAACAATATCGTAAGGGGATCTCTGTCTCATAGCTCAGCCAAAGAAAGTGAGTAGCCATCAGTACCAGAAGTAAACACCATCGATGCCTAGTATCTTACCTGTCTGCCCCGAACTGCAAGTCAAGGGGCTCAAATCACTGCACCTTGACACTATTCACTTTGGGAGGCACTGAATCACCTCCACGGTTTTAGGTTGTGTCTCAAGGACACGTCTTGGTGGGGGAAATCGCCCCTTGTACTTTAGAGTTCTGGGGGAAGTCAAACCACACCTCGTCACTGTCACACAGTCGAGAGGTCTTCTCAAAGAAGATGGGTTCCCACTACCCTGCCTCGCGAAAGGGTAATCTGCTGGAGGGAGACCCGCAAAAAGTCATCGACGGGTCCCAATGCCCAGCCCTGCTAGAGGTAAACCCAGATCTGCTTTAGCCATCCCTGCTGGATGGTACCCCACTGGCCATCCCTATTGGATGGTACCGCACTGGCCATCCCTGCTGGATGGTACACCACTATCCATCCGTGCTGGATGGTACCGCATTGGCCATCCCTGCAGGATGGTACCGCACCGGTAACCAGAACATGTATTGGGAAACACGTCACGATAGATCGCGGAAGGAAGATATGATCTTGATACACAACTAGGGAGTCTGCGCCCAGGGCTCACTGGGGGCTCCTTACCCTACTGGAAACAACCTCCTGGGTAGAGGATCCGTGCCCACGTAATGTGTTGGTCACACCAATACCCAAAGAACCCTACCAGGGAACACAAGGGGACGTGAGGATCTCCCCGGGCCTCTTGGGGTGATACATGCTCAAATCCGTTGAGTCTACTGTCGAAGAGGACCGAGACAACTCATTCCAGAAAGTGGGAGCACACCCACACTGTATGAACGCACGTAGACGTAAACGATGTCGCAGTCCGGTGAAAAGGACACAACACTGAAAACCCCCTCAGTTGAAAGAACAGGGGAACCAAAAAAACTCTGCCAGTCAAACCATCGAGAATAGAACCAGGGGACCCACTCAACCCTGCTGGTCGAAACCATCGAGAACAGGACCAGGGGGATCCACTCAACCCTGCTGGTCTAAACGCTACTAACAGAAGGGATCTCTGCGTTGTAAGAGGTAAAAGGTACGTAAAGAAGTACACGACACACACATGGGTCCCACCCAACATGTGGCCCAAACTCATCTCCAAACCAAGCGCACAAACGTTCTCAGGTACAAACTACAATATGTACCTCCAAGCATTCCCGTATACTCCCAGAGTATGCCACATTTCCAGCCCAAGGGCTATCGTGAACATGGAACCCAATGTCAATGCAAAAAGGCGTAAACATAACTTCACCAACCTTCTCCCTCCATGGCCCTAGCATGGCCATTCACTTCACTCTCCCAAGAGTGAACGCAATCACACGCCAAGGGTTCCCTACAAACACCGCAGGAAGAACCACCACTGGTACACCTTTCATGCTTCCACATTTACATGAGATCTCGAATGAGTCTCCACACATCCAAAAGGGCCATACCATTGTAATCCTCACAGAAAAACACGCAAGATAGACAATCTACTCGCCTCCAACGGATATCTGACGTAAAAGTCGTCTGACACCGCTTTACACCCGAACGACGTCCCGTGGTCCCGATCCTCAGTTCCAAAAACAATCGGGCGCATCACACCATTGCGATCTCCTCAGAAATACACGTCAAATTGACTTCTTACTTGCGTGGAATGGATTTCTGGAGAAGAAGATATATTTCACCGTACCGCACACGAGCGGTGCTTCATGGGACCCGCATTTCGGTCCCGAAGTGCAACGAACAGATCATACCATTGCGATCCTCTCAAAAAAGTACACAAGATTGACTATCCACTTGTCCGAAACAGACACCCAATGATAAAGATAGAAATCACTATCAACTCCCAAAACGACTCTCGTGGGGTCCGCACCATCATGCAGAATTAAAGCAGGCGGATTGAGCCATTGCAATGCCCTCAGAAAAACACCCAAAATCAACTACCCGCATGCCCCGAATGGACATCCGATGAAAAAGTTGCTAAACGCTGCTCGCAGCTTAAAAGACGGCCCATAGGGCCCACGTCTCAACTCTGACTCCAACGCCCGAAACCGCTAAATTACAAAAATGCCCCTGGGGCCATTTTTCACAGGAGGCCCGCGCCCACAAAAATTACACCCTTCCTAGGGTAAACGGCACACTCCGGACTCAACGGTGCCATTGGTTTTCCTGTCCGAGCTACCGTTTAGGAGTTATTTCATTTATTTAGCGTTCCTAGTGTGAACGCACTGAAAATTTAATTCCAGCCACACCGGGGCTCAAAATCGCACGCCGTCTGAAGGGACGGTTTTGGAATAACATCAAGAAATTTTCAAAGTCTTTTATAGAAAAAACTAGGTTCTTACAACTAAAATGTCATTCCAAATAGGAAACACGCATTTTGAGTCATACCGGTCGCATCATGCGTCAGTTTGACGTGAGACTACTTCATACACGTTAAAAATGACTTATAAATTTATATCCTAAATTATCAATACAATTAGAGTGTGTTTTCTTGGTTTTCAGTGAGTGACACGTTTTGAACTAAAATGTTAATTTTAAATAGATAACAAACACTTTTAGTCCTACTGATCACACCGTGTGTCAGATTGAGGTATTGTTGATTCCAACATGTCAAAAATGACTCATGGATTGCTTTCCTAAAGTATAAAAACAATCCGAAAGTTTTTTCTTGGTTTTCAGTATGTCACTTTTTCTTTTTACATAAATTAATGTTAATTTTAAATAAAAAGACACACTTGGAGTCATACCGGTCACAACATGCATCATATTGAGGTGAGGTTGATTCATACAAGTCACAAATGACTCATGGATCATTTTCCTAAACTATCAAAACAATACGAATGCATTTTCTTCATTTTTAGTATGTCACTTGTTATTTTTTACTTAAATTAATGTCAATTTTAAATAAAAAGACACACTTAGAGTCATACCAGTCACACCATGCATCGTATTGAGGTTCGATTGACTCACACATATAAAAAATGACTTAGGGATAATTTTCCTAAAATATCAAAATAATCCGAACGCATTTTATCAGTTTTTAGTATGTCACTTGTTGTTTTTACTTAAATTAATGTCAATTTTAAATAAAAAGAGGCATTTTGAGTCATACCGGCCACAACATGAATCATATTTAGGTGTGATTTAAACCTACACATCAAAAATGAATTATATATCATTTTCCTAAAGTATTAAAACAATCCGAATGTGTTTGATCGATGTTCAGTATGCCAATTGTGTTTTTTTTAATAAAATGTCATTTCAAACTGGAAACACACCTTTTGAGTCACACTGATCGCATCGTGTGTCAGTTTAACATGAGACTACTTCATACACATCACAAATGACTTATGAATATCTTTTCTAAATTATGAATAAAACCAGAGCATGTTTTCTTGGTTTTCAGTGACTGAAGTTTTGAACTAAAATGTCAATTTTAAACTGATAACAAACACTTTTCATCATACCGGTCACACCGTGAGTTGGATTAAAGTGCAGTTGATTCCTATATGTCAAAAATGAATCATGGATTGTTTTCCTAAAGTATAAAAATAACATGAATACGTTTGCTCAGTTTTCAGTATGTAACTTGTTGTTTTTACTTAAATTAATGTCAATTTTAAATAAAAAGAGACACTTTGAGTGATACCGGCCACACCGTGTATCATATTGAGATGAAACTGATTCCTACATGTCAGAAAAAGCAATCTGAATGCATTTCCTTGGTTTTTAGTATGTCTTTTTTTGTGTTTTTACTTAAATTGATGTCAATTTTAAATTAAACGAGACACTTTGAGCTATACTGGCCACACTGTGGGTCATATTGAGGTCTTGATGATTCTTAAACATAAAAATTTATTATAGAACATTTTCCAAAAGTATCAAAACAATCCCAATTAGTTTGCTCAGTTTTCAGTACTTCAGTTGTGTTTTTTTTACTAAAATCTCATTTCAAACTGGAAATCACACATTATGAGTCATACCAGTGCCATCATGTATTGGTTTGATGCGAGAATACTTCATACACATAAAAAAAACTTATGAATTTATATCCTAAATTATCAAGACAATTGGAGCACATTTTCTTGGTTTTCAATGAGTGATAAATTTTGAACTAAAATGTCAATTTTAAACTGATAACAGATACTTTTAGTCATACTGGTCACACTGTGCATCGGATTGAGGCGTGGTTGATTTCTATAGGTAAAAAATGACTCATGGATCATTTTACTAAGGTATTAAAACAATATGAATACATTTTATTGATTTTCAATAGGTCACTTATTCTTTTTTACTTAAATTAATGTAAATTTTAAATAAAAACACACACACAGAGTCATACCGGTCAAACTGTGTATTATATTGAGGTGAGTTTGACTCCTACACATCAAAAATGACTCATGGATTATTTTCCTAAAATATAAAAACAATCCAAAAGCGTTTTCTCAGTTTTTAGTATGTCACTTGTTGTTTTTACTTCAATTGATGTCAATTTTAAATAAAAAGAGACACTTTGAGTTATACTAGAAACACCATGCATCGTATTAAGGTGCGACTAATTTCTACACATCAAAAATAACTTATAGATCACTTTATGAGAGTATAAAAAGAATCCGAATATGTTTTCTTGATTTTCATTATGCAAGTTGTGTTTTTTTACTAAAATATCATTTCAAACTGGAAATACGTATTATGAGTCATACCGGTCGCATCGTGAGTTAGATTAATGTGAGACTACTTCATACACATCACAAATGACTCATGTGGATTGGATTGAGGTGTGGTAGATTCCTACATGTCACAAATGACTCATGTATTGTTTTATTAAAGTATCAAAATAATCTGAATGTGTTTTCTTACTTTTCAGTTTGTCACTTGTTCTTTTTACATAAATTAATGTAAATTTTAAATAAAAAGACACACTTAGAGTCACACCAGTCACACCATGAATTGTATTGAGGAAATGTTGAATATTAAAAGTCAAAAATGACTCTTGGATAATTTTCCTAAAATATGAAAACAATCTGAATGTGTTTTCTTGGTTTTCAGTATGCCACTTGTTGTTTTTACTTAAATTGATGTCAATTTTAAATAAAAAGAGACAGTTTGAGTTATACCGGCCACACCGTGCATCATATTGTGGTGCAGTTGACTCTTATATGTCACAAATGACTCATGGATTATTTTACTAAAGTATAAAAACAATCCAAAATACGTTTTCTCGGTTTTCAGTATGTCACTTGTTCTTTTTACTTAAATTAATGTCAATTTTAAATAAAAAGAGACACATTGAGTGATACCAGCCACACCGTGTATCATATTGAGGTGAAACTAATTAATATATTCCAAAAATTGTCTTATAGATTGTTTTATTAAAATATAAAACAACCTGAACACGTTTCCTCAGTTTTCAGTATGTCACTTGTTGTTTTTACTTAAATTGATGTTAATTTTAAATTTAACAAGAAACTTTGAGTTATACCGGCTAAACCATGGGTCGTATTGAGGTGAGGATGATTATTAAACATCAAAAATGTCTTATAGATCATTTTACTAAAGTATCAAAACAATCTAAATGCGTTTTCTCAGTTTTCAGTACACTAGTTGTGTTTTTTTACTAAAATGTCATCTCAAACTAAAAACATGCATTATGAGTCATACCAGTCGCATCGCATGTTAGTTTGATGTGGGACTAATTAATACACATCAAAAATTACTTATGAATTGTTTTTATAAATTATCAAGATAATTGGAGTGCATTTTCTTAGTTTTTATTGAGTGACACGTTTTAAACTAAAATGTCAATTTTAAATTGATAATGGACACTTTTAGTCATATCGGTCACACCGTGTGTCAGATTGAGGAATGGTTGATTTCTAAAGGTCAAAAATGTCTCATGTATCATTATTCTGAAGTATCAAAACAATATGAATATTTTTTCTTGATTTTCAGTATGTCACTTGTTCCTTTTACTTAAATTAATGTCAATTTTAAATAAAAAGACACACATGGAGTCATACCAATCACACCATGCATAATATTGAGGTGAGATTGAATCCTACATGTCAAAATGACTCATGAATCATTTTACAAAAATATAAAAACAATCTGAATGTTTTTTCTTAGTGTTTAGTATGCCACTTGTTGTTTTTACTTAAATTCTTGTCAATTTTAAATAAAAAGAGACACTTTGAGTTATACCAGACATACCGTGCATCGTATTATGGTGCGGATAATTACTTCACATTAAAAATGACTTATAGATCATTTTATAATAGTATAAAAATCATTCAAATATTTTTTTATTAGTTTTCAATATGCAAGTTTTGTTTTTTTTACTAAAATGTCACTTCAAACTGGAAACACGCATTATGAGTCATACCAGTCGCATCGTACGTCAATTTGACATGAGACTACTTCATACACATAAAAAATGACTTATTTATATCTATCCTAAATTATCAAGACAATCAGAGTTTTTTTCTTTGTTTTCAATGAGTGATATGTTTTGAACTAAAATGTCAATTTTAAACTGATAACATACACTTTTAGTCTTACCGATCACAATGTGTGTCGGATTGAGGTGTGGTTGATTTCTACATGTCACAAATGACTCATGGATTGTTTTCCTAAAGTATCACAACAATCCAAATGTATTTTATTAGTTTTCAGTATGTCACTTGTTCTTTTTTACATAAATTAATGTCAATTTTAAATAAAAAGACACACTTAGAGTCATACAAGTCACACCATGCATCATATTGAGGTGAGGTTGACTCATACAAGTCAAAAATGACCCATGGATAATTTTCCTAGACTATAAAATCAATATGAATGTGTTTTCTTAGTCTTTAGGATGTCACTTGTTCTTTTTTACTTAAATTAATGTCATTTTTAAATAAAAAGACACACTTGGAGTCATACTGGTCACACTGTGTGTCATATTGAGGTGAGTTTGACTCATAAACATAAAAATGACTCATTAATAGTTTTTATAAAATATCAAAACAATCTGAATGCATTTTATCAGTTTTTAGTTTGTCACTTGTTGTTTTTACTTAAATTAATGTCAATTTAAAATAAAAAGAGACACTTTGAGTTATACCAGCTGCACCATGCATCCTATTAAGGTGAGGTTGATTATTAAATGTCAAAAAAAAACTTATATATCATTTTTATAAATTATCAAAACAATATTAATTTGTTTGATTGGTTTTCGGTATGACATTTGTGTTTTTTTTACTAAAATGTCATTTCAAACTGGAAACACGCATTTTGATTCAGATCGATTGCATCATGTGGTAGTTTGAAGTGAGAATAATTAATACACATAAAAATTAATTATGAATATTTTTCCAAAATTATGAAAAAATTGGAGCACGTTTTCATGGTTTTAGTGAGTGACACGTTTTGAACTAAAATGTCATTTTTAAACTGATAATGGACACCTTTAGTTATAACGGTCACACCATGCATCAGATTGAGGTTTGGTTGAATCCTACATGGCACAAATGAGTCATGGATCATTTTATTAAAGTATCAAAATAATCCGAAAGTGTTTTCTTAGTTTTCAGTATGTCACTTGTTGTTTTTACTTAAATCAATGTCAATTTTAAATAAAAAGAGACACTTTGAGTGATACCGAACACACCGTGCATAATATTGAGGTGATATTGATTCATACATGTCAAAATTGACTTATATATAATTATTATAAAATATCAAAACAATCCGAATGTGTTTCCTCATTTTTGAGTATGTCACTTGTTGTTTTTACTTAAATTGATGTCAATTTTAAATAAAACGAGATAATTTGAGTTATACCGGCCACACCATTTGTCGTATTGAGGTTAGGATGATCAATAAATGTCAAAAATGACTTATAGATCATTTTCCTAAAGTATCAAAACAATCTGAATGCGTTTGCTTAGTTTTTGGTATAATAGTTTTGTTTTTTTACTAAAATGTCATTTCAAACAAGAAACATACATTATGAGTCATACTGGTCGAATCATGTATTAGTTTGATGTGAGACTGATTCATACATATAAAAAATGACTTATTAATTTCTTTCCTAAATTATAAAGACAATTGGAGTGCATTTTCTTGGTTTTCAGTGAGTAACACGTTTTGAACTAAAATGTCAATTTTAAACTGATAAAAGACACTTTTAGTCATACCAGTCACACCATGAATACAATTGATGTGTAGTTGATTTATATGGGTCAAAAATTACTCATGGATCATTATACTAAATTATCAAAACAATATTAATGAATTTTCTCAGTTTTCAGTATGTCACTTGTTCTTTTTTACTTAAATAAATGTCAATTTTAAATAAAAAGACACACTTAGAGTCATACTGGTCACACCATGCATATTATTGAGGTGAAGTTGACTGATGCATGTCAAAAATGAATCATGGATCATTTTACTAAAATATCAAAACAATCCGAATGCTTTTTCTTGGTTTTCAGTATGTTACTTGTTATTTTTACTTAAATTGATGTCAATTTTAAATAAAAAGAGAAACTTTGAGTTATACTGGCCACACCGTGAATCTTATTGAGGTGAATATTATTCATAAACATAAAAAATTATGTATAGATCATTTTATAAGAGTATCAAAATAATCTAAATACATTTTCTTGGTTTTCAGTATGCAAGTTGTGTTTTTTTACTAAAATGTTATTTCAAACAGGAAACATGCATTATGAGTCATATCGGTCACATCGTGTATCAGTTTGATATGAGACTAATTAATACAAATCAAAAATGAATTATGAATCTTTGTCTTAAATTATCAAGACAATTGGAATGTGTTTTCTTGGTTTTCAGTGAGTGACACGTTTTGAACTAAAATGTCAATTTTAAACTGATAACGGACACTTTCAGTCATACCGATCACATTTTGTGTCAGATTGAGGTGTGGTTTATTCTTAAATGTCAAAAATGAATCATGGATCATTTTCCTAAAGTATCAAAATATTTTGAATGAGTTTTTTTTGGTTTTCAGTATGTCACTTATTCTTTTTATATAAATTAATGTCAACTTTAAATAAAAAGACACACTTGGTGTCATGCCGGTCACACCGTGAATCGTATTGAGGTGAGTTTGAATCCTAAAAGTAAATAATGACTCATGTATTGGTTTCCTAAACTATCAAAACAATACAAATTCGTTTTCTTAGTTTTCAACATGTCACTTGTTCTTTTTTAGTTAAATTAATGTCAATTTTAAATAAAAAGACACACTTGGAGTCATACCGGTCAGACTGTGCATAATATTAAGGTTCGATTGACTAATACACATAAAAAATTACTCATGTATTTTTTTCTTAAAATATAAAAACAATACTAATGAGTTTTATCAGTTTTTAGTATGTCACTTGTTGTTTTTACTTAAATTAATGTCAATTTTAAATAAAAAGAGACACTTTGAGTTATACCGGCCACACCGTGCATCATATTGAGGTGTGGTTGATTCCTACATATCAAAAATGACTTATATATCATTTTAATAAAGTATTAAAACAATCCTAATGTGTTTTATCAGTTTTCATTATTCCAGTTGTGTTTTTTTACTAAAATATCATTTCAAACTGGAAACACGCATTTTGAGTCATACCGTTTGCATCGTGCATCAATTTGACATGAGATTTCTTTATACATGTCAAAAATTACTTATGAATATATTTCCTAAATTTTGAATAAAAATAGTGCACATTTTCTTGGTTTTTGTGAGTGACATATTTTGAACTAAATTGTCAAATTTAAACTAACAATGAGCACTTTTAGTCATACCGGTCACACTATGCGTTAGATTGAGGTGTGGCTGATTCCTACACATCAAAAATGACTCATGGATTGTTTTAATAAAGTATCAAAACTATATGAATTATTTTTCTCAGTTTTCAGTGTGTCACTTGTTCTTTTTGCTGAATTTAATGTCTATTTAATATAAAAATACATACTTAAAATCACACCGAACACACTGTGCATTAAATTGAGGTTCAGTTGATTCCTACACATTAAAAATGACTTATGGATCATTTTTCTAAAGTATCAAAATAATTCGAATTTATTTTCTCCATTTTCAGTATGTCACTTGTTCTTTAAACTAAAAGTAATGTCAATTTTAACTAAAAAGAGACATTTTGAGTGATACCAGTCACTTGTTCTTTTTGATCAGTTTTGAGTTGGTAAAATGATGAAAAATTAATTAATTACATAATTATTATAAATTCACCTTTATACATTCTTGACCCATTTTCTTATTGTCATTATTTCAGTTGTAGCCTCGATGTCCAATCTCTCACAACCATGATCAGTTTCGAACAAACCACCCCAACTAAAATAAATGAATCCACCTATATAAGAAAACAATTATTATATGATTAATACTAAAAATAATTAAATTAAACATAAATATGAAACAATCCACTAATTCTATGGAAGTCACATCTTCATGTTATCTATGAACATTCTTCCATCAGGTATGCTGCCCATTCATTTCTAGGAACATCTATATCATATTGTGAATAAAAGTCTTTTCGATAGTCATAGTAGTACTGGAAAGATATAAATACAAAAATTATTAATAAATATTTTAAATTAAATAGTAAAATACCTCTTTAGGGATGCTAGTTTGTTCATGGAATATGATCTCTCTCATAAATTTACAAACATAATAACCGAAATCTTTCCCATTGGTTTGTTTCAAACACTGAAAAAACATTGAGGAGAATAATTAATTTGTTTTGATATGTGTTTGGATAGTGAAATATTATTATATATACATTGATACTTGTCCAGTTGTAGAACTTTTCTTCTTTATCATGCTTATCCCCTAGCCTTATTCCACGTTTTCCATGATATTGATGCACCACCCTATCATAACAAAATCCTCATTAAAAGATAAACTAAATTACATAACTTGATATTTAGTTTTAAAAAATTGGATGTAGTGTATTAATTATTGAAAAACACCATCATATGTGCATGGTTCTTTGGAAATTCATGCATTGAATTTAGGAAATAAATCTTTGGAGTATCCAAATTTACTGCAATGAGCATCTAATGCTGCCTAAAAAAGAATAAGTAATGAAAGAAATGAAAATATATATGATATGATTAAATTTTAGAGTTTTACCCCTACATAATTGGAATTAAATATAGTCTTTCATCTAAAATTTTTCTTTAAAATGATTTGATCAGACCTGCCACTATTTCATCCTTTTTTATATCTATTTTTGGTTGTTTTGTAGAGGCTATGTGAGGAGTAACGAGTCCAAATTTTATTTCATGGGGAAATACCTTCAATTGTTTTTTATATATACATCTTCAAAAAATATGAAATGTATTTAGTCATAATTAACATAGTATATTAGCTTTTGGAAAATCAAATCATGAAAACATTCCTCATGTATACATTTACAACTGAGCCGTCTATCCAATCATAGTTGTGGATTTCACTTAAACTCTCAACACCAATGACGTCTTTATCTTTCTCTCTATACATATTTTCTTAAAAATTAACTATGTGATTATGACCATTTTTTAACATTGTATCCACATGAACCATCAATGATAGTAAATTCATATATAGAATGGGTAGGGTAATGGTGCTTTCGGTAGATCTTTTTGATCGATTGGTCATTCCTTTAGATGGTTTTGAGTCGGTATTTCATTTCATCCCCTTACATTTGTCCATCTATAATAACATTCATCAGTTTATACCTTTTTTCATTAATTGTTAAAGGTTTAGCTTGAAAAATAAATTTGAAATGAATATCTACTTGTTGACATGTTTTTTACAAGATGTTATGGCCATGCGATGAATATTCCAATAGTTTTTTCAACTGTATGAATATATTCCTCATGAATTAGAATAGGTAGCTCGATGTTCGGCTCCTAGGCCATGCTAATCGACACTCAAACATGACCTGTTAGAAGTGGTCTACTATGTAGCATGTCGTTTTGGATATTGAACACCGTAGCCCTCACTATAAGGCAATGAGTGGGTGTTTATAGATATTAATCACAATCATTATCACCCTGTAGAATATCAGTACAGAAAAGGTATCAGTGTATTTCTGATTCACATTTCATTGAAACATTTATTAGAACATCGATTACATTTTTTAAGACATCTCTTTGAGGAGAATGACTCACCTCATAACTAATGGGGGGGGGGGTAGGATCTCCATGCGGTGGCTATTCTTGAGTTGCTTCTTCTCTTTGCTTCCCCACCATAAAAGTTTCCATCATCTCTCTTTGGCATTGGAATTCTTATTCAAGGGTATTTATTCTCCCCCTCATCTGTTTTATTAATTCACTTTGGTCCTTCTCTTTTTTTTCTCAAAATATGTTCGGGGTGTCACCCAAAAAACCGCACCTCTGACACGACCATACTATTCTAGCCACTTCAAGGCCACCAATAGTATGTGTTCATCTAGTATAGGTGTTTATGATTCTTGTGACTGTATCAGATAGAAAATATAAGAAAATAAGTGATCATTGTTATGTAATATCAATTTAAAGAATTTTTTTATTATGTAATACTTAAACATATTTCTCACACTTTTGTGTGTTTTCATCTATTAGTATCCCATATTTATTTACACATTCCTCCTTTCATAACACATGGTGTGGGATGGAAGTGGCTTTGGATTTAGAGTCATCAATATGTATATAAATAGAAGAACATAATTATGGTGTTGTTTCTTGTTACATAAAAGTATTACGGTAGATTTAAAATACGTATCAATTTTTTTTCCAGTGAAGCGTACCCTATCCTTGCTTTATGGTAGGGGCACGCTGATTTTTCTACCCATTTATTATTTCTAGAACTTATTTGGTGTTTTATAAAAAAAAATTGTCAATCAAAGTGATGAATACACATATCGTTAAACAACATATTACTAGCCACAATGTACCTCAAAAGAAACATCTGTACGACGACCAGTAAATACATCCCACACTTCTTGGGCTATTAGGTATGCATAGATAGCGGTGAGTGTAGGTTTATTTCCCTTTCAAAATCTTTAAGATGATGTCTTGTTAGAATTATGTGAAATACTCCATGAATCCTTCCAAAAATCATTAATACATATTTCTTATGAGAGTCATCTACTATAAATGCACTCTACAATAGATGTTGAAGAGTAAGTCAATGTTTCATTATTTTGTTTTTTAGTAAAATAAAGAAATGATATCATAATGTTTCTATAATCTCTTCCCACATTAGTATATTAAGTCCGAAAACAACATGATTCCACAAATCTATATTAATCAGTATATGTTACCGAGTGACGATTCCAATGTAACTCCTGAACATGACCTTGTTGGGGTTAACATGCTGGCCCCACACATTCCATCTGACCTCATATTTGATGCCTTTGACTTTCATCTTAATGATTTTTACTAACACTGTCAAAGTATGTTGCTTTTATTTTTTCTACATCACTAGTCCTTCATCACCCACCATTTCCCTACATTCAACATTGTCAATATGTTCCTCTAGAGTAGTAGTATCGACATGTGAAAATGGTCATTGTACCTCTACATTGGGAGCAACGGTAGGTTGAGAAACCTATTGTTTCTCAGGAATGGGAGCACCGACATGTGTAGAAGGTCATTCCTCTACATTGGAAGAAACATCAGGTTGAGAGATCTGTTGTGTCTTAGGATTGGGAGCACCAGCACATGCAGAAGGTTGTTATTCCTCTGCATTGCAAGCAACAACATGTTGAGAGGCGAGTTGTTCCTCAGAATTGAGAGCACCAACATGTTCGGAAGTCATTATCTGCATAAGTGGTTTAACATTAAATTTAGAGTACATAAATGCAGTATCAAATGGATAATAACATGAGGTAACATGATTTATATTACAAAAAATATTACCTGATTATTAAACTCTCTTTTTTTAAAGGTTGAAGGGATTTGACCCCTCTATCGACTATCCAAATCTATTCATCGAGGTATCCTATGACATAAAAAACGCCATCTACATTGAGACCACTACGAAATGATTATGACCTCCCAATAAAAGGGTAATCCTAAGTTAAATTTTCATCTGAAACTTTAGTGGTTTTGGATGATAATAGAGTAATCAACCACTTTTGATTTGCAGGATCTGGAACATAAAATACTTGTACTGCCTGTGATGGCATTATAAATGGTTCATCTTTGTACCCTTCCTTAATAAAATCATCTTTCCTAAATCTTAATTCATATATTTTAATAGAACTCATATTATCAACCCACTTTCATTGAAAAATCAGCACTTGGAATGTTGTATAATCCAACTCCCATACTTGTTTGATGATTCCAAAGTATGAAATAGTCACATAAATTGGATTTTTGTCCATAGTACCAGAAACATGCATTGATTTAGCCTCAAGTGTAACTCCACTACTTTACATGGCACTGTTTTCATCATGCTCATTTGTATAGAATGTATAACCATTAATTACATAAAATTTTTAAGATAATACATACACACTTTTTCCTCAAACTAGCTATAAAAGTCATTCTAAAATTGAATCCATATTTTCATCTGACTCCTTAAAAATATGTTCCCAAAACCATCCTATAAACTAATGATTATGTGTATTTTATATCCATATTTCATCCCTTGATGGATTCAAATTCCTAAGAATTTCTTTGTGGATTTAAACATATGTGGCCACCTCCAAACTGTTATAAAAAATATAAAGGTGGGCCTACTCCCGATCTATAATATTTATTGTGATAACATCTCTTCTAGAATTTTCTTCACCTACAAGCTGCCCAATGTGATGATATTTCATTAGACCAATGCTTTTCACACCGGACAGGTATTCAGTATAGAATTCAACAGCTTTCTCAATAATATATCACTTCACAATAAAACTCTCTGGTCGACTTTGATTTTTGACACACCCTTTCAAAATATTCATATACTATTCAATGGGGTACATTTATCTATAGTGTAAAAGACCATGTAGTCGAATCTCTCTCACCAAGTGAACCATCAAATTAACTATCATATCAAATAATGTTGGCGGGAAGAACATTTCCAATTCACATAATATGATGGAAATTTCTCTTTCCATAGTGGAAAATTTCACAAGGTCTATAACTTTGATTCATATAGATTTGAAGAAGAAACATAGATTAGTTAATGTATGTCAGACATTCCTAAAAAAAATGCAATGTAGAGCTATAGGAATTAAATCTTGCATCAAAACATGGAAGTCATGTGATTTCATACCATTTAAAATTTAAATAGGCCATTGACACGATGTTCTTAATATTTTATGAATACCCCTATGAAACCTTTATGTCATTTAATAAGTTGAAAAATTGACATCTCTCCTTCCTTAAAAGAGTGTGAGTAGTTCGAGGAAGAAAAGTTTGTTTTTCACCCTTCACTAGCACCAAATCTTCTCGTATTCCTATGTCAACCATATCCAACCTAGACTTAATTCCATCCTTTTGTTTTAGAAGGTGGATTTAGAAATGCGATGATGACACTATCACATACATTTTTTTCAACATGCATAACATCAAGAAAATTTCTGACATACATAAAATTCCAGTATGATAATTAAAAAAAACTGATTATGTTTTCCAACTAATTTTCATAAGTTTTTTCAAAAATGGTTTACCAAAAGCAATTTATCAAAAAATTGATAAACTATTAGTGGATATGATGTTTCATGTTCTTCTAAACTTCCATTGAATTATGACATCCAATATCGGTACTTATTCCATTTGGGTAGAAATCTGCGATGTCTTAAAAACATGATTTTTGATGAATGTTTCAACCTAATTGACTGTGTATCTATTTTGAAAATGGGAAACCCTTTAGTTCCTTTAATACTATATCCTAAAAAATTTACATAAGTAGAAAATTCATTTACCATCCCATAAAACATGACTCTCAATGTGAAATCTTTATTTATGTAAGAATCATACAATGTAACACCTGAATGTCATAATAATTTCAAATCCTTGATCAATGGAGCCAAATAAATATCAATATCATTACCCAGTTGTTTTGGTCATGATATAAGTATAGACAACATGATGTATTTTCATTTTATGCATAACCATGGGGGAAAGTTATAATTTACCAACATAACCGACCATGTACTGTGAGTGTTGCTTTGAAAACCAAAAGGATTCACTCCATCTGTAGATAACACAAGATGAAGGTTTCTCAGCTCATTTCAAAATTCAGGATACTCACGATCAATTCTCTTACACCGAGGAAAGTCTATTGGGTGATGTAGTTTTCCTTCTTTAATTATTGTATCTCCGTGCTAGGTTAATTGCTCTATAGTTTTATCACTTCCATATAGGTGCCTAAACCTTAGAATGATTGGAAAGTACCATACAAATTTCATAGAACCATATTTATCATTCTTGTATCGAGAAGATCCACACTTTGGGAATTATATAAGTGATTTTTGGTCTTTTAGAAATAGTATACAATCATTCAGGCATGCATGTATTCTTTCAAAGATCATACCCATCGAGCGCAACATTCTTTTGGTGTCATATGTTTGGCTTGGGAGCTCATTATCTTCTAGGAGTATGTCATTCAAGAGAGAAAGTAGTTCCATAAAAATAGAATCACTCCATCAGTTTCCTTATTTAAAATTATATATCTTCAGTATGGCTAACAATGCTGTATATTTAGTGAAACCAATATAAAATGGCATCTTTTCACAACTCTTTATCTTCCCAAAAAATTTTGGGCCATCATGAAGTTCATATTCAATTATCCTTGTCATTTTTTCAATACGATCTTCATCATCATTCACATCTATAACCACATCATCTATACGGTCTTCTTCACTATCCACACTTGTTATCACATCAGATGATCCATAAAACACAATGCTATCCCAACAACTAGCTACATTCACGTTTCCCCGTGTTTATTCCAACATTTATAACTTTGATCTATTCCGTGACAGATCAAGTGTTCTTCGAAATCTTCTAGACTAATTTTTATTGAATAAAAATAACATAAACATGGACAAAGGATTTGAGAAGGGCTATATGCATGATATTTTGAAAACTTGACGAACTCTTTCACTCCATCTTCATACTCTTTTGTTATATGATTGACATCCATCCATTCTTTATTAACATCCATCCTATTTGATTCGGTAATATTAATATTTAACAAAATAAATACACAAAACATTGATATAAAAATTAACTAAGGCTAAAAAAGTTATAGACTTTAATTCTCTTTCAATATTTATCTCCAATATCCACTTTATAGAACCAAGGTCCTTCATTTTGGATATTCTAGATAAATAAATCTTCAACTCTTCTAACCTTTCCTTCATTAGTCCAACTAAGAGAAATTTATCCACATAAAGAAGTAAAATTACAAAAATCCCATCATAATACACCTTCATATAGTATCAATTATTTACATTACACTACATAAACATTAATTATACCATGAAAGCATTGAAATTCCTGTTACACTATCTTGGTGCCTACTTAAGCCCATACAAACTCCATTTGAGATTAGAACTGAACCTTCTATTCCATTTAGCATGAAACCGTCCAGTTGATCTATATAGATATATTCATACAAATCTCCATGAAGGAATATAATCATGAAATCCATTTTTTCTAGAAATAAACCTTCAATGGAAACCAATCCAATAACCAACTGAATTATTATATGCTTTAAAGCAGGAGAGAAAATCTAGCTGAAATCTAATCCTTCTAATTATTATAATACATTTACAACTAGAGACACCTTTCTCTATTTCCTATCATCCTCTTTCTCCTTTAGATAATAAATCTAATTGTTCTAGAAATCCCTCTTTCATAGTTCCAATTATATTATCTACAATGTATCAAAATCATAGAGGGAATTTAATCATTCCTTCATTTTGTAATCACACTATAATGAGGCCAATAGTCGGCCTAGGTTGAATCATAAAAAAATAGAAAATCCACTTTACTTACCCACACATTCCTCATTAGGGACACTTCTATAGACTAAAAAAACCATACAACTAGGGGAAACAAGCTAGTTCATGAGCTAACTAGTGTAATATATATTTGGACCTATTTATTAATTCATAGGGTTTCCATGTAGCCAAACAAGTGGAAGTGAGAAACAAAAAGTCAATGAGCATCACATAAATAAATATAATATAAATAGTAAATCACATGTCAAATCTAACACCCTCATAAAATTGAGACCATTTTCACATCCATGAATAAGAATCAAACATTTCATATTAATAATCAATCACATCCCTATGAGGGAAAAGACCTAAATAGACATATCAAACAAGGGGCCCCCTAATTTAAACCACGCAGGTGATGTTTGATGCAAAGTAGGTTTAGGTTTTTCAATGGGATTAAACATTAATTCACCATTTGTGGGAGTGAGGTCATGATGGATATCCTATGGGTTGGATAGAGTCAGTGATACGCCCTTTCCATGGTGTTATTATCAATCTACTTTTCTTCCCTATATAATTTATTGGGTTTCCTAATTCTATAAAAATATGAACTTAAAAGATTATGGAAAACTACATTTATATGTCCTTTATAACTATTTATAAAATAAAATTTGAAATCCCATTAAAAAAAATCCAATTACATAAATTACTCTTTAAAATAACACACCCATTTTAAAATAAACTAATCAATTCCAAGCACTCTTTCACAAAACCACAATTCTTTTTTTAAATAATTCAAGGCAAATTCATGAACCAATAGTCTTAATCATTTAAAATAAATGAAAACCATCTATATTTTACAAATTTTCATTTAAAACTTCACACATCCCTTGTTAAAATGAAACCACCATTAAATATACTTTCAAAACATTTACATCCCTTTATGAAAGCCAATCAGGTGAGTTGACAAAGATTTAGCATGTAACCTAAGTCCATACCAAGTGTTTAAATCATTTTAAAGCTATTTAAAACCAAAAAAGCATATGTTGAACACATATAATTTATTAATAAACATGTTAAAACACTTTAATCATTTTAAAATAGGCACTTAGGAATTTTTACAATCATAAATCCCAAGAGAGGTACTTTATAAAAGATACATGAATAAAAAATAACCAAGATTTTATAAAATATAAATCTATAAGAAAAACAAAAAAATACAGTTTTAGGGAAAATAAACATTTTTACATATAGTAATATCAAATGACACATAAAACATGTGAAATTCATATTAGTGGGTCTTTCCTTGGGACCATTCTTCTTATAGATCAGCAACTGTGAACTTTATGAGAAGATGTATCAATTTCACATGAGACTCCATCACATGATAGTCAACCATCATCTATTTCATGCAAGATAGATGTATCTATACTATATGATATATTGATTTAATAATATCTTTACGAAATATCTATGTTATCATTATAGTGGGAAACTATTATAACCTATTAATGTGAATTATATTCCAACGACATTAAAAAATTATTGTTAAATAGAATAATAATCACTATGTGATATAAATATATATACATATTTTGGAAATTGAAAGTAAAATGTTAGTTAGATCTATATATAAGCATGAAAGCTATTAGATATATGATACTTTTGAGAAAAATACCAAATAATCAATATTAATTGATGGGATATAGACATTTATATTGAGAAATGACATTACTTCCAATTACATTGAACTGGTATTTAATATTTAATGGGGATTAAATCCCCTTAGAATTCCATATCAATGTAGAGGTCGTCAAGATGACATAGTAGAGTCCTGGGTTCTTGAAACACAATTATGTTGGGTATCAACATTTATTTTGTAATTATGCATTGATCAAGTGATCATACATCATGAATTATGGGAAAAAGATTCAGTTTTATTCTTATTATTTCATTTATTTAGAAGTTTTAGGTCCACTAGGTTAGATACCTTGAGAGAGGGGGGGGGGTGAATCAGAGTATGCCAGATTAAAACAACTTCCCCTATTGATCTTGTTTTGTTGTTAGAAAAAACTTTCATCTCTCTCCTTCCCATTGTAGAGTATGAACAAATCTTAAAGCAAGTATAGGAAACAAAAATTTTACATGGTTCACCCTCACTGGGCTACATCTAAGGAGTATACACCAGAGATGTTCTGATGTATCAAATCAACTTAAAGCGCACTACTGTTTACAAAGTTTAGAGTAGACTCACTGTCCCTCCTAGTTTGCAACCACTCACAATATGAAAGCTCACTGCTCTCTCAAATGAAGTGTTCTCACTGCTTCTTCAGAAGATCCAATCTCAGTTTAAAGACTTGTAGGTCCCTTAATTATCACAAATGAATTCATCTTCTTCTATATGTAGATGATCTTTTTAAGTTCCACTTTCATTCACTGATGAATAACCTTTTACTACAGGTGTACTGGGCAATCTTCCAACTTTCGCACAACCCTAGAATAATCGGTGTGATTCTCCAAACCTGGTGTGAAAGTGTCACCAAACCACTTGCACGACACTCCCTTATTTAATGCAAAAATTTGGTGACTCACACCCTTTTACGCCCAAACCAATATTGGCGCGCAACTATCAATTGACACGCAACTTGTGAATAACTTTATAATTGTGTGCCCAAACCACCACTTGTGTGCCCAAACCTACTTGCATGAATGGAGCTCAAATTATCTATAAGTGTTGATATTCATAAAAAACGAGGAGGGGTATCCCACTATTTATAGGAATTTTGGGCACCCTGAGTACCACGCACAAGTTTCCTCGCAGTGCGCAAGTCTAGCTGCCTAAGCCTCTATCTCCCTAGTCACCTTGCATGCCCAAATATAAACTTAGGCACCCTCTTTCCTTTTCCATATTTTGATGTTCTGTTCTTGAAAAACATATGGCACAAAACTTTCTAAGTCTCCAAGAAACTCGCGCGCAAGTCCCTTTTCCAAAAACACTTTTCTCCATTTGTCGATTTTGTGCCCAAAAATTTGGTAAACACTGGAAAATAGAACCACCTTGAATATGTTCCTTTTATACTACCTTTAGTTCATCCATTCTTTTTTCATGGTTCTTTATTAACATAGGTTGTCAAAAAAATCTCTTAAGCTCATCAACTTTCCATGAAAACCCCCTTTGTTAATAAAATAAACATTGAAACCTGCTTTGTCAACAAACACAATAACCTCAAAAATGTTTCAAAGATACCTAGAGGGATTTTTTTCCCAACAAGAAGTTAAGGGTGATTGTTTGCAATAGATTCATGAAGGAAAATGTGTTGGGTGATTCGACTGACTGCACAATCTGATCATGATGAGAATCCAAGTCCAATGGAGGAGACACACAACAGGGTGGGACCTGATGAACATGGTTAGTATAATTCTATATGTAAATATAGGAATCATGTTACTACCATAAAAAATATAACTATCAAATGGAATTTGGATAAATCAAGGGAAACCGATCCTAAGAATAGGGGAATTATAGTTTAACAAAAGAATCTAGATCCAAGAGGGAAGAAGGACATGCCTCAACAATGTTGAGAATTAAAGGTGAGTCCAAATCATGATCCACATAGATTATGTCCACTATAATATACTACATCTGGAGAGTGGATTTTTTGGTATATAGAAAAAGTCCAAACACATTCCAAATTGATTAGAGAATAGAAAGATTATAATACGGGTGAGGGTACTTAGGAAGATGAAGTCTTAATTCTTGCAGAGATGAATATTTACCTTTTTAATAATATAAGGTCCCTCAAAGAAGGATAAATCTATTACAACTACAACTATGACCATCCTAATAATAGTCCAGATGAAATCTATCTCTAAGAAAAGATATTTGAAAAATTATTTTTTGTTCATGATTGAAGCTGTATCCATACCATAGAGGTCAAACGAGTTGATTACAAAGGAGAATCTCTTTAATGAATTATGATCATACCCAAACATCAAAATCAGAGATGAACATTGAATGTGAGAAGACTCCATTACAGATAGATATGGAGATCCTTTTATCAAATTATAATCAATAGATTCCATGAAATTAATTGAACCAAAGTGAGAGTGAAACCTAGTGTTAAGTGATGTTCACCAACCACAATTGATTCAGGGAAGGGAGGATCAAGAGGTTTTAGGGGTAGTAATCTTCTAGAATGCATGGTGGGGTGGGGTTTGGAGGGTAACAAAGGTAGGATATTTGATTTTTACACCTAGAGATTCACCAAAGATAGAAGGAATAATGTAGTGCTAAAGGTAATTCCCTAAATATAACCTCAATATGAACTATTATTGGGTGTGGTGGGCCTGACACTGATGTTTGGGGAACTTTGGTTTTACAAATAAGAACATATTAAAAATTTAAATGCAATGTAAGAACAGACAAAAACCTGATTAAAAACAAAATCTATCTATATATAGGATTTTATAATAAAGTGAAAAAATGGAATACCCATGGAAGTAGTAGGGTCCGATAGCGATGGAGTTGGGGTAGGTTGCGGTGGTAGCGGCAGCAGAGGCCGCAGAGGGGTATACAAAAAAGGCGGGTTCATGATGAAGGAGGGTTTGTGACGGAGGTGGGGTTCAACATGCAAAGGAGGTGGGTTTGCGATGGAGGTGGGTTCGCGGTGAAGGTGGGTTCGCGGTGAAGGTGGGTTCGCGGCGAAGGTGGGTTCGCGGCGAAGGTGGGTTCGCGGCGAAGGTGGGTTCGCGGCGAAGGTGGGTTCGCGGCGAAGGTGGGTTCGCGGTGAAGGTGGGTTCGCGACGAAGGTGGGTTTGCGGCGGAGAAGCGTTCGCGACAGAGGAGGGGTTGGCAGCGGTGAAGGTGAGGTCGTGGAAAAGGAGGCGTCAGCGGCGCAAAGGTCGGCTTCCATGAGAGCTTGAGGTGTGCAAGAGAAGCATGTGACTGTTAGAGTTCATTTATAAAATGTGGTAATGCTTTTATCAATGCTAGTTGAAAAGCACTCACAAAGATATAATGTTAATAATTTATTTATATTATTATATATATTTATATATTTATATATATATATATATTTATAATTATAAATATAAATAAATAAGTAATTATTTATATTTATAAAATTATAATTAATATATTAATTATATATATTAACAAAATTATAAATATAATAAATATATTTTTTATAATTTTATAATTATTTATATAAATAAATGTATATTTATTTATAGTTATAATTATAAATAAATATATATTTTTCATTTAAATAATTATAAAATTAGAAGAAATATATTTATTATATCTATAATCTTATAAATATATATAATTAATATATTTATTATATACATTTATAAGATTATAAATATAAGAAATATACTTATTATATCTATATTTATTTAGAATTATAATTATAACTATTTGTATTTATTTATAAATATTTGTATATAAATATATATAATTAATATATTTATTTGAATTTTATAATTATTCAAATGTATCTATATTTATTTATAATTATAATCATAACTATTTGTATTTATTTTTAAATATTTTTAAATATTTATAAATATATTTATTTAATTATCACTACAACAAACTGAGCGTTTAGCGGTGGTTCAGTAAAACACCGCTAAAATTTTTAAAATAATTTCACGACGATTTTTTATAAACCGCTACTAAACAGTTAACAAATTTAATAAATACAACATTCCCCCCGACACCCTCGATCCCCACTCCGTTGACTCCCTGAATCCCTAGCCCGTCGCCGCCCATTGCCGGCCCTCACCGCGCCCCGCCTCGTCGCGTCTCGTCTCGCCTTTCGGCACCTCGCCTCGCCTCTCCATCCCTCACCGTACCTCAGCTTGCCACACCTCACCTCACTGCGCCTCACCGACCCTTGCTGCAGATCCCGACCCCCACGTCACCGCCCCTCAAAGGTTGAGTGGTAAGCAAAGGTAACACACTGAACAATTTTATTTTTGGGTTTTTTCCAAAATTGGATGATAGTCATGGTTAAATGGGTGTTATATCATAGTTTTCTTTCTAGTATAGCGTCAAGAGTGCTCCATAGACCATATAAGGGGTGTTGGACATGTTTTCATTGTGATAGTAGTTCCCGATGTGTTTTCAATCATTTATGCCTATTTTTTAAAGTAAATATATAATTATAATTATTTATAGGTAGTTATTAATTTTATGTGATGTGATGAAAATTTTGAGAGTTGATACGAATTCGGATGCAGCATGGATGAGATTGGATGAGGTCTGTAGGAGTATGGTTTAGGTTCTAATGTAAATATAAAGGTTGGTGGTCCCTAAGATTCAAGAAAATATTCTTATTTTTGCATGAATTACCACTATAAGAATATTGTATATACCTTGGTAGAATTTATAAGGGAATATTGTTGTTGACTAAAGGAGATATGATGGTGTTGGGTCTTCTGTACTTGAGACATGTTCATTTGATCACCTGGGTGAACTGGGATCACCTGATAACTATTTCACCAAAATGAGACAGTGTCGACATAGTTGGAGGGAGGCCGTTAGTTTTTTTGTGCATAAGGTGATAAATGGGTTTTGTAAGATTTTTTTCAAGGTATAGTAAAGTAGGTTAGAGAGTCTAAGGCCCAGTGATGACTGGTTAGATGATCAGACATTACAACCATGGTAAGTGACACCATGTTGAGGGTGGTTTGGGACATACTAAGCATTCTAAGTGGGATGGTTCCTTCAGGATAGAACAATGTATGATGGAGTGAGTTTTCTAAAAGTATGATTGTTCCCTATCACATCATGTAGTTGATCTCTTACCTCCCTAAGAGCTAGGTAGTGTGATAAGTTGACCTTTATTTAGTATTATTTAGTTAAAGACCTCTAATGAGAGGGTTGTGCTATGGTATATTGTGAAATTATATCGATGGACCCTACCTTTATAGATAATGTAGTGGGATGAGAATCCATTCCTATATTTAAATAATTAACCACTAGCCGCTTTCATAAAATTTCATGATAATCCAATGTCATTTTCAAGGTTCTGACCCCTTGATTCTTGTTTTTAGAAACTTATATTTTCAAAAATGAACTTGTGATATTTTAAATCACACTAAATGTTAGATAAGTATACTATATATTCTTACATTTAATAAATATTAAATGATTGTTTCTCTATAATTTCACATCAATTAAGGGTCATTTTATTAGTTTTGAATATTATAAGAATATTTTAGAGTTATAAAATAATAATTTTTTTCAATTTCATTCATTAAAAGAGAACTAAAACTCATATTGATGTGATTTTTATTCTTGTATTTAAAAAAATTAATCACCAGTCATTTTCATAATATTTCAAAATAATCCAAAGTTATTTTCTAGAATTTGAACCTCTAAAACATGTTTTTAAGATTTTTATATCATTAAAAACACATTTTTGGTTATTCTAAATAAACCACACATTTATTGATGTTTCATTAATTTATACATGTTAAAAATTATCCAATAATAATTTTTTAACAATTTAAAATCAATATATCATCATTTTCTATGTTTTAAACATTACTAGCGTGTTTTAAGAATTTTAAAATAATAAAACTACATTTTTGGTCATTCGGAGCAAACTAACCTTTATATATATGTGGCACCTTTTCCTATATGTCACAAATTAATCAGTAATCATTATAATAATATTTCATTAAAATATTAGGTTCTTTTATTGGTTTTAAACCCTTTAATAATGTCTTTAACAACTTTTATATCTTTAAAAATATTATTGAAATCATTCTGGGAATAATGTAAATCAGATTGGTGTTCCATCTATTCTTACATGTAAAAAATTATTTAAAGATAATTTCCATACCATTTAATGAGAATTCATGGTTGTTTTCTAGATTTTCACATTAAATAAAATGATCTTATGTGGAATTTTTATTTTATTCCTCATGTATACATGAATATGATAGAATATAACAGGGGAACATGGTAAGGCTTTATAGAGATGTATTTCTCACTCCATTCATAGGAGCCACTATGTGCATGCATACCTTATATTTAGACTTCAGCTAATCACATCACATGTAGTGGATAAGTTTTGTAAATCTTTATGCATATTTTTAGATAGGGTGTGTTGAGGTCTGAGGATGGATTTAGGTCTAGATTTATGGTGTTTTATTTTTTGGTTTGTTTTATATTTTTCATCATCCCTTGGGTGATTAGTGTTTGTATGAAAATATGAATTATTCATGGAATTTATTATATATTTTTGTTTATTTTATTATTTACATTGATATGTGGTAGATGTCTTGGTTATTTTTCCATTATAGTATACTCTAATTTGATGTATTTTTCCACCATAGAATATGGATTAGTACCTTGCAACAAGTTTACAGCCACTTTTATATGTGTTGGAATGCTTGAGGTATGTCTAACCTCATATCATATGATAATTCTAGAATGAGGAATTACAGTGTGAAATCATATCATTTTTATTTATAAATTGGGTAGATGGAAGAGGGGAATATGAGGACTTTATCAAATCATGTGATAGACCATATCTAGGTGAATCATGAAAACCTTTTCGGTGGTAAGTTCTGGTTACCATGGGTGTGGGATTGTTGTTATTTCATTTTTCGACTATGATTGAGTTTTTTATGGAATATAATGTTCTTACGAAAGCTTTTATTTTAAATTTTCATCTCCTCTATCACTAAAATGAGATTCATGTTCATTTACCATATTTGGTATATATTACTTTCATGACATATACATGAATGAATTTAATTAGAATTTTAAAATGGTATTCAGTTGTTTAAAGTGTCAAAAAAACATATATAGAGTTCAAAAGTATTTAAACTCAATGAATTTGTGTTTCATGATTGATACCTTCATAAATATAATTATTTATAATTTTGGTGATTGAACTTGTGAAGTTATGAAAATTTATTATTGATCCCTTCTTGTGTATTTATATAGGAAAACCTTATTTAACATATTCATATTTTTTCAACTAGTATATATGAATATATTTTCCTATTTAGAAATAGTTATGTGTTTTAATTTTATTTTAATAATGTGTAGGCATATTATGATATATATGGATAAAATATGGATCACATTATTAAGGTACACACCTTAGTATGCTAAGGGTTTGTAAGAGTTTTTAGATTTTGAAATTTCCAATCGATTCATTGATGGGAGAATAATTTGTCCATGTCCTAAATGTAAATGTAGAATATGGTTGAAGAGAGATAAAGTTTATGAACACTTGATATTGAAGCAATTCCCTGCTCAATATTTAAGTTGGATTTGGAATGGAGAATCAAACATTAAATAAATGTTGAGCACTGATGTCAATCCATAGAATGAGCTCCTAACTTCATCAACAATGGAAAATGAAATGAAAAACCTTATAAATGATGCATTAGGCATTTCAAGATACCAACATCAACATCAAAACATATCAGAACAACCAATCGAGGGTGCTACAAATGGCAACGTGACAAGTGATGTTTTTGAGACTGTAGTACAACCAGATCAAGATTATAACATATCATTGGATCCTCTTCTTGATTCTGTGGAGACTAATGTAAAAGAAAACTTCACTGAGGAGACAGATGCGTTTCATGGTTTAGTTGATGATGGAAATCAAGAGTTGTGCAGTGGATGTTTGAAATATTAAAAACTATATTTTCTGTTGAAGTTGTACCATATCAAATTCCTATATGGAATTACAAATAAAGTGATGTCCATGATATTGGAATTTTTGTGTGATGCATTTCCTGAAGCAAATATCCCTGAGTCTTTTTATGATACGAAAAAAGCTATTAAAAATCTTGGTCTGAATTATACAAAAATTCATGCGTGTCCCAATGATTGTATTCTTTATTGGGGAGAGGATTCAAACAGAAAGGATTGAAAGAAATGTTCTTCATCTAGATGGAATTATATGGGTGATGTTAAAAGTCTGAATCAACATACTAGCATGAAGAAATATAAAATGAACCCACCTACAAAGGTTTTTCATTACCTTCCTTTAAAGCCTTGATTGCAAAGATTATTCATGTCATTAAAAACTGCTGAACACATGAAGTGGAATTTTGTAGATAATAAAAATGATGGGTTAATGAGACATCCAATAGATTCAAAATCATGGAATACATTTGATTTATTACATACAGATTTCTAATCTGATCCTAGGAATGAATGATTGGAATTGACTACTAATGGATTCAACCCATTTGGGACTTTGAGTTCTAGTTATAGCATTTGGCCGGTTGTTTTGATCCCTCATAATCTGCCTCTGTGGATGTGTATGAAACAAATGTATTTTATCATTTCAATGATTATTCCTAGAAAAAAATTCCTATAAATGATATTGATGTATACTTTCAGCCTTTAATTGAAGAATTACAGGAGTTATGGAGCAATAATGTTGAGACATATGATGCATATTCTAGAAAATTTTCAAAATGCAAGCCTCTCTAATGTGGACCATTAGTGACTTCCATAGAATTAGGAATTTATCTAGTTTTAACACTTAAATGGGTTTGGGTTATCCTATTTATAAATTTGATTTTGAGCCCAAATGGATACCTCATGGTAGAAAATGGCGCTTCTTGTGTCATTGTATATTTCTCGATGCATTTCATAGATTTCAGCTGAACAAGTCAAAATTCAATGGTTTCATTGATCGTAGACCACCTCCAAAGTTTTTAACAGGTTTTGAAATATTAGAACAACTTGGAAATGTTGAAATAGAATTAGGTAAGGTGAATCATTTAAATAATAGTGGGAAATGAGTTCGAAGTGCATCATCAAGTGAAATCGGAATGCAACAATGGGAGAAAAAAAGTATATTCTTTAAACTTCTGTATTGGGAATTTAATTTGTTATAGAATAATCTTGATGTGATGCATATTAAGAAGAATGTTTGTGATAATTTTATCTTCACATTGATTAATGGGAATGGAAAGTTTAATGATCATGCTTAGAAATAATTACAAACAATGAACATAAATCATGATCTATGGCTAGATGAGAATGAAAAGTACACTCTGGAAATTTTTGAAATGAAAAATAGGGATAAAAATACATTCCTTAGAATTTTAAAACACGTGAAGGTATCTGATGGGTATTCAAGTAACATATTAATGTGTGTTGACTTAAATAATCTTAGGTTACATGGATTGAAAATTCGCGATTCACATATTTTGTTACAACAATTACTTCCATTGGCATTGCGTACATTATTAACTGAAAAGGTTACTACTGTTGTACTCCAATTCTGCACATTTTTTAGACAACTATGTGAGAAAACTATATATTTAGTTTGGATTGAAAACCCTTAGGAGAAATTTGTATTGAAACTTTATGCAATGGAGAAGATACTCCCTTCATCATTTTTTACTGTCGTGATACATTTAACTGTGCATTTGGTTGAGGAAGATAAATTAGGAGGCCCAGTACATTATCGATGGATGTATACAATTGAGAAGTACTTTATTTATATGTTTCTCATTTTAGTAAACAATTATTGGAACTTTATTAAATACATAATTATGTTTTTTTATTTTATTTCACAGATATCTTGGGCATTTGAAATCATACGTGAGAAATAAAGTCCAACTTGATGGCTCTATTTTTGAAGGATATTTAGTAGAGGAGTGTCTTACCTTTTGTTCTATATACTTAGATGATACTGAGACAAGATTCAATCGAATTGGATGTGTTGATGACACATCGACTCAATCTAAAATACATGGGAAATCAAAAATATTTCCTGTTATTGGCCGATCAGTTGGTAGGAGCTCAAATGTTACACTAATAGAAATGGAATTATTACAGGCACATAGATATGTGCTGATGAATAGTGAAATTGTAAATCCATTTATTGAAGAGTTTAGGATACAAACAAAGAGATGAATGAGAGGAAAAACATAAAATGAGAAAGATATAACAAAATCTATTAATAAAGAGATTGTAGAATGGTTTTCACAACGTGTAAGTTCATAAAGATTACAATAAATATGGATATTCGGTTGATACATATATTTTGTAAATCTAATAATGTATATCAATTTTTTTAGATCATGAATATTGATACTTGAGCAGAGTTGTCAGAGGATTTGAAGTTTCTTGCTCAGGGTCCTCTAAAATAAGCTAGAAAGTTCGATGCTTACAATGTGAATGGATTTAGATTCCATATAGTTTATCTGGAAGAGGTTTTGAAAACATAGAATAGTGGAATATTTACATTTTCTGAAGTGAAATACTATAAAAAATTGACTGATATTATCGAATTAAACTACCACAGACATTTTTTAGTTGTTTTATTCAAATGAAATTGGGTGGATATTATTAGGGGTGCCAAAAGAGATTCATTTCAATTTATTTATTTGAACTTATCTCGCTTGATGGATGTTGTTGACCGTGAACTATATGATCCTTATATCTTATCATCTTAAGAAAAAATGGTATATTATGTGAAATATATTGTGGATGAAGGGTGGAGTGTAGTTGCTCACGTAAAACAAAGATACTTGTATGATATGGGTGGTGAAGTGGAAGATTTTACTTATGACATTGAATTCCATCAATAGTAAGAAGCATAATTATTTTTCGATCATGATATTGAAAATATTAGTCTTGAAAGAGTGGATGAAGTGGATTAAGTAATGATGAAGTAGTAAACTGATATTATTTAATGATAAAATGATTGTACATGCACTTATCCATTCATTTATCAACCAATTATGTCATTTGTGCAGTCATTCATTATCATTGTTATGTATATTTTGTTTGTAAGTACTATGCATCTGTTATTGTTTCAATTTTTTTGTCTATATTAATTTTTCGAAATATATTTTATGAACTTAATTTTATTTGATTATATGATAGGAATACCGAGGAGGAAGTGTTATAATCACACTACAGGGTCAAGCAGTTTTTCTTAAAGTAGATCAACTCTAGTAACATTTTCATCAGTTTAAATATCTATTAGATAATGTTATATTCTTAATATATCAACCTTTTGATTTATCTTTGTTTAATGCAGCCACTGAGTTTAGGCCACCAAGCATCCTGAATAGAAGTGTGGTTTGATGTTCATAAAAAATCTGATGGGAGTTTTATTAATGATCCTGCCAAAGAAGTAATGGTATGAATTCATTTTTCATTATAATAACTTGTTATCAGTTGTCACTATGTTAATATATATTGTTTATAATATGAATGATATTTGATTTATAGGTAAAAATTAAAGAACTATGGGATGTCAATCCCACATAGTCCTACTTAGTCTCCCAGGATGACCCAGTTAGTAAAGTCCTTAGGAAGGAGCATCCTCATCAAGTGCGCGAATGGGTTTGGGACTATTACCATATGAGGTCTTTAGCATGAAAATGAGGATTACAAGTGATGACTGGTGGTGATAAGGTAAATTACACAACTTCAAAATCATTTAGTTCACAAAATTTTATTTATTTTAAGTTTAAATATTAATATATAACATTGTTTAATTTTTAATATAATTGTCTTACAGGTGCTAGTAGCAGGAAGTAGAGATGAATATGGAGAGGGTGGCGAGTAGAGTTCATCATTGGGAAATTATTAGTGGAGAGGGTGTGTTCATGTATTAGTACATCCAATGTGGGTATTTTTTATCTTTTTATTATATTTTAGATGAGACTGGGACAACGGGTTTCCTATGTATGTGTTGTATAACCATGTGTCTATATGCTGTGTTTCAACTAGCTATGGAGATTGAAATTTCTATATGATCATATATGATGTTTAGTTTCTTATCTCTCTTTTACATATAGGTTGATCTGACTATTATATTCTACTATTTCACACTTGTTTTTCATGGGGTCTTACTAAGTATGTTTAAACTAACACTTGTATGGATTTTGCATGCATGATTTTTTTCTTATACAGACAATTGGTAGATGGTGTCCTTAGTGGACCTATTATCTATGGAACATAGAAGTAAGTGGAGGCACTGACCATGGTTGGTGGTCAGACTTAGGGATCTTGAGTTGGGAACTCTTTTTCTTTTCGCTTTCAGTTGTTTCTAGATTGGGACCTACTTTCCTTCTTCTTGGTTAGGCATATATTTTACCCTTTTCCTTTCCTGGATATTTATCTATCTCATTCTGATGTATTTCATAAAGGTTACTACATGATTTTTTTACACCGAGAGGTTTTATTTTATTATACCTATGCAGTATTTCATGGAGTTGAGTGTGTGTGTGTGTTCACGTAAAATAGGATAAAGCCTCCCACTTTAGTGATATTATTAATCTGTGCTTGTCGTTAGCCCTTCAACTATTGGGGGTGAACATGTGGGGTCACTCTCATATTACTGGTTTCCCAAGTAGGGTCCCTATAGGTCAAGTCATGAAACAAAACCCCATGGTTTTCTCTAAGATTGCAATCTCTATCTAACCCCAACCATTATAGGAAAGTATATACCCTTTTCTAAATCTCACATCACAACCCAATCCTACTGATGAAGGATAGTTTTATGTTATCTCTCACCAAACTAAGGTCCTATATCAATTATCCATACAATAATATCTCAATCCTATAACATACAGGACAACCCCTATCTATCAGACCCACAGTTCGATTAGTATCCTCTTGTTTTCACCTTCTTGGTTAGAGATCAATCTTGATGTGTTGGGTGATCTCCCTTTTAGGAGATTTTTGTGCTCTATTTGTGCATGGACCCTATTTTTTAAGCTCTATCTTGTTGGTCTTGGATAAGCCATGGGGATATAATCGGGTAACTCAGAATATGTAAATTCTTGTCCGTCTAGGCGCATAGAGGCATCTATGTTGTTTTTTATGATCTCATAAAGGGGTGGGATCAGTATTGGAAGTCCTAGGATTTTATAAAGTATTTACCCATTGTATAAATTAAAGTCAATTTTAATCCTTTCTTGTGGAAGTTTAGATCATTTATGGATATTTCGGGTGATTTCTCTTTTGAATAAGCATTTCTTATTGGTTTTGAATCATCAATGAACCTTTTTATAAAAATGGTATTCATGATGGATGGTTTCATATTGAGAATTATTTCTTTATTATTAAATTAATTTATCTTGTTTGTAATTTTGGTGGATTTAGTTTTAACATGTAAAACCTAATTTTAATGGAAGTATGTTGGTTATTTATAGCTAGTTTTAAATTTATTAAATTTCTGTTTTCCTTGTAAATGTGTTGTGTAATAGTTTAAAGAATCAATGTACTTTCAATGAGAAATGTATTGAGAAATGTGTTGAGTCTTTCAATGTATCAAGAAATGTATTATTGATTCTTTCAATGTGTTGATTATTTCAATGTTTTTATGTATTATTGATTCTTTTAATGTGTTGTGTCTTGTTTGATTCTTTCAGTGTATTTAGAAATGTATTATTTCTTTCAATGTGTTGTTTTCCTTGGTCAATGTGTCGATTCTTTATGTTTTGGTGAGAATAAACATATGCTGATTATTTAGTTTTAACATGTGTTTTTTTCCTTGTATGTTGATGATATAGTTGATGATCTGGTCAAATTTTTAGTGTCACTATTGTGTTGTTATGGCTGCAGGTTCTGGGGCTATAGAACTTGCAGCTTTTTTTAATGCATGAGATAGTGATGGTTTAAACCGCCGCTATATATAGGATTTTTTTCACGGTGGTTTAAACCACCATTATATTATATTATTTTTTAGGGTAGAGGTTAAAAGCTACACTAAATTTGATTTTTTACTCAACAATTGTTTTATCAATATTAGTGGCGTTTTTTTGGTAAAAGTCCTGACTTTAGCGGTGGTTAAAACCACTGCTAGATCCTAGTTATTTTTTAAGTGAAAACCACCTCTAAAACTAAGAAAACCACCATGAAATACAACTTCTACGACACTTTCTGGAAACCACCACTAACTAGAAGAAACTTCCATGTGTTGAATGATTATTCCCATTTTAGCGGTGGTTTTTTGAAACCATCGCAGAACCATATAGCGGCGGTTTAAACCACCTCTAGATAAAAAAACAGTCACTAAATGGGAATTTTATCATAATGTATATATATTTATATCTTTATAAGTATAATAGATATATTTATTATAATACAAAGTGCCTGTAATCAAGTCATAGAGACTCCTGCTTGGAATCCAAGAGACTAAGGATCAAATATGGATGAGACTGAATTTCTGAGTTATTGAAGCGGCTATTGTTCATTACTGTAGCAGTCAACACTATTCATATGATTTGGGCCCTCTAGCCACTGGTTTGGGCCTACGAGTCTAAGGGCCTTCGGGCCACCAAAGGACTTTAGGCCACATGGCCTTCAGGCTGTAGGGCCTTCGGGTCTCCAATGGCCTTCAGGCCATAGAGTTTTCAAGAAATAGAAAAGACCAAAGAAGCGCAGACCACACAGGAGCAGGCCCAGATGAGGATTCAAAGAAAAAATAGCAACCACCAAAGTAGAGCTAACCGAATTGTAAGAATGAGAGAGTATGTCAATTGCCTTTAGGAATAGGCACTGTGCAGCTCTGCATGGGGAAATGCTGGCCGATCAGCCATGCGAGGTGAGGAGTTAGGCGCCTTCAAGATGCAAATGCTAAGGAGGGACTGTTTCAAGTGTGTTAGGTCTTAAGCCTTTAAGGTCATGTATTGAGTCATGTATGAGCCTTTTGCCATGGGCCTACGGGTCAGGTAAGGGTTCCCCTTCAACCCTTAAAAGGAGGATTATCCAAATCAAATAAAAAGATGGCCTTCGGGCCATTCAGGCTATATATTATAATTTTATAATTATTTATATATATATATATTTATAGTTATAATTTTAACTATATATATATGTGTAAATAATTATAAAATTATAATAAATATATGTATATTTTACCAAAACAGTGCAAACCATGGGATAAACCCATGATCCTAAAATTTATTAAGGAAAAAAGCATAAAGTACATGAGGGGATGACATATTGAAAGCAATGTTAGACCACTACAAAAAAAAAAAACAAACTGAGATGCAACCAAAAGAAAAGAAATCATCTTTTGGATCAGTCGCCACCCCTCCCTCTTGGATGAAGACCCCTCTTCCATGTCTTAGGATTTTTTACATCTTATCATTGTCATCTTGGGGATTAGAGAAGTCATATGTTGGGATGGGATCCTCAGGAGTTCGCGACACCTTCCTGCTAACTAGACTTGGGTCCTCTGTTAAATCCTTCGTATTAGTCTTGTTCCTTTCCTTTTTATTCTCAACACTTGAGGACTACTCTGCATCACAGAAATCTACAAGAGAATTTCCAAATTCTTCACAGAATACCTCCTTACTATTAGTTATATTTAAAATGTCAAGAAAAATAATCGATCCAACAATAGTTGCATCCTTCATAACAGATCCTTTGTCTCCAACATCTTCTATTGATTGGTTCATGCCAACAGTGATGGAAGGTACTCCATCTGATGAGTCAGACAATGGTTCATTAAGTATCAAAGATGGTTGAACATCATTGACACCTTTCATAAAACAAGCCTTAGATTTTCTAGGCTTGAGATGAGAAGATGAAAGAGTGGACATATCAAGAGACTTCTTCCCTTTCCAAGGAGAGGAGGGTGGGTAATGGCCAGCTCGATCCTCCATAATATATAAAAAGTCAGATGCATCCTCAGAATCTAACTCATAGATGGAATTGCCAATAATATCCTTACTAATGGCTAAATGGGGGGATCCTAATTGGTTAGGATAATTAGATTGATCACCCTAAAAAATATAAATATTGTGACCTATTAGATATCTTTATTTATGCATCTTATTTTTCAAGTCATTTTCTAGGATATGAGTAGGCACCTACTCACCATCCTCTAATTGAGTATCATTCTCTTAACCCTGAATGACAGGATCTAGACTACCATGTTGTATTTAATTGGGATCCTTATCATTTGAAGAGGTTCTCTTTACCTGAGAATGCCTATAAATATTAGCGGAGTGACCTTTCACCCCACATAAGTTGCAAACAAGCCTTCATCTGTATTTGTCAAAGGTATGCCCAATGTTATGGCAACCCATACAAAAATCAGGCACTTTTTCATAATCAATCACCAGATCAAACAAAAAATCATCAGCCAAAAGAACCACTATTTTTATTAGAGGAGAAGATAGGTAAACCTCCACAAGAAAACGAGAAAAATGACCATATATTACTTTTTTTGTCTCCTTGTCCATCTCAATTAGAACACCAATAGATAAGGAAATTTCCCATAAAATATGAGGGTTACATATAAACCATCTCAAACCATGAATTCATAGCCAAATCCGAGTGAGAGAGTTCTTTGCATTTAAAGGATTGAAAGATGGGTCCCATTCCTGTATCCTAAGGAAGTTGGGATTCAGGTTCACAAGACCAAACCCCCTTACCTTGGATTTAATATCTACACTTAGAAAGACAATATGGAAAAATCCCTTTCCCAATAATGTAATCTTACAACCCTCAAAACCCCAGATTTCAAGAAGTCTTTTCTTAAGATGAGAGAGACTCCATCAATGTTATTTGGCTTGCAATGATAAATGGAAAATGATAGAATGCTTATAATCCCTTACATTTTTTGTGATGATGCATTAATTAGCTTCAATAAAAACAGTTTCACCCATCTTTGTGTTTTTTTGGGATGCAGATCTAAGATCCCCTCGATATCTTCAAAAATATCATTGATTCGACTCAAATGCCTCATTACACAAGGCTCCTAGAACAAAGGTTGTTGGTCCAAGGGTATTAACTCCATTAGATTCTTTCACAAGCATAGGATTTGACAACCCAACTGCCCTAACCACAACCTAAGCATAGGAAACTCTTCCCCGATACTCACACATCAATATATTTATTAACCAAATTCATTGGAAACATATATATATATATATATTTAAAAATTATTTATAAATATAATAAATATAATAAATATAATAAATATAATAAATATAATAAATATAATAAATATAATAAATATAATAAATATAAAAAACATAATAAATATATTTATTATTTAATGAAATTTATTATAATATTATAATTATTTAAATATATATTTATTTAATTATAATCTTAGAAATACTTTTTTTAAAACATTATATATATATATTTGAATTATTAGAAAATATATATTAATTATAAACATGATTTTTTTTATTTAATGTATACAAATAAACATTATTTTTGAATATAAATATAATAATTTTATATAAATTAGTAATATTATTTATTAATAACTTTTACCAGTGCTAATAATAGCACTAATAAATCTACTCTTTATCAACGATCTTTTTAACGTTGATAAATGGTAGATTTATTAGTGCTTTTAGCTAGTGCTAATAAAGGGCCCCCTTTTATCAGCGTTTTCTATTTAGCATTGATAAAAACTGATACATTCCTTACCCGGATCTGTGGTAGTGATCATTTTATCATGCTAGTGCCTTTGGATAATCATAAAGTACAATTGGGATATATCATATTGTAGTGTTATATGTTGAATCATATGGTACAATACACTCTAAAACATTGCGATTGATGGGAAGGTGAATGATAATCATTATTATTTGAGATGATCTTCTATGTAAGAAATCAGTTGCTAGATGTTTCATATGATGAAACAACCAAAAGTTCTGTGTATTAATGAAACAGTTGCATGAATTAACCAAGTGGTATTTACTCATGCGTTATAATGCATAAGTAAATGCATGAATATTCGAGAGAATCCTTGAGGGATCTATATAAATAGGCAGTACCCACCCAATGGGTTGATGTGCATGACTATTGTATAGTGTTACCAAAACTCCCTCACCCTAAAGCTCTCTTATACTTCCACCTTTACTTAGTAAGGCACTAACATGTCGTGGTGAGAAGAGATGCCTCATTCGTGTGATGAGTGATTCAGCGTAGCCTATGAATACCTGTAGAGGATGGATGTCATTATGCTACCTCTCATGTGATCTTTGTCAAGAATGGAAGAAGAGTGCTGTAGTATCACTATGATCTAAGGTGCACATACACAGGTTTCTTAATTTGTGGTTTGCATGATTTTATTTATCTAGCATGGTCGGTCTTGTATTTGGGTTTCTACATTACTTATTTTGTGTTTAATAAGTGTTTTTAGATACTTTAAAACCCATAAGTGGTATAAGAGCCTTACCCTTCCTTTTGGTTTGTAAAACCATGCTATTAAAATGCAGTTTTTTGGTTTGATCGGTTGATTCATAACATACGATATGGGATATCGTAACCATTGACTTATTAGAAATCCCTCAAATTTGTATTAGACAAAGTATACAACATCAGGATATTGTATTCAATGATAATTCTATGACATGGTTTAAAAAATAGGGTATCATATCACCTTTAAAATATAAATGCGAATCATAAAATACGATTTATACATAAGGGTTATACTATTATTATGCAAGTGTTTCACTACTGATACATATACCTTTTTTCCTTTGCCTTAAAACTAAAAAACCTTACGTATGCCACATATCTTATTTGATGACATGAAAATTAGTTGTAAAATATGATTGATTGAGATTTAAAGGTTTAAGTCCCACTACCTATCAAATGTATTCTACGATTCAGCTATAATCATTAAATTTGATTAATGAAGTAAAATTGTTTTTCTTAAAATTCAATTATGGATTGAATTATATTATTTATTTTTTTTAAATTATGATGAAAGTTATTTTTGGGATATTTATAATTATAAATGTTTCTATAAATTAATTAATTATAAAGTACTTATAATTAATTAATGAAATATTTATGAAACATTTATTAATAAATATTCAATAATATTAAATTTTAATATTAAAAATAACTTTTAAATTATATGGAATGACTTATAATTTAGATATAAAATGTTTATATCGAAATTATAAGTGTAATTTATAATGGTATTATAAATTTAAAAATAAGGCAAAATATACAAGATTTTATATTTAATTCTGAGTTTTTTCATAATTAATGAACTTGAATTGTTCAAATTAAAGGTGTTATTTGAGATATTATTTAAACCACATCAAAATGAGATTTAATTATTGATTTGATCAGGGTTTAAATAATGTTATGCATGTGATATTTAGATTATGTAAATAGTATATATATAAAATAAAATGTATATATTTCATGTAATATCATATATTTAAAGTAAAAATTCATATAATGAATAATATGAAATATTTCATATTAGGAAATTAATATGAAATGGTAATATTCAATATTATGGAATGTCCATAAGACTAGTTAAAATTTTAAAATGTTTTTAATTAGATTTATTTATGAATTTTTCATAAATTTTTATCTTATGTTTAAATTTATGAATTATCCATTAATTTAAAAGTTATTCTCTTATTTATTATTCATAGTTATAATTGTTATATTATGAATATGTGTATTCTTAAATTTAATGTTGTTAAACTGCTTCTAAGTTATCATAAATCTAAGGAATTACATGTTAAGTATGGTAATGGATTTAATTTTCATTTACCTTGACTTAAGTTTTTAAATAATGACATTAACTTCAATTTGGTGGTTGAATATACTTTATACATATTAATTATTAGAGTTATGATGAATTGAGATATCTCTAGAGTAAATTTTTCTTAGGTAGAGGGACTTTGGGTCAGACTTCCCACTATCCTAGAGTCTTATGACTTGTTCTAGAAAGGTGGGGGTTGAATATCTGTGGCTTCAGTATTACTCATGTAGGGATTGCTAACTTCATATAATTCTAAACTTTTACATAAAAAGTTCATTTACATTATGCATAAAATGCATTTTTATATGTGTAAATATGTTTGGCTCCTATTTTTGGGTGAGTAACACAAACAATGAATTGGGTAAATAGTTACACATCAATAAAGTTTGAACATATTGGTGTAGTGGAAGGAATAAGATTCCAAAAATAAATCATTATAAGTTAAATAAAGGGAATATATGATATGATATAAGGTAAAATGAAAAAAGTATATAAGGATTTAGTGAAAGTAGAAAATTGAAGGCGATATGACCTAAATCCATTTTTCATGTGACAAATTTGGCCATGTCATATTGTACGATTAGTGGATATAGTAAATCATGTTATCATGCTGCTACCTTTGGCTAATAATTCGGTAAAATTGGGATATATCGTATTGTAGTGTTATAAGTTGAATTTTATGGTATGATACACCCTAAAACACTATGATTTATGGGAAGATGAATGATAATTTTTACTATTTGAGAAGATTTTCCTCATAAGATATCATTTTTTAGATATTTCATATGATGAAACTATCTGGAGTTTAGTGTATCCATGAAACAGTTGCATGAATTGGATGAGTAGAATTTACTCACATGTTATAATGTATGAGTTAATACATGAAAACTTAAGGATAATACTTGAGGGATATATATAAATAGTAAGTTTCCATTTGATTGGTTGATGTATATGACTCTTATATACCGCTTGCTAAAATATCCCCACCCCGAGGCTCTCTCTTTCTTCCACATTTACCTAGTGAGGTGCTAACATGTCATAGTAAGAAAAGATGTTGTGTTCATGTGATGAGTGATTCAATATATCCTATGGATACTTCTATATGAGGGATGTAATTCACCTCTCTAGTGATGTTTATCTAGAATGGATGAAGAGTATTTCAATAATGATATAGTGTAAATTACACATACACAAGTTTCTACATTCATGATTTACTTGATTTCACTTTTTTAGAATTGGTCAGTCTTCGATTTGGGTTTTTATAGTTCTTATGATATATTTAACATGTTTCATTAGATTCTTTGAAACCCCACATAATTAATATGAACCTATCCTAAAAATACTTGTGTAAATCAGGAATGATAACATATTGAAGATCATTGGAGTCAAAATAATCAAATTGAAGATGTATGCCACTATGATATGTACAATTCAAGAAGTATTCCATATGAAGGATTGAAAGAAAAATATACTATATTTGGGAAAAATTTACAACATTGAGTGAAAGGATCACATTGATAAGGGTTCAATTAAGACTGTAAGAGGTGTGATTATGATGAAGAAGGTAAAAAAGATCTCAAATAATTTTTACATGCTTTAGGTCAAGGTTCTGGGCATAATGGAAGCACCAAAACTAGGCGATAAATCAAAATTATTTCAACTTAGAATTGGCCAAAACCCAGAGAAGATCTTTGAATATTAAATTTATAATTAATTTATTTAATATAAGAATAAATGGTTACCTTGTCTTAGGAACTTTCTCTGATGATGATGTTGCTGATTGACTGAAAACTCTTTTCTAAATTACCTTTGTTGCGCTATAAGGATCCAAGTGTAGAATACCTATAGCAGTGATCGACCCATGCTCCTTTGATCTCTGGATGATGCCAATTGATTTCTAGGTGCTAGTATAGTGAATTAATTATCTTGCATTGTTTGTACTGATCACTTAAAGTTTCTTCAATCTTGAAGGAATCTCTCTAGCACTTCTAGTTCTTGAGAGGAAGAGATAAGGAGGAATGGAGAGAGAATTCCACTATGCACAACTATTCTCAAATCTTGATTAACCACACACAATAGTCATAATAATCTATTTATAAAGCTAAGATTTTGGTTAAAATATTATTTAATTGCATATCAGCCCTTAAATAATATAATAATCATTATTAAACCCCATTCTATATAATAATAACAATATTATTATTTTAAGGTGTGCACTAACTCGTGTAGTGATAAATATTATTTACCAGCTTTCAAATAAATATTTAGCAGTGTACATGATATTGGTCTTCTCCAACTCTTTAAAATTTATTGAATACCTGAATAATTTTTTAATTAAATATTTTATTCAATAAATAAAATAAATATATTTTTTCACAATCTAGAGAATAAATATTTATTAAATATTCACATGATAAAATAAATTATTTATTAATGAAAAAATAATTATTTATTGCCTTGTGAATATTAGCGATTAATAAAACTTGAATAAAATTATTATTCAGTCTTTAGAATAATATTTATTCCAATAATTAAATTCAAATATAATTTAATCGAGATCGATATAAACACTTAGAGTGTGACCCTCTAAGATTATTTCTTGTTGGCATTAAATGATCTTGCCTAACTTCTAAGATTACTTTCTAGTGACGGGTCAAGACACCCAAGAGAAAAAACATAATGCCTCAACAACAAAAACCACATACGAGCACTGACTATGTAATATAATCCCTTCGTGTCAATATCTCATTAAGAAGTTTTCATGTTTATACCATAAATCTATATTCTTGATATGTATTTGTTTTACTATCTGAAATAAACACATCGTTGCACCATATACATGGAATTTAATGAAACAATTCCATTCTAATCAAAGGGATGATATATAAATTTCCATATAGATGGAAGGGATGAATCCTTCCTTGATTAATCCATTAATAACATGTCATTCATGAAACACCCAATGTATCTAACTTCTTCATGAACTGTATCATCATGGTGTATGAAATACATCTAAGTGTGTGAGTCATAACATGCATTAATAATAATCTTAAAGTCCAAGGACCATGACAGAGGCTCACAAATAGGAATATATGATGACACCAAAACATGCAGAATTCCTACCAGAGGGGCTGTTCTCATAATCTCTTATCTCAGAGATTACCAAGTGATAAGTTTATGAGAATAAGCCTCATCATTTTATAGTAATCACACCCAATAGTCACATTCTATGTGTCCCATCATATAATGTTATACAACCATAGAACTATATTTAAGAGCCTCATCATAGAATTTCAAGGTTCTCATCATAGCGGGGAACTGCTATGACCTTATTAATGCAAAATATACTATAAGAAATTATTACATTAAAGTTATTCAGAACAATGAACAATATATAATAATATATTTTATTAATATTCAAATCATAAAATATACATATAATCAATGTAAAAATATTTGGTCCTAGGATAACAAATCCAACAAACTCACACTTGGAATAGAGACAACCACCTATGACTTTCAATTCACTAGACCTCACTTGATAGTTATATTTCTTTTGAGGAAAGAATTTATTCAAGGGGTCCACCACATTGCCTTATATATATATATTATACTCACCACGAATTCAACTATCTAAGAAAAATCCCTCAAAAGTTGATACTTCCAAAGTAAGTGCTTCGTTCGTTGATGTGACCTTGGATCTTTGGAAAGGGCCACCACTACAATATTATCCCAATAGAGTGTGATATGATATTTACTGATACATTCCATTTCAAGATCTTGGATGAAGTTCCATATATAAACTAATTCTTTAGAATCCTCAGAAGCTGCAGTATACTCAGACTTTGCTATAGAATTTGCAACCATAACCCACTTTGAGCTCTTCTAGCTCACAAAAAATCCATTTAGAGTGAAGATATATCCCATCTATGATTTTGGAATATCTTTATTTATTTGGAAACTAGAATCAACACATAATTTTATAAATAGTTTCTCATCTCCCCCATAGATTGGGAACATTTACTTAATACACCTCAGATACTTAAGGACAATTTTGACAGTCATCCAATGATGGTCACCTGGTTCATCTTGATATCTTCTTGATGTACTTAAAGAATATGTGACATATATCCTAGTACATAACACACCATACATTACTGATCCAATCACCAATGTGTATATAATTATTTCCATCATTCATCTTTCCTCATGTGTCTAAGGACACATTTTTCTTGGAAAGATGAATTCCATGTGACATTGGAAACAATCCCCTCTTGTATTGTTCCATACTAAACCTATTTTGTATCTTGTTAATATATATACCTTGAATTAGGCCAAGTTGTCTCTTAGACCTTTCATGATGGATCTTGATCCCAAGAATGTATGTTGCCTCACCTAATTCCTTCACAGGGAAGCATTTATTCAACCATTATTTAACATATTATAAGATTGGTATTTCATTTCCAATAAGTAATATATCATCAACTTAAACTATTATGAAAATGAGAACAATACCACTAAACCATTTATAGACCCAAGGCTCACATTCACTCTTTTTGAAATTTTTTTTGTTATGGATGTTGGATCGGGTTATACCAAATATACACAAGAGGGGGGTGAATTGTGTATATTACAATTTCTTCGCAAGATCGAAATCTGTCCTTTTAACTTTTTCAGAATGATTAAGCAGTGAAAAATAAATAGCAAAGGATACACAATGTATAGTGGTTCGAGGAATAGAAGGCCCCTATCCACTCCACCAATGCTCTACTCCATGAGTTTGGTGATTTTCACCATCTAGTCCTCTTATCAATAGACCGTTCCATAACTGAGTACAGGCAGTGGACACCTTCACAACGTTAAGGAAAAATAGAGCCTTCTAGTTCATACACAGAACCGAAAACACAGATTAGTATAAGAATCCGGTCACTCAAATTAAAAGAGTATTTGTTATTAGAAATACTTTCCAGTTGTTCTTCACAATTGCAGCAGCACACAATTGACAATCAATGGATCATCGTATTTAGAAAGAATGATCATCAGATAAGAGAGTTCTGAGTCGATTTGGTTGTAGTAGATCTTGAAATATAATTCTCAACTTTAACAACAGTCAATTCACAAAATATATTTGATGTTGAATCAGTAAATATTCAATCGTGTTTCTTATTCTTCAGAAAACAGAGCTTTGCCGCTCTTCATAATAGAAGATCTGTAAGTCTCGATTGTCTCTCTAAACTGTAGCAGTGAAAAACTCAAGAGATTGATATATTTTTTTTTCTTTTTCTATGATTCGTCTCTATATATGTAATACAAAATAATATAGGTATATAAAGAATAAAGACAAGTGTTCTCCTTTTAAATTCAGATCCACAAAAGTCACCTTTAGAGTCACGATATTAAAATATTTTAATAACAGAGCTATCGTAACTCCCCTTAAAATTCACCTTGAAAAGATCCACTTAAATCGATCTTTTCATAAATAAACGGCTTTGAATCAGTCAAAGACACACTTTAGATTCAGGCTTTTAATCTAGCTTGAAATCAGTCTGATAATCTGCATAAAGACCGTTGCTTTAATAAAGTCGTAATTTAAATCTCCGATGCCAAATGTAGGTTTGAACTGCACAATATACATTCTCTGAACATAAGGTTCACAATGTAAGGTCGATCTCAAACATAAGGTTGATCACAAACATAAGGTTGATCACAAACGCAAGGTTGGTCACAAACATAAGGTTGATCACAAATACTTTTCTCTTCAACTTTCAAACATACGGTATATAATCCATACTTTTATCAGATTATAAATGAAAGGTAAATGATCCAACATAAGGTTGTTTACAAAATTAAGGTTAATGAACTATACTTTTGAGAAACAAAAATGACTTTCTATACTTACATAGGGTTCTTATTCCATGCTTTTTTGATATTCCAAACGTAAGGTTCCTTCCAAATGTAGGGTTCTTCTCCCATACTTTTTTGATAACATATGGTTGCTTAACCATACTTTACTGATAACGTAAGTGACAATTCTTATCCTTATTCTACGATCCTCAATGTAAGGTATGAATAGTGTTTCCAAAACATGCTAAAGTGATTTCCGAACACGCTGAGTATGAACAGTGTTTCCAGAACACACTAAAGTGATTTCCGAACACATTGTCAAATATTCCACACTGACTAAAATGCTTAAGTATTATTTAAAAATAGATAAATAAATAATATTAATTTTCTGAAATATACTCAATGTAAAATCATTAGAATAACAACTAAGGGTATTTTTGAACATCAAAATCATCATAAAAAGACAGAGTATTGTTGAAAATAACACTTTCTCAATAATATCCCCCGTTTTGATGATCAAAAAACCTATAAAATAACTAATAAATTTATCTTACAAAATCAATTGCATATAAATTAGAATTTTACAAAGATAAAAACAATATTTTATTTTAAAATTTATTTCCTAATTTTTACATTTTCTCCCTCTTTACAAAGTAAAAATAATATCTCCTCCTTTATAAATAAATAATTTTGTGTTTATCCAAAAATTTATCCCCAAAAAATATCTTGTGTTTTATACATATTTCTCCCCCTTTTTGTGATATCAAAAATAATGATAGAAGAAGGAATATAACATATTTTAATGTAGCACTGAACTTAAGTAAATGCTATGATAAACTATTTATCAATATTTGAATCTAGATTACTAGAATTATAACATAGATATTATAGTAAAACAAAGTAATGACACATAAACATGTGATTAAAATATATGTTATTGAAAATATAATTACAAGTATAGTAAGGATGATGAGAATCAAGGTTGGGCTATAAAAGTTTGTAAAACGAGTTTCAGTGCCTCTTAATGATTTCTTTGAGCTCTGATATCTAGAGTATCAACCTTTTCATCAGTCTATCACCTAACTGGACTATGAGATCTCTTCCTTCCTAATTCAGATAAATGTCTTCAATTAAATTGACTCTAAAAAACTCATGTAACCTCTCTTCCTTTTCTATAAAAAGAGTTAACTTATCAGTGAACTGATTCAGCAAAACTCAAATTCCAGGTTCATTCGAAGTCAACTGGTCAATAAGAAACTTCTGATTGTCCAACAACACATATAAAGGAGCACTATTTCATTGAAGGTCCTACAATCTTTCATTCATATTTCTCATAAATGTTGTAATGGCATAAAATATTCTGATCAGATCAGGTGAAATACCCGATGTACTGGATTTACTATTTCTGACAGCTACAAATTATTGCTCTATGAAAGATTTAAAATCTAGTAAATCTGAATTCATCACCATTTCAGATTTGAGATTTTCAACTTTATCCAGTATTTCCTTCTTGAAAATTTCAAATTCTTTCTTAGAAACAGAATTGGATTTCAGTCTTTGAAATTTCAGATTCTCCTTTTCTAATTCTCTTCTTAAAGAAGCATTTTTAGCTTGAACTTTATTAAATTTTTGGATCAATTCCTCCACATAATCATTATTAGAATCAGAGGAACATTGTGCTTGATTTTCAGTCTGAGCTTCCACTAGATTTATCATAGCTAGAGGTAGGGAGTCAGCATTTGACTTCTCTTCATCGTTCCTCTATACTGGCTTCTTCACTGATTTTTCCTTCAAGCCCTTTCCTGACTCATCCATAGAAAAATATTCACCAATAATTTCAATGTGAATTTCAGAAGGGTTCTCTGCTAGGTTTGGTTCTTTCTCATCCTGAGCACTAGCTTCATTGATTTCCTCCAAGATAGGTTCCTCTAATATTCATTTATAAGGGAATCCCTGAGAGTGATCTTTTCGAACCCTCCACACTCGAGAACCCCCCTTCCCACGAAGAGATCATCCGGAGATGCCCCAGCTGGGAAGGAGCCATTTCCAGCCAAGAAGACATTGATTCCCATGGGGTAACACCTCGATCAATGATGGTTCGTCATAGTAATCCATCATCCAGTTGAAGTGTGCCCATTCTACCCAGCTGATGAGACACCGGGTGACCCGGCAAGATGAGTGGTACATGGGAGGTGGAAATTCCCCTAAGAGCTGGCTCCCAGGAATCGAACCCCAGACCTCACTGAACACCGTTGTTATGGACCTTGACCTTGCACCACTACACCACCACCAAAGCATAAAACGTGTTATTGGGCAACTAGGTATTGGGATGGACTTCCCACCTGCGTGCTGCACGTCCCCAGTGAGGTCCAAGGTGGACAACCCTTGGGCTTAGGCCAATTCCCAACAGGGTAAAAGGGCCCACGTGTGGTTTTCTAGCATATAGTGCGCATTGCCTTGTAAGGAATCGAACCTGAAACCTCGGGGTCAGGACGCCACCGCCTTTAACCAACTCACCTATGCCCCGCGAGCAAAACGTGTTGTTAGGTAATGTGGTATTGGGCTAGCCTGCCCACCTGCGCACCGCACATCCCCAGCGAGGCCTAAGGTGGCCAACCCTTGGGCTTAGGCAAGTTTCCAATGGGGTAGAGGGTCCCACGAGTGGTTTTCTAGCATATAGTGCACGTTTCCTTACGAGGACTCAAACCCAGAACCTCAGGGTCAGGATGCCACCGCCTCTAATATAGGTTCCTCTAATATAGGTTCCTCATGAGCTAATTCTTCTTGGACAATTTTAGTAGGATATACATTTTCTGATCTATCCACTTCAACTTCTCCAGGATTTTTAACAGTTGGATGCACAATTTCTTTTTCTACTTGAGGATTCACCTCAACCTGAGAAACTTTTGGTTGTGTAATTTCATGTACTATTGATTATCTAATAAAGTGGTACTATAAAAGTGGTTCAGTTGTTCCAACATTTTCTCAAATAGGTTCCTTATCAGCTTGAGCTACTCTTTGCCTTCTCCTTTGAAGTCCTTCTCGACTTTCCTCATCAGAAGGTGTATCAACTACCTCAAACCATATCCTCCTTGATACTCCACTAGTTCTAGATTCAGCTACTCCTTCATTTGATTTTATAGGTAGCTCCTGAGCACTCTCTTGTTCTTCTTCTGCTCCAACAGGCTTGAGTTTTCCTTTTATTGTGCTCCAAAAGAAACCAATCTTCCTTAATGTGCCAGCATTGAAAATATTGTTATGGTGACATTTCACTTGGGCATCTAGCTGCCTTATCATATCTGCCTTAAATAAGATCTTTGAAATGAACCTTACAAAAGGATAAAAGTTCATCATCGCTTCTGGTTGAAAGCATTAGTTGAGATATCTAACCATAAATCTTGTAAAATTCAACTTTATATCCCTCATAAACAGAAACATTATATACATATCAGGGTACAATATTTTCTCCAACTCTGACATTCTGTGTGCAATACCTGTTTGCACAAATTTAACTAAAATCTTTTGGTTAGGCTCTTGATATTTCACCAAATTCTTTCTTATATTTGTAGAGATAAATAAAAAAGACATAATTTCCTCAGACTTATGGAAATTATCACCAATATTCTATAAATAAAAATGGAAAACTCTCTCATGAGGGCAGTGAAAATTTTTGGCTACCTCCACAGAAGAGATCGAAAAATATTGGTCCTCGATCTTAGCTAATATTGAATCTTTATCTTCTCCTAGACTAAAATGAACCAATTTAAAAATATGATGAAGTTCTACCTCATATAGAAATTCTGTATAGTCCCCATTGACGGTTTTCTCAAGTTTCTAAAATATGAGGGATTGCCTCAACATCAGATCCGTCTGGTACAACCATTCCAGATCGATCACTTTTCCTTGAAAAATCTTTCGTCTTGCTGAGCATTTCCACTTGGCATTGTTGGTTTCAGGCTTATCAGTCCTTTTGGTTTTGGGAATTGCTTTCACATATTCTTGAAGGTTTTAAAAGCTAGGGTTTCAAAGGTTCAGGTTCAGGTAGAGAAGATTGGTAGAAGTTCTCAGGGTTTCGAAGGGTTTTGAGAAAATTAACAGTTTTGGAATAGGAAACGGTTTCTCACATCCTTGATTCTCATGTCATTAAACACATAGTAGTTATTACATTATTTTAAAAGTAAAAACTTATGCAAAAAAAGTTTAAAAACAGAACTGACATAATTTTTAAATTAATAAAGACAAGTAAAAAAAAAAGATAAAATAAGAATTAAAACAAATATTTTCAAAAAAAATTAATTTAAAAATAAATAAACCTATCTCCCCCTTAATAAAATCAAACCTTGTAGTGGGAAGTGATTTTGTAAAAAAATCAGCTAATTGAATTTCAGTGCTTACAAATTCTAAGAATATATCCTTTTTAAGAACATGATCTCTTAGAAAGTGATGTCTGATATCAATATGCTTAGTTCTAGAATGATTAATAGGGTTTTTTAAAATATTTATAGCACTAGTATTATCACATAAAATAGGTGTATTATTAAAATTTAGTCCAAAATCCATAAGAGTGTTTTTCATCCACAAAACTTGTGCACAATAACTGTCATTAGATACATATTCTGCTTCAGCTGTTGATAGATCAATTGGGGGTTGTTTCTTACTAGACCATGAAACTAAGGATTTTTCTAAAAAGTGACAAGTACCTAAGGTGCTTTTTATATCTAATATACAACTTACAAAGTCTGAATCTGAATATGAAATTAAATTAAAATCATAAGTTTTTGGATAGAGAAGATATTGAAAAACAGTTCCTTTTAAATATCTAAAGATTCTTTTGAGAGCACTTAAGTGATATTATTTTGGATCCGATTGAAATATAGCATAAATACATACTGAGTAAATTATATCTGGCCTACTAGCATTAAGATATAATAAAATACCAATCATACCTCTATATAACTTATTGTCAACTGATTTTCCAGTTTCATCCAAATCAAGTTTTATATTAGTACACATAGGAGTTGAATATGTCTTGCTATTTTCAAATCCAAATTTCTTTAGTAAATCAGTAATGTATTTTCTTTGATTTAAAACAATTCCAAAATATTTTTGATAAATTTTAAGTCCTAAAAAGAAATTTAATTCTCCCATCATACTCATTTCAAATTCTTTTTTCATTAAATTTAAAAACTCATGACAAAGCTTTTTGTTTGTTGGACCAAAAATTATATCATAAACATAAATTTAAACCAATAAAATATTATAGTTAACAGTTTTCTTAAAAAAAGTTGGATCTACCATCCCAACAGTAAAATAATTTTTCAAAAGATAAGAACTTAATCTTTCATACCAAGCTCTAGGTGCTTGTTTAAGACCATAAAGTGCTTTAGTAAGTTTAAAAACAGAATCTGGTTTTTGTGAATTTTTAAAACCAGGAGGTTTATCAACATAAACTTCCTCCAATAAGTAAACATTTAGAAAGGCAGACATAACATCCATCTAAAATAATTTATAGTTCATATGAGATGCATAGGATAAAAGGATCCTAATGAATTCTAATCTAGCTACTGGTGCAAAGGTATCATCATAATATATACCTTCTTTCTGATTATAACCTATAGCTACAAGTATTGATTTATTTCTAGATATTATTCCTGGATCATCTTGTTTATTTCAAAAGACCCATTTGGTTCCTATAACTAGATTGTTCTGAGGTCTTTCGACTAAATTCCAAACTTCATTTCTCTTGAATTGGTTTAGTTATTCTTGCATTGCTATCATCCAACTTTCATAAACTAAGGATTCATCTAATGTATTAGGTTCTAATTGGGATATAAAGGTAGAGAATGTCACGACCCATCCTCGGGGCCCATGCCGTGACTACCCCAAGCCCGCCTTCCATATGCCAGGGGCTGGCGACTAGCACCAAAGGCATAAATCCTGATAAAAGAGAAGACATTGCCTTTATGTAATTAAACAAACACAACAGAGTACAAAAGATGAAGTAAACACAAAGTAAACTGAGTACAAAAGTTAGTGCTGAAATGTAAATGGGCCAGAATACAAACCCAACTAAAAGTACAGTACAACTGAAAAGAAGGAACAACAGCAGTAAAGTAAATCTGAAACCACCGAGTCATCCTCCGACTATCCCACCTAAAGGGTGGGCACAGATGGTCTCCTCATCTCCTCGAGTCCGGCCGTCCGCTCCGCGTACGTCTCGCCTGATACCACCGGATACTGTTCTGATCCACAAGCCTCAACCAGGATCAGCGCTGTCCGTCGTCTGTAACCAACACAATGTAGTGCGGGCATAGCCCGTGCAGGGGTGAGTATACGATACTCAGTAAGGACCCCGAGACCCCCGAAGGTCTCCCAGAATCCACAAAGGATAAACCACAAAGGAAAGATACAAACACAAAGTATCAACCAACTCTACTTAGGTATATGCCCATACATATACCTAAGTCATCAATTCCAGTTCGGCTCCAACTCACGAGCCCAAGTACAACCTAGTCCACACAGGAAAGCACAACCCAGTCGACAAAGGAAAACACAACCCAGTCCACATAGGAAAGAAAGTCAATCATATCGATGATATTGATTGGAAGTCAAGACTCAGCTCACACAAGTATACCACTCATGAAGAGGGGTGGAGATGATAGATATAGCCTCTGAATCATCTCCCCTGCCGAACCCACGTAGGATCCAAGTACAGAAGTCGTCGCTACCGAACCGACGTAGGATCCTAGTATAGTAACCATCGCTTTCGAACCTACGTAGGATCCTAGTATAGTTATCATCACTACCGAACCCACAGAGGATCCAAGTACAGTCGTACTCGCTGCCGAACCCACGTAAGATCCAAGTACAGGCGTCATTGTCATTGCAGTCGCAGCTAGCTCTAGGGTTCCCGCACACTGCACGCTTGATTCCGGGAGGGTCTACTCCATGAGCCAAGATGGTTGATACATAAACTATCACAAAGACTAGAGTCTATGTGTCCCGAAGTTCCATCTTGTCAAAGGGAACTCAACGCGACAGACGACGCGCCAATCGGACGCTCGGTCTGAGAGTTATTGGCTTTTCCGTCCCAGGGGCCTGGTTGGTTTTTAAGCTAAAACCAACCCGAATATACTCCATCTGTGTCAAAACCTCAAGTGGAGTAATCTAAAAGAACCATCTCACTAAGAGTAATTCAACGTAATTGACGGCACGTCATTCGGACGTCCGGTCCTTAAGTTATAAGCGTTTCCGCTCCAAGGGCCCGGTTGGTTTCGGTTTCGAACAAACCCAACCATACAAAAAATTTGCTGAAACCTCAAGTGTAATATACCAAAACGACCGTCTCAATCCAAGGATCCCTACGCAATTGACAGTGTGTCGATCAGAGGTCCGTAGCCCAAGATATGGGCATTTGAACGAACCTAGTCCGAAAAATAGGGGGTCTGGGCCCGGTCCGACCCGACCCAATACCCCCTGTGTCAGCCCGACCCAGGTAGACACGACTTGGGTCCAGATCCGGCCCGGCTGGGCGTGGCGTGGCTCGGCTGGGTGCAGCCGGCCCAGCCCGTGCGGCCTGCGGCTGCGGTCCTTTTCGTCCCCACGCGGTGCAACGACACCGCGCCACCTTTTCCTCGAACATCATTGACGATCAACTATAAAAAGGGGAGGAGGATTGGCCATGTTTGCGCGGTCCGATATCCTCCCATTATGACGATAACAAGCGGCCAATCTTTAAGCAATGAAGATCGGTAAATAAAACTTGAACGAAGATAACCCCTACCTCGAAGGAAGTTCGCGGTTGTCAAGCGCCGTGGACGATAGCGTCGTTTCCGTCTTCGTCGGTGTCTCCTCCCTTGTCGCAGAGGAAGAAGAGGATAGAGAAACCGAGCCTCTGAGTCGACGTTATTCATCAGAGATTTGGTGTTCTTCATTGGAGAGTTGGCGTTCTTCGTTGAAGAGGAAGTTCTTCCAAAAAAACTAGAGATCTCTCCTCCAATCCTCAACACAACGAGCCAACCAACAAATAAAATAAGACTCCTATTATTTTATTAAAACATAGCATGCATTCAAATTACAAAATTTAAACACTTAATTCAATTAATTGATTAAGTGTGTGTTGGCATGAATTAATGAGGGAGAGAGAGAAGTGGAAGAGGATAAGTTTCATAAGTTAAGATAAGTTACACATTTTAAGAGGGGGTTAGAGGGGTTTTAAGGAAATTGAAGGGGTGGGGATCGTGTGGGCCCCACCTCACAAATATCCTCACATGGGTAGTTAGGGGCTTGTGGGTCCCACCCCAAGTACCCTATGTAGGTTAACCACTTGGATAAGAATAAAAATTGTTCCATAATTTTTATTCAATTCTTTATTAAACCAAAACTTTTAACTTCTCCTCCCGTGAAAACGCAATCGCGGTGAAGGTCCCCTTAAGCAATTACCGGCGATGTGGTTTCATTGGTGCCCTCAGATTTCAATTCCGAGCACCGGTTCAAAAGATAGAAAAACCCGCTCATTCGTTCATTGAACTTACCTGAGCTAAACTTTGGAAATTGATTCCGGGCACACCGGGCCTCAGAATCAGGTTCCGTCAGAAACTGCGTACTCGTAAAATCTCAAAGAATTTATGAAAAAATTTTCCTTGAAATTTAAGGGTCTTTAAATTACTCCCACATCAGGGCTTTACGTCCCCATAAAGCTACATCAAAAACTAGGGAAAAAAATGAGGGTACTGTGCACACATCTGAGCCACCTGCTCTCATGTGCTCTCCTGGAGGTTCCCATGATGCCACCTAATGCACACCAGAGGAATCGACCGTCCACATAGGACCTGCTCCTGTCGATCCTCGATCTCCACCAGGACCTCCGCAAAAGCCGCCCCGTCATTGATTTCCAGCTCCCCATGTTCGATGATATGCGTCGGGTCATGCACGTATCTCCTCAGATGAGATGTGTGGAAGATGTCGTGCACCCGGTGCAACTGAGGTAGAAGAGCCAGGTGATAAGCTACCTTGCCTATCCTGCTGAGAACCTGGAATGGTCTGATTAAGTGCAAAGATAACTTGCCGCCCCGGCTAAATCTCCATAACCCACGTCGAGGTGAGACCTGCAAGAAAACGTGGTCGCCATCCTCGAACTCTAGTGGTCTCCGCCTCCTATAAGCATATGACTTATGTTAGCTATGAGCAGTCCTCATCCACCCCTGGATGGTTTGTACCTTCTCCGTCGTGGCTTGGACCATCTCTGGTCCTACAAGTGCTGACTCCCCAGGGTCTGTCCAGTATAGAGGTGATCTGCAAGGTTGGCCATACAATGCCTCGTATGGTGCCATCCTGATGGTGGAGTGGTAGATGTTGTTGTACGCAAAGTCCACCAAGGGTAGGTGATCCTCCCAGCTGCGACCAAAGTCAAGGACACATGCACGGAGCATGTCCTCATGAGTCTGAATGGTCCTCTCTGTCTGGCCATCCGTCTGAGGGTGGAAGGCGGTGCTTAGGCATAGCTCCATCCCAAATGCCTCCTGAAAACCCTTCCAAAGCCGATAAGTAAAACAAGCATCTCTATCGGAGACGATAGATGATGGCACACCATGAATACGTACGATCTAATGAACATAGAGGCGTCCCAAAATCTACACTGAGCCCTGCTCTCTGATAGGTAAGAAGTGGGACGACTTGGTGAGTCGGTCGACGATCACCCTGATGGAGTCGTGCCCTCTGGATGTACGTGGAAGCCCTGTCACGAAATCCATAGATATCCCATCCCACTTCTACTCCGGAACCTCTAAGGGCTGTACCAATCCTGATGGTACTTAGTGCTTTGCCTTCACCTACTGGCAGGTGAGACATCGTGAAACGAACTCTGCCACAACCTTCTTCATACCCGACCACCAGTGCTGTCGTCTGAGATCTTGGTACATCTTCGCCACTCCTAGATGTACCGCCAAAGGGGAAGTGTGAAACTCCCTTAGCACCTCTTCCCATAAAGTAGCTGGTACCATGGTACGTCCCCTAAAAAGGATGACATACTCTCCTCCTATAGAAAATCCATCAGGTGCCTGTCCTGTGGATATCTGTACACATCGCGTCTCACAGTCAACTTCCCCACGCTCTGCCTCCCTAAACCGATGAAGTAATGGAGGAGTGACTATGAGTGAATGTAGAAAGGCTGCTCCATCTCTATCCACGAAGGATATCTGCAACGCGGCTAGCTGCTCCGTCGCCTCTCCAAGTTGCTGAATGCCCAACCTCCTACTGACAGCATCAGCTACTACGTTCCCCTTCTCAGGAGTATAGACTATCTCAAAGTCATAGTCCTGGAGGAGCTCGAGCCATCACCACTGTCTCAGGTTCAGGTCCTTCTGCGAGAATATGTACCTGAGACTCTGGTGGTCAGAGTAGACTGTAAAGTGCTCTCCCATCAGATTGTGCCGCCACATCTTCAAGGAGAAGACCACTGCTGCTAACTCCAGGTCATGAGTAGCGTAGTTCTTCTCATGCTGTCTCAACTGTCAGGAACTATAGGAAATCACTTCCCGCTCCTGCATCAGGACACACCCAAGTCCGGTCCCTGATGCATCGTAGTAAACTACGTACCCTAATCCCTCCTCTAGTAGCCTCAAGATGGGTGCACTGGTCAATCTCTGTCTCAGCTCCTGGAAGGTCTGCTGACATCTATCTGACCACATGAAGGGTTTCCCCTTCTTCATCAAATCTAAAAGTGGTGCTGCAACTCTGGAGAAGTCTGGCACAAATCTCTGATAGTACCTAGCCAGACCTAGGAAACTACGCACCTCCGTCATGCTCCTGGGTGGCTCCCAAGCTAGAACTGCCTCGATCTTTGCAGGATCCACCGCAACTCCTGCCTCATAGATGATGTGCCCCAAGAAGTGGACCTCTCGAATCCAGAACTGGCACTTAGAGAGCTTACCATAAAGCTGGTTCTCTTGGAGTGTGTCCAGTATATCCCGCAAGTGGTAGGCATGCTCTTCCTCAGTGGTCTAGTAAGCCAATATGTCATCGATGAAGACTACGAAAAATTGATCGAGGTAAGGTTGGAAGATCCTGTTCATGAGACTCATGAACACTGCTGGAGTGTTTGTTACGCTGAAAGGCATAACCAAGAACTCATAGTGGCCATACCGACACCTGAAGGCCATCTTCTGCACATCCTTATCTCGAACTCTGAGCTGATGATAGCCTGAAATGAGGTCTATCTTCGAGAACCATCGTGCACCCTTGAGCTGATCAAAGAGGCCGTCGATCCTCGGAAGCGGATACTTGTTCTTTACGGTCACCTGATTTAGGTGACGGTAGTCGACACATAGTTATAATCTCCCTTCCACCTTCTTGGCGAACAAAATCGGAGAAGCCCAGGGTGAAACACTGGGTCAGATGAATCCCTTTCCCTGCAAGTCCTCCAACTGTACTCGTAGCTCACGAAGCTCAGCGGGAGCCATTCGATATGCTAGAGTATATATCAGGGCTGTCCCTGGGTACAAGTCAATATAGAAGTCTACCTATCTGCAAAAAGGTAGTCCTGGAATGTCGTTAGGAAAAACGTCCGCATACTGATCCACCACAACAGGGAAACTTGGACTCCGCATGTCAACTGCTCCTAGGATGAGGCTAGCCAACTGATGAGTGATCGATTGTCCTCTCCTTTGCGTAAGTCCATCCTGCGCTGCAAAGGCTCCCTTATCGTCGGTGAAGTTGAACCTACTCCCATATGTGCGGACACACCGCACCTTGCTTCTAATATAGTCGATCTGAGCATGGAATGTAGATAACCAATCCATGCCCAAGATGACATCGTAAGGCCTCGATGCCGCTACAAGAAGATCCCATCTGAAGCTCTCACCTCCTAGAGTAAGCTCACACTGCCAGCACCAGTGCGTAATCATCGAGTCTGCTCCCATAGGAGTCTCTAGCCCTAAGTATCGAGCCAACAGATCCATCAGAATCTCTGAGCTCCGAACAAAGGCATCGACAATGAAATAATGACTCACTCCTGTGTCTATAAGAACTGCAAAAAGGGTGGAGTAGACATAGATAGTTCCTCGAATCATCTTAGGTGCGCCGTGGTCGTAAGCCCCCACTGCCTGAAGCTAAGCCTGCCTCTGTCCGCCAGCTCCCTGTGGTCGGGGTGGACCTCCTGGTGGTGGTGGCGGTAGAGCCCCGAAGCGTCGTCCACCACATGCTGCTCGGCCAACTCCTCTACCTCGTCTTCTTGCTCCCTATGGACCACCACAGTCGAAACTCTGCCTCTACCTGGGTGGTCCCTCAACCATCTGTTGCTCCTCTGCATGGTGGGTCGGGCAGTCACGAGCCATGTGGCCCTGCTCGCCGCATGCATAACACTGTCTGCCTCTCGCATGACTGGCTCTGCTGCGTGTGCCCCGCACCTCTGAACCAGTATCTTGAGGTCGCCCACCTGATGGTATGGTCTGCTTGGACCTCTGCGACATCTGTCTACTACCGGCTACAGAAGACTCCGCTGCGTGTCACCCTACGGTAGGCCTCACTGCTGGTGTAGGCTCAGCAAGGAAGCTCTCCACAAGAAGGGATCGCTCTAGTACTCCTGCCAGCGTTGGAATGCTGAGGGAGATCATCGAAGCTCTGATCTCATGCCTCAATCCCTGCTCGAAGGTCTGGGCCCGGAAGAATGGGTCCCGTACCATGTCCGTGGAGTAGCGTGAGAGATCAGTAAATCTCGCTGAGTATTGGGCTACTGTCATGCAGCCCCTACCACAGCTATAGTACCTCCTAGATGCGCACCACACAGAGGGTGGCTGGAACAAATTCTGAGCGGAAGAGGCTCTAGAAGTCCATCCAAAGAAGAGATGCCTCGTCGTGCACCTAGAGCATCAGGGTCCACCATCTACCTACTCCTGCGTGTAGGAGACTCGCCGCATGGATCACCATGAGGTCAGCTGGTGTCCCTACTAATATTAAGACTCAACCAACAGCCTCCATCCAATCCTCGGCTACCTGAGGGTCCGTCTCTCCACAGAACCTGGACGACCTCTGATGCTGAAACTCGTGCAGTGCACTCAGGCGACGTGCACTCTTCGCTGCTGGGGCTGGTGGTATCGGTGGCTCGGCAGGTAGAGGTACCGCTGATGCCTCCGCTGTAATGGGGCCCTACACCAATGCCTCGTCGCTCGGTGGGATGCCATCTTGCACAAAGCTCGGAACCCTAGCTGGCTGCCATCGTGGGGCTATCCTGAAAAGAAACAGGTGTGCCACGGTTAATACGATATACCTGGTGAGCTGACACAAAATAATCACAAATAAAACTTTTGAAACACACATGCAATCAATATTTTCGGGCACTGAGTCAGAAATCAGAAGTCAGGGTCCTGGTGTATGGATACGTCGGCCGCCACACCAACACTAGACTCCCTAGACTGATAACCACACTCAATAACCTGAACACTATTGCTTCACACAGAAGAAATTATCAGAGTCCTAAGTTCTGGGGTAGAACCAACTCCTCTGATACCAATTTTTCATGACACATCCTCGGAGCCCGTGCCGTGACTACCCCAAGCCCGCCTACCATAGGCCAGGGGCTGGTGACTAGCACCAAAGGCGTAAATCCCGATAAAAGGGAAGGAATTGTCTTTATATTTGTAAACAAACATAACAGAGTACACAAGATGGAAGTAAAAACTAAGTAAACTGAGTACAAAAGTAAGTGATGAAAAGTAAATGGGCCCGAATACAAACCCAACTGAAAGTACAATACAACTGAAAAGAAAGAACAATAGCAGTAAAGTAAATCAGCAACCACCGAGTCATCCTCCAGCTATCCCACGTAAAGGGTGGGTACAGATGGTCTCCTCAGCTCCTCGAGTCCGGCCGTCTGCTCTGCATACGTCCCGCCTGATAGTGCACCATCAGATACCATTCCGCTCCACAAGCCTCAAACACGATCAACGCTGTTCGTCGTCTGCAACCAACACAACGTAGTGCGGGCATAGCCCGTGCAGGGGTGAGTATACGATACTCAGTAGGGACCCCGAGACCCCCGAAGGTCTCCCAGAATCCACAAAAGATAAACCACAAAACAAAGATACAAACACGAAGTATCAACCAACTCTACTTAGGTATATGCCCATACATATAGCTAAGTCATCAATTCCAGTTCGACTCCAACTCACGAGCCCAAGTACAACCCAGTCCACACAGGAAAGCACAACCCAGTCCACAAAGGAAAACACAACCCAGTTCACACAGGAAATCAAGTCAATCATATCGATGATATTGATTGGAAGTCAAGACTCAGCTCACACAGGTATACTACTCACGAAGAGGGGTGGAGATGATAGATATAGCCTCTAAATCATCTCCCCTGCCGAACCCACGTAGGATCCAAGTACAGAAGTCGTCGCTGCTGAACCCACGTAGGATCCTAGTACAGTAACCATCACTGCCGAACCCACGTAGGATCCTAATACAGTCGTCATCACTGCTGAACCCACGGAGGATCCAAGTACAGTCGTCCTGGCTGCTGAACCCACGTAGGATCCAAGTACAGACGTCATCGTCGTCGCAGTCGCAGCCAGCTCTAGGGTTCCCGCACACAACACACTCGATTCTGGGAGGGTCCGCTCCAAGATCCAAGAGGGTAGATACATCAAATATCAAAAAGTCTAGAGTTTATGTATCCCTAAGTTCCGTCTCATCAATAGGAACTCAACGCGACAGACGACGCGTCAATCGGATGCCCGGTCTGAGAGTTATTGGCTTTTCTATCCTAGGGGCCCGGTTGGTTTTTAAGATAAAACCAACCCGACCATACTCAAACTGCATCCAAATCTCAAGTGGAGTAATCCAAAAGAACCATATCACTAATAGGAATTCAATGTAATTGACGACACATCATTTGGACGTCCGATCCTTAAGTTATAAGCGTTTCCACTCCAAGGGCCCGGTTGGTTTCAGTTTTGAACCAACCCAGCCATACACAAACTTTGTCGAAACCTCGATTGTAATATACTGAAACGACCGTATCGATCCAAGGATCCCTACTCAACTAAAGGTGCATCGATCGGATGTCCGTAGCCTAAGATATGAGCGTTTGAACGAACTTGGTCTGAAAAATAGGGGGTCTGGGCCCGGTCCGACCTGGCCCAATACCCCCTAGTTCGGCCCGAACCGGGTCGACCCGAACCGGGTCCGGGTTAGGCCCAATTGAGTGCGGCCAGCCCAGACCGTGTGGCCTGTGGCCGCGGTCATCTTTATCCCCTCGTGGTGCAACGACACCGCGCCACCTTTGCCTCGAATATCATCAATGATCAACAATAAAAAGGGAAGGAGGATCAGCCGTGTTTGCGCGGTCCGATCTCCCCTAGTTATGACGATAACAAGAAGCCAATCTTTAAGCAACAAAGATCGGTAAATAAAACTTGAACGGAGATAACTCCTACCTCGAAAGAAGTTCACGGTTGTCAAGCGCCGCGGACGATGGCGTTGTTTCCATCGTCGTCGATGTCTCCTCCCTTGTCGCGGAGGAAGAAGAGGATAGAGAAACCGAGCCGCCGAGTCGATGTTCTTCGTCGGAGAGTTGGAGTTCTTTGTTGGAGAGTTGACATTATTCATTTAAGAAGAAGTTCTTCCAAAGGAACTAGAGCTCTCTCCTCCAATCCTCAACACAACGAGCCAACCAACAAATAAAATAAGACTCTTCTTATTTTATTAAACCATGGCATGGATTCAAATTACAAAATTTAAACACTTAATTTAATTAATTGATTAAGTGTGTGTTGGCATGAATTAATGAGGGAGAGAGAGAAGAGAAAGAGGATAGGTTTCACAAGTTAAGATGAGTTACAAATTTTAAGAGGGGGTTAGAGGAGTTTTAAGGAAAGTGAAGGGGTGGGGATCGTGTGGGACCCACCTCACAAATATACTCACATTGGTAGTTAGGGGATTGTGGGTCCCACCCCAACTACCCCATGTAGGATAACCACTTGGATAAGAATAAAAACTGTTCTAGAATTTTTATTCAATTATTTATTAGACCACAACTTTTAACTTCCCCTCCCATGAAAACACAACCGCGATAAAGGTCCGCTTAAGCAATTACTGGCGCTGCGGTTTCATCGGTGCCCTCAGATTTCAATTCTGAGCACCAGTTCAAAAGATAGAAAAACCCGCTTGTTCGTTCACTAAACGTACCCAAGATAAACTTCAGAAATTGAATTCGGGCACACTGGGCCTTGGAATCAGGTGCTGTCAGAAACTGCGTACTCGTAAAATCCCAAAGAATTTAAGAAAAAAATTTCCTTGAAATTTACGGGTTTTACAGATAATTAAACAAGATTTTCTACATTTCTTCTGGTTTTTATTCCAGCGTCTAGGTGTCCTGTAACAGTTTCTAAAGGGTGATTCTTTGGGGTTCTAGATTGTCTAGGTAGTACACTATTAGGTTATTAAATGTCTTATTCTTATGAACTGGAAAAAATTTCATTTAAATTTTTTTCAAAATCATCTTTTAAGTTCTCAAGTCTCATGTTATCATTAGAGTCAAATTCATCAATTTGGTCTTTCCTTTTCTCAAAGGGATCAGATTCATCAAATTTCACATGAACTGTTTCTTCAACAATCCTTGAATTTTTATTAAAAACTATATAAGCTTTGGAAGTAGTATAATATCCTAAGAAAATGTCTTCATCATATTTTGGATCAAACTTACCAAGATTGTACTTGGTGTTTAAGGTGTAAACCTTGAATCCAAAAACTTTAAAGTAATTTACTTTAGGTTTTCTATTATTTTAGAGTTCATAGGGTGTATTTTTGAAAAAATGTCTTATTAAAACTTTATTCATTATATAACAGGCTGTTCTTATAGCTTCTAACCAGAAATAGGTAGGAAGATTGTATTCATTTAGCATAGTCCTATCCATTTCTTGAATAGTTCTATTTCTTCTTTCAAGAATTGAATTTTATTGAGGTGTTATTGGTGTAGAGAAGGTGTGTTTAATACCTATATTTGAGTAAAAATAAAATTATTTCAGATTCTCAAATTCTCCACCATGATCACTTCTTAATGAAATTATTTTAGAATCTTTTTCATTTTGAACAGCATTGAAAAAAATTTCAAATAAAGTAAAATCTTTATTTTTATATTTTAGAAAATAAATCCAAGTAAATTTAGAATAGTCCTAAACTAAAATATACACATATAATTTACCAGCCAAGATTTATACCCTTGATGGTCCAAACTGATCCATATGGATAAGTTCTAGAGGATTGGATGTAGCAATTTTGTTAACAGATTTGAAGGATGATTTGTGCTGCTTTCCAAATTGACATGCATCACAAAATCTATCACTTTCAAATTTGCGACTAGGAAAATCAGAAACTAATTATTTCTTAGATAACTTTTGTAAAGCATGTATATTGCAATGTCCAAATCTTCTATGCCAGATCTAAGATTAATTTATCTTATCAGTTAAGCATTTTAATTTCTGTTTATACAAGGAATTTAAGTCTAGGGTGTAAACATTATCAGTTCTGCGTGCTCTAAATTTAAGTAATTTATCTTTAAAAATAGAACAAAAGATATTAGAAAAATCAACAAAATAACCATCATCACAGAGTTGAGAGATACTTATCAGGTTGTGTTTCAATCCTTGTACATAAAGTACTTTATTGATTAAGACTGCTTCTGGATCTCCAACTATTCCAATGCTAATAATCTTACCTTTAGCATTGTCATCAAATGTGACTAGACCACCATACTTTTGAGTTTGAGTTCTGAAATTTGATGAGTTTCTACTTATATTTCTAGAGCAGCCACTATCCATATACCATATTTCAGTTTGTCTTCTGTGACCTGCTTCCTGCAATGGCATTTAAACAAGGATTTGTTTTCGTACCCATATTCTGTTGGGTCCAGTAGTGTTAGTTAGAAGAGATCTGGGAATCCAGACTTGCTTTGTTTTTCTATAATCAACAAAATCATATAAACTGCATGAAACAAAGGCTTTCTTAATCCCACTTATTTGAAGCTGCCTTAAATATATTTTTTAGATATGTGTCCTCTTGTTCCACAATAATAACTGATTACTTTTTTAGTACTAGGAACAAAATAATTTTTATATAGTTTAGGTTTTTCACCTTTACTGCCAATTCCATATCTTTACTTTTTAATCACATTCTTTCCAAATATTTCATTTAGTGTATTTTCTCCTTTTGTAAAAATAAGAGATGCACTTTTGTATGTTTCTACTTCTATTTATAGTGTTTTTATTTTAGTTTCATTATCTGTATAGTTTGTGTTTGATGAGTTATATTTTTCAATTAACTCTTGATGTTGTTTTAGCAGAGTGTCTCTTTCTCCTAAAACAATAGTATGAATATTTTTCAGATATTTATTCTTCTTAAATATGGAATCATATTTCTCTTCCAGCATATTACAGTTGGCTGTAAGTTTATTATTTGAACAAATAGAACTAGAATCTGAATTAGATGAGTAATAGGATTTTACCTCACCAACTTGTGCCATAAAGCACATTTTCTCTTTAATATTTGATTCTTATTTTTCTGAGTAAGACTTTGATGAGTTACTCGAGTCTTCAGAAACACTCCATGTATCTTTCATTTCCTTCTTTTCTTCCTTCTCATAGTCATTTTTCTTGAATATTTTTTTCTTGTATTCCTTTAATTTAGGTCAGTCTGGTCTGATGTGACCCATATTTTTGTATTCATAGCATATGACTTACTTTGGTTCTTTTTCATCCTTTTTAAGGATTTTCTGAATTCTTTCTTATTTCTGTAGAATTTACTGAACTTTATGTCTAGCTGAGCTAGTTCCACATCTAAATTTGATGAATTGAAATTTTCTGATTTCACTTTGATTTCATTCTTCATTTTTCTGTTCTTCCTTTGCAATGTTACTTTCAAGGAAATATTTCCCTCTTGATCAATAATTTATGCTCATTTGATTCATCTTCCATCCCAGCTTTATACATCATAAGAGTTCCAATTAACTCTCTCATTGTAATATTTTTGACTGGTGATGATTGCTTAATGGCAGCCGAAATTCCATTCCATCTTGGTGGTAGTACTCTTAGAACTTTTAGGTCCTGATCTGCTTGTTTGATAGGATCTCCCAAGGCAGTGATGTTATTAAATATTTCTGTAAGCCTTCCATTCATATGGGTGATGATTTCTCCTTCAAACATTATGAATGTGTCAAATTTTTATTTTGCAATGGAATACCTCATTTGTCTGACATTGTCAGTTCCTAAGCCGCTGCAATCGTCTGCCACATTTCATAAGCCATCGGGTACTGAGATACTCTATTGAATTCATCTGGTCTAAGGCCACAAATTATAACATTCATAGCTTTTGAGTTTATGTCATACTCCACTTTTGTATCAGCACTCCATGTTTCAGGTTTCTCTAGAATCACATAGGGAGTTAGAATTTTCGAGTAAATTCTGTATCCAAGGTTGTTTAAATAAATGATCATCCCTGATTTCCAACATCCATAATTTTCACCATCGAAGTAGGGAGCTGGAACCATTAACATACCCTCTTGTGTATCAGCCATTGGCTTTTTATAACCCAAAAACTTTCAGCTTGTTATAGCTTTATCAAAAGAATCACCTCTGATACCAATTGTTGGATCGAGTTATACCAAATATATGCAAGAGGGGGGGGGGTGAATTGTGTGTATTAAAATTTCTTCACAAGATCGTAATCTATCCTTTTAACTTTATCATAATGATTAGCCAGTGGAAAATAAATAGAAAAGGACACATAATGTATAGTGGTTTGGGGAATAGAAGGCCCCTAGTCCACTCCACCAACACTCTACTCCACGAGCTTTGGTTATTTTCACTATCGGGTCCTCTTATCAACAGATCGTTCCACAACTGAGTATAGTTAGTTGACACCTTCACAACTTTAAGGAAAAACAGAGCCTTTTGGTTCATATAGAGAACTGAATACACAACTTAGTATGAGAATCCGATCAATCAAAGTAAAAGATTATTTTTTCTTTGAAATACTTTCCAGTTGTTCTTCACAATTGCAACAACACACAATTGACAGTTGATGGATCGTCATCTTCAGAAAGAATGATCCTTAGGTAAAAGAGTTCTGAGTCGATTCTGTTGTAGTAGATCTTGAAATATAATTCGAAACTTTAGAAACAGTCAATTCACAAAAGATATACGATGTATAATCGATGAATCTTCAATCATATTTCTTCTTCTTCAGAAAACAGAGCTTTGTCGCTCTTCGTAACAGAAGATATGTAAGTCTCGATTGTTTCTGTAAACTATAGTAGTGAAAAACTCAAGATCTTGATATATATTTTTTCTCTTTTTCGATGATTCATCTCTATATATATAATAAAAAATAATACAGGTATATAAAGAATAAATATGAGCATTCTCCTTTTAAATTCAGATCCACAAAAATCTACTTTAGAGTCATGATATTAAAATATTTTAATAACATAACTATTGTAACTCCCCTTAAAATTCACCTTGAAAAGATCCACTTAAATCGATATTTTCATAAATAAATGGCTTTGAATCAGTCAAAGATACGCTTTAGATTCGGTCTTTTAATCTAGCTTGAAATCTGTCTGATAATCCGCATAAATACTATTGCTTTAATAAAGTTGTAATTTAAATCTCCGATGCCAAATGTAGGGATGAACTGCAAAACATACATTCTTTGAACATAAGGTTCACAACATAAGGTTGATCTCAAACGTAAGGTTAATCACAAATGTAAGGTTGATAAAAAACGCAAGGTTGATCACAAACGTAAGGTTGATCACAAATAATTTTCTCTTCAACTTTCAAACGTATGGTATATAATCCATACTTTTATCAGCTTCTAAATGAAAGGTAAATAATCCAATGTAAGGTTTTTTACAAAAGTAAGGTTGATAACCATACTTTTGAGAAACAAACATGACTTTCCATACTTATGTAGGGTTCTTATTCCATGATTTTCTGATATTCCAAACGTAAGGTTCTTTCCAAACATATGGTTCTTCTTCCATACTTTTCTAATAATGTATGGTTTCTTAACCATACTTTATAGATAACGTAAGTGACAGTTCTCATCCTTACTCTACACTCCTCAATGTAGGGTATGAACAATGTTTCCAGAACACGTTAAAGTGATTTCCAAACACGTTGAGTATAAATAGTGTTTCCAGAACACACTAAAGTAATTTCTGAACATGTTGTCAAATATTCCACGTGGATTAAAACACTTAAATATTATTTAAAAATAGAGAAATAAATAATATTAATTTCCTAAAATACAATCAAAGTAAAATCATTATAATAACAAATAAGGGTATTTGTGAACATCAAAATCATCATAAAAAGACAAAGTATTGTTGAAAACAACACTTTCTCAATAATGGACTCATCTAATCAAATGTTTCATGACTTGGATACTTTATTTAATCCATAAATAGATCTTTGAAACTTTCAAACATTATTGACATACTTTGGAGTCACAAACCCTTTAGTTTGTGTCCTATATACGTCTTCCTGAAGGTTCCCATTATGAAAGTCTATTTTGACTTCCATTCTCCAAATATCATAGTCCTGGAAGGCTATAATGGTAAGTAGAATCTGATAGATTTAAAAATTGAAACTGGTGAAAATGTTTCATCGTATTCAATGCCTTGACTCCGTTTAAACCTTTTTTCAACTATTTGTGCCTTATAAGTTCCAAATTTCCCTTCCATGTCAAATTTATTCTTGAATACCCATTTACAACTAATGGGATTTACATCCATCGGGGGATCTACCAAAATCTAGACTTGGTATTGGTATATAGAATCGATTTCAGAATTCATGGCTTCTTACCACTTGGAAACATATGTGACACTTATTGTTTTCTTGTAGGTGAAAGGATCATTATTATAAAATCATAACAAGTCACCATTCTCAGTGACTAGAAAACCATACTATTCATTCTATATAACCTCTCTTGTAATCCTATGCATTACTTGTGTCTTTGGGACATCTTCTTCAATGAGGCTTTGTGGAATATGTTCATATGCCAACTCTTGTGTATCTTGATCCCAGAATTCATCGAAATCTATCTTTCTCCCACAATCTCTTTTAGATATATTATCCGTGTTAAGAAACATGGAATGTCAATCAGCAACAAAATTTTTATTTGAAGGACTGTATAGGTAGTATCCCATTGTTTCCTTATGATATACTATACAGATACTCTTTGTGCCTTGAGGTGAAAGTTTTTTGTTTGAAGAGGAATTAACAAATGCTTCACATCCCCACACATGAAAGTACGATAACAAGGGTTTCATTCCACTCCACAATTGGTATAGAATACCATCTTCTGCTTTAGTTGGAACTCAGTTTGGTATGTATGATGATATTTGGAATGCATATCCCCAAAAGGATAATGAAAGACTCACATGACTCATCATTAATCTCACCATGTCCAACAAGGTGTGGTTTCTCATTTTAGTCACACCATTCCATTAAGGTGTATAAGGAGGAGTGAGTTGATATAAAATCCCAAACTGTAATGACCCAGAACTCTATCAATGAAATATTACTTCTTATGTTTGTTTCATATATTATAGATCTCATAAAATCACTTACAGAACACAATCAAAACATCATAAATGAATAATTAAGTAAGTAAGAGGTATTTCTAGAAGTTAAGGAACATAGATCAATAAAATAGTAACTTGACCTTAGGAATAGTAATATGAACCTTATGAATAGTAAATCAGACTAATGAATAGTAACATCACCCATGAAAGTATAAATAAAACTTAGGCACTTTATAAATGAAAGTATCGGGTAATTATATCATAGTATAAGTAAATGAATATTTTCATAATTGTTAAATTATGTGTTGGAATTTTTGTAAGTCGTAAATATTTAATTATAATTTTATAATTAATAAAACAATTTAAAATAAAATTTATTTATATAAAATGTATTTATAAATTAACATTTTGTTGTATTATGATTTTAGGACAATTTTATGAGACCTTAGTTATTTTTTGAAAGTGTTATAAAATCAGTTACAAATTTAAAATTTGTATTTTTTTGTGTAAATGATGGTTTTAATTAAAAATTAAATTTCTCATATTTAGAAAATTATTTTTATAAAATGGAGTTAATTATTAAATTCTACACATCGAAAAACAGTTATGGTGATTTTTTGGGATTTTTATAAAATACTTGAGTTTTTGGTGAATAGTAAAATATGATAATTTATGATAAATGATAAATACATGATTTATTGGGTTATAGGTGATATATGGATGATGTAATCACCCTTGGTTTAAACTCACATGCACTTATTACTATATTTAGTCTCAATAATCAACAATATTGTTTTTCTTGAGTAAAATAATAAAATAATGAATAAAATAATGAGAAATCACCCCTCTCCTCCACTATAAATACTACCCCTCACCGTCATTTCTCCTCACACCTTTAAGCCTTGAGGCTTGTCAAATTTCCACCCAATACTCTCTCAAAGCCTCCCCCCTCCACATCTAGGATCTATTGGTCTTAACAAAAGACCAAAACCAATCCCCTTAAGAAGTTTCTCAAGGAGGAGTATTCAAGAGGTAAAATCCTCTTCCTTTTTTCATTTTAATTTATTTTCAAGTTCTTTTATTTTATTATTATCTCCTCAAATACTCTATAAAAATGATCATGATAACTATAGTATAATCTATATACTATAATAATATCATTTTAATGGAATATCTTTCATTAAACTCCTTTCTATCTCTCTTTTATTTTAAAAACAAAATCATCATCCGTGAGGTACTGATATACAAACTTCGTAGACGATGGATTTTTGTTATTAAATTTATCCTTCAAGATTGGTAATGAAACCATTTTTATAGTTAATCCAGACTATAATATATGTATTACAATTTTTCTTATGTTCTTTATGTAAAATATTTTCATAATACTAAACAATAAAACAAAATGAATTTGTGTTGATCAATAACCACCATAATAATGTAAATGATTATCACTAAATGTATTATCTAATGAATCATCATCATAATATATAACCAAATGTATTATGTAACCATTTAATATTATATATGTTAATTAATATCATATACATTCAATTTTTTAGAATTATACCCATTCCACATGAACTTTCATACTCATATACAAGTTTACCGATCGTAAAAACTAAAGAAACAAATGCTCCTGAGCAATAAGATTGTATCTTATAATTCTGCAAAAAGGCCATAAATGAACTTAATATAATTGTACTAAATAAAATACATGTATATAAGGTTCTTAATTAATTAATTAATGGATTTAATTTTATTATCCAGGATATTAAGATCAAGTGCAGAACACATTTAGACATAAGGTATGGGTTTTCTTCCCGAACATCCATTTTTATTCAGGTTATGTTTTCTTCCTCTATAAACAATTGTAATTATTAATTTATTTTATATAATTATTATAATTTATTATTATATGTTCCAATATTATTTATTCTGATCATTTATCTTTTGTTTCTGTAAAATACATGTTTTACATGGTCCCCTTTTCAATTCTTCCCGATACGCAAGCCCGATTAAAGGGAATATCTCGATTTCTTATCCATTTTCATGTACCATCAAAAATATGTTTTAAGTAAACATTATTTTTCTGAAATAAATAAATTTTTCATTAAAATCTATATTTTCTCATCTATGGTTTTATACAAACCATCATGAAAAATAAAAATGATTTTTCTAAAAGAACTCTTCTTTGTAAAGTAAAAGGGGTATTTCTCTCTAGAATTCCTCGACGATTTTATTAGAGTATTTTCATCTATTTTAAAAAATATATTTAATTTAGGCCTTTTCAATATTGATATCTTAATATTTTCATATACCATATGTTATTAAAATTTTCATGACCTGTTTGACTGTGGATGTACTATCTAGATACCATTCACCAGGCTACTCAGATTGGTTAGTGATTATGATTATAGATTGGGGAAAATTATTTACATTTCATATGTTCATGTTGTTTATGTTTAGAACCATTAATAGAAGGAATTAATTTGACTTATAAAGTGATGTGTGGGGCCTTCTATAGTCCCTAGATGCATCAGTAGGTCACATGAGAGAAAACATAATTGGGTTTTGGCCGAGGTTTTACCCGAGTATTTTCAGATGTCTTGGATGAGGCCTTGACGATATGTTTCAGATGTAAAAAATTATGCACTCCCTCATTATTATATTCATAATTAATAAACTATGTGATATTTTACTATTATATTATCCATGAATAAGGTTCTTTCTCTAATGATCGGTTATATATATTTATTTACTCATCTTTCATTCCTTCCATATTATGCTCAAGTTTTTTTTAAAGGCATGTGTTTTTAGTTATTCACCATGCCTAATGTTTATGATAACTTTATATATATTACTTATCCTTACTGAGCTTATGAGATCACTCCTTTATTATGTTTTATTTTTCCCCAGGATGCAAAGATGAATATTTTGAATGACTTGCAGGGATAATCTAGGAGTTATGGATGTTTCCAATAGAATTTCTATATTGTATTTTCTTTCAAGTTGTAATAAGAAATTTATGCATTTATTATAGCTTCCAAAAATACTAAACTAATTAGTTATTATGGATATGAATTTATTATAATCATACCAATGTAATAAAGTAAGACATCAGCTCCCGGCTACTAGGGTCAGGGTCTTTACAGTTTGTATCATAGGAAGTTTAGTAGAAATCTCAGAAACTAGATTTAGAAAACATAGTTTAGGGAATATAACCCTAAGATAGACTTTGAGAATAATAATAGAAAAACATCCTAGAATTTTGATAAGGTAGATATAATGTAAAAATTCCTTACAATACATACATGTCTGGATACTACAAGCGGACTTGGTTCTGGCATAGATGTACCTAGGGGTTACAACTCCAACAAAGTGTCCCGATCTTGACTCAGGGTAACCTGGAACACAAAAATGGGTCTTACTGCGCACATAGTTTGACATTACTGGGGAATATTCTTAGGATAAGTAAAATCTTATTTTCAAACCATTATGAAGGATTTAGAAGTAAATATATTCTCAAAGAAACCATGTTTATGATTATGAGATTAGATATGCATAAAACTTCAATTCATGTTATTTTTTTTGCTAGTTTGAGATTATAAATTACAATTAATAACCTAATATAGTGTATTACATTATTTATAAATGGTGCCTAATGGAAGGAATGGAAACTATATCAGTGCACACATCCCATGTAGGGATTTCCCTCTATTCAAGATAATGATGTCGGTATTAGAGTTGTGACTGTTGCTGAGCAACTTATTACTATATTAGGATAGTAGACTTGGGTTGTAAATAATAACCTTACTCATATGGAGTATCATGATCCACAATGTGGAGGAGAAATTCTAGACTTCTTTATGCGACAACAACCTCCATCATTAAATGGGACTGAAAACCCATTTTTAGCTGAGTAGTGGATAAGTTTCTCAAAAAAATATTCCTTACTTTGGAAAGTAACGAAAGGGAGAAGTTTGTCATGGAAATTTATCACATATCGGGAGATTTAGATCAATTTTGGTCACTAATCCGAAACATAAAGGAGGAGGAAGAAATTAAAAATATGGAATGGAGGGATTTTAAGGAAATTTTCCTAGAAAAATATTTTCCTCATGAACAACGAGTAGATAGAGAAAGGAAATTATTGAGTTTGAAACAAAAAGAGGATGAAAACATTGAAAAGTATGAAGCCAACTTTACAAGGTTAATATGGCATGCTACAGACTACATACATAATCCAAGGAGCAATATTGATTGATTCTTTGATGGTTTAAAACTATTCCTCTGAAGGGAACTGGTTTCCCCAACTTTCTCATCATATGAAGATATAGTATCATATTCTATCAAGTTAGAGAAATAATTCTCAAAGTATTATGAATTTAAGGGAAAAAAAGAAAAGAATAGGGTGGTGGAGGAAAGAATGGATAAAGGGAAGACTAAAAATGGGAGTTTTCTAACATTTGATAATTTTAGAAGGAAACACCCTATAGCCTGCTTAAAAGGAAAAGAAGTCTATTACAAGTGTGGAGAAAAAGACAAAAAAGACCATGATTGAAAGGGATAAAAAAATGCTACCAATTCTCAATGCTACAATTGTAAATAGATGATACAATATGTAAATTATTTTCTAAAGCGTCAATGAAACATTCATAAAAAAAGGCCGCATGAGTAAGGAAAATCTTATACGATCACAAAAATTGAGGTTTAAGTTCGTAATGATGTGGTTGTAGGTACATTAATTATCTCCTCAAATTTAGATGAATATTTATTTGATTCTAGATCATTGCATTCCTTTTTATCTTCCCAGTTTGATTTAAAAATTAGATATTTCCAATTCTCCCTTACAAGGGAGTTTTCAGTCAAAAACTCCTAAGGGAAGTATCATTTCCATAAATATATGCCAAGAAGTTCCCATTATAGCATATAAATGTAATTTATCTACTAATTTTTTTATCATAACTATGTTCAACTTTGACATAATCATCATTATGGATTGGATTTCAAAATATGATGCAAAAATCAATTGAACGAAGAAGAAAATTATGATTTTCTAGGAAGGTGTAGAATCCCTTATCTTTAGAGAAGTAACATCACCATATGATTCTCATCTAGATCCACCCCCAGTAGATCTTCTAAATTCAATTATTGAGGTGGGAGAGAATTTAATATCTATAGGTGTGGAAAGAAATATTCAAATTGAGGATTTACCTATTATAAAAGAATATGTTGATGTATTTTCATGGGATTTACCTAAACATCCTACTGAGTGGAAAATTGAGTTTTATATTGATTTAATTCCTAGTGCAAGGCCTATATCAAAAAATTCATATAGAATGGCCATGGTGGAATGAGTAGAACTAGAGAAAAAACTAGAGGAATTGAGTGATAAAGGATTTATCCGCCCTTGTGTTTCTCCATGGGGAGGCCTTGTTCTATTTTCAAGAAAAAATATCGATCTATGAGGTTGTGCATTGACTATAGAGAAATAAATGTTATTAAAATAAAGAACAATTATCCCTGCCTCATATTGATGATTTATTCAATAAACTTCACAGATCTCAATAATTTTCAAAGGATGAACTTCATTATGGATATCATCAGTTGCATGTGGGGAAGGAAGATATTCCGAAGACAACATTTCAAACCAGGTATGGAAATTATGAGTTTATAGTAATTCCATTTGGACTGAATAATAAACCCTTCATTTTCATGGATCTAATGAATAGAGTTTTCAAGTAATATCTTGATGACCTTGTTGTGGTGTTTATTAATGATATATTGGTATAATCCAAAACATATGAAGACCATGAGAATAAATTGTGTATTTTTATGAAGACTATTAGAAGAAATAAATTATATGGTAAGTTTAGAAAGTGTGAATTTTGGCTTCAATCAGTTTATTTTCTTGGCCATATTGTCTCAAAGGATGGAATATCAGTTAATCCTTTGAAGACAAAGGCGATTCAGGAATGGCCTACACTAACGAACAAAATTGAGGTACATAGTTTTATTGGTTTAGCAGGTTATTATTGGAATTTCATTTAGAACTTAGCCCAATTAGCAAACTTGTTAACCAAGATTACTCATAAATGGGTTATGTTTATATGGAAAAAATAATGTGAAGAATGTTTTAAAGGATTTAAGAGGAGATTAGATAATTCTATGATCATGAATCTACCATTGGGAGATGGTGTATTAGTGATTTATAGTGATGCGTCAAAGAAAGGACTCAGGTGTGTCCTTATGCATAATGATAGAGTTATTTCCTATGTATCAAGGTAGTTAAAAATTCTTGAACATAATCATCCAAATCATGATCTTTAGTTAATAGCTATAATATTTTCTCTGAAAATATGGAGATACTATCTCTATGGTGAAAGATTCAATATATATACAAATCACAAGAGTTTAAAATATATCTTCTCATAGAAATAAATCAACATGTGGAAAAGGCAATGCCTCTAGCTACTCAAGGATTATGATTTTTCAATACACTACCACCCAAGTAAGGTGAATAAGGTATCAGATAAATTGACTAGGAAGGATCATGGAGTTATGAACAAAATAAGGATTGAAAAGGATCCTGTGTACATAGATCTAGCAAAGATAGATATGGAAATTTTCAAGGAATGTGAGACATCATTACTTTTTCAAGTGGTTTCCAAAAAATCTTTATTGTAAATAATTAAAATTTCTCAGTGTGATGATGGGAATCTTCAAAAGAAAATTAAATATGTGAATGATGAGAGGTTTACATACTTCATGTGTGAGGATGTAATTATGAAATTTGGGATCAGGCTATGTGTTCTATCTATAACTGAGCTAAAAAAGGAGTTATTAGATGATGACCATAGTTCAAATTTCTCTATATAACTTGGTAGAACTAAGATTTATAGATATTTGAATGGACATTTCTAGGGGGATAACATGAAGTGGGAAATTTTTGATTATGTATCAAGATGTTTAGTCTTCAACAAGTGAAGGATGAAATACAACATCTTAAAGGAGTCATGAAAACTCTTCCTGTTCATATATGGAAATGGGATGTCATCACTATTAATTTTTTCACCGGATTACTAAAAACCCCAGGAAAGAATGATGAAATATGGGTGATTGTTAATGGACTTACCAAATATGTACATCCCCTCGCTACAAGGGAGGATTTTCCACTAGAGTGACTTACAATGATCTATATTAAAGAAGCTGTAATAATTCATGGAGAATATCTTTCTATTATGTCTGATCATGATCCATGATTTACATAGAAATTCTGGAAAAGTATTCAAAAATATTTGGACATTGATCTTTATTTGAGTACTTTTTATCACCCTTAAACTGATGGGATGTATGAAAGGACCATTCAAACATTATAATACATGTTGAGATCATTCTATCTTTATTTTCAAGGTATGTGGGATCATTATTTTCCTTTGGTAGAGTTTTTTTTACAATAATAGTTTCTAATCAAATATTCAAATGGTGACATATGAAGCTTGTATGGAAAGAGATGCCGTACACCAACATGTTAGGATGAAGTTGGTGAAAATAATCTTGAAGACCCAGAGCTTGTAGAGGAAACAACAGTAAAGGTAAAGACTATTCAAACCCATACCAAAGTAGCTCAAAGTACAAAAAATATCAATGATGATAATTGAAGGAAGGATTTATAATTTCAAGTGGGAGATCATGTTTTCTTGAAATTATCTCCATGGAAGGGTGTTATAAGATTTGAGAGGAAAGGGAAACTGATCCCTAGGTAAATTGGTCCTTTTGAAATTCTGGAGAGAATTAGAGCTGTGCCTTGTTATTTGGAAATTCCACCTAGGCTTTCTAAGGTACAAAATGTGTTCCATATCTCCTTGTTAAGGAAGTACATGGAAAACCCAACACATGTACTCACTTATGAAGGAATAAAACTGGAACATGACTTATCTTACTATGAAGAGATTGTCTGGATTTTGGACACTAAAGAAGAGGTGTTAAAGAATTAGACGACTATGCTGGTAAATGTAATTTTAAAAAATCATAAAATTAATGAGGTGATGTGGGAGCCTAAGGATATCACGATGAATAACTACCCAAATCTTTTTGTGGGGTGACAATCTGGAAATTTCGAGGATGATTTTTTTATAGGAGGGGAGAATGAAACGACCCAGAAATCTATCAATAAAATTTTCCTTATTATGTTTATTTAATAGAGTATAGATCACATAAAATCACTTGTAGAACACAATACAAACATTATAAATGAAGAATGAATAAAATAAGAAGTATTTCTAGAAGTTGAGGAACCTATACCGATGAAATAGAAACTTGAACTTAGGAATATTAGCATGACCCTTATGAATAGTAAACCAGAATAATGAATAGTAATATCACCCATGAAAGTATAAATAAAATTTAGGCACCTTATAAATGAAAGTATCATGTATTTATATCATAGTATAAGTAAATTAATATTTTAAAAATTGTTAAATTAAGTGTTGGTATTTTTGTAAGTCATAAATATTTAATTAAAATTTTATAATTAATAAAATGATTTAAAAGAAAATTTATTTACATAAAATGTATTCATAAATTAATTTTTTTTCTTTTTTATTTTAGGATAATTTTATGAGACCTTATTTAATTTTTGAAAGTGTTATAAAATCAGTTATAGATTTAAAATCTGTATTTTTTAAGTAAATGATGGTTTTAATTAAAAATTAATTTTCTCATATTTATAATATTATTTTTAAAAAATGGAGTTCATTTTTTAATTCTACACATCAAAAAATGGTTTTGGTGATTTTTTTAGGATTTTTCTAAAATACTTGAATTTTTGGTGTATAGTAAAATATGATAATTTACGATAAATGATAAATACATGATTTATTGAGTCATAAGTGATGTTTGGATGATGTAAGAACCATTTTTTAGAACTCACATGAACTTATTACTGTATTTAGTCATAATAATCAACAATATTTCTTGTCTTGAGAAAAATAATAGAATAATGAATAGAATAATGAGAAATCACCCCTCTCCTCCACTATAAATACCACCCCTCACCACCACTTCTCCTCACACATATAAGCCTGGAATCTTTCCAAATTTCTACCCAATATTCTCCACAAGACTCTACCCAACATCCAAGATCTCTTATTCTTAACAAAAAACCAAAACCAATCCCATTAAGGTGGTTCTCAGAGAGGAGTATTCAAGAGGTAAAATCCTCTTCCTTTTTTCCTTTTAATTTCTTTTTAAGTTCTTTTCTTTTATTATTATCTCCTCAAATACTCTATACAAATGATAATGATAACTCCAGTATATTATATATACTATAATAATGTCATGTTAATTAAATATCTTTCATCAAACTCTTTTCTCTCTCTCTTTTATTTTAAAAATGAAATCATCATCCGTGTGGTGCCCATTTACAACCTTTGTGGACGACCTATTTTAGTTCTTAAATTTCTCCTTCATGGATGGTAATGAAACCATTTTTATGGTTAAAATAGACTATAATATATGTATTTTAACATTTATTATGTTCTATAAGTAATATATTTATATAATACAAAATGATAAAACAAAATGAGATCATTATGATCAATAACCACCATAATAGTGTAAACGGTTATCACAAAATCTATTATCTAATGAACTATCCTCATACCATATAACCAAATGAATTATATAAAAATTTAATCTTATATATTTTCATTAATATCATATAAATTCAATTCTGGATAATTATACCCATTCCGCATGAACTTCCATACTCATATACAAGTATACCGATCGTGAAAACCGAGGAAACGAACGCTCCAGAGAAATAAAATTGTATCTTATAACTCATTAAAAATGCCATAAATGAACTTAATAAAATTATACTAAATAGAATAAACATAGATAGTGTTATTAATTAATTAATTGATTTAATTTTATTATCTTGGACATTAAGGTCATGTGCCGAACACGTTCGGACATAAGGAAAGAGTTTTCTTTCTGAACCTCTATTTTCATTCGGGTTATGTATTATTTCTCTGTAAACCAATGTAATTAATCATTTATTTTATATAATTATAATAAATTATGAGTATATGTTCCAAAATCATGTATTATGATCATTTCATATTTCTTTTGTGAAAAATACATGTTTTACAATGTCCCCTTTTCAATTCTTCCCAATACGCAAGCCCAATTAAAGGGAACGTCTCGATTTCTTACCCATTTTTAAGTACCATCCATAATCTGTTTTAGGACACCATTATTTTTATAAAATAACTAATTTTTCCATTAAAATAATTATTTTTCATCCTTGGTTTTATACAAACAATCACGAAAAATAAAAATGATTTTTCTAAAAGAACTCTTCTTTGCAAAGTAAAAGGGGTATTTCTCTCATGAATTACTCAAAGATTTTTTAGAGTATTTTCATCTATTTCATCACCTATGTTGAATTTTATATGTTATTAATACTAATATCTTATTATTGGAATCTATCATATGTTATTAAATGTGTTTCTACTGGTTTGACAATGGATGTACTATCTTGATACCATTCACCATGCTACTCATATTGGTTAGTGATTATGATTACAAATTGGGGAAAGTTATTTACATTTCATATGTTTATGTTGTTTATATTTATACCCATTTATATTAGAAATTAATTGGACTTATCAAGAGATGTGTGGGTCCTACTATATCCCCTCGATGCATTGGTAGGTCTCATGAGATAAAACAGAATTGGGTTTTGGTTGAGGCCTTACCCTTGTATTTTCAGAGGTCTTGGACAAGGACTTGATGACATGTTTAAGATGTCCAAAATTATGAATTCTATAATTATGATATTAGTAATTGATAAATAATGTGATATTTTACTAGTATATTATCAAGGAATAATGTTCATTCTCTTATGATCAGTCATATGGCTTTATTTAGTCAACTTTCATTTCTACTATATTATGCTCAAGTTTATTTTTAAAGGCATGTGTTTTTAGTTATTCCCCATTCCTAATGTTTATGATAAGTTACACAATATTACTTACCTTTACTGAGAATATGATATCACTCCATTCTTATGTTTTATTTTTTCCTAGGATTCAAAGATGAATATTATGAATGACTTGCAAGGATAATCTAGGAGTTATGTATGTTTTCAATGGAATTGATATATTGTATTTCCTTTCAAGTTTGTAATAAGAAATTTATGTATGTATTATAGCTTCCAAAACCACAAAACTGATCAGTCCTTTGGGATACTACTTTATTGTAATCATACCAATGTAATAAATTAAAAGACCAGATCTGGTCTACTTGGGTTAGGTTCTTTACACAAACTCCCTTAAATTATCAATGAATCCTTGATTAAGATATTATCCACCATGGTTTGAGAAAATTTTCTTAATATTATTACCAATCTATATATCAACTTCATTCTTGTATTCCTTAATTTTTTTAATGGAATTCAACCTATACCTCATCAAGTATACATATACATATGTAATAAAATCATTAGTAAAAGTTATGAAGTATGAGTACCCACCCATTGCTTCAATAAGAAATGGTACACACACATCAGTATGAACTAATTCAAGAATCCCTTTGACCCTTTCACCTTTTCCACTAAATGGAGATTTGTTAATTTTTCCTTTTAAACAATCATGACATACACCATGTGTTTTTTTGTTCAAATGAATTTAAATAAGAATCTTAGTGTAATTTAGTCAATTTTTTTCATTTACATGACCTAGATGGTGATTCTAATGTTGGGCGTGGTATGAGTCATATAAATTAGTTTCATTATAAATTTCCATTACTTGGTTTGTGTAGTCCGACACATAAAAACCTTTATTTAAATTTGTCTTACCATAAAAAATTCCATCCTTATAAAAAAAGCAACATTTATTCTCAAATTTGAAAATAAATCCATCTGTATCAAGTTTGCATAGAGAAATAATATTTTTAGTAATAGAGTACACATAATAAAAACCTTTTATAATCATGATCATTCCTATTGGAAACTTGAGGTTGGAGTCGCCAATAAAAACAATAGAAAGTCTATCTCTATTGGATGCTCATATATCACCTCCCCTTAGTATAGATTTATGAATATATTTGGTTCCTATATTTTAATACACACATGAGCACCAAAAGATGTATCCAATAACCAATTTGTATAAATAGATAAAATTCACTTGATAACAAACACACCTAAAATCTTCCCCTTTCTTCTTTGGCTGGTTATAGTTTTTCTTCAAGTGTCCCTTCTTGATGCATGTGAAATAGAAAACATTATGTACCCTTGATTTCCCCTTAATATTTCTCTTATTGTAAGGGCATTGTGAAGAAGATTTGGTTTTAGAGATATTTGCTTGTCCTTTCTGTTTGTTCACCACAAGGACAGAAGGATTTTCATGATCTATCTCCATATCTAATTGGTGAATAAGAGTGAGTATATATGGGATATATTTATCAATGTTGTTCATATTAAAATTTACAATAAAGCCGGAGAAGCTATGAGGCAGTGATGTAAGAATCAGATCAGTGCACAATCCATCATGTAGATTAAACCCTAGAACCTCTAGGTGCTTAATATAGCCAATGAGTTTGACTACATGAGGACTAAATGGAACACCCTCTCTAAGATTAATCTTTAAGAGTACCTTAGAGATCTCAAACCATACCTATCTTACTCTCTCCTAGAAATGAACACATAGATGCTTGAGCAAGGTATAAGAAACCATGTTTTTTTGAGACTTCATGAGTTCACTAGACATATATAATAACATGAAACATTGAATTTTGACCACATCATTCAAAAATTTTTCATAGAAAAGGAATTATTTATCACTCAACTCATTCATTGGCATATCAGGTATTGAGGATTCTAGCACATAAGACTTCTATTCATGGGACAACACAACATGCAGTCATCTGAACTATTATTGGAAGTTACTACAAGTGAAGAGATGGTATTTATCCAATATTTATTGTATGGATAGTGTAGATGAATAACAAAATATTTATTCTAAAATTATAAAAGATAATATTATTAATACTTTTCTTGATTAAAAATAATGTGAGAAATGATAATAATTAATTTTATAAAGTCACCCACTATTTTATAAAGTCCCAACAACCTTCACCATTTAACTCAGAATGTCTTATCTCTTAATAATATCTATGGGAAAATATCCAAATTTCACTTATTTATGATCTAGAATTTGGTCATGAAAATCATGAGAAGTTTTTTAGGTAAGTGGTCTTTCCAACCGTGGAATTTAAACTCATTTATTTGTTGTGTAGACTCTGCAATCTATAAATCCAAACTGGGATTTCCATAACACTTACCTCCAAATTTTTATTAAATAGAATTTGGACATTAAATTAAATACAAGTTTGGTTAATTCAACACAAAACACTTATGAGAACTCCCTGATAAAAGAAAGTGTCTAGAATTTGTCCATATAAACACTTAGTTCTATGGGTTCATTCCCAATCTAGTATTGGAAGTCTTAGTCTGACTTAATATTAAGTTGAGGGATTTTAATTTATTATGCATAAATATTTCATTTTTTATCCTTTACATGTATTATTAATATTAATTGGATTTTAATTAAGTGATTAACTATATTTTGATAAAATATTTATGTATAATCAATTTATTTTAATTCCTTATTTTATTTTTAATACATTTATTTATGTGTTCATGGTCTTGCATTCATAAAATAAATAACTAATAAGATAGAAAAAAATAAATAAATAATTGAACCGATCATGAAATTTTATAATAGTTTATTTATTGAGTAGACAATCAATCAACCAATGTACGAGAAGAAAATTACTTATTCTAGTCTTGGCACAAGTTACAACATTCCACCTATCCACCTATGCATCAACTAAGTTGGCCTCATCTTGGTTTCGTCTTGAACCACCTCTACACACCTTAGGATACTCTATTTTTTACAAGTATTTATAACTCACATGCAGGTGAGGGGAACTAAATGATTGGTTAAGGGGGATTACATAAATAACATTGGACACACATGTCCTATATAATAATGGACTGTATGCCATCTAATTTAATTTAATTATTAATAATTTCAAATCCATGAAATAAATTAAATTTAATAAATCAATCACATAAATAAATCTTGGTTAAGATTATGAACTATCATACACATGCAACATATATGCAAAATTAAAACCAATTAACATTCATTTCTATTTATTCTTTACTATTAAGATAAAATCAATTTTATTAATTAATTGATCAATTAATTAATTAATTACCTTTTAACTTGATGAGTATCTAAATTATATTGAAGATAACCATCATAAATTCATTCATATAAAATAAATGGAAGAACCAATAATTATAGATAATCATAATAAATTAATTGATAATTTAATAATTCTTTAAAACCATTATTAAATTATCAAACAGAATAGGTTCCAATTAATATAATACAGTTTTAATGATGAAATTATAAATTTAATGTAATTTAATTATTTCCTTTATTAGGAGACTACAAAGCATGTACTTATGAGTTACACACTGTGTAGCTTGATTTTCGTGTACCTAGGATACACATATAAGGCTTTGGCGTGTACCTCAGTTGGACTAAACAGCGTGTACTAGCCAGCTACACACCTTGTATCATGATTTTCATGTGTTCGCACAACCTCTTGAAGGACTTGGCGTGTTCATCTAATGTGGGACTACATGACATGTAAAATCTAGTTATATGCCATGTATCTCATATGTCGTGTGTCCACTTTACTCGCCAAAGAACTCAATGTGTATTTTGGGAATGAGAATTAATGGACTGCATATTGTTTATGTTGAAGAAATATCATGAATCTCATTAATGCTATAGGTTTTAAGCCCCCCATGGTTTGATCATGTAGTTAAACATATAGATTCTGCAAATTTCACCCCTAAAATTTGTGAACTACATGACATATACAGTAGCTACATGTCATGTAATTTGAAAATTCTTATGCCAAACTGGCCCAGTCTACACGCAGTGTGAAATAAATTCACCAAATGTAGTTAATTTTTTGAATTTCATGCATATAATAGAATGTCTAGATACATTGCACTGGGGTACATGGTGTGTACTCTGGCTACACACTATGTAACCGAGTCTTATTAGTTTTTTTTGGCGCTTCATGATGGCATCTATGGTCACTCTTCTTCTATTATTAGTCCTTTAAGAAAATGAAATAATGAACGATGATAATTAACATATCAAAATCATGTTAATTAAGTACTATATTAAAGAATTAATATTCTTGAAATTAAATATCTAAACACTCTTACACATGTAGATCAACAATCAAAAAAATAATTATAAATTATAAATGTAACTGCTATGATACAACTTAAAGGTTTTAGGTACAAAAGAAGTTCCTTTAATGGGTGATAAATAAAAATTATTTCTACTTAGATATTCTTGGAACCTAGAGTGGATCTATACACATTAAATTTATAATTAATTTATTTAAGATCATAATAAATGGTTGCCTTATCTTAGGAACTTTCTTCGATGAATATGTTTTTGATTATCTAAAAACCCTTTTTTAGATTACATTCACAGTGATGTAAGGATTCATATGTAGAATCCTTTTACCAGTGATACACACATTCTTCTTTGATCATTGAATGAGGCCAATTGATTTCTAGGTACTAGCACGGTGAATCAATTATCTTGTGTTGTTCGTGTTGATCTCTTATAGTTCCTTCAAGCTTGAAGGAATCTATCTTGAGCTTATCATTATTGAGAGGAAGAGAGGAGGAATGGAAATATAATTCCTTTGTGAAAAATATTTATAAAATCTTGATTAACCCTACACAATATACATAACCATCTATTTATAGATCTAGGGTTTATTTTAAAATATCAGTTAATTATGTACCGACCCTTAAATAACATAATAATCATTATTAACACCCATTACATATAATAATAATAATAATAATATTATTTTATAGTGTGAAATAAATTGTACAATGATAAATATTATCTACTGAATTGTAAATAAATATTCATTTCTAGACATGATATTGGTTCTCTCCAACCCCTCGACATTTATTGAATACCAGAATAAATATTTAATTAAATATTTAATAATCAATAAATAAAATAAATATTTTATTCACAATATAGTGAATAAATATTTATTAAATATTCACATAATAAAATAAATTATTTATTAATGAATAAATAATTATTTATTACCTTGTGAATATCTGCAGTCAATAAAATTTTAATACAATTATTCCTAGGTCTTGAAAATAATATTTATTCCAATAATTAAATTCAAATAGAATTTAACCGAGATCAACAAAAAAACTTAATTTGTGATCCTCTAGGATTCTATCTCATTAAAATTAGATGGGCTTGCCTAAAGTCTAGGATTACTATCTAGCTACAGGTCATGGCATCCAAGAGAAATAACTTAATGTTACCATAAAGAAAACTACATATGAATGCTCTCTGTGTAATATAATCTCTTTGTCTCAATATCTTATTAATTTGGTTTCACATCTATGTCATCAACCTATGTGCTTGATACGTCTTTCTTTGATCATCTAAAGTAAAAAAGTCATTGTACTATGGACATAGAATTTAATGCGACAGTTCCATTCTAATCAAAGGGTTGATATATCATCTTTAATAAATATAGAAGGGACAAATACTTCCTCGACTTATCCATTAATAACATGTCACTCATGATACACCCAACATATCCAACTTAGCTATGAACAGTATCATCAAGGTTTACCAAATACATCTATATACACAAGTCATAACATGAATTAATAATAATATTAATGTTTAAGGACCATTACACATGCTCGCATATAGAAATTTTCAACGACACCAAAACATGTGGTATTCCTATTGGAAGGTATGTTCTCATAATACCCCTTCATGGAGATTACCAAATGCAAGCTTCATGAGAATAAGCCTCATCCACTTACAAGTACTCACAGCTAATAATCACATTATTTGTGTCCCATCATAGAACATTATTTGATCATAGAACTATATCTAAGAATATCATCATATAATTTCAAGGTTCTCATCCTAGTGGGGAACTACTATAACCTTATCAATATGAAAAATACTCTAGGAAATTATTACATTGAAGTCATTGAGAACATTGAAAAATTTATAACAAGATATTTTATTAATATTCAAATCATTGAATATAAATGTAATTAAAGTAAAAAAATTGGTCCTAGGACCCCAACTACAAAATCATGGTGATAAATACTAGGAGGTGGAGTTAGTTATTACACCCACTACCTCAATAAAAGAGTTGATAAATTTATGGAATTTAAAACCCGGTCAAATGTATGAATGGGGATTGAATATTCTTGATGATATGAATTTTATACCAATACTTACAAAGGTATCTTTACCATTTTATGAATATTTTGTTTTAAGTAAGAAATTTAGGTTGAAGTTTAGAATATCAACAACAAGAAGAATAGAAATATTATTATTGATTTATTCCGATGTTTGGAAAGCACTGATTACATCTCTTGGAGTATAATTATAATTTAAATAGATCATTGATGTTTATTCCTATAGATTTTAGGTGTAACCAATAAATAAGAAGGAAGATACCATTGAAATCTTTAAAACATTCAAAGCATGGAAGGATCTTGAATCTATAAATAATATCATGTTATTAGAGTTGGTACCCTAGAACCACCTTATGTGTACTTTGTGATAAGTTGTATTAATTTTTTTGAATATTAGACTAGTTATTACATCATTATTTTTCTTTTTTGTAGCATAGTATCTGATAAATTACTAAGAGTAGATACTGCACTGAAAGGTAAAATAAATTCCCCGCTATGATGAGAACCAAGATGTTCCATAACAATATTCATAAATATATGTTTTATAGTAAGATGATATCATTTTAGGGAAACAAATGATACATATTATCAGTGGTGGGGACTCATAGGACATTGAGAAACCTTCTCATGATACATGCCCTTAGTAATTTATAGTATAAGAGATTATGAGAATAAGACCCGCCAGTTGAAAATTCATATTTATATGTGTCATTAGATGTTCCTATATGTGGAGGTGTGTATTGGTCCTTACAATTAAGATAATTATTAATGTATGTTATGAGTCACATACATTTATTTATTGATGTAAACCATGATGCCATATGTTTATGGTGAAGTAAGATACATTGGGTCTACCATGAGTAATATTTCATTAATGAATAATGTGATAAAATATTTTTATATTTTATTATTTAATGAAATTTGATATATTGATCCCATTTATGGAAGTGATATAGCCTAAATAAATCTACAACCATAGTTTTCTCTAGGAAAGTTCAATTTATGAAAAGTCAAAGAAAGAGACATCGAGCACATAGGTTGATAAAACCTATATGAAACCTACTTGATTAGAGATATCATGATAAAGAGATTGTTTTACACAATAATAATTCATATAAGGTTTAATTTCATTTCCACATTAAATTATTTCTCTACAGGTTCCTTGGCGTATTGGTAGATTCTGACCTTGAACTTTATGATGCTTCACCTATTTTCACTAATAAAGAGGCCTAGAGGGTCGCACAATAAGTGTATCTAGAACCACATTTAAATAATAATATTATTCATTATTTAACAAGTTGAATAAATATTATTACCATACGTGGTTTAATAATTATTCATGTTTTCTTGATCACATATATTCTATCACTAGTTATTAGAGAAAATGTCTTGTGATCTGAATATTTAATAAATATTTATTTTCTATTTAGTGAATATAATATTCATTTATTTATTGGTGAATAACATAGTGATATGTATTTATTAAATAAATATTCATTATTTAAGGTTCGATAAATATTGTGGAGGAATGACGAACTGAGTTTAATGGTTCAGTGAGAAATAATATATATTTAATATTATTTGAATAAATAATATTTAATTTAATTCTTTGGGTTTGCATATTCCAATAAATAATATTAATAATAATATTATTTTAGACATGGGGTTCTGTAGGAATTAAGAAAAATAATAAGGGTGCATAATCACTTATTATTTTCTAACCCTAGTGGTATATAAACCCAATTATATTATTTCCTCAGGGATTCCGTTTCATTTTGTTGTGCACAATGACATCTAGAAAGAATTGTCTCAAAGCCCTAGAGAGATCCCTCCCCAATAATGTTCTTAAAAATGGAGAGATATCCACCTCCACTACCACTCTCAAGTCTAGAGATATCGAAGAGTACCCTTCCTTGAATATATTTCCATGGAGATCAAAGGAGAATGACGCAAGTGATAAGATCTACTATGCTGGTGCCCAGAGATTCCTATAATGATGTTCAGAGGTTTTTGGAACACATGTGAATCATCACTGGATGGAATATAATCTTGATTCATACAACACAATAGTGGTACAACGTAGAGACATCATCAGATCCATCAATGAAGAAATAATCCATCACAAGGTAATTATTAATTATTTAAATTAATTATAAATAATATGAGATGATCCTATGTCTGGTTCTGACACTCTCTCATCTAATTAATCTTTTATTAAATTCCATTGGTCATGGTTTTTATCATCGATGCACATCTGAGATTAATCATAGATTATGGAAAAAATTTGAATTGGGAATGCCCCATCTGATGCTTCCGATGCACTCAGAACCTATAAGTGGTATAAGAGCAGGGTTGTATAATTATTTATAATTATTTAAAGATATTTGATTTATTTATGCATTTATAATTAGTTTTCAATTCCAGTTTAATTTTTCTTTAATCGAAATCAAGAGATCTACTCTTTTTCCTATTTTTTCTCAAAAATATAATCAAATTGATTAATTTTATGAATGAAATACAATTTAAGAACTCATCCGAAGGTTCCAAGGATTCTATCCGGTTATTAAAATAGTACATACCATGTATCACGTTTCTACATGTAGTATATTTTTCTTTAATGCACCAATAATTTATTCATAACTAATTCGGACCATGTGAATTTGTAACACATGGTGTGTAATTAATACACCACATGTTGATCGAGCCATCTTGGTGCCTGGTCATCCAGAGTACACACAATGAAACATCCATACATGACGTTTAGTCCATTAGTCAAAGATGATCTGTGTATTTCCGTACACAATCTACATGACTAGTGACTGTGTAACTCAGAGACTACACAATGTGTAGTCCATGTGAACACCATATATTCCATTATTTTATATGGAATGGTTACACACCAAGTCCCTAGCCATGTGACATAGATATAAAGTGAGAAAAATACATGTTGTGTAGCTGGATAGTACACCCCATGTATATTACCAAATTGTATAGAATTAAAATTAATTTATTACACTATATAAAACTTGTCAACACGTGTTTTGTGTGGTCATTAAGTCAATATTACACACCATGTAATAGGTTATATATATATATATATATTAAATTTCTAATTAATTTTTTCATAATTTTTGAAACCACATATCATGTATAAGTTGTAATATCATCATTAATCTACATGAATTGAAAAATAACATGCTACATAAATATCACATGTTCCATGTGGTCATTAAGTTAATAGTACATGATATGAAATTATGTGTTAAGACACATTCCACATGTTTCATGAGTAAATAGTATATGAATATAATACAAGTTGGGTAGTTTGGGTAGGTACTCACTATGTTATCTCCAAGGTATATTTGTGTAGAAAGTTAATTTTAAATAAATTAATTTAATTTTTTTTTAAAAATCAAGATGGATGAGAATCCCAAGGAAAATTCATGTGAGGATTAAGATAAAAATAATTGATTAATTAAAGAAGACAATTAATTAATTCCAAAATGATTTATCTGAAATTATAATTGAATATTATTTTTATTAATTTTTTAATTCATTGTGTGTATGTGGATGATCATGGGAATCAACTAGACCTTTTTATGTGATTGGTTTCCTTTTAATTTATTATTCAATTAAATTGATGGCTTGTGCGTTATCCCTCATTTCATTATGTAAGGACCTATGATCCCACAATTTATTTTATGTAAAACCCTTAACAAATCCTTTGGTTCCCCTCACCTGTGTGAGAGTAAAAGCATATGTAATGGATAGAGATACCTAGCTAGTAGAGGCAGTTTAAGCTTGGAGCTATGGAGAAACCAATCTAAGAGGGGTATATAGGTGGACAGGTGGAAAACTACAACAAGAACCATTTCATGGTTCAAGGTGTTTTTCCCCTTGGCTGAGGGTTAGTTTATGATCTACTAGGTAAAATAAAAATTAGTAAAATCTCATGATCATACCACTTTATTATTATTTTTATAAGTTTCATGGTTATTTCAATATGAAAGTTATGTTATGATCACATGAATCAATGAATTAAAAAACATGTAATATAGAAATAAAATAAATTAGATTATGATTAAAATTTATCTAATACCTCATTTTCTTTGAAAAAGGGAATACCTCGGTGTGTCTATTTCAAACCCTCCACACTAGGAAACCCCCCCTCCCCACAAAGGGATCACTCTGGAGAGGCCTTCACTGGGATGGAGCTGATGCCAGCTAAGATGACAGAGCATCGTCAAGGTTTACAGTTTGAATGATGGTGGTTCAACACAACAATCTATAAGCACAGGTGGACCATGCCTCACACCCACCCAATCAGGGACCAGGTGACCCGACCAGACAGGTGGATCCTAGGGGAGAGGCTCACCATGAAAGCAGACTTTGAGGATTCAAACCATGAACCCCATAAAGAATAAAATTGGAAGCTAATACATAAAGATAAAATCCTTTAATTGTATATATATATATATATTAAGTCCATATAGTATTCTACTACTTATGTTAAAATCAAACCAAAGTTCAAAGTGATTTACCAGCCAAAATCTAGGTGCTTTCAATTATCAAGGAATTCTAACTTGAAGTTTTGGGTTTACTTATCTTAGTTCACACCAAGGTTTGACTGCCAAAGTAGGACTTGGTGTAACCAAGATCCAAAGGTTGAGAAAATCCAATTTAAGGATTTTAGGATTGGGGATTCCACTCAACATATTAAGGAAGTGTGAGTTAATTCCATTGAAATTTGTAATTCTTACCTAAAACCCTGCAAATTGCTTAATTAAAAAAAGTCAGGGTGATGAGAAGGGGAATATGGATCCTTTCCAATAGAATATCCATGAAACAAGATATTCCAAATCCAATTGTGGAGGATATTAGGTTTCAATATAACAGTGGGAGATTAATATATATAATATTTATTTATTTATTTACCTATTATCATATAAAGTACTAAAATTATGTTCATCTTATTTATAGAAATGAAAATAAACATGAATTCAAATATATCACCAGGATCTATACTTGAGAGGGATACAATTTTGATGACACAAATTTCCAAGAGTAAAAAAGGCAATTATGCATTATCCTGCCCCATGAAAGGAAATTGTATTTATTGGAATAACCTATTCCTAAAGCACCTAGTAAATAGACTAGTGAGGAAAATTTGTCTCCCTATAAAAAACATTTAAATTATGCCATATATTTTTAGTGTTCCATGCTATCACCCATGACAAATGAGCTTCTGAAGAAACATGAGGACATGACTGAAACCAATATTGGATAGTTGATTCTAGATGGGCCTCATGTAGTCTAGATTATTGGATACTTTGAATGCTTAGACACCTTAGGGATTAAATTCCCAAATAAATTGTGCACTAGTCTCATACTTTCCTCACTACCCAATTCCTTCACCTATTTTATTTTTAACTTTAACATGAGAAATAACGAGAAAAGTCTTTTAGAACTTATTATTCTGATTTACCAAGTGGAAATGGATATAGGGCATGACAAAACTATGGTCCTTATGGTGAATAAGAAAATGGAGAACAAGGAAAAGAGGCCTAAGAATCATAAAAAACTAAATATCTGGAGAACTGTCCTTCTAAGAAGTGGAAGATCCATAGGTAGGGAAATGTAAAGGAAGAAGTATGATTTTATTATGGAAAGAAAGGATATTGGAAGAGGAAATACACCCACAAGTAAGTAGAAACTAAATGTGTATTCGTTATCGAGTGTAATCTTTCAATATATACACATTGGGTATTAGATACAACTTTTGGTGCTCACATATATATCCAAATGTAGGAACCAATTATATTTTGAAATATTTTCATAGGAGAGGTGGATTTGTGAGCTTCCAATGGTGTGAGGTTGAATGATCTAGCCATTGGTGACTACCACCTTCTATTTCTAACATAAATGATATTGGTTTTAAAGGATTTTTATTATGTATTAAATATTACTAAGAATATAACTTCTATTTCCTATACATATATAGATGGTTTTATTTTTAAATTTGGAAATAATAGTTATTTATTGTATAAATACACCATATATTATGCAATGAAACATTTAAATAATGGTATTTATCTATTAGATTATGAAAACCAAGTATTAGTAATTGATAACATATCACGTTTTCATGACTCATATGATACCCAACTATGGAATCACCATCTTGGTCATGTAAATGAGAAGAATTTTCTAAAGCTCTATGAATATGGCCATTTAGTCTATTTTGATCTAACACAACTTGAAGGATGTCAGGATTTTTTAAAAGGAAAAATGTTGAAATAAATATTCAATGGAAAGGGTTAAAGGGCCATGAAGCTTCTAGGATTGGTATACACTGATTTATATAGACCATTTATAGTAATATCTAGATGTGGGTATTCTTAATTCATAACTTTTATTGATGACTTGATTAGATATGGATATGTATAATTGTTGAGGTATACGTTCGAGTCCTTTGAGAAATTCAAATAATTTAAGAATTAATTAGAGAATTAAATTGGAAAGAAGATAAATAAGATTTGATCAGATCAAGGTGGTGAATTTTATAACCAAGAGTTTTTCGACTTTCTACTAGATTTTTGGATTCTATATCAACTCAACCCACCTTATACACCACAGTGGAGTGAAAATAAGAACCATACCTTGCTAGACATGGTAAGGTAGATGATTATTCATGAAGATATTCCATTATCTTTTTCAGGATATTCATTAAAAACTATAATATACCCATTAAAATAAGTAAAAAATAAAGTATAAAATGGAATCCTTTTCAATTTATAGAGTGAAAAGAAACATTTTTTATCACATAAACATGTATGGGATTGTGAGGAGTTTGTTAAGGCATTCTTAGGCAACAAACTAGAACCCTAGGGCACAAAGTGTATCTTTATAGGATAGGGATACTATATATACAACCTCTAAAATAATAAAGTGTCTGTCTCTAGAAAATATGTATTTCTTGAAAAAGAGAACATCCTCAAGAAGTATAGTGGGAGAAAGACTGACTTTGATGAAGATGACACTCAAGATACACAATATTTGGTATAAGAACATATTCCATAGGTCATCTTGGAATAAGATGTTCCTAAAACACAAGTACTATGTAGGAGAACCACAGAGGTAAAATAACCAGAGAGATATAGATTTCTAGTAATTTAAGATGGAGACTCATTATTGGTTGAAAATAATGAACATATCTCTTTCAAATAGATAGTAGATTTCTCATATGCTTCAAGATGGAAAGATGCTATGAATTATGAAATGGATTCCATGTATCTGAAACAAGTTTGGGTTTTGGTGTATCCTCCAGTTGAAGAAAATACTATTGGGTTAAAATGGGTATTCAAGAGAAAACTTGACATGGGAGGAAAAGTGAGTAACTATAAAGAAAGGATAATAGATTTTGGGTTTAAACAATATCAAGGAATTGACTATGATGAAACCTTTTCCCCAGTTTCAATTTTTAGATCCATCAAAATTGTAATTTCTATAACATCTTACCATGATTATGAAATTTTACAGATGGATGTCAAAATCACTTTCCTTAATGGGAACCTTCAAGAATATGTCTACATGGCACAAATAGGAGGTTTTGTGACACCGAGTGATGCAAAAAAGATATGAAATTTCAAAGATCCATATATGGATTGAATAAATCATCTAAGTCATGGAACATTCTATTCGATGAAGCTATAAAATATTTTGGTTGCATTAAGAATAAATGTTAGAAATGTGTTTATAAGTGTTTTAATGGGAATGCAGTCATTATACTTGTAGTACATGTTGATGAAATTTTACTTATTGGAAATGAAATACCAGTCTTATAGTATGTTCAGGACTATTTAAACAAGTGTTTCTCTAAGATGGATTGAAGGGAAACATCCTATATTCAAGGGATCAAGATCATTTGTGATAGATCCAATAGGTTTCTTGGAATAAGTTAAGGTACATACATTGATTAGATTCTAAATAAATTCAGTATGAAACATTATAAGAGGGTTTTGGTTCTAGTTTCACATGGTATACATATTTCTAAGAAAATTGATCCTTAGTCATAACCTGAGAAATGGGGAATAAGTAATATCACATATGCTTCAGTGATAGGATCAATCATGCATGTCATGTTATATACTAGACTTGATGTAGAATATTCTTTGAGAATGGTAGGGAGATATAAAGCTAATCTAAGTAAACAACATTGATATACTATTAAGGATATCCTTAGGTATCTTATAAGAACTAAAGATATGTTCCTAATGTGTAGAGGAGATGAGTATCTAGTCATTAGGGGCTATAATAATTCTAGTTTTCAAATAGATTATAATGATCTAAAGTCACATTAAGGATATGTTTCTATATCAATGTAGGATCTGTGATCTGGAAGAGTTTAAAGTAGCTAGTTGTCACCAATTCTATATTGGATTACAAGTATATTGAAGATTCTGATACAGTCAAATAATCCATTTAGATTCAAAACATTTTCTGAGAGTTTGCTGTGGTACCTAGCAGTAAAGATCACATCACATTGTATTGTGATAATACTATAGCTGTGGCTCTTGCAAAAGAGACAAGGCCACACTAATGGAAAAAACACAACTCCGGAAGTATCACTTCTTGAGAGATTTTTTTCAGAGGTGTTAATTTTTTGTTAGCATAGTTTATATGGAAGAAAAAATGGCATTAACCTTGACTAAATAACTATCTCATCAGAAGTAATAGTATCATGTGAGAGCTATAGGATGAAAGTTTGTTATCAATTGGATCTCATGAAAGTGGGAGCTTGTTGGAGTTGGTGCCCCATAAATAACTTCTATATACTTTATAATATTCTAAATTAATTTTTTTATATTAATAAACAACTTATCACATCATGATTGTTATTCTATATAACATAGTATGTGATAATTTCTGAAGAGTAGCTACTCCACTAAAAGGTCGCAGCAGTTCCTCACTATGATGAGAACCCAAAAGTTCCACAAAATTATTCTTAAATATATTTTCTATATGTAAATGATATCATTTAAGGGACATAAATGATATAGTCTATTAGTGGTTGAGACTCATAGGACATTGAGACACCTTCTCATGATGTATGCCCTTGGTAAATTCTAGTGTAGAAGATTATGATAACGAGACCTTCCTGTAGGAAATCCACAATTATATGTGTCATTGGATGTTTGAATCTGTGGACATGTGTATTGGTCATTATACTTTTATATTATTTTTAATAGATTTTATGAGTCATGTATTTTTATGCATTGATGAAAACCGTGATAGAATATGTTCACGGTGAAGTATGATACGTTGGTTGTGTCACGAGTAATATTTCATTAATGAAAAATGAAATAAACTATCTATCCCTTATTTTCATTGACAGAAGTTTATATCTTGATCCCTTTGATGGAAATAATACAGCCTAAATAAATCCATTACTATGGTTTTCTCTATTAAAGTTCAATTTCTTGAAATTCAAAGAAAGATACATCAAGTGGATCGGCTGATGGAACCTTCATGAAACCTACTTGATAAGATATATCATAATAAAGGCATTATACTACACAATAATCATCTGTGTGAGTTTTTATGTCATTTCAACAATATATTCTTTCTCGATGGTTTCCTTAGAATGTTGCTAGATGCTAACTGTTGACTTTGGTTTCCTTCACCTATTTCCACTGAGAAAGAGGCCCAGTGGGTCACACACTAAGTTTATCCAGAACCTTGTGTAAATAATAATAATATTTATTATTTATCAAGTTGAATAAATATTTTTTTGGATGTGGTTTAAGAAATTTTCATGTTTTTTTGATCACATATATTCCATCACCAGTTATTTGAGAGAATATTTTATGAGAAGAATATTTATTAATTATTTATTTTCTATTTAGTGAATATAATATTTATTTATTTACTATAAGATGATCCAATGATATTTATTTATTAAATAAATGGTCATTATTCATGGTTTAATAAATATTGTGGATGAATTGAAGTTTGAGTTTAATGGGTCAGTGGGAAATAATATATATTGAATATTATTTGAATAAATAATATTTAATTTAATCTGCTGGATTCTCAAATGCTAAGAAATAATAATAATACCATAGTTATTAATAAAAATAATAAGTATGCATGTACAATTATGATTTTCTAACCCTAATGGTATATAAACCCAATTATATCATTTCCTTAGGGATTTTGTTGCATTTTTTGTGCATAATGACATTTTGAGAGAATCCTCTCAAATCTCCAAAGATATCCCCCCTCCAAGAACTCTATCTAGAATGGAAAAAAAATCCTCCACCACCACCACTCTAAAGTATAGTGAGATCATAGATAACCCTTCCTTGAATAGATTCTTGGGGCGATCAAAGAAAATGACACAAGCATCAAGATCTATTGTTTAGCACTCGAATATTCCTACTACAACATTAATAGGGCTGTGGAACATGTGTGGATCACAACTAGAGATAATATAAACTATATTACAACAACACAATGACTGTACGACATAGAGACATTGTCAGATCCATCAATGAATAAATAATTTATCTCAGGGTAATTATTAATTGTTTAAATTAATTATAAATAATATTTAATTATCCTACATCTGGTTCTAATGATATCTCTTTAATTAATATTTGATTCAATCCAATTGGTTAGGATTTTTATAGTCAACATACATCTCAGATTAATCATCAATTATGAAAAAAAACATGAGTTGGGAATTCCCCATCTAATGTGTCTGTGGACTGAAAATGGTAGAGAATATAAAAGTGAGGAGTTTGACATTTTCTGTGAATAAAAAGGAATCAAGAGATAACTTATGGTGTCTTACCCACCACAACAAAATGAAGTGGTATATAAGATGAATATAATCATGTTAGACAAAAAAAGGGAAATGTTAAATACTTTATGAGCTTCTAAAGCATTTTGGTTAGAATCAGTGAATACCACCTATTATGTAATCAATTTATCGTTGTCAATGGTGATTGATCTAAAGGTATCGATGAAGATGTGTACTAGTAAAATCAATAACTATTATAAATTATATATAATTTAAAGTTTGATTTTTTGAATTATTTAACGACCAATAATGATCAAAGTTGGATTCTAGATTTATGATTTTTTTTCCTGGGATACAAAAATGATGTAACAAGGTATCATTTTTGTAACCCTAATGCCTACAAACTTATGATAAGAAGGGATTCCATTTTTATAGAAGATAAGCTATGCATGAAAATTAATTAAAAAAATATAGAAATATAATACATAAACTATAAAGTCTATGGTGAAAGATGAGTAAAAAAAAGAACCTATTTATTATAAAGCATTACTGCATAATGATGATAATGAACTTGAAGAGTTTTAACCATGAAAATCAACTTGGAAGAAAGGATAAATAATATTCCAATCAAATTATGTCATTGAGACCAATAATGTATACTTATTTATGATGAAGGAAGGAGAAGAATATTATTTTATGAAGGTGAATATTAGTTCAGGTGTATCCTCAAAGATGGTGGTGATACAAGAGTAACTTTCTATATATAAGAAAAATACATGAGATATTGTTTCATTACCTCAAGGAAGGAATTCCATCAATAATAAATTGGTTGTTAAGATCAAGCAGGATAAAAATTACTAGGCGAAATAATATCACATAACACTGGTAGTCAAAGGTTAACTTAGAAAGAAGGTATTAATTTTAATGAAATAATTTCTCTATTTTTTAGACTCATGACTGTTGGGGGGGGGGAGAGGTTGGAAATGTATTATATATACATTTTTTATTTGGAGCAACAATATGTGAAGAAAAAATTTCTCCCTGGTGATATTATCGAATAAATTTATACAATAACCAGATTTTTTTTTTCAAAAAAAGGAAAAGAATACTTGGTTTTTAAGTTGTATGAATCTTTGTACAATGTTAATTAGGTGAAAATATGCTGTTATAAGATTTTTTATTCCAATTTCAAGAGTCTTGGATACAAAGTCATCATTCAAATATTTCTTCAGATTTTAATGATTTTATTGGAAATTAATTTATCATTATTCTCTTGTATGTGGATGAAATATTGGTTATAGGGATAAAAAAAGTGAAATCTATAAGATAAAGATGTAGTTGGTAGGGAGCTTGATATAAAGGATTTAGGGACAAAAGAGAAGATTCCTGTGATAAAAATTTATTGAGATCTAAACAATTGGAAGGTTTGGATATTGGAAAATAATTACTTGAAAAAAATCTTGAAACTATTCAATATTCAATATTTCAAGTCGATTTATAACCTCTTTCTATTAATTTAAAGTTATTATCTATGATGAGTTTGAGTAATGAAGTAAAAAGGGTGGATATGTCTCATGTACTGTATGCGTTAAAATTGGAGAGTCTTATGTTAATCATGGTTTATACTAGACCATAAATTTCACTTGAAGTGGGAGAAACTAGTTGGTACAAGAAAAATTTTGGATGGGAGAGTTGGAATACTATGAAGATGATCATATGATATATCAGGAAGAACTCATATGCTATATTATGTTATGGAGGATCAGCGGTTATTCAGATATGATAAAATACACTACAGGATATGTGTTTACTCTTATAAAAGGAACTTTAAATTTGGTTTCAAAATTGCAGTTAGTTGTGACCTTATCCACAATCATGGTAGAATACATGGAAGCTACACAATATTTCAAAGATGTAATTTGGATGGAAATATCATTATAATATATTGGGCATAGAAAACATTGGATTCAATTATTCCATGATAGTCAAATAACTTTGAATATTATAATAAATTCATATTTTTATTCAAGGTTGGAACACATCAAAGTAAAATATAATTTTATTCAAGATGTAGTGGAGGAAGAAAGTGTGAACATATATAAAATTCACACATATAAAAACCTGATAGGGTTTTTATAAAGTGATTGATTTAGAGAAGTTAAAGTGTTCCAGATCCTCAAGCGACCCAATAAATACATAATCAATTTTTGTGGGAAAGATAAAAAGGATTTTTGGAGTTTTGATTGGTCTTAAATCAAATCCCCAAGTGGGAAATATGTTACATAGTAAATTAACGGAGAGTAAGGTCACATATAAGAATTAACAATTCAAATAAGATTTTATTTTCCTACAGGTTAAATGAGAGGAAATTATGTCATGCATGAAGAATTATTTTTCAACACGGAGTTATTATTTATATATTAAATCCTATGGTAATAGACATGAAATTTCTCTTAGTAAATTAAGTATTCATAATCCTCCTTTGGTTTTTTTGTGTGAGATATCATTTTTATGTGAGTGAATTTGTGAGGTGATTCCCTTATAAAATTGACAGAGTGTTTGTACCTATAACTTTTCATAGTGAAATCCTTCTACCTTGCCCGTGTTTTTAACCCATAATTGGGGGGGGGAGGGGTTTACATGTTAAATCCTCATTTTATTTCTATTTCTGTATCCTTGAGTTTTTATCTTGATCCTAACACATTGGACTTGACCTGTCCCACTGGAAAACCAAAACAACCTAAGAAATTCATAGGCATGAACATTATAAATCCCAATCACATGCTTATAAGGCTGCACCTGAAGCAATTTACCGAAACATCATACCTAATATATATACAAATATTATATCATAAAAATAATTAATATTTTTTTAAATACATGGTTTTAATGAAATATTATATACATTTTAATTAAAATTGGTCAAAATGGTTCAACCGTTCGATCATTAATTTGACCATTTAACCACTCCTCCAACCGGTTTAGTGACCGACCCAATTTTATATAATTTTTAATAAATATTTTAAACAAATTCTTATACTGGAATTTCTATCATATTATATTTTTTGATTATAACTAAAATAGGATTAGAGGTGAAATGATAAATGGGGTCATAACCCAAATTTTTTTTTGGTATGAATAAAATGTGAAATATTTTAAATAATATAAATATAAAATAAAAATAAATTTAATATAGTTTTTTGAAAATGATTACCATTGAATATTAATATAATGAATAAATAATAATCAATGATCGAAAATTTTAAGATCTTCTTGGGAGTATGTTTTTTCATAATATTAGTTTTTCTCTATTTAATGTGATTGGACGATTACAACCATCACCTTTGCAAAAGGGGAATCATGAATCAAAGGTATCATGTCTCTATTCACTTTACATACTTTTATTGGTCCACCAAATTGAACTCTTCTCCACATGATGAATCATTTTTGAATGTTTATAAAAGCACCAATCTTACTATTTGGTTGGTTGAGTATTGTGTTATCATTGCCCTATCACTAGAAAAAGTGGGTCTTATATTGTTTTGATGGAGGATCCGTGCATTTTAACTCATATTTCTTTAACAAAAGTAAGTTTAGTTATGTAAACACATTACAATTTGTATTATAAATCACTCAAAATTTAATTATTTTATTTACAGTGTGTCATTTAGTAATGAAACTGGTGGAGGGAAATGAAGGGTATGTGCATGATGATATCAAGTGTTAGTAGGTGAATACAAGGAAGTTTAAAATGTTGATGATCATTATACAAAAAACATGATTTTTGTATCTTATAACATTAAAAATAGTGTATTTTTATTATACATTTCTTGAAAACACTTAAATCCATGGTTATATATGATAAGATAAAAATAAAAAATAAAAAATAAAAAATTATAATAATTGTAAACTCATAAGACTGAGTATTGAATTATATTCTTTGATGACATGGTGAATCAAATATTAATTGAAGTAGGTTATTTGATAACACTCCTTACTTTACTATTATTAATGTGTAATTTTCATGGTTTGTCTTGATTTGAGAATATTTTGAGATATATAAATTATATAAACTAAAGTGAATGTAGGTGGGTATTGAAGTTGTGGTGGTATATAAATAGCCTTATGTTTTCATGTTTTCATTTATGATTATGATTTTTGCGTCAAATTATAATGTTATAGAAGTGAAACACGGTTGATCTTGTGGTGGTATGACATTAATGAGGTGGTTGTGTTGTAAGGGCGATACAATTAGATCATAGGGGATAATTATTCTCTAGATATGGATGAGAAATTAACAAATGATTTAAAAAAGATGAATTCTTTAGGATGTGATATGATTGAATTGGTAAAATTTGGAATTAATTTTTGAATTTGGTTGATGGTATTAGAATAATAGGCCTAAAATGAATTGGAAAAACACTAAAGCTAACTTTGAAAAGTTATAAATAGGTGATTTGATAATTTTTAAATGACTATGAAATTTGAAGAAAAATGAAATGAACTATTAAATTAAGTGTGTGGTTTTTATGTTTACATTCTGCTTAGTTTAAATTGGAAGTGGGAGTATTTGTATTATAATGATAATGTAAGTTATGGGATGACTATAGAGTAAACCTATAATAATTTGGAACTTAGGATGGTATATATGAGATACTGTATATAATTGTACCTTTTTTTTATTTCTTTTATACCACTGTCCAAGTCTGGTAACCTAACCAAAGCCCATTTGAGGTTTTGGGTATCGGGTGAACCCCCTACATCTAGGATATGGTGGTAGTGGATGATTAAATACTTCCTCTCTCATGATCTTCCTTTAGGTTGTGGTTGTGGTTATGGTTATGGTATGAGATTTTGGTATATGGATATGGTTGTAATATATTGTGGTATGTAGACATGGTAACATATGAGAGTTTTGGGACATATAGTATTGGGATATGTGGGAAACTAGGTTTATGGGGAAGAAATTGTGAGGTACCTACTTTTCTATATATTTCTTGATTTATTTAGTTATATCACATGAATATTTGGAGAGTGGATTTGAAGTTATATGGTTTAGAAGTTTTCTAACAATCCAAATTATATAACCTTAAAATAATACCTAATATGGAATACCCCATGGTTTAAGGATCATTCACAATCACCATAATCAAAAAAATGTGATAGGGAATCTACTTTACTTGGATATAAAGTATTTTACTCAACAAATTTAAACTGAAGAATGGATTCTTATCATGAACATGACATGCCTGAATGGCCCGAAAGCCTTCATTTTTATTAATTTTTGATAACCCCCCTTTCAAGGGATGAGGGGGAACCCTTACAAGGCCCGTAGGCTCAGAGATTACATGGCCCGTAGGCTTAGGAGATTACATGACCCGAAGGTCTTAGGGAATTCAACTAGACTATCTACAAGGAACTGCCCCTCCCCAGTATCTGCATCCTGATAGTAGCTCTCCACCTTTTCATGAGATATATAATTTTAAAAATAAGTATATAACCAAACATGACATAACATGAAATAACAACTCAATATCCATAAAACATAACAACATTAAGATAAATATAATACATAATTAACCAGAGTATTAACCATCCAACCGATGTATATAAAAAAACAAATCATATCCTATATTAAAGGATAAATGGGATGGTATGACGATATAGCTGAGTACATGAGAATAAAAAAATACATATATAAAATAAATTATTTAACTAACCATCTTCATGTGATAAGTGTATATTTCTCACTTTTCATCTAACTATTCCCAAATCAAAAAAACAAACTATAGATATCAAGAATCTTCTACCTTAAAGTGGTAATTTTCCATTACCTATATTAGATAAGACCAAATCAATTTGATAAGTACCAAATTGAACTTTAAAAAGCATGATCCTAAACTATTATATCCTATCCAGTTAATAATCTAAACTATGGTTAAAGATAATAATTGAATAATCTCATATATTGGTATACTTATCAATAGAACTCCACCCAAGTACCCATGGTTTTCCAATATATTTTCTATAACTTATGAAATCAAAAATTTGAAATAAATCACAAGAACCATCATAAAAAAATAATTTAATTTCATATAAATCCATTTCATAATAATTATTGATAATAATACGAAATGGAGAAATCATGTAATTAATACTTTGTTTGAATAAAAACCCTTTAATACATGAAAAACCTTCATAAAACACCTTTCTAAATCTTTATAATGAATTTGAAATCATTTCTAGAAAATTATTTCTATTTTTTCAATGTAAATTTTAATATTTAATTTTACAAACACATGGTGTGTGATTTTTTTAAATCATAATTCATACCTTTTATCTAAAGCTCAGACCATTCCTAGAGCCAAAAAGGGAACCATAAAATATCTAATACCTGTAACCCTACTGTAGGAGGTAAACACTATATCCTGGACTATCACACCCTAAAGATCCTTTATTCAAGACTTTTTTTAAAAGTATTTTTTAGAATTTTTCATTTAAAAAATTATGTTCATTCATAAATTCTTCATATAAAAATTAATTGAGTATTATTTTTTTATATTTTTTTAAAAATGTTATTTTTAGTTGAAAAATACAATTTCCATGAAACTTGTAGTTTTTATGACTGTCATTATATAAGAATGACCTATAAGTTTAATTTCTTTAAGTAATCAAATATGAATTTAAATAATAAAAATACTCATTTTAAAATATCATTTGAACTTATAAATACTATGTCAAGCATTTTTAGAACTAATTAAAATGTTACTTTAATAAATGAAAACCATTTTTAGTATTTTCTTTGAGTTAAGTATTTTCAAGAGAGATTCAGTTTAGATTACCTTAAAAGAATCAAAATTTATATATATATTTATTTTAAATCAATTTATGTAACTAAAATTATAATCTAAGATAATTTTATCTTATATTTAAATTTAAATCTTAAAATTATTTTTTTCTAAAAGATATTTTTATACGATTAAGTGTATTTATTTTAAAATTAAAATTTTATACATTTAGAAATTTAATTTGATAAAATTATCTTCACATTTTAAATTATATGGATAAAATTAGGTAAAATGTGAAATCTTAATTTTTTTTCAGTAAAATTGATTACTAAGGTTAAAAATTAATTACCAAGGAAAAGTAAATTAAGGACAAACTTAAAAAGTTAAAAAAATCCATAAAACACTAAATTTACCTAAGAAAGGATTGGTTGTGGTGATATTTGACCCAAATTAACCATAACCTCCTGTTTTTTCCATTTTTTGACCATTGACCCTTGAATGGTAACTTTACATTATTGAAAATGTAAGGGTTATCCCAAAACTACCCTTCTCCTCACTTATAAAAGAGTAACAGTCCCATCACTTCAAGATTGAACTCTCTATAGAATATAAATTTGAAATATTTTCTTCCTATTATGACCCTATCTAATATTCAAAATATTATATTCACCATTATTTATTATAAGGCCTTCGTTTTCAGGGAGACTTCAAAGAAAAATTCAAGCCCTTGATGTGGGTATTATCAACCACTTAACTTTTCTTCTTAATTATCTCCATTAAAATTTATTTTATAGGCAAAAATATCATTATATTAGTATCATTTATATAATTTAATTTTACTACAATAAGTCTATTATCATTTTTTAATCATCTATCCCATCCATTAAGAGAAACAAAATCATCGTTCGTGCATACGTGTAGAATACTGCTTCCACGAGCAACAAAATTAATTTTTCATCACCATACATAATTGATGGTTACTAGAATGGATTTATTGATAATAAATGAATTTATGTTATCATTAAGGTTTTGTTATGAAAAATCATAAAACCTATTAATTATATGATCAATTAATGATCATCATTAATTCAATCCTTTTAAACAAGTGTGCTAAGAGTAAAATATTTTTATTCAAATCATGTAATATTTTCATATACATTACTTATTTTATACTTTATTTCTAATTATAATATATCACAATAATAAAAACCAAATAAGATCATTATTCTTCTTTTATAATGATATTACAAAAAAACTACCTCATAATCATTCATTAAATTAGGGTATGTTCTTGTTTTAGTCAGTTTAACCACCCACTTGAACAAAACTTTGAATTTATATCACGAATGAATATAGAAAAATAATTACTGGTATAATATAATATAAATTTATATATATATATATTTTAATTTTGTATATGTTATATCAATACTTAATTCATCAATTTAGAAAACACCCTTCAATCACCAAGAATCATCTAAGCATGCATTTTATCAATTTCAAATTCAATGATAAAGACTAAAATACTCATGAAAGGAATTTGAAACATCATAAATAATTATAAAACATCCCTAAAATTAATTTAAATGATCTATTGATTATTAAATTTTTAATAATAATGAATAAAGATACAGTTATTATGAAACTATTAAATATGATCAAAACTGTAAATACCCAATGTGAAAGATTGCTAGAATTCATATAGAAAATGACTATTTATAAAGAGTATAAAAGATAATATATATTAGTAAGGTTATAAATAAATTTATTAAGATAGATATGTTTGTGATATGTGAGGTTAAAGTACATTCTTGGAATTCAGGAAAAGGGGTAAGTGTTTCCAATATTAAATTATTCTCTTTGGGACATTTTTGGTATTATACACCTAATTTCATTTATGGGGTGGATATATTGACTATTTGAGATGTTATATAATTAAATTCCTTTATTCATGGTATATTAGGATAAATTTTAATCCCTATACTTCAATAGATTTCTATTTTATTGTTACCCAATCCATAAGAGGGGGTTTTTCATATTAATTTACATTCTTTGGGAATCATGTTATATTCACTACCTATTTTCTTTTGCATGGCGAATTAATTTCCATCGAAAAGTTATACTGTATTAATAATTAAATTTAAGGGATTTAAAAGTTTATATTGATTTCCCTCCCTCAAATTTTTTTGATTCAAAATTTACCAAAACTGTTGTAAAACTCAATCTTTTCCATGGTGGAAAACTATTATATGTTTTGGTAAAGTAAAAGTGTGTGTAGTTTTCTAAAAAATAAATCCCTATTTGGATACTAGAAAGTGGAGATGATGATGGAAAATATTCACCTGGGGTAAATCACACTGAAAAGGGTTGGTTGATCATTAACTCAACCATCACCCAGATGCACAACGAGTGGGCCCAAGATTATACATCTAGCTAGACACTCCCAAGGGATATGATTTGGAATATTCACACACTATTTATGAAGTATGATTAAATATTTTCACTACCATTTCCTTTGTATCCTACCAATTCATAATATAAAATCAAATTAATATCTTCTATGGATAACCCAACACAATGAATGTACCCTCATCACTTTATTTTATTGATAATGGTAATTTATGTAACTTGAATGATACCCCAAAAATTCTGAGTTAATTAAGGGATATTCTCCTATAAATCCACATTATTATATTGAATGGGGATGTATTTTATTTCCTTATTTCATGTTATACAGATGTCCATGTATTTATTCCATAAAAGGTTACTTATGGAATGGTGCGAAAGGTCTTGTTGACTCTTATAATGAATGAATTGGACTTAATCAGATGATGGGTTGGGTCTAGAATTATATTGAACCTCTATGTATAGACATGTATCATGATAAAAAATAGGTTTTATACATATTTCAATAAAAGATAGTGTCTTGGAATAAGGCCTTGACAATATGTTTTGTTGTCTCATATTATGTATTCCATCAGTATGAGATCAATGATTATTGTTATCCATGTTTTTATTTATTATCATGGATATTTAATTCAATCAATTTTATTTGATTATGGATTAATGTTATTAATTTATTCCTTCTGCATCACTTATTACATGTTTATGTTATGAAATTTTCTACTTTATGCTACTCCTTACTAAGCATATAAGATCATGCTTATTTTTTCCATTCCCCTAGAAACCTAGAGGATAAATATATATAATTTTTATGGATATGATGGAAAGGATAATCATACTCTCACAATGTGTTCACGTTTTATATTATGTTTTCAAATGTTATATATTTATGTATCTAGTATTCCAAGACCGCTAAGCTATTGGATCTTACAGAAAATCTTGTATTTTGTACAAATAATGTAATATAACTACCATCTCTGGTTTTATAGAGTATGGGGTGTTATAATTGGTATCAGAGAAATTTTCATAGGAAACTTAGGGACTATATTGAGATTAACCTAGTGTGATAGCATAATTACTATGAAAAACACTCAAAATTTGTAGGGAATACTCTAGAAAACATAATAGGATTCACATTTTAAAATTTAATATAATGATATAATTATGTATATTTTATTATAAAGAGATGGCTACTAAGGAGAGTAATGAGAGCCGTATCAACACACATTTTAAATGTAGGGATTTTCCCCTTCAACAAATAAATGGATCTAGAGTTTAGGCTAATAATACCGTAATAATTCCAAGAAATCCGACCTAGGTTATAACAAGTTATCTCTCCCAAATAGAGTGATCAAATTATCCAAAACTTGGTGTAACTATGTTGAACCACTCCATGTGACAAAATAATTTAACATTCACTATAACTACTAATATATTGGTAGCTAAATAATAAATAAATTACCTAAATAAGATCTTTCTCACTTAGGGAAGTAGTGAAAGGGATAATTTATCTATGAAAATATATCATCTGAAGGGAGAGATGTCATCTCTAGAGTTTGTTATTAACTCACCGTAGTAGATATATTTAATGAAATTTTTGGAATAGAGTAAGATCAAGCATGATCTATGGATAAGGAATATATCTTAAGAATTTAGGATATACCTATGGTACAAAAATTCATCGATGTTTTTGTAAAATAATTACCTAGTCATCTAATAGTCTATGAAGTTGAGTTCTCCATTGAACTCATTCACAACTAAAGGACTATATCTACAAATCCCTATACAATATAACCAGTGGAGTTAGTGGAGTTGAAGAAGCAGATGAAGGAGTTGTGAGATAAGGAATTTATATTCCCTAGTGTTTTACTGTGGGGAGCCCTTGTTTTATCTATAAAAAAAGAAGGATGGGTCTATGTGACCGTGCATTGACTATAGGTAGATCAATTCCATTAATATAAAAAATAAATATCATTTACCATATATTGATGACTTATTTTATCAACTTAAATTAGTCCCATACTTTTTAAAGATCGATCTTCACTCGGGTTATCATCATTTAAGGGGGAAGAGTTATGATATACTGAATATGACATTTCAAATAAGGTAAAAACATTATGAGTTGATAAATTTTTCAATATTTTACCTGGTTATCCATCCTGTTAACCAAGTTAACGTGTAAAGGGATTAAATACACATGGTTGAGGGAATGTGAGGAATGTTTTGAAGATATCAAGAAGAGATTAATTAATTCATTGGTATTACCTTTACCATTAAGAAAGGAATGATTTTTAATATATAGTGATCCATTTATGATAATAATTGGTTATGTCCTTATAAAGTATGATAGGGACAGACCATGGGTGAGTTGCATGAGCCCATGGGTGAGCCCCACGAGCCCATGGGCTTGAAAAACTCTACCCATGAGGGAAAGAATGCACCCAAACCCTAAAAATTTTACCTCCCCGCTGCAACGCTACCCCTCCTAACCACTCTCCCTCTCTGGTTCACCTCACCTCACCACCTTTCCTTGCATCGCCTCACCTCTCTTGCCTCATGGGGCTCACTGCCCACTCTTCTCCCTCTCTCCCTCCCCCACTCGCCTTGCCTCACCCTGCTACTACCAGTGTTCGTGCCTCCCCCTCACCCTTGCTTCTGGCGAACGACCCTCCCTACTAGCTTGGTTCTACCCAGACACTATGAAAGACAACCCCATCCTTTCTGAATTATTATTTCCCTGGCATGAAAAGGTTTTTTTTATGTTTGATTGATAATTATGCCCTATTTTTTATTTTTATTTATTGTTTTGTTTAATTTTTAGGAATTGTATGAATGAATTGCAGATTGAACAATGTATTGTATATTCCAATTTAAATTTGTCCATCTCAATTTCAATTTTATATTTTCTGTTCATACATAAATAGATTTTTTAGGATCAATTTTTAATTATCAATTTTTATTTATATTATTTTTTTTTGATTTTTAGAAATTATCTGAATTAAAAATTCATAGTTTTCTTTCCCATATCAATTTCAATTTGGATATTTCAATTACAATTTTTGTTTTGTCCTTAGGTAATTAGTGTTTTTTATAATCATTTTTAAATATAATTTTTATTTTTATTTTGATTAATTATTTTGTTTAATTTTAAAAATTAATCAGAATTGCAGTTTCACCGGTGTTTTTCCCATATCAACTGTAATTCCCCCCCATCTAAATTGCAATTTGTGATTTTTCCATAGGTAATTAATGTGTTTTATGTAATCAGTTTTTAATTATCATTTTTATTTTATTTATTTTTATTAATTATTTTGTTTAATTTTTATAATTTATATAAAACTATGGATTCATTATTATCTTTCCCGTCTCATTTGTAATTTGTGATTTTTTGATAGTTGATTAGTTTTACAGTTATATTTAATTTATTTTTTGATTAATTTATTTGAAGATCATATTAGTTGATTGGTTTATTAGTTTTATGAATAATCTATTTTATTTTACACACTATTTTATCTCTATAAAATATATTATAAAATATATTATATTATATAAATCCAAAAATATTTTTTATAAAATGAAAATAAAAATAATATTCTTTTAAAATAAAATAAAACTAAAATTCATTTGGTTTTAGAGAATTTTTTTTATTTTCTTAAAACATTTTAGAAATTATGTTAGTGTATATTTTTCATTACATTTTAATAGCTAAAAAAATTAAATCAAGAATCATTTTTTAAAATAACTCCAACTTTACAATTTATTGTATTAATGTTAAATTTTTTACTTTTAAATATCTTCATTTAATTTTTTTAATATATTTGATAATAATTTGAGTTTATATCTATCTAATTTTATTTTTGAAATGTATTAATTGATTTATATATTTTTTATTTTTTTAGAAAGATATTCACACAAATTTTTGAATATTAAAGAAAATATCAATTAGTTGGAATATATGATTTTATTTTTGAAAGACAACTATTTACTTTAAATATGTTATAAATCTAAATGAATTACAAGTATTTTAATTATAATTTATAACTTGTCGGTATTATAATGAAGAGGGTTCAAAATCCGAGATCTCAAAATTGAAAAATCAGGCAAAGAAGGAATAAAATGGAAAAAACACTATGGATTTCTAAATTATTTGCTGTATGAAGAGAAAAAGAGAGTTCATCTATTCAATTTAATGAGAAATCTCTAGTTGACATTGTTTTATAGGTGAATGAAAAATATCTAGATTAACCCATGACTCAAATTGTTGATACGATAAATAAAGGTGAGGATGTGGATTACAAGGAGGATGAAAATGAAAATACTATTCATATGATTCATGATATTGGAGATCAAAGTATTCTTGACCTTGAAAAAGATGTGAATGTGGATTATGATCTAGGATTATGGGGACGTTTTAATTATGTGAAGATAATTTTTTTTGGTTCAGTGTGGCCTGATTAAAATATTAAAACAAAATGATGCATTTCCTAAGGAAGTCTGTCATGGGAGACGCTTTACGTATAATCATTATTTATGTCTAATTGATAATGGTAAAAAACATGAGAGGAAGTTTATTTTTTATTCTAATGAGTTGGACAATTTATTTTGTTTTTTGTAAATTATTTAAGTTGAAATCAATGAAAAGTGCTTTGACCGAAGGATGATCTAATGATTGGCACAACCTTCCAATAAGGCTCAGGTATCATGAAAGAAATTTTGATCACATTTCTAATGTTTTGAAGTGGGTGGACTTGAACATAGGACTTGAAAATAAAAAACAATTGATAAAAACATTTAATGTCTCATTGATAAAGAAAGAGTTCATTAGAAGATGGTACTTACTAGAATCATTGGATTTGTGAAGGTACTTGCACAAAATAACTTACCATTTCATGGATCAAATGAGAAGAATTATGAGAAGGATAATCATATTTTTGTAAACTTATTGAATTTTTTGATGAATTTTATCTAGTCATGCAAGATCATTTTCATTGTGTGGTTAATAATGAAATTAAGAAGCATTATCTTATTCATAAAATTCATAATGAATTGATAATTTTTTTGGGGAATGAGATTAAAGAAAAATTCTTAAAGTAGATCATGAGAGAAAAGTATTTTTTGATTTTACTTTATTTCATTCTAGATATATGTCATAAAGATTAGATGTTAACTATCATAATATGTTTTGATGCTGAGAAAGAATTTAAATTTAAAGTGGAGGAGTTTTTTCTTGGCTTCATAAATGTGGGTGATACATCCAGTCGTGGGCTTTTCTAGTCACTTGAAGATGATTTGGTTGATCTTAAACTAAAAAATGATTACATAAGAGGAAAAAGTTATGATAATGGATCAAAGATGAAAGGTAAACATCATGGTGTCCAAAAAAGTCTTCATGATGTTAATACTTGAGTATTTTACACTTCATGTGGATTTCATAGCATGAAACTTTCTATACGTGACAAGGAAAAATCTAGTGAAAAATCCATATTTTTTTTCCACATGTATAGAATATTTATATATTATTTACAGGTTAACTGAATCTATGGGATGTTTTAAGGACTTATTTGAAGGATTTGACACCAAAACCATTATTAATAATTCATTGGGAAAGTCACATCAAGATTATTAGAACTATAATAAGAGAAAAACCTAATTTAAGAAATGTATTGGTTGAAATTGATGATCTTTCTAAATATGATATTTTTTTAATGTTGGATGCCAAAGGATTGTGTTCTAATGCATTAGATAATTTCCAATTCATCATTATCTTATGTATTTGTTACAAAATTTTAGATAAATTTGATCATATCAGTAAAATACTTCAAAGTGAAGACATAGACATTGAAGATGCAAGTAAAAAATAAATAAAAGAGTTGATTTTATTCTTTTAAGAACTTTGAGCAGAGTGTTTTGAAGGTTTAATGAATGAAGCGAAATAATTTTCACTCAAAGTTGGTATTTATCTAATATTTTAAGAAAAAAGAGTTGTTTATAGGAATAAATATTTTGATGAGGATGTGGAAGATGATGCTATTATAAATTTTTCTATGGAGGAAAAATTTAGAGCAAATTATTTCCTTCAAATTATTGATCAATATCTTATGTAATTGAGGGATAAATTTTTTCATTTTTAACACTTTTATATAATAATTGTTTTTTTATTGAAGGAAATTTTTAGAAATATTTATAAAGAAAAATTTAAGAAACATTTCACTGAATTTCATTTTTTTGAAACACAATAAACATGATGATATTTGTGGGGATAAATTATTTCAAGTGCTCAGTCATTTGAAGTCAATATTTCCAAGTGAACTAATAAAATAAATTTATATCCTTGATTTTGTCAGACTTTATTGGAGATAGGGAGGGTTTCAAAAGACTTGGGTGCCAAATCTATTTTTTTTTTCGACTATACCTGTTATAGTTGCATTAGTTGAGATAAGTTTTTCTAAGATAAAGTTGATCAAAAATTATCTTTAGTCTAAAATGTCACAGTAGAGATTATGTGCATTGGAAATGATTTCAATTGAAAATGAATTTTCAGATAGTTTAAATTATGATGAGTCGATTGAGGAATTTTCATCAAAAAATGCAAGAAGAATTGTTTTTCTTTTAATTGGATTATAAAGTACCTTAATCAGGTTCGTGAAGTGCCACAAAATGCTCTATTATGTCATGATCAATTTCTTTAAAATTTATTATTTTCTTTGAATTGGATTATTTAATATGTTTGATTAAGAATATCTATAATAATTTCAAAATTTGAATCAAATTTTAGTATTTTAGGACATGTTTTAAACAAATATAAGCATCAATTTCTTCAAAAAAAAAATGAAATCCTTGATTTTTATATGAATTTGTATTCATAGTTTTACACTAACTAGTATTTTTTTTAATTGTTTAGAAGTGTGTTTTTGAATTCAGCTATTATGTTATTTTAAATTTTTAGATTTAAATTTTTGTAGGTTTAGAATAAGAAGAGGGTGATAAAGTTGAAGATGAAGATGAAGATGAAGATGATTAATTATTTTTTTTCAAAGTCTTAACATGTCTATTCTTACAAACTTAATTACCTTTTTTGATTGGTTTTCAAGTGTTTTGAAATGTTAAAAAGTGTAAATTTTTTTTCTTTTAGAAAAAGGGGGTTTTTCTTGTTTACATAGACAGAATATTGAAGTTTTTCTACAATTTAAAGGATTTTTTAAAATTTATTTTTAGTAGTTTTTCAAGAAACTTAGGTTTTTTTAAGCATATATATTTGTATTGTTTTTTTTTTACTTTTTAATATTATGCGAGCCAACATATGAATTAGCCCAAAAGTGGACTAAACTTTTTTTTTGAAGTACACATGTAATGTGGGTTAAATGGATTTATAATTTTGTGTTTATAAAGTGTGAGCTCTGATCTGGTTTGGTCCGGCCTAACCCTCTAACCATCTATATTTAAAGGGCGAAATTTTTATAATTTTTCTTGGGAAAAAATATTGTCTAAGATGGTCCTACAGAATGATAGATTGATTTTTTATGCATCAAGGAAATTGAAAATAAATTAACAAAACAATCTAACTCATGATCTTGATCTTGAAATCATAATCTTTCCTTTGAAAATATGGAGACAATACCTTTATGGTGAAAGATGATATATATATATATATATATATTTATTTATAGACCTCAAGATTTTGAAGTATATATTTTCTTATAAGTATCTCAACACATGGTAAATAAGATGGTTGGAACTACTCAATGACTATAATTGCATGATACACTACCACAATAGGAAGGAAAAAAGGTGTTTAATGCATTGAGTAGGAGGGACCAAGGAGTTTTGACCATGCTGAGGATTAACAGGGATCCTATAGACAAAGATATGGTAAATATGGATATGGTAATTTTTAAGCAAGGGAATCCATCATTAATTTTCAAAAAATTACTAAACTATCCTTACTTGAAAATATAGATAAGTCCCTGTAGGATGAAGAGGACTTATAAAGGAAGATTAAAAAAAAATGATTTGAAATTAATAGACTTCATATATAGATATGGAGTGTTAATGTTTGGAAATAGGTTATATGTTCCATCTATAACAGAGATGAAAACGGAATTGTTAAATGAGTCACATAACTCCCATTTCTCTATACACACTAATGGAACAAAGATTCCTAGTGATTTGACAGTACATTTTTGGTGGGATGGTATGAAGTGATAAATTTTAGATGATGTGTCAAGATACTTAGTATTCCAGAAGGTTAAGGCCAAAAGACAATATCCTATGGGAGTTATGAAACCTCTTTCTATACCTATATGGAAGTGGGACAATATTATAATGAAATTTTTCACTAGACACCCAAATAATCCCATGAATAATATTGATATCTGGGTCATCATTGATAATTTTACTAATTGTACTCATTTCTTAGAAATAATAGATGATCTACCTATTGAACACCTTGCCCGAATCTATATAAGTGAAATCAGAAGGCTTCATGGGGATCCTCAATCAATTGTATCATATTGTGATCCTTCTTTCACAAAAAAATTCTTGAAGAGTATTTAAAGGGATATCGACACTGAGATACATTAAATCATGAACTATCATTCCAAACCAACAAGTAGTCTGAAAGGAATATCTAGAATTTAGATTACATGGTGAGATCATGTTCTATTGACTTACATGGTTTGAGGGATCTATATCTAACTTTAGTAGAATTTTTATACAATAATAGATTCCATTTGATCATCGAGATGACACTATACAAAGCATTGTATTAGAAGAGGTATCATCCTCTAACTAATTAAGAAGAAGTTGAAGAAATAAATCTAGTAAGCCCAGAGCTTGTGGAGGAGATAACTTTTAAAATATATACTATTAAGGATAATATTAAATTATCCCAGAGTAGAAAAAATATTTATGTAGATAATAAAAGTAATGACTTGGAATTTCAAGTTGGGGATTATTTATTCTTGAAGGTTTCACCATGGAAGGTATTTATAAGATTTATAAAAATGGGAAGTTAATACCAAGGTATATAAGGAATTTTGAAATAATAGAAAGCATTGGAGCTGTAGATTACTGATTATCTATGCCTCCTAACCATTATAAAGTATATAGAATCTTCCATATTTCATTATTTAATAAATTCATGCTAGATATTATGCATGTGATCACATATGAGGGAATATATTTGGATCCCTACTTGACTTATAATAATGATTCTATCCAAATTATTGAAACCAAATAGAAATTGTTGCAAAATCAGAAAACTTGATTAGTGAAAGTCATTTGGATAAATTAAAAATTAAAAGAGGCTACCTGGGATCCAGAAGAATATATGAAGAAGAAATATCCAATTTTTTAATAGGTGACATATAAACCAATTTATAATTTGAAAATTTTTATGGTGGGAGAATGTAATTTTAGATACCTAGTTTTTTTCTTGTAAGACTTTAGAATATTTCTATATATATTTCTAGAGCCAGGAGTTGAGACGGCGTGAAATTCCAAGGCCCGGTGTGCCGAGAATTAATTTTATAAAAATATTAAGTATTTTTTTCTATTCACGTGGAGGAAATAGGATATCTCTCAATATGTATCTAAGATTAAAAATTCGAGGCCACAGTTGAGTCTGGAGCATGGCATTTACCCTAGAAATGGTATAAATTTTGTCAGTGTAGTTCTTGTGCAGAAAAATTTATCGCGGATGTAACTGTAAATGAAATAATGAAATAAAAATTATTTTATTTGGATGCTACATCGAATAAATTTTGAATGGGGAATCAGATTGGAAATATGAGACCGCCATTGAGTTTGTAATGCAACATTTTACCTAAGTGTGACATAATGTGAGATGGAGCAAGATGTTCGAATCCCACTACCATTGGTGGGTGTGGTTAAGTGAATACCCTTAACCTAATTACAAGTAATAAATATGCGGTAATGGATTCTTGGTTAGGGGTGGCCCCTAACCCTCCCACCATAGACAAAATCCCTTCTTCTTCTCCCTTTAGATAATCCTAGATGAAGCTTCGATAGATCTCCATAGAAGTGTGGCAAGCGCGTTGTCGAAGACGAACAGATCAAATCGATGTAGGTTTTCATTTCCTTTGAATTTCGCATCCCCATATTCAAATTCTTGAATCATTAATTTGTGTTCGATGTTGATTGATTCATTCTTGAACATCTGTGTCGATGTCCAAACTAACATGGCCATCTATATACACTTGGATCCCATTTGTTTCTCCCATTTCACTTGATCTTCGTGCATTCTCCATCGTTTAATTTTTGGCGTGTAGAAATGACAACAGATCTTCAAGCGCAGCATGGATCTATGTAAATCGAGGCCTAAGGGTCATAGATTTGCGATCTTATATTTTTTTCGAGTTGAATTGGTGGTGAAAAAGTGATCAAAATGCGAAGTTGGTCTATGTGGGTCAACCAGAATGGGATCCGGCTGTGGGTGATCTGCGGTGGCACAAGCAGGCGCTGCAAGGGGGTTCAGCGGGGTGGTTGGCGGATCTAGGGTGTGCGAGGCATTGGTAGGTGGCAGGAGCCAGTGAGGTCCGTGAAGGCACCCAACTGGCCATGGGACATGGAAGAGGCGTGAGTGGCAGGAGACGGTAGCCGTGTGGCTCAGGTGCAGTCGACTGGAAGGCGGCGGGCAGGGCTTGGTCCGATGGCACGACAGACGGCCAAAGGGAAATAAATGGGGTGCAGGGGGGGACAACCCGTGTGGGAAGGGGAAACCCTAAAAAAATGGGAAAATAATATATTAAATAATAATAATAATAATAATATTATTATTATAAACCCTTTTTTTAAAACCCCCACAACTCTCACCTGGGGAATCTTATTAACACACCATTTATAGCAGTGTGATGCCATTTACGATACAGTCATTTTAAAACAATTTAGGATGTTTTTCCCTGACCAGAGACCTGGGCCCATGAAATTCTCATGAATCTTTATATTTAATAATATTATTAAATCTTTTACCCGCTATAACTCTTGTATACGATATCCAATTCATGTGCCATTTGTGAAAGCATGGTTATGACCTTGAGATGGTCATTTTGAGACCAATCATGGATACTTAATTAGAGTTTGTGTCCTGAATGCATGAAATTCCTAAGTATAAAAATAATAATTATATTATTATTATTATTATTATTATTGATAATTTTTCGTTGGACATAACTCTGGCATACGATGTCCAATTGATGTGCCATCAGCAGATTCGTAACCCTAAAATTGAGGTGGAAATTTCAAGTATGATTTTGGGTGATTAAAATGAAATCGATGTGCCGGCCATACGAGGCCTTGTTTGGGTGTTTGCATTGAAATTTGACCTTTTCACTGGGTATCTGTTTGGGAAAAATGAATCACCAATCCCGTGTGTTTTTTCATGAGGATCGCAATGGTGAGATCTGTATGATGTGTTCCAGGATCAATGTGCGGGCCCCATGAAGCACCGTTCATGTATGATGATGATATGCAGCTTCTTCATAGGGTGTCTAATTCGGGTGAATGAATAGTTGATCCTATGTGCTTTTCCTCTAGGATAATAGTGGTGTGATTTGTTTGGTTTTCTGTGGCCGTTCGTCGAGGCTTGTCGGTAGAATCACATTTTTTTCCCTTTGAAAAAATGACGAGGATCGTGCACTCATCATCCTTTTGGATAGATATGTCATGAACTTTGAGAGTACACCAACACGCCTAGGGCTACTTGTTCGTAGTTTAGTACATGAGAATGGATAGGTACACAACTAGGTAATGAGGTGGGGTCACACATTGTGTGGGCCCCACAATCACTATGTACTACTTAATAGATCTTCTATATCTTGTATCTACTTATTTTGGACTCATATTTTGGCATGAAAGTAGCCTATCTTGAGTATATTTTCCTATAGAACGCGATGATTGCCTCCATAGTGGATTTTTCGAGATAGGATGGGAGATATTTTGAGCGTAATGCCTTTTTTAGATGATGTCTGATGACAACTATGATCAGGAAGGTTTATCAGAGATTTATGAACTTACCCTCCAACTGGGCTAGACAACAGCATTTATCGATGCTTTATGAGAGGTACCATCCAACAAGGATGGCCAGTGTAGTTCCTCGATGCCTTCCAAATAAAATCCCTCTACCCAGTCGGGCGTAGGTCCGTGATGACTAGAGTGGAATCCCCCTGATGCACTATAGCGTGGGTACTCTATAGCTACTTTACGAGAAGTACCCTATAATGTATTACCCTTCAGTGGGGCTAGGCAGTGGGTCCCCATCGACTCCCGGGTGTTGATCCTCCCAACACACTAGGGCATGGATCCCCGACGATAAGAGTGTAATCCCTCTAATATACAAGGGCATAGATCCTTGATGAATATAGTGGAACCTCCTTGACATATTAGGGAATGAGTCCTCTATGACTATTATTAGAGTGGAATCCACCTGACATACTAGGGAGCAGGTCCTCTACTTCGAGTTTGCACCATCAAACTATACAAATCTGTGATGAGATGTGATTTGACGTACCTTTGGACTCACAAGAAAAAGGGAATATTTCCCCACTGAGGCGAATCCTTGTGATGCGACCTAAAACCATGAGGGTGAGTCAGTGCTATACAAAGTATATAGTATCAAGGTGTGGTGATTGATCCTATTTGAATTTCATGTTTAGGGTGGACGTGTGGGATGTTGGGCATCATTGGTAGATATTTCTGGAACCGTTGGTGACTCTTTTCCGGGTCTGAGCTCTGAGATGGAGATCCCATTACTCTCTCATTTGTGATTCTTTGACTAAGAATACACATGCACACACACACACACACACATATCCTGTTTTCGTACCTAATCCTGGGGTTTTATACTCTCACTACAGAATATTTCACTTTTTTCAACGGGGACATATCTGTTGGTAAAAGTTTATTTTCTATTGGTAAAAGGCATTACCAACATATATGTCCCTATCACTAAACTGTTGGTAAAAACTCTATCGCTAAATGTTTTTGCGATAGATAAAATTGTTCTGTTGAAATTATAATTATACCAATAGATAATATATATATTGTTTAGAGTGTTTAGCAACATGTTATGGTGAGAAATTTATCTGTTGGTAATAAAATTACCAATATATAATATATATTTGTTTATAAATTACATTTGAATAAAAAATATAAATTTTTATTACTAGTAAAATTTCATATTATTTTTATTATTTTATAATATATAATACATAGGTTTTAATTATTAAACCAGATAATATTTTAACACATGTTCAAACATAGAAAAAATAATAATTATATTAATAATGAAATATTTTATACAAAATGCTGGATCCCCTAATCCCCCAATCCCCCCACATTGGATCCCCCAATAGGATCCACCCCCTCCAGGTGACCCATCCATGCCAGAAACCCATCCATGCCATCTATTCAGCACTAACTTCAGCGCCCCAACCATGTTAGCAGCCCATGCATGCCATCTAGTCACCTCCAACTCCATCGACCTGCTCTAGATAAAAGCAAGTTTAACTTAACATATATGTTTTTTGTGGTCTCATGAACATCCTACTCCACCACCATAATGGAATTCCCAAGCTTATTATCATAATTCTCTAGAATCCATACATGGTATTCCAACATCAACCTACTTAGATAATAATTCTGCATAAAATCATTACTTCACCAAGTTATAATAAAAAAAAACAAACAAAAAAACAAATAAAAACTCAAGCAATACTTTGAGATATATATTTGAAAAAAAACTCAACCTATTCAAAAAAAATTATAAACCCAAACTGAATATTATACTCCTCTAGCATTCATCCATTATCTTCCAACATCAATCATCATTATAGTGATTCATAAAGGAAATCTATTTCTCTCATGCAACCAGCAACATTACCTTCACACTTTCCAACTACAGGCATCAATATAACAATAATATATCATCATTCAATCAAAATCCAATTTCATTTAATTTAAATTATATTTGATTGTGTGAAAGAAAGACTTCCATTTTTATAAGTGTTGTAATACCTGCAAATGCAACTAACTCCTCCAAAATAGAAATAATTTTTACAATGTCAATTATTTTTGACAGGGAAAAATGTGTTAAAAACCGGATTAAAGATAACAAAAATATGCTAGACATAAAGAATGCAATGCTAACCAAGCTAAGTGTAATGAACTATAGCTTGAAAGTTTCTGATTCTGAGACACCATAACACTGCAATAGAATCATTGAAACCCACAAAAAGAACAACATACTAGATCTACAATATCTTCCTTCTATCTTATCATCACATGGAAATCAAAAAATCACCCAAAATCTATCTTCATATCATTATATCATCAATAAATTACAAAAACATCGAGAGAAACAGTTAAAAAAATATAATCAACATGCTAGAAAACTTACCACGAACCTCTCTTAAGAGATCAAAACTGATACAAAAAACATACAAGATGATAAGGTGGTACTCAGAGTCATGAATCTCCAAGATTAGTCAGTAAAATAAATAATGTAAAATAAAGGTGAATCCTACAAACCATGTTGACTTTACCTAGGAAAACACTCCCTTCACCTAGAGACCCAAAACATATACAAATGTCATAACACCTCAGGATTCTCTTTTTCAGCGATGGTATAACACCCACAACCTTGAGGGGAAAAAATATTAATCTCCCAATATATTCCCCTATCATCACAAGGATTCACAATCCAAATAACAATCATCATCAAGAAAAAAACAATACAAATTTAGCATCATAATATAATAAGATTAGGGGCTTCATCAGGACAAGCAACCCACTCTCACTGCCATAAGCATGACACTTAAATTATAATATTTTATACATTTATGTAGCAATTTAGAAAATCATGCATCCATCCATCCAGTTTCAAACTGATCCTAGACACCCACTAAGCTTCAAAAGGAACACCCACATAAAAAATTGGATATAGCCACACCAAGGCACACCTTACAGTTCCTGCATGAAAAAACCAAATACAACAGCTGTGAACCCAACTCTTGTATTAAAAATCCACATAAAACTATAGCTTCCACTTATGGACATTAGTTTAACCATTCAAACACCTGATGGAATCTATAACCAATAATTATTTATTTTTTGGAAAACTGAGACATGCTATAGAAAACAACTGCAACCCTAACTACAAGACTTACTAAACCCAAAGATGTCAAATGAATAATGTACCAATCATATTCTTCAACTCGATGTAGGAGAAATTTTAAACATATAAAAAGAACCAACCTTATTGAGTTTTAATTTTACAAGCTATAAATTTTAGACCAATAATTCTAGATCATAAGAACAATAAAGAGGAAGGGTGATATGCGTTGCACTGACCATTTACACAGTATTCACAATGTACTTAGGGAACATGATGCAGCGAATAATAGAAAAGTTACTATGACCATTTACATAAAGTAAACCATTTCCAGGAACATGTTTAAGCAAATTATAAAAGCATTTATTAATATAGTAAATGAAATAACTTTCATAAACCATAAGTTATCATTGTCACGGTTTACACTGGTATCCCCATAACCTGTGTAAACCATAGCCATAAGCTATCACTTTTGATGTGGTTTACACTATAAGTGGGGTAAACTCTGTCCCCTATACTCATGTAAACCATAACCATATGCTATCACCATCATGGTTTACAAACGTTACTAAGACGATTTACCCCACTACTAGTGTAAACCATGTAAGGGAACATGCTAAAGAAATTTTTCACTGCATAATAAATAGGGTGATATGCACCGTACTGAGCATACTGTAAATTTTCAACAAATAATAGAAATAGGAAGAAGGCCTTGCATGTATTGAGATATATTAATTCTATGTAGATTAGAGAGAAAGTAGGAATTCTAGATGATTACATCCAGATTCTGCTGAAGGAGGAAGAAGGCCTTGCATATATTGAGATATACCAAATAATATTTTTCAGATCAACTACCATAAATTTAAATCATCAACATTTCATAATCAGGTTCATTTCAAAGGATTTTTATAGAAATTTATAATCAGTTTTATAAAATTTCGATTGGATTTTTTATGAATCAATGAAATCTTAACAAGATCATATTATCTTGAAATATTTTTCTTTCATTTTTAACGTTCATTGGACCCTCGATAGTTGCTTCCTCTGTGAAAAATAAATAAGTAAGATATGATAGTTAAATTCAAGGAAATAATCAAATGAGAAAAAAAAATAATTCTTGAAAAAAATATAGATTAATAAACCATCGATACTTGAGTTGTCTCAGCAACAGTATCAAATGGAATTGTAGATTTGGGAAGTTAATTAAAGCCTTGATAAAGTGGTGTTATATTTTATGGGAACCCCATTGGATGCTATGGACGCATGTGCCATCTAGGAGTTGGTAAAGGATAATAGTCTATAGAAAGGAGATCATATGGCAGTGCCATTTTCCCCAATGAGTTTTCTTAAAGGGATTGCCCACTAGAGCTAAATAATGGGCCATGTGTTGTGATAAGAGAAGATGAAATTTAAATCTAATTGCTCAAACCTCCACCAGAAGGAGCATATTGATGTACAGTAGGCTGATAATGTCCTAGAACAGGTAATAATGTTGTTGCTGATGCTTCAAGCCCTTATCACACTATTTAAACTAAAATTTGTTGCAGATACAGGATAGTGAAACAAGTTGCAATCAATCTTCTTAAAATAAACATGCAAAACTATGATGGGATATATGATAAAAAATAGTAGTTCGATCAATAATATATACAACACATACTTTTAAGGTAATTGAACAACAAATTTTTAAAGAAATTAATATTTGACAATAAATAATTTTCACATGTTGAGAAAAAAAGGAAAAACCAACCAATTAATAACATGAAGGTTGTTGAGAATATTTTTTGAGGTGAAACCCCAAAAATATCATAGGATTTACTATTGAATACATTTCACTTTGATTCCTACACCACATACCACACATAAGTAATATAATTTGACAATATTGCTTGGACTTTGTTGAAATGTTGTTGTTATAAAATTTATACATTTAACAACATATGGAATGAAATGAATATCAATAAGCACCAGTAAAGTATGACTTTAAATAGGGGCGGCGATTACAATTTATAATCATATCGATGATGAAATAGGGGTAGATATCGGGAGTCTAGAGCTTCGGCTGAGTGACTAGATGAGATCTAGGGTTCTTTTTAATGGCGTTCCTGACTGATCCACTATAAGTTTTGGAGATTTTGGCTGGAGGCTACTTCGAGGTCAGTTCTACAGTCATTGTATCTGGTAACCCTGATCGTGTCCTTCCTAAACATGGGATGAAGATTAATCTTGATGAGAAGATGGTGACAGTGGGGCAATTAGAAGCTGGAATAAGGGGACATAATTTTTCAGAGGCACTTAATAATGCCCCTCTAAAGCTGTCTACTCATTCTAGGGGTAATCAGGTATGCAAAGTAAAAAAACCCATGGATGGGATCCTTTCAGTTATTGAAAATTAGGCTACTTTAAAACAAAGTATATATCTATTTAAATTATCTTTAATTTGTAGAATAATCTATGCTAGGGGAGATAAGCTCCCAAGAGAAATTGGAAACGATATAGGGCACCAGAAACTAAAAGACGATTCCTATAGGGAAGGGATAAATTCACATTCTTTAAAACTCATAGGTTTATCTTTAAAAGGAATTGAATTTATTGAATTGTGATCTTAAACTTGGAGCATTTAGAATATCAAAATAGGTTTTGAATTTCAATCCCTTTTCTCAAAGACATACTAATGCACAGATTTGGATTGTGTGCTTGGTATTAATTGTGCCTATTAGAATTCTAAAATCTTAAATTGTTTTTCTTCACTTATTGGAACCCATTTAAATATATATGGGAATAAGTTTAACGGGAGCTTGGTTTTTATGCCAGAGTCCTTATTAATGCCATTTCTGACTCTTCTCTACCTGATTCTATATCATTACTAGTTGGTGATAACAAGATAGAGGTTGATACTCAATATTAATTCATATTTTTCTTTTGTTATGTGTGTAAAATTGTTAGGCACTCTATTTGAAACAATAGAGTCATGAAAAAGAAAATTCAGCCTGTGAAGGATGATCAACGCAAAGTTTGGAAAATGGTTGTTAATGAGAGACATCATACCGGGGAGGTTAATTTTGAAAAATGTGAATTATCAAGTATTTAAGTGGAGGTTAACTTGGTGTCTGAGAGCCCTTGTATAACTAAAACTAAGGAGTAAGATCCTAAACCAAGAAGCATCGCTATTGGGGTGGTTACTTGCCTAGTAAATACACATTCTATAGGTGATTCTAAAAATGTAGTGCTTATCTCTAAAAATACCATTCTGGGATAGGAAGAAATGATAGATGATGTCATAATCATTAAAAAATTAGTGGATAATTTAGTTGTTGACCCTAGATTTGAGAGACCTATTGAATGGTATTCGAAGCTTTCATGGAGCCAAATGGTGGAGGATGAGGAATTTGAGCATAAAATCATGGATAAATTTAGCAAGGTCTTTGTAATTGATTCACCTATTGATGGTGGTGTATCAACCCAGGAGGTGGATCACTTTTGGATAAGGCCATGGAAGCAGAAGAAGCCAATATATTTGCGAAGGACTTTATTACAGAAGGTGGAACTGCTGACCAGAAGTTGACAGATCTGACTTCATATGGCTAGAGTTCTGACCCGGATACTGAGGATATTGAAGTTGAGTCAATGGAATTCCTAGAATCTCTTAGTTTTGTGTACATTTAATCCTTGAGTAAAATAAAACCCGGAAGACCTAAGGGAACCTCTGATAAAAAGGATTAAGGAGGTGGTAAGAAAAAATGTAAAGCTATGTTTAAATGAATATTTTATTATAAAAATATAGAGGGAATCCTAATTCTGATATAGCTAGTAATCTTAGAATATATAATTATAATTATAATTCTAATATATAATTGAAATCCTAAAAAATAGGGGTGGAGATTAATCCAAATGAAGATTAGGGCATACCTTATATGGGGAAGGATGGGTGTGGAAGGTCGGTGATTGTTGAGGGTTGAGCGGGGATGGTCAGGGATGGTGGGGGTTAAGAAGGAATTCCAGGGAGGGCGGGACACAGATGGGATGGGGGAAGCAGGGCAAGGATGAACAGGGAGGTGGGACGTGGACGAGATGGAGAAGTAGGACGGCAAGGTGGGATATGGGTGGCCAGACAGGGAGGGGGAGGAATGGGGATGCGGGATAGGGGAGGAGCGATGGGTATAGGATGGGGAGGTGTGACGAGGATGATATTGGAGGGTGGGATGAGACAAGGGAGGAGGGACGAGGGAGGGAGAAGTGGGGAAGCAGAATATACAAGGAGGGAGGCAGGATATGGTTTCAGATGCATTATTAGGATTAATAAACTATTTTAAATTTTTACCTATCTTTACTGTTATTGAAAATATATTTTAAATTAATTCTAAATGCTAATATTTTTAAATTTAATTATGTTTATTTGTTTGAAATATTTTTTAAAAATATTTTTTAAAAATTATTTAGAATGGATTCAAAATTTTCTCATATGTGTTTTTTTGAATATGAATGATAATATTTAAAATATATTTATATTGGGTCATTCATACTGACACTAATACCCTTAATGTTTTTTCCACAATTAGTAAATTGGGTGTTAATCAAGTGTGACATACAAAAAACTCAGGTAAAATGTTAATAGATACACACATGATATATATTTATATGTTTGTATGTATGTAGGTATTCATTCCAACAAATATTTTTCAGTTAATAGTTATTTTAATTCTATGAATAAATATATATTTTTGTTAAAAAATGATTTTTTGTTATACATATATATATTCAGTTGTTTGTATAACATATAATGATAAAACAATTTATTAGAACAAATTTTTCTAACAGTAAAACATTTATTGGTAATAATAGTTTTTAATAACATATTCATGTGTTGGTAAAAAAATGTTTGTATTAAAATGAAAATATGGCAGATTTAACTGTTAGTAAAATATGTGTTGGTATTAAAAAGTGAATACCAATAGATATACCTATCAGTAAACACTAATGTTTGTAATTAAAATTAATACTGACAAAACCAAATATCTATTGGAATTATTCATTTTAACTAACACATATATTATTTGTCACTAATTTTTTGTTGGTAAAAGCCACTTTTTTGTAGTGTCTCCTCCTAGGAGAGGCGAAGATGTGCAGGGTATGCCACATGACTTTTGTGTCTTGTTTCTCATGGTTGGATGATTCTACTCTCCCACTATTGGTAGAAAAGACTCAACAAAAAGTTCATCTTCTCACCATTTTTATCTCCTTGTGTTTGGATGAGTTTTCTTTCACTCTATTATTGGTTTGAGATGTAATCTTTCACTGTACCTTGTTTTATCTACTTATTTACTCTTTAGTGTATCTCTTACTGCTCCCCCTTTTCTATTTTGCGGCGTCCTACTGAGTTTTTTTACTCACCCCTACATGAGATTTTCCCGCACCTGTCGTGCCTTGTGCAGACGATGTACAAGTTGATCGTTACTTTTTAAGAGCTTAGGGAAATATGTGCTTGGACCACGTATGGTGGTCGTAGCTTGGGATCTAGGATCAGGGCTATCTCAGCCATTTTTCTCTCCTATTTGTTGTTAGGTTGTGTCACTTTTCTGGTTGGGCATGTATTTTTTCCCTTTCCCTTTCAGTTTACATTTTTTGTACTTTTACTATTTAGAGGTCGATGCATGTTTGTGGTTTATATATATCAACGTTGTATCCTGTTTTCCTTTAACTATAGACTTTTTCATTGTGTTGGATATGTGAGTCTATACACATTTTTAGGAAAAGGCCACCCTGAGTTTATTTTACCTTTTATAGTTGTCTCCACCCTTGGCCTATAGAGGTTGGCTTGGGGTAGTTGTGGATTGAGCCCATGCATGGGTTGTGTCTTGAAAAATTCGTATCAAGGTTGTTCATTCCATGGGAATTTTTTGGACATTTCTAAAAATGTAATTGGTTGGGATTTAGAGAAATAGTGTCAATGTGTCTTGAGAGCAGCTCTCAGGACATGGATTCCAGTGATGGAGTGGCGACTGAAGTAGCCATTCTCTGGGACCCTGATTACCCACTTGTCGAATCGGTATGCTGAGACATTTTTTTACAGTAAGGTTTCTTACATGTCTCATATAGGATTGATTCTTTGATTACCCCTCTTGATTTAGCTTCCCATGGTGTTTTATATATATATTCTCTCTAACCATGGTACTCCTTGGTAATCTTCAGGATGCCTCCGCGATGACACCCATTCAGGATACCAGCTCCAGTTCATGATGAAAATTCTGTGTGAGAAGAGGCCTTAGTTCAAGGTCCACCATGAAATCCCCTTCCTCTAGGTGGGAAAGTAGCATCACCTACACCTATTGAGTAGTATATAGTCCCAACAGAAGAGGATGTGGATGTGTGTAGGCTTAGGACACTATGCGAGTTCCAGTATCAGATACTGCTGAGGTTCCGTGGTGATCCATATCCTCAGGCAGTAGAGGATTGGATAGAGTTGGTGGTCCGCCTCTTCATAATTGTTCGAACACTGACAAATCAGATGGTTGTTTTGGTAGCTAGTCTTTTCCATAGAGTAGCTGGGTGTTGGTGGAGTTTGGTTACTCAGATGCATGATGAGTCGGTAATCTCATGGTATGACTTCCAGGAGTCGTTCTGTGGGGAGTACTACCCCTCCTTCTTATGATCTATTTGAATTCAGGGACTTATAAAGCTTCTTCAGGGAGGGATAACAGTTTCTAAGTACACAAATAGGTTCAAAAACCTTACTCGATGCTCTCTGGACATGATCCATGATAGTTACTTCCGATCCCGAAAGTTTGAGCAGGGACTCCACAGATAGATCCATGCTAGTGTAGTACCCTTGTACATCCCCACCTATTCTAGGGTGGTAGAGAGGGCATTGGTGATAGAGAGATTTCTATCAGTAGAATTCCAATTAGATAGTTCTGCAAGTGGGAAGAAAAGAGCTGAGACGTCTTCCGCAGCTAGCGGATGTCAGTTGGTAGGACCTCGATGCAGGAGGCCTTTCCATGATTAGACCCAGGTACATGGTATGGGATAACATAGAGTGGCGGAGAATCCCATGGAGGTTTGGTGTTATGCTTGTGATGGTCTAGGTCACATGACACGAGAATTCTTGACCAGATGTTCTGAGATTTACAGGAAGATGGTAGATGGACTGCCGTGGTAGTGATAATGCCATGATTAGGGATCTCCTAGGTGAGGATAGGGTGGTCCCCAGGGATTCACTGCTGGAAGAGGAGTAGAAAGAACTATGGTTGGTTGATGGTGCTATGAAATCTTTCCAGCACCACCACTAAGCAGCCCATATCAGGCTCGAAGAGCAGGAGACTGGGGTCACGAGAACCTACATGCTATGGATATTTGTGATCCTGTAGTGCACAAGTTGATAAGAGGCATGCCCTGTGTATCTTCTACCTTTTGTGGTAGAACTTGTTAGACATTTTGTGAGGTACCGTTTTCTCCCTACTTCTTTCTTGAGGTTTTACCAGGGTGACATAGGGTGTCGGTGTAACCCTATGACAATGTTGTTCAATGTAACTTTGAATGCATGAGGAAGAGGGATCCTTCCCCACTGAGACTCTCTTTTTGTGACACGAGCCAAACCGTGAGGGAGATTCAGTGCCACCCAAAGTAGATAGTATTGAGGTGTGGTGGATGAGTCCCTATGATTTGTGCATTCATGGTGGGGTTGTGTAGTGGAGTGTGAGAGTAGGTCCTATAATTTTTAATGGATTTTTCTGTTTGGCCTCCTTTTTCTTTGAATGCCACTAGTGGGTGTGGTAGAGTGTCTAGTTTGGGGTTACTCTCCTTCCAAGATAGGTGAAGACATACTGGGTATTCCACATTCTTTCCATGTCTATATTCTTATAGTTGGATGAGTTTACTCACCTTCCTTATTCATTGGTACCCTTGCATTCTCAACGCCATCCTTGATATAACAGTTAACACGTACAAGTAGAGGTGATGGAGACCTCATGAACAGAACTACACGACTCACTACTTGGTGCTTGCAGTAGTAATCTTCACCTTGATGATGTGGAGATACTAACTTATTGGAGAGCACTTTATGGTTTGTTCATATATCCAGAGTCTTAGGTATGTATTCACTTAGAGAGACCTAAACTTAAGGAGGCGACACTGGTTGAAATTCCTACAGGACTATGACATAGAGATAGTCTATAATCTAGGAACATGAAACATTGTATCGGATTTCCTTAGTAATAAGTCCCATTCTCTCTTAGGGTGGGAAGTTTTTAAGTAGTTAGCTTCTCTAAAGTTAACCTTAGTTGGGTAGGAGGGTACAATTTTTATTTGGTTTATGGTGTTGAATACTTCGATCCTCAAGCATGTGAGAGAGTCCCAGTTTTGATACCACAACTAAGATATCTTGTGTGATCAGATATCCATAGGTGACTTACCATATGGATATTCTGAAGGAGGGAATCACAAAACCTTGTTCTAAGAAAAAATAGTGGTTCCAGTTGTGATATGGGAGGAGGTGATTCAATAGTTCCACACTTCTCCCTTAGCTGCACATCCCAGTGTGGAGAATATGTTCAAGGATCTTCAGTGAAAATTTTGGTAGTCTGACATGAGGCAAATTATAGTTGAGTTCATCTCATGATGCCTTACTTGTCATCTTGTGAAAGCTAAGCACCAGGTTCCAGTGGGTTTGTTGTAGCCTCTTGAAACCCCGATGTGGAAATGAGATCACATATCCGTGGACTTCATCATAGGGCTTCAACATAAAATGAAGGGGGATTATGCCATCTAGTAATAGTAGACAGACTCACAAAGTCATAGATCTTCCTTGCTATCAGTGAGCAAAGTTCGGTGAAGAGTTTGGGGTGGTTGTACAAATGGGTGATTGTCTACCTTCATGGGGTACCCTTGATGATTGTCTCCAATCAGATGTGTGGTTTATGTCATGATTGTGTAGAGTCCTACAAGAGGCATTCAAGACCCATCTACGGATGAGTACAACCTTTCACCCCTAGGCTGATGGGAAGACCGAGTGCACAATCTAGATGTTTGAGGATATGATGAGGGCTTACAAATTGGGTTTTTTGGATAGGGAGGCAAGCTATCGCTGAGGTTCATTGAGCTATTTGAGATTATGCAGAGGTTTTGCAAGGTTACCTACCGCCTTTCAATATCCCCATATCTAGAGCAAGTGCACAACGTTTTCCTTGTGTCTTAGATGAGGAGATACATGCATGATACTACACACGTCATCATCAAGAGCAGACCTTATGTGGATAGATCATCCCTTTGGTTCACATGTTGTGGCAACATGGAAATGTGTAGAAGTTTCCTTGGGAGTGGGAGAGCCAGGTACGAGCTCAGTATCCTGAGTTGTTTCCCTAGTTTTCTTTTCGAGGATGAAAAGTTTGATGGAGGGAATGACGTAGAGACCTGTTTTTTTCCTTATAAGACTTTTAAATATTTCTACATATATTTTTAGAGTTAGGAACTGAGATGACATTCTATTACAAGGAATTGTGTTTCTAGAATTAATTTTATAAAAATATTAAGTATTTTTATTCTATACACACAGAGGAAATGGTATATCTATCAAATGGTATCATGGATTAGAAATCTAATGCCATAGTTGGGTTCAGAGTATGGTGTTTACCCTAGGTGAGGTATAAATTTTTTCTTAATAGGCCTTTTGTAGAAAACATTATCGAGGAGGTAACATTAAATAAAATAATTAAAAAAATTATTTAATTTGGATGCTACTTCTAATAACCTTTGAATGGGGACTCAGATTGGAAATCTAAGACCTCATAATGCAGTGTTTTACCTAAGCGTGACATATAGTGAGAGGGCGTAGGATGTTCGGATCCTGTGACCATTGGTGGGCATGGTTAAGTGGATACCCTTAACCTAATTGAAAGTTATAAATACATGGTTATGGATTCTTGGTTAGGGTTGGACCCTAACCATTCCACTGTCGATGGAGCCCCTTCCTATCCTCCCTTTGGCGAATCCTCGATGAAGCTTCAGCAGATTATAGCGGAAGTGTGGAGAGCGTGTTGTTAATGATCAAGAGATCAAATCAAGGTAAGATTTTGTTTCCTTTGAATTCTACATCCCCATATTCACATTCTTGAATCATAAATTTGTGTTCATTGTTGATTACTTCATTATTGAGCATCTACGTCGATGGTGAAACTAACACGACCATAGATCTACACTTGGATCCCATTTGTTTCTACTATTTTATCCATTTTTTGATCATTATTCATTGTTTAAATTTTGGCGCATTGAAACAACAACAAATATTTGAGCGGGGCGTGGATCTGTGTAGATCTGGGCCTAAGGGATATAGATTTGTTATTGTCTCTTTGTTTTAAGTTGAATCAGAGGTGCAACAATGACAATAAGGTGGACCCGGTCTGTGCAGGTCAATCAGGATGGGATCTGATGGTGGGCAGTCCATGGTGGTTAGAGTAGGTACTGAAAGGGGGTACGACAGATCTAGGGTGTGCGAGACATTGGTAGGTGGTGGGAGCTGATTAGTCTAGAGGAAGTGGCTAGGCAGTCGCATGGCTCAGGTGCGGCCGACAGGTAGGCGACCAATGGGGAATGGTCTGGAGGCACGACAAGTGGCCGAGACGACGACAGGAGGGCAACATTTGGGGTGCATTGGGGGGAGGTGATGACCTGCATGGGAAGGGAAATCCTAAGAAAAAAGGGGAAATTAAAATAGAAAATAATAATAGTAATAGTAATAATAATAATAATAATAATAATATTATTATTATTATTATTATTAACCTTTTTATAAAACTCCCATAACTCTCACTCGGGGAATCTGATTCATGCACCATTTGCGGAGATGTGACCCCATTTACGATACAGTTATTTTAAGACAATTTCTGATGTTTTTCCCTAACCTGATACTTAGGCCCATGAAAATCTAGTGAATCTTTAGATCTAATAATATTATTAAAATTTTGACCACCATAACCTTTGTATAGGACATTGAGAGGGTCATTTCAAGACCAATATTGGATTCTTAATTCAGGCTGGTGGATCATATGCATGAAATGCCTAAGTATAATACTAATAATGATATTATTATTATTATTGATAATTTTCCAGTGGGAAAAACTCCAGGATACAACATTCAATTGACATGCCGTCAGCAGTGTCACAACCCTGAAATTGAGGTAGGAATTTAAAGAATGATTTTGATTGATTAAATAGAAATTGAGGTGTGGGCCCCACGAGTCCCAATTTGGACATTTGCAGTGAAATGTGACCTTTTCATCGGTTATCCATTTTGGACGAATGAATATCCAATCCTGCATGTTTTTCTGTAAGGATCACAATGGTGAAATACATATGATGTGTTCTAAGATTGAGCCACATTCCCCATGAATCACCAATCCCGCACGACACTACTTGATGCCGGTTCTTCACTAGGTATCCAATTTGGGTGAATGAATAGTCGATCTTGTGCACTTTTCCGCAAGGATCTTAGTAGTGTGATCCGTTTAGTTATCCAGGGCCATTTGTGGAGTCTTGTCAGTAGAATTACATTTTTCCCCTTCGGAAAAACAATGAGAATCGTGCACTCATCATCATTTTGTCTAGATATTCCATGTACCCTGGAAGTACACCATCACACCTAGGGGTACTTGTTTGTATTTTAGTACCTGAGAATGGAAAGGTACATGACGAGGCGATGAGGTAGGTTCACACATTATGTGGTCCCTACATGCACTATGTACCACTTAATAGATCTTCTATCTCTCGTATATCCTTATTTTAGACTTAGATTTTGGAATGCGAGTAACCTATCCTAAGTGATTTTATATATAGAACACGAGGGTTCCCTCTATAGTGTCTTTTTAGATGTATGATGCCAGATGATCTAAACATGATTCTTTTTCAGGAAATGTATGATGACGACTGTGATTAGGAAGTTTTATCAGAGATTTCTGAGCTTACCCACTACCTTGGATAGGAAGTAGTGTTCCTCGATGCTTTCTAAGAGGTACCATATAGTAGGGATGACCAATGTAATTACTCGATACCTTTTGAGTGGAATACCCCTACCAGGTAGGGTGCAAGTCCTCGATGACTAGAGTGGAATCTCCCTGATGCACTTGGGTTTGGGTCCTCTGTAGCTACTTTCCGAAAAGTAACATCCAGCATATTACCCTCCAGAGGGGTAGGGCAGTGGGTCCTCATCAACTTCCGGGTTTCGATCCCCCTGATGCACTAGGGCGCATATCCCTGATGACTAGAGTGGAATCCCCCTAACGTACTAGGAAGCGGATCCTTAATGACTAGAGTGGAATCACCCTGACACACTAGGGAGCGAGTCCTCTACGACTACTACTTGAGTGGAACCCCCCTAACATACTAAGGAATGTGTCCTCTACTTTAGGTTTTCACCATCCAATTATGCAGATTTTTGATGAGATTTGATTTGATGTACCTTTGGACTCATGAGAAAGATGGACTCTTTCCCCACTGAGGTGAACCCTTGTGACACAACCTAAATTCATCAGGGTTAGTTAGTGATGCCTAAAGCGGATAGTATCAAGGTGTGGTGATTAATCCCCTTTGACATGAATTTTCAAGGAATATATGTGGGATACTGGGCATCATTTTTGGTTACTTCTAGAACTGTTGGTGACTGTTTTCCTAGGCTGAGCTGTGAGATGGAGATCCCCTTACTCTCTCGTTTAGGCTTCTTTGACCAAGAATATATATATATATATATATATGTATGTATGTATGTATGTATGTATATATATATATACTATTTCAGTACCCAATCCTTAGGATTTGGTTACTCTCCTTCTAAGAGAGGTGAAGACACGTAGGGTATGCCATGTGATTTCTGTGTCTAGCTTCTCATGGTTTGATGAGTCTACTCTCCTAATATAGGTAGTGAAGACTGGACAAGAAGTTCATCCTCTCACTGTTTTGAGCTCCTTGTGTTTGTAAGAGTTTTATTTCACTCTCTTGTTTGGTTGAGGGGTAATCTTTTATTGTACCTTGTTCTATCTATTGCTTTCCTCTTCTGTGTATCTCTTACTACTCCGCTTCACATTTTTGGGGTGTCCTAATAAGTATTTTAATACTTACCCATGCATGGGATTTGAATTCACATGTCGTGCCTTATGAAAATGATAAAAAGGTTGATCGTGACTTCATAGAAGCTTAGGGATATGGGTGTTTGGACCGTGTACGGTTGTTATATCTTGGGATCCAAGAGCAGGGATCACTCAACTATTTTACTTTTCTAGTTGTTGTCATGTTGTGACACATTTCTGGGTTAGAGTGTATTTTTCCCCTTTACCTTTCGGTTTAAATTTATATACCTGTACTATTTAGAGGTAGATGCATGTTTTTAGTTTATATATAGGAGTGTTGTATCTTGTTTTCCTTTCCCTTTGCACTTTTTCATTGAGTTGGATGTGTGTGTGTACAAGTTCTTAGATAAAGGCCTCCCTGAGTTTGTTGTGCCTTTGAATCTTGTTTCTCCCCCTCCCTATGGGGGTGGGTTTGGGGTAGTTGCATCTTGATCCTCAGCATGGTTTGGTTCATGATAATAATACCCAATACCCTAATATATTTGGTAAACACCATATCCTAGACTATCACACTATAAAGAGAAATTTTTCAAGAATTTATTTAAAAGTTAAATTTTATTATTTTAAATTGACCAGATTTCCTTCATTTTTTAATTAATCATATCAAAATTAACTTAGTATTATTTTTTATATTTTTAAGAAAAGGTCTATTTTAGTAAAAAAATACAATTTTCTCAAAAGTTGTAATTTGTAAGAATTTATCATTATGTAAGAATGAACTATAAGATTCTAAAACCTTTTAAGTAATAAAATTTGATTGTAATAAATAATAATATTCATTTTAAAATAGTATCTAAACTTAAAAATCATATAGACAACATTTTTAGAACTAATTAAAATGTTATTTAAAAAAACCATTTTTGGTCTATTATTTGAATCAATTATTTTAAAGGAAGATTCAGTTTTGGATTTACTTGAAAGCCTCATACTTTATAATTGTTTTACAATAAGTCATTTTATCTCACTAAAATCAGCATCCAAGATAATTTTATATTATATATAAATTTAAATCTTTAAAATGCTATTTTTCTAAAATTTATTTTTTTTGTGATTAAATGTGTTTATTTTAAAATTAACATTTAAAACAAATTTAGAAATTTTATTTGATAAAATGATATTCAAATTTTAAATTTGAAGAATCAAAGGAGGTAAAATGGTAAATCTTAATTTTTGACATTAAAATTGATTACTAATTTAAAAATTAATTACCAAGGTAAAAGTACATTAAGGAAAAATTTAAAAAGTTAAAACAAAAAGCCCTAAAAAACTCAAACTTTTCTAGAAAAGGATTAGTTGAGGTGAGTTTCAACCCAAATCACTATACAATTATATTTTTTAATTTTTTTGGCCATTTAACCTTGAATAGTGACTTTATATTATAGAAAATATAAGGTTTACTCCCAAAACTAATCTTCTCCTCACTTATAAACGATTAAGACTCCCACCCATTCAAGACTCATCTACACTTTGAATTTATTTTTTAAAATATTATATTTTTATATTCCTAGAAACCTATACAAAATTTAAAAGCTTATGTTATCCATTAGTTATCATAATTCCTTTATTTACATGGATATTTATAAGGAAAATTCAAGTCCCTAATGTGAGTATTATCAACCACTTAGATTTTATTCTTAATTTCCTTTGTAATAAACCTGAACCCAGTAGCCCAGATTCAGTGGTTATTTTTTTACAATGGCATAGATATAAGAGATAAAATAACCAAGGATTTTTATTTTATTAATATTTAATAACTATATACATATATGTTTCCCTTATTACATTGGTAATTAAATATAGAACATAATAAAGGAAAATAAACCGCTTCCTTAACACTTATTCAAAGGTTTCATCTTCATAATCTGGGGAGAGAAAACAATTAAAAGAGTGATAAAAAATTCTTATTAAGTGTTAAATACAATGGAAAAAAGAATAAATAATAAGTAAAATATATTCCATAAGGCACAATCAATATTCCAAGGTAAATAATTGAAAAACACATGCCATTTAATCAATAAGCTAAGAATGAAAATGCATCAATAAATTTTTCTATAGTGAAAATATCATATATAACAATAAATAAATACAAAATGAATGGAATAATTAATTATTGGATGTTATGTATCTAGAACAAGATACACTACCATCAATAAAATTCACAAGATGGTTTAAGTCTTTAGGTAGATACCAGTCTGATTTTGCTTGGAAACAAACAAGAAAGGGTTTTTTGCCAACTATTTTTTCTCATGATACCTATCGATGCATCAAATGGATATATAATACCTAGTTCCAATATTCACTCAAAGTTAAAATAATTAGTCATACATATATTTAATTGATGAAAAATATTCCATATCAAAATATCCATATTGAGTAGAGGATACAGATTTATCAATATTTTCCCAGTTAAAATAGCATTCAAAGTATACATCGTATGTAAAAATGGTATATAGATAAAAAATATTCACATCTATGATACAATAAATATGGATATTTAATTAAATATTCAATTAATGATGATCATAAATTAAAGGTGTAGTACACAATGGAAATAAGTTATGAATAAGGCCTATGTCCCACAGAAATTAAAGTGAGACGAAAAACCCTTACGACTTGTAATCAATTGAATCATATGACACTTAAAATTAATAATCATGAAATGAAAAATTTAATATCATGAATATAAATAGATACATGATATGATATATCAAAAGGTCAGTTTAGATACACCACAAATAAGAAACTGGTGGTGAATAAGGCATATCTCACAGAAATAAAAGTGAGATGGGAAACCCCTTACCTTATGTTTGGAAACGTTATGAACTTTTACTTAATGTCCTGGATAATCAAATTAGATTTATTAATTACTTATTTAATTAAATCTTAAAAAAATATTTTATTTATTATAAGTTTATTAAGTTTATTTATGGAAATTATCATGAGTTATAATGTTTAATTTCATTGTTTCGGGAGTGTTCGTTTCATGGTTTATGGCCGGTTCCCTTGTGTATAATTATGGGAGTTCTTATCAAATTAGAAAAACATATCCAGAAGTGAAATTATTTAGTGGTAATGAAATTTAAGATGTTTAAATGGAATCATATATAATTTTTTTATATGTTATGAGGGTGATTCATTAGATAAAATGTTAATGAAAATGTTTTAATTAATTTTGGTGGTTTTTATAACCATCACGAACTAGTATCATTTTATTTAATATTATATTTATATAATGGTTATAGTAGATTAAAAAATTATAATAAACATATAATAATTTACTTTAACCATAAAAATGGTTTTATTACTAGCCTTGAAGGTGGTAATGAAAAACAAAAACTCGTCGTCTATGAAGACAACGAATCGGCACCTCACAGATGATGTTTTCATTTTTAGAATTAAAAGGGGAGGAGAAAATATTTGATGATAGTGATTCCATTAGAAAAATAAAATCATAATATATATCTGATACTGGAGTTGACATTACTATTTTTATAGTGTTGGTTAGGATAGGATAAGAAAAATAAATGAAATTAAAAGAGAAAGAAGGAGGATTTTACCTCTTGAATATCGTCTCCTTGGAAACCTCCTTAAGACACTTGGATTTGGTATTTTGGTAAGACTAGAAGGTATTGGAAATGGGGAAGAGTCTTAGGAATGTATTTGGATATAATATAGGTAATCTTAAAGGATTAAAAGGTGTGAGGGTAATGGGTGGTGGTATTTATAGTGGGAGGAGAGGGGTGTTTTTTATTTTGTTTTTCATTTATTTATTATTTTTTCTCAAGACCATCAATAATGTTGATTATTGTGACAAAGTGTAGTAAATAGTGAACGAGAGTTAAAAATAATGTGTGTTTACATCATAAATTACTAAAAAAATCATGTATTTAACTAATAATGTTAAATACTGTAGATTACAATATTTGGCTATTCACTAAAAATTCAACTATTTCAGAAAAATAACAAAAAATCACTATAAACATTTGTTGATGTGTAGATTTCATAAATGGTCTCCATTTTATGAAAATAATTTTCTAAATATGAGAAATTTAATCTTAATTAAAATAAACATTTATTCACAAAATTCTAATTTTAATATTATAACTGATTTTACAACACTTTTAATAATTAATTATGGTCTCATAAAATTATATTATAATTATTATACAAAAAATTATTAATTTATGAATATATTTTATGAAAATAAATTTTCTTTTAAATCATTATATTCATTATAAAATTTAAAATAAACATTTACATTTCACAAAAATACCAACACTTAAATTATGAATGATGGGGGAGAATGAAAAGCCCTATCTAGTGAAGCTTAACAACCAGGGCCCCTTTGAACATACTAGAGGTATGAATTTATTCATGTATTTTCTGAATCACACTATTTCTAAGCATGAATCAGCTTCATTGAATACAATTAAAGATCCTGAATAAGTGAAGGGTCTATCTTCCTTCTAGGGTTTTTCTTGAGAATCTATCTTCTTATTAAAAAACAGGGTTTCCCAAAGAATAATTCACAAAGGTGATACTGCACATGTGGTGTCTTAGGATAGTGCTATATTGGAAATAATCAAACTCTCTAAGCATTATTTCATTTCCTTCATCTCATTGTCTAAATTCATGAATCCCTGGAAAGTAGTTGACCTAGTAGATCATTTGTCCAATATCTGGGGATTTAATAACTACAAATGAATCTCTATTGGCCATGGATTTTTCCATTTCTTTTTTCTCCCTATAGATCTAAAGAGTCAAGCATGGAGTTATGGTTCAATCAACCTTGAATCGGGTATTATAATATCATATAAATGGAATTTAAATTTTAACCTCAATGATTTTAAAGACCCTTGTGCATAAGTCTGGATTAAAATCTATGGTCTTAATTGGGTGTTATGGCACTCAAAAATATTGTTTGACATAATTTCTACAACAGGCACACCAGTTAATATGGACAAAGCCACTGAGTTAGTTAGTTTTGGACACTTTTCAAGTATTTTAGTTGAAGTAGATTTTACTCGACGATGATTGATAGATTTGTTCTCTCTACACCTCATGATGAAATCAAACTTAGAATCAAATATAAGAAAAATCATCATTTCTATGATTCATGAAAAATAATTGATCACTCAAGTAAAAACTATAGGGGTGAACTTAACTGTACCAACTACAAATCAAAAGGTCATGACACCAAAATTTGTTGAAGGAAATCTAGTAAAGTTCATGTTTAGACCCCTGAAAATGAGTCTGTTGATCACCACATGGCGGTTTTAGTTCCAATCTATGACTTTAAATAGGATAGTGGTTAGTTGAGTTAGAATTCAATTATGATTGTTGATAACACCTCTAATTTTAATCAACTAAATGATATCAGTGGAAAATTTAAGTATCATGAATATATAGGTTCCAATCATGGTGAAAGAGTTATTCTTACTAATCCTTAGCATAAATATGGATTAAGAGGTAATTATCTTCCTACTTCTATGCCTCTAAACAATAACATGTTAGATAATCCTAGGAAATTTTGGTCTAGCTTAGTAGAGAAATGAATCTTTCCTGGGTTTTCCTTTAAATATGCCTTAACTAGAAATTTTAGAGGATCTTCTAATGATGATGATTTTGTGGAAATCCACTCAGTTAGAGAAGCTTCTGATTAGGATGTCATGGATTACAACACATGGAAAGAACAAAAATTGGTCTAATCTAAAAATATCAAGGGGATATAGAAATTAAAGCTTTCCTCATCGAAGTCTAAAAAAGATCTCATTGCTTATTCTCAGGAGTTATGTAGTTCTACCCCCTATTTGAATACTATTAAGGACCTCTTTCAACCTCATAAAACAACTTCTGTAAGAAAAAAAATTATTTTAAACGAGTAATAAAATTCTTCATATATTTTAAATGCAGTGTATTAGTTTGAAGTAAATTAATTGAACAATAGGAAACACACTGATTTTAAGGATTTAAATCACCAAGATCATATTTTAGTTTCACACCCTAGCCTTGAAAGAGATCTATTAAAACCTGAGGTCATGTTACCACTTTCTCTGAGGGTGGAAGGGGATTCTGTATTTGTGCCTGATAATTGAAGATAGTGCCCCAATTATTTATAAAGTGATATTCTAACTCATATTGACCTCTGCATGGTGAATACTAACCAATGCATGAGTATAAATCATTCCACTCTCTTGGATAATAGTGATACAAGGGTTGGGAACTTGGCTAACAATGAATCTGGGCACTCAAACTTGAATATTTTTGGGAACAAGACAAAACCTATAGGTTTTTCTGCTGGAAATATTTCTACGCCTTCACTTCCTTTATAGGGTATCAAGGCTGCTACTTCCTTGGATATCAATGCTAAGGGTTATGGTTTCTCTATACGTAAGTCTTCGATTATTCATTGGAGAAATCCAGGAACATAGAATTACCTCCTTGCACTATAGAAGGATGTAAATATTCTCTTTCAATGAAGGATAAACCTTTTGTGAAAGTAAGTGCTCATACTTATTTTGATCCACTTGGGTTAGGTAGTAGCAAGGAGGAAGGTCAATGAAATGTTCATGAACTTCAAGTCATTGAGAAGTCTGATGCTATTGATACTGGCATACTTGATGACAGCGGTGGACCCTGAATATAGGCCAAAACATGGAGAAGAGGGAAACATCTTCAAGGTAGAGGTGGCCACACCTCTAATCACAACATGAGCACATGATCTAGAGGAATATAATTGATTATCTTTGTATTTTATTCAGATATGATACTCCTCCCTTTTACTCTATTTTTTTATTTAATAAATGGGATTAGTGCCTCAACTCTTAAAAAAACACTTAATTCATCATTTTTAAAACATTTATTTAATTATTCCATGATATAAATATATCATATTTTCATTTATGAGATAACTAAATTTTATTTATACTTTCATTGGTTATGTTATTATTTTAATGGCCATATTACTATTCCCAACGGTCACATTACTATTCCAATGGTCATGTTAATATTTAATAGTACATCATAGTTAATTTAAGATTGGTGTTTCATGAAATGTAAGATATCGAGTAAATTAGATTTATTTAGGAAGATAAAAACCGTAAAATCTTGGGTTGTTATATTCTACCCTCCAAATATTTTATCCTTGAAATTTTTAATGAATTTTTCCTTCTAAGAAGATGAAGGTGGATCTTCTTCATAATATCCTAAATTTCCCATGTTGCTTATTCCATTTTATAGTTTCTCCAAATAACCTTTAGCAGTCGAGTCATCTTATTTCTCAATACTTAATCTATAATGTCAAGAATCTCGATAGGCTCTTCACAGTGATAAAAATAAGGTTCCAAATCTATTTCTTCATGGGTGAGTACATGTGTTGGGTCTGGCTTGTTCTTATTTAAAAATGATATGTGGAACACATCATTAACTTTGGAGATACTTGATGTCGCTGATAATTTGTAATATATAGCTCCAATTCTTTCTAGAATTTCAAATTGTCCAATGTACTTGGGGCTCAGTTTCCCTTTCTTACTGAAACTTATGACACCCTTCAATGGATATACTTTCAAAAAGATATTATCTCCCACTTGAAATTATAAATCATTTCTTCGGTTGTAAGCATAAATCTCTTTCCTACTTGGATCCACTTTAATATGAGCCTGAATTGTCTTTACCATTATCGTTGTTTCTTTAATAAGTTCTGGACCTATAAGTTTCCTTTCACCAACTTCATCCCAATAGGTTGGAGTATGACATCTCTTTACTTATAATAATTCATATGGTTCCATTAGAATACTATAATAGAAACTATTATTATAGGAAAACTTTACCAACGGTAAATATTGATCCAATATACCTGAAAGTTAAGTTATCATGATATCAACATGTCTTCCAATTTTTGAATAGTCCTTTTAGACAGTCCATTAGTTTGAGGGTGATAATCAGTACTCAAATGAAGCTCATTATCCAAATCCTTCAGAAGACTCTTCCAAAATTTTGATGTAAAGTGGGGATCTCAACCAGACACAATTGATAGAGGTTCACCATGAAGTCTTAAAACTACATTAATATAAATTCTTGATTAGTTATCAAGAGGTAAATATTCTCTTATTGTAATAAAATGTACCAATTTTGTAAAATGATCAACAATTACCCATATCATATCATTCCTTCTAGGTTTCCTTGGTAGTACAATGACAAAGTCTATCGTAATGTCATCCCACTTCGACATAGGAATAGTTATAGATCTCATGACTCCTCTAGGATGCTATCTCTCGACCTTCACTTATTGAAAAACTAGGCATCTTGACACATAGTTAGCAATTTACTGCTTCATATTATCCCACAAAAAATATTCCTTGATATATCTATACATCTCGGTACTGCTAGGGTGTATATAGAAATTTGTGTGATGATCATCATCTAATAGTTACCTTTTTAGCTGAGGTATTTATGGAACACATAACCTATTTCCAAATTTAAAAATTTATCCTCATACACAAAGTCTGCCAATTTTCCATCCTTAATGTCTTTAATTTTCTTTTGAAAATTTTCATCATCATATTGATAATTTTTTTTGTATTCTCTTGTAAAGACAGTTTAGAAATCATTTGAAAAAAGAGGGATGTTTCTCCTTCCTTAACAATTCGAACATCCATATTTATTAAATCCATGAACATTAGATCTCTGTCAATCATCATATTGGTCAAAAATCCATGATCTTTACTACTTAATGCATTAGCTACCTTAATTTATTTTCCTAGGTGGTAGTGTATTGAGAAATCGTAATATTTGAGTAACTCAAACCATAGCCTTTTCCTTATATTAAGTTCTCTCTTTGTAGAGATGTATTTCAAAATTTTGTAATTCATATATATCTAACATCTTTCACCATAGGGAATGTGTGTCCATATCATCAGAGTAAAAATTAAGGCTACTAACTTATGATCATGAGTTGGATAATTTTGTTCATGAATCTTGAACTTCCTTGATGCATATTCAATAAATTTATCATTTTCCATTAAGAAACAACCCAGTATTTTCTTTGACGAATCAATGTATATCAAAAACCCATAATTTCCTAATGGTTGAGTTAAAATCAAAGAATTGAATAATATTCTCTTAAATTATTCAAAACATTTTTCGCATTATTTTATTCATATGAACTTAACCCCTTTATATGCGATTTTGGTAACAGGTTAGCTAATCATGAAATATTTTGAATGAAACACCAATAGTAACCTACTAAACCAATAAAACTATGTACCTTGGTTACATTAATTGGTGTAGGACATTCTTGGACTTACTTTATCTTCACAAGATCAATAGAGATTCCATCCTTAGAGACAATATGGTCAAGAAAATAAATTTCAAGAATCTTAAATTCACACTTGCTAAATTTACCATTTAACTCTTTCCTCCTCAGGGTCTCAATAATTATTCAGAATTTATTATCATGGTCTTTATAGTTTTTAGAATATTCCAGAATATCATCAATGAATACCAAAAAAGTCATCAAGATATTCCTGGAATATTTTTTTCATTATATCCATGAAAACTGATGGTTTATTAGTTAATCCATATGGAATTACTATAAACTCATAATTTCCATACCTCATTCGAAAATCTACCTTTGAAATATCTTCATTCTTTACTCGAAATTGATGATACCCAAAATGATTGTCAATCTTTAAAAAATATTGAGCTCTATTAATTTTATCAAATAAATCATCAATAAGAGATAGAGGATACTTATTATTTATTATAATTTCATTAATTTTTCTATAATAAATTCACAACGTCATGGATCCATCTTTCTTCTTAACAAAGAGAAAAGGGCTCCCAATGGAGAGACACTAGAGTGAATAAATCCCTTATCACTCAAAACCTTTATTTATTTCTTTTGTTCCACTGATTTCACAGTGGACATTCTATAAGGTGCATTTGATATTAGTCTTACATTAGGGAATAAATTAATGAAAAACACAACTTCACACTCTATGGGGGGGGGGGGGGGGTCTAGTTAATTCCTTAGGAAATACATCAATGTATTCCTATACAATAAGTAAATCCTCAATTTTAAGATCACCTTATTCATCCCTAGATATTGTTTTTTCTTCCTCCACAATAATTTAATTCAGTAGAGCTATTGGGGTGGATCTAGATAAGGGTTAGATGATGAAGTTTCTACTCAAAAGATAAGGAATTATATATATTCCTCACAAATTGTAATTTCATTATTCTTGTAATAAATTTTTGCATCATATTTTGAAATCTAGTTCATACTGAGGATTATCTCAAAGTCAACCATAGGTATGATGATAGTTTTAGAAAATAAATCTTGTTTATATACCATAATTAGGACTACACGACGTATCTATATTTCAATGAGACTTCCCTTAGTAGTTTTGACTTAAAACTCCCTTATTAAATCAAAAGAGAATTATCTAATTTTATTAGAAAATTGGGTAGATATAAAATAGTGTGATGATATAGAATCAAATAAAACTTTGGATAAATTTGAATATAGGATTAGTGTACCTGATACCACATTATTGGGTACTTATACATTAGTTTTAGTCATCACATAATCTTGGTCATCTCCCATTGGCTTCTTCTGTGGTATATTACTAGGGCACTTGTAAATTTGATTTGTATAATGCCCCATTTTTTTACAGTTGAATAATTGAACATAATTTATTTATGGCTTACCCTTGTGTTATTATCTTGAAGAAAATTTTCTATATACTTATAGAAACTCACATTACTTTCAAGCATTTCTTAGGATGATTCCTTCAAAAAGTTTCACATAATCAGAATTTATTTGTGCCTCTATTATTATTTGATGCTTTACCTTTTTCATGGTTATCAGATGAACTCTTCTTCTCCTTATTTACTTTTAAAATATTGTATCTAGAAAATTACTTCTCCATTTTGATGACACTTAATACTATTTCATAATAAAATTAAAATTTTTTAGAAGCCAATTCCCTTTGGAGACTTGGATTAAGAACTTAAAAGAAATGATCAATATTTTTTTTTCTGAATCACATATGAAATCTATAGCATACCTGGATATTCTTGTGATGGTATCCTCATAATCTACAACACTGTATTCTTACTTTTCATTAAGCTATGAATTTTTCTATTCATTTCAGTTCATTGCTCATGAGTGAAATATTTATCAAATAATGTTTGTTTAAATGTTTTCATTTCATTTTTTCTATTTCATATTCCTACTTAGTATTATGGATCAATGAAAAACATTGATTAGCATCGCCCATGAGGTAATATACCTCTAACACTAGCTTTTCCCTTTCTTCACATCACAATGAAAAAAATGTATTTTCAAGGGACTTGATCCATTGCTTAAATGTAACTAGATTAGTAGTCCCACTAAAATAAGGGGTATTCCACTGCATGAAATGATACAACATAGGTGTAGTATGTTTATTCATCATAAATTGAGTGATATGTTCTAATATGGTCATGATTTTCTCAGCTTTAGCACCAACTATGTTGAATTTCTTAGTGGGGAAATCCCTACATTATCTATGGGTATTGATTCACTTTCATCCATTAGGTTCCATCACTAAATATTGTCACACACTAAGTTGTCTCATAATAATCCTGATTATTTTTAAAAAAATTCACTATAAAGAATTATAAAAATTCTTATGTTTATTTAACATCTAATTATCTTGGGTTTTACAAATAAATGGTTGAGATAAAATGATCAGTAAGGATTAAATGTAGTCCAAACATGAATCAATAATAATTTAAATATCTTCAATAATTCATAATCAATACGGAAAGGTAAATAAGTTAAAAACATATTCCATTTAATCAGTAAAATGATAATGAAAATGAATCCATATATTTTTTCATTGTGAAAATATCATGGATAGTAATAACTGAATACTGAATGAAGGGAAGTCTTAATTATTATATGTTATATATCTATAACATGAACCAATACCATCAAGACCTTTCATAAGATAGTTTACTTCTATGGTTATAATTCCATCTAATTCTGCATGGAAACAAACACAAATGGTTTATCGCGAACTGTTTTGTCTCATGAGACATGTAGATGCATCAAGTGGATATATAATGATGGGATCCAACAATCACCAATAATCTAAACAATTATTCATACATAGATTTAATTCATGAAAAGTATGACTTATCAAAATTTTGGTATTGAGTAGATGATAAATATTTATCAATATTTCCCCATTTAAAACAACATTTAAAGTAAACCCCGTATGTAAAAATGGTATACTACTAAGACAATAATAATATCCATGATAAAAGAAATATCTATATTCAATGAAATATTCAATGAATTATGATCATAAATAAAAGGTGAAGAAATAAAGGAAATAAGTTATGAATATAGAAGATGTCCCACATAAATTAAAGTGAAATAAAAAACCCTTACCACTTGTAATCAATCGAATTGTATGCTCCATAAAATTAATAATATTAAAATTAAACATTGAATACCATGAATATAAAAAATTCCAGATATGATATATCAAAATTTCAGTATAAATACACCACACATATAAAATAAGTGGTGAATAAGGCACATCTCACAGAAATAAAAGTGAGATGAGAAATCCCTTACCTTATGTCCGAAATCATTCTACACTTGTTCTTAATGTCCGGGATAATCAAATCATATTCATTAATTACTTAATTAAGAACCTATTTAACATATATTTTATTTTTTTTATAATTTTATTAAGTTCATTTATGAAATTATGATGAGTTATAATGTTTAACTTCATTGTTTCGATAATGTTTGTTTTATGGTTTTATAGCGAGTTCTCTTGTCTGTAATTATTGAAGTTTTTTTTTCAAATGGGAATAACTTCTACACAAGTGAAATTATTTAGTATTAATTAACATTAAAAAGTTTAAATGGTATCATATATCGTTTTTATATGGTATTTTGATGATTCATTAGATAAAACATTAATAAAAATGTTTTAATTTATTCTGGCAGTTTTTACGATCATCCCGAACTAGTATCATTTTATTTAATACTATGTTTATATTCTAGTTCCAGAACATTAAATAAGTTATAATACACATATTATAATATTTTTTAACCATAAAAATGGTTTTATAACCATACTTGAAGGCTGAAATGAAATATAAAAACTCATCATTCGTGAAGGTAGTGAATCGACACATCTTTGACAATGTTTTTATTTTTAGAATTAAAAGGAGAGGAGAAAATATTTGGTGATAGATATTAAAAAATCACAAAAAAATACATTATATATATGATTCTAGAGTTACCATTACACTTTGAATAGGGGATGTGATGAGAGGATAAGAAAAGAACTGAAATTAAAAGAGAAATGAGGATTTTACCTCTGGAATATCGCCTCATTGTGTACCTCCTTAAGAAACATGGATTTGGTCTTTTGGTAAAACCATAAGGTCTTGTATGGGGGGAAGAGGATTGGGAAGGGAGTTGGAAATAATTTATAAAATACTCAAGTCTTAGAAGGTGTGAGGATAAGGGGTGTTGGGGGTGGTATTTATAGTGGGAGGAGATTATTGTTTTTGATTATTTTATTCATTGGTTTATTATTTTGGATCAAGAATATCAATATTGTTGATTAATGTGAATAAGTATAGTAAATAGTTAAATTGTGTTATAAATAATGGTTTATTACATCATAAATTACTGATAAATTTGTGTATTTGACTTATAATTTTAAATACCATAAATTACTGTATTTCACTATTAACAAAAATCAACTATTTTAGAAAATTACCAAAAATTCACCCTAACCATTTTTCAATATGTACATTTCAAAAATGGACTCCATTTTATGAAGATAATTTCATAAATATGATAAATTTTATTTTTAATTAAAAACATCATTTATTCAAAAAATATTTATTTTAATATTATAACTGATTTTTCGACACTTTTAAAAATTAATTATGGTCTCATAAAATTATCTTATAATTAAATACAACAAAATATAAATTTATGACTCTATTTTATGAAAATAAATTTTATTTTAAATCATTATGTTAATTATAAAATTTTAAATAAACATTTATGTTTCACAAAAAATATCAACACTTAATTTATCATTTTAAAACATTTATTTACTCATTCCATGATAAAAATATATCATATTTTTCATTTATGAGATACCTATATTTTATTTGTAATTTAGTAGGTGAAGTTATTATTCTAATGGCCATATTACTATTCCTAGTAGTCACATTACTATTCTAATGGTCATGTTAATATTTAATAGTATATCTCGGTTCGTTTAGTCTCAGTGTTGCTGTTTAGAAAGTGTTGTTTTCAACGATACATAATTTTATTATTAATAAGGGAGAGATGGTTGAGAACAATACTCTGTGTCTTTATAATGATTTTGATACTCCCAAATACCCTTATTTGTTATTCTAATGACATTACTTTAAGTTAATTTCATGAATTTAATATTTGTTATATTATTATTACTGGAAGAAATATTTAAGTATTTGAAGAATGAGAATTAATTTCTAAAGTATTCAGAAATCGTTTTTAGTGTGTTCTAGAAACACTGTTCATACCCTACGTTGAGAAACATAGCGTAAGGATGGAATGTGATGTTTACTCTATGAGATATCAGAAAATTATGGTTAAACAACCATACTTTGTCAGAAAAGTATGAAAGAAGAAACCCTACATTTGGAAGGAACCTTACGTTTGGAAGGAACCTTATATTTGGAAGGAACCTTATGTATTGATTGAACCTTAGGTTTGGAAGTAACCTTACGTTTTGAAGGAACCTTACATTTGGAAGGAAACCTAAGTTTGGAAGGAACCCTACGTTTTGAAGGAACCTTACGTTTGGAAGGAACCTTACGTTTGGAAGGAACCCTATGTTTGGAAGGAACCCTACGTTTGTAAGGAACCTTACGTTTGGAAGGAACCTTACGTTTGGAAGGAACCTTACGTTTTGGAAATTAGCAAAGTATGGAAGAAGACCATTATGTAAGTATGTAATGAGAAGTTTTTTTCTTAAAAGTATGGTTCATCAACCTTACTTTTGTGAACAACCATATGTTTGAAAGATAAAGATAAAAGTTTGGTTCATCAACCTTATTATTATGAAAAACTATATGTCTGATTGAAAAGTATAGATTATATACCGTATGTTTGAGAGTTGAAGAGAAACATTTGAGATCAACCTTACATTTGAGATAAACCTTACGCTGTGAACCTTACATTCAGATAATGTATGCTATGCAGTTCAACCCTACGTTTGACGTCAGATGTTTAAATTACAACTTTATTAAAGTGATGGTTTTTATGTAGATTTTAGGCTGATTTCATGACAAATTAAAATCCCAATTTTAAATCGAATCTTTGACTGATTCAAAGACATTTATTTGTGATTCAAAGGATCAATTTAAGAGGAGATTTTCATGCCGAATTTTTAGGGGAGTTATGACTGATTTTCTATTCAAACTTTTGAATATCGTGATTCTAAAGGCGACTTTTGTGGATCTAAATTTAAATGGATAATGATTGTCTTTATTCTATATATACCGGTATTATTTTATTTTAAACACAATGGGGAAAAATTATTGAAAAGAAGATCTGCTGTTATGAAGAGTGAAAAAGCTCTATTTTCTGAAGTAGAAGAAACTTGACTGAAGATTTTCTGATCTACATTGAATATCTTTTTGTGAATGAACTTCTGTTAAAGTTGCGAATGACATTTCAAGATCTACTGCAACTGGATCAGCTCAGAACTAATTTTACCCAAAGATCATAATTTCTAAAGGCTAATATCCATCTACTGTCAATTGCATGCTATTGAAATTGTGAATAACAACTAGGAAATTATTTTCAACGAACAAAATACTCTTTTATCTTGAGTGATCAGAATATTGTTCCAAGATGTGTACTCTGTTCTGTGTATGAACCAGAAGGCTCTATTTATCCTTAAGATTGTAAAGGTGTGAACTACCTGTACTTAGTTTTGGAATAGTCTATTGATAAGAGGACCAAATAGTGAAAATCACCAAGCTCATTGAGTAGAGCGTTGGTGGAGTGGACTAGGGGCTTTCTATTCCCCGAATCGTTATAAATCATGCATCCTGTGCTATTTATTTTATGCTACTAAATCTTTGATATAAAGATAAAAGTAAAAATCATGATTATGTGAAGAAATTATAAAATACACAATTCACCCCCTCTTGTGCGCATCTAGTATAACCTGATCCAACAGTTGCATGTAATGTAAACTATCGAATAAATTAAATTTATTTAAGAAGATACATACCGTAAAATATTGGGGTGTTGTAACCTTCATTAAAATTTATTATTGAAAAAAAAATATATTAATATTAGTATCATTTATATAATTTTATGTTTCTATATTAAGGGTATTATCATTTTTTATTTATCTATCCGATCCATTATGTAAAACGAAATTTTCATTCATGTGTACATACATACTACTGCCATCATGAGTAATAGAATTAATTTTTCATAACCATCCACAATCGATGGTTCCAAGAGATGATTTAATGAGGAATTATTATGTTTATGATATCATTACAGTTCTTATATAATAATTTTGAGAAACAATTAATGATATGATCAATAAGTGATCATTGCTAATTCAATCTTTTAAAACAAGTGTGCTAAGAAGAAAATATTTTATTCAAATTATGTAATATTTTCATATTCACTACTTATTCTTATACATCCTTTATAATTATTATATATCACACTAATAAAAAATAAGTAAGATTATTATTTTTATGTTATAATGACATAACAAAAAAACCACCTCATAATCATTCATCAAATCATTATATGTTCATGTTTAGGTCAGTTTAACCACCTACTTGAAAAAAACTATGAATTTATATCATGAATTACCACAGGAACATAATCATTGGTATAATATAAAGAAGTGTGTAAATAATAATAATTATTTTGTTTCTAGAGATGTTATTTCAATATTTAATTCAACTATTATGAAAACACCCTTCATTTGTCAAGAATCATCGAAGCACGCTTGTTATCGATTTCATATTGAAGGATAAAGACTAAAAACCTCATGAAAGGAATTTGAAACATCATAAATAATTACAAAAAATACCTAAAATTAAATTTAATGACATAGTAATGATAAAATTTGGACTAAGAATGAATATAGATACATCTATTTTGAAACTATTACAAATGATCCAAAGTATAAATTCCTGATGTGAAAATAGATATAATTCATATAAAGAATAACTATTTACAAATATTATAAATGTAAATAGATATTATTAAGGTTTTAAATTATTTTATTAAGATAAATATGTTTTTTATGTAAGAGTTTAAAGTATGTATGTGGAATTGAGGACAATAGGTAAGGGTTTTCCATCTCAAATTCCCCTCTTTGGGTCAAGTTTGCTATTATGAACCTAATTTACATTATGTTGGGCATAAAATACCTATTTTATATATTATATCATTAAATTAATTTATTCATGGTATACGGATATCAATTTTAATCCCTCTATTTCAATAGGTTTTTATTGAATTGCTGCCCAAGCCATAAGTGGTGTTTTTTCATCATAATTTTCATTATTTGGGACTCATGTTATATGCACCACCCATTTCATTTTTATAGTACATAAATTTCCATGGAATGATTTTAATTTTTCAATAATTAAATTTATGTTATTTAATTGTTTATATTATTTTACCTCCCTCACATTATTTTTATTCAAGAGTTACCATAACTGTTATAAAACACAATATTTTCCATTGTGGAAAAACCACCCTAAGTTTTGGTAAAGTAAAAGTGTGAGTAGTTACTTGAAAATACATACCTATATGGATTTAGGAAAGTGTATATGATTATGAAAAAAATTAACCTAGGTTTAATCAACCCAAAAAGGTTTGGTTGATCATTGACTTAATCATCACCCTCATGCATGATGTTTAGGACCAAGATATCACACCTAGATAGACACTCCCAAAGGATATGGTTTGGAATATTCACATGAAATTTATGAACCATGATGAAGGATTTTATCTACCATTACATTGGTATCATTAAAATTCATAATATTGAACCAAATTACTATCTTACATGGATAACCCTACACATTTAAAGTATCCTCACTTATTATTTAATTGATAAGGGTACTTCATGTTTCTTTGACAATACCCCATAAAATATATGTTGATTAAGGGATGTAATCCAAGGAATCCACATTATTCTATTGAATATAGAAGTATATTATTTCTATATTTATCATTATATGGATATCCATGTGTTTATCCAGTAAGTGGTTCCTTAGGGAATGTATTAAAATTCTTGTTGACTCCATTGATGAAAGTATTGAACTTAACAAGGTGATGTGTGGGGACTTGAATTATGTATCCCCTCAATGCATCAATAGGTCTCATGAGACAAAACATGTTTGGTTTTTGTGTATACCTATCCCCATAATAGGATAGTGTCTTGGAACAAGTCTATGATAACATGATTTGATGTCTGACTTTATGCATTTTATTATCATGAGATCAATGATTATTTTTATCCATATTTTAATTTATTTTAATGGATCAAGAAATTCCTTAGTTTAATTTTATTTTGACTCTATGTTTTTCATTTATTCCTACCATATCAATTATTCCATGCTTATGTTTTAAAATCTTTCAGTGTATGCTACTCCTTATTGAGAATTTTAACTCACTCTTATTTGTATCATTTCACTAAGAAACTTTGGGGATAAATATGTGTAATTTTAAAGGATATTATAGAAGAGATAATCGGGTTCTCAAAACATGTTCATCTTGTATCATATGTTTTAAAATTTTATGTATGTATGTATCTTTTCTTCCATGACTACTATCCTATTGGATCTTATGGAAAATCTTTTATTTTATACCAATAATGTAATATAACTACCAGATCTGAGTTTTTAAAGTCTTGGATGACACAAAATATATACCGAAATATCATTTTAGTTATCATATATAACCTTAAAATTATTCAAAATCCACTTTAAAACAAGCAATCACAAATGTATTTTAGTGAATAAAGTAAATTACATAGAACTACAAACCAATAAGAGTTAAATCTTCTATAAGTCATTGTTTTTATACCAAATGAGAGGAGGAGAAATCCCAAGAAGTAGATTTAAAACTTTTACATTTAAAATCCCAACATTTTTATTTTTAAAATTGGAACCCTATGCCACCATGTCCTTGGTAATGAAAGAAAATGAAAGATGAGACAAGAAAAATATTGTAGAAGGTGGAAATAGTAAATCACTTGATATAATAAAAACAAATTAATAATTAATCATTTATTAAGATTCCAAGTGGAAGAAGAAACCCAAAGGGTCAAAAAGAGTATATCCTTGGAGAATTATGGAATAATTTAGAATAAATATAGGACCCCCTCTAATTAAATTTGGACTTTAAAATTATATTTTTTTTCAACAGAATTGTCAATTAATCTAGCTATGAACCAATCATGGATCTTGTTCTTAAATTGAATTTCCTGACCATTAGGGTTTACTTTCATGGTTAATATTACCATTCACCAACCATTCAATGAATTCTAGAAACCTAAATTTACCAACATAGTTTACATACATGTTTAGAATACCCGTACACCATAACTATGTATTCAGTGTATTTTTACCAAAAGACCATGTTTTCATACCAAAAATAAAAATAAAAGATAAAAATAATAAGTTATAAGTTATTTACATGAATATGATAACATGGGTTTCATTGTTCTTTGCATCATGTCACTTTCCACACCCAAAAAAGTCCTCATGAGAGCTATTGATCTATGGAAATTGAAGGCCATTTATCCATTATTTGAAATTATTGTTCCCTTGTTTCATGGGATTCATTACCATACCACAATAGAACATAAAATAAAGGAATTTATTTACCTCATATAACTTTTTTTTTGGAATCAAGAATCTATACTAGTTTCTCAACAATTGAAATATTAGGCTCAAACTCTAACTCTTCCAAATTTAAAAAATGAGAAGGATTCAGATTACTCTTTTTCTATTGGGATACCTGAAATATGTTAATAATAAAAGTTATATTTGGATATAATTTCAACCATTATGAAACCTTATGTATCTTTAAATTAATTTAAAATGGTAATATATACCTTGGAATCATATTATCTTATCTCTAAAATAATCTATGACCTAGTAACAGATATATTTTGAAGAACACCTAATCACTAACTAAGATCTACAAGGGTTTATGATGATAGTAAAAATATAATTTTTAGAAACTTTTATCTATCACCAGACACATATATATAATCCAAATATTATCTATCATCTCTTTCACTATACTCATTCCTACTAGATACGTTTCATGAATTTATATAAAAAAAGTGGATACTGATAGGGCTGACCATACAATTCTCCCATGGGAACTATATTTATCCAAGATTGGTGGATAATGTTATATACAAAATCATATAATGAGATTGAGAATCAATATCCTCTTTAAGTTCTTTTTATTATTTATATTTGAGCTAAGAATGTCTATTGGAGATGATTGCTGAAGGAAACTCCTTAAATTTTAAAATTTCATGCATATTTAAATTCTCATGGTCCTCTATTTACATTATATATTTAATTAGAAGAAGATAGTATAATTAATCTAGTAAATAAATAATTACCTAGGTAGTATTCTATCCACATGGGGTTCAAGGTAACCTAATAATTAAATCCATGGATATCTCATCCCATTTACAAGCAGGAATATGTAACGGATGAAGCATTAAGGATGGGATTTTGATGATTTTCCATCACTTGTTGACAAGTGTAGAACCAATAAACATATTCTTAGATATGTCTTCTCATCCTAGGCCTCTGATGTTGACATTTTAAATTATATATTGGTATCTCATTGGAATACTTTCATTTATAGTGATAACATTCCTTCATCACTGCCTTTCTCACGGTAACAGGACCACATAAAGATTTCTAAAGTAGATGATTCCATAAGGATATAAAAACCAATCACTAGTGGTCTCCCCACCATTTAAGGTTTTATTAATACACTTATATTTAGAATTAATTGGTTTTATTTGACAAATAAACTCAATAAAAGAATATTTAATATGAAAATTTTCCAAAAACATTTACTCATTCTCTTACTTCACTTAATTTTGTATTTATATAAAAAGTACCATCAAATTATATTCATCAATGTACAATTTCAATGCTTAAGATGATTTTTTTTACTAAGAGCATCAGTTACCACATTCTTCTTTCCATGTGTATAAGAGTGAAAAAAATAAAATTATTATATATCCTTCAACTATAACCTCTATCAGAGTTTCAAATTATTTTATGTAAATATATATCTAAGAATTATTTGGTTGATATAGGTTATAAATTTCTTACCGAAATTATAGTTCTACCAACATTTAAATGCATGCATGACTATTTTTAATTTAAGGTAATGGGTTAGGTTGTTTCTTTCATGTGGATGAATTTGGTGTGATCCATACACCACCACATGATCATTCTATATACCCATGAAATTCATCCCCATGTTCGAGGCATAAAAATACACAAGATAGAATTTTTTAGGATCAGGAAGAATTAGAATTTGAGCCATTTTCAATATCTATTTAATATAATTGAATGATAATTGATATTAGAGAATCAATTGAAGCTTAAATCCTTTTCTAGTGATAGTATTAAAAGGTGAATTAAGATTTGAGTAATCTCTTACAACCCATATATAATATGCTGCTAGACCCAAAAAGATCTATATCTTAAAGAAATATTTCAAGAATTCACATGATATAACAAATTTTACCCTTTTTAGAAAAAATAAAATGTCTTTTTCATGCACCAAAATCCTCAAGAATGTTACTTCATGGATCAGTAATTTACCCTTGGTTAATTTTTCACATAGGAGGTGGTCTTTAAGGGTTCCTAAAACAATCCTCAAGTGATTATTATGCACCTATTTGGATTTTGAAAAGACTAAGATATCATTCATGAAATCTTTGATATAGGAAGTAAGGTATATATGAAAATTTTCGTTTATAAGGGATATAAATATTTTAGAAGTGTTTATTGAGATAGAAAACATCACAAGGTATTCATGGAATCCATATCTACTTTGGAAGTTAGTACACGGTATTTCGAATTATTTTACCCTAAATAGGTGATGCTCAGACCTGAGGTCAACCTTGGAAAACCAATGTTCGCCCTTTAACTGATCCAAGGGGTCATCAATATGGGTAAAGGATAATTTTTCTTTATGGTTACTTGATTTAACTTCCTATAATCTACACATAAGAGTAAAATTCAATCATACATCTTTATAAAGAGTATAGAAGATACCCATGGAGAAATGTTGGTATGAATGAAAACTTGTACTTATAGATCATCAAGTAGAGTGTTTGATTCCTTAACCTCAATTGGAGAAATTTGATAAGAAGTAAGAGATATAGATTTCATCCCATGGATAATACGAATAAATAACTTGACTCCCCACTCTAGAGGAAACCTAGGTAAATCACCAAGAAACACTTTATAAATGCATATCTCCATATGAGGAAGTTCTTTTCTTAAATTACCTTATTTTTTAATCTACCAAATGAGATAATAACTAACATGAAAAATATTTCACTTTAGGGAGATAAGGTAAATTTTAACTTAACCTAGAGTCTTAATTTCATTTAAATAAATGAAAAATACCATTGAAAGAGATAAATACCACCCTTCATTCATATAATTTAATGTGATATTTTATTTCAATCATCTATTATATCCCATAAATCATATCAAGAAGGTCTGTTTAAAGGATAAGAAAATCTCATGCCTTCTCATATTCATAAATAGAGACATGGAAAGAGGGAAAATAAAAAACCCACACCTTATTTACCATATGATTTGATATCTCCATTTCATATGAAATATGTTTTGATGAAATATTGGTCAAATACAAAATTTGAGTAGATATAAATGAGTTTGATGAATCTATATCGAATAAAGAAATATATTTTTATGATGTAATAAATACATCACCCAAAACCTAGATCTAGCTTTAGATTCTTTAAGGTCATATTAACTCATATAATATTTACAAGATTTAGGTTGAGTTTGAGACATATTTCTAAATTTAGGTTCACTTTGTAATTGAATCTACCAATGAGGTGAACCACCTCGACCTCTATTCACCTGATGATGTGATCATGTAGCCTTAAAGGCATAAAATTACACCCATGAACACTTTAGAGATGACAAAACCACACCAATTCTATACAAAAAATTATCCTTTATGAATATTTCGAATTGAACTTTACAGACACAAGTATGGAACAACATAGGCGCCTATAGTAAAAATAGATTATAGTGAACTTTTTTAACACATTGATGTCAAATGAGAGGCTTGATTTCTATAGAGGATGAATATGTTGATTGAGATGCTCATTTTATACTTCTAACACTTATCCATTGAAACACATCCTACTTCCTTTTTTCTCTAGTACATCACCTTAAATTACACTCAAAATATAAGAACAATATCCATCCATACTAGATAATACATCTTTTTTATGTCTCAACCTTTAATGCCTTATCACTTACATTATATTTTGTGTCTAGTTAAAACAAAATTATTTTTAACAAAATGTCTTGAGGAGACCTATCTCAAATTTTCAAGCTTTGAACATATCATTTTTGAAAATCTATGGTGAAAAATGAATGAGTTTGGTGAATTAATTTGGATATTCCATCACTATATAACTACCTTTATAGAGACACACAAGCTCCTATGATTTATCCCACTTCATTGTATTAGGGAAATCTTCCAAGTAAACATGATTTTTTAAAGCAATTCCATAAAATATTCACATTCATATTTTCATAGACAATGGATTCCCACAACCTTGTATTAGATCCCTTAACCATAAAAGTGAAATAATTTACTTTTAAATATTTACAAGTTTTAAGTAATTTTAAAAAAATTTATATTATATCCATATATACCCCTAATTCTGGAATATATTTCATTACTTATAAAGATGTATGATTTTGATGAATGAACTATTGATATCGATCCCCGATATGGACTAGATGAGATGTCCTAGACCCAAACCTCCTGATATAGTGCTAAAAACAAATAAATTATATATCATCTCAGATACCAAGTGAAATAATCCATTCTAAACATATATTTATTTTATATCATTTCAAAAAGTTAAACACCACATCTCACAAATAATGTCATAATCCTAAGAACTGAAGGTTTAGTGTCATTGAGGATAATCTACATTAGTAACTTATCTTACAATTCTTATGAACATTCCAACATAATAATTCCCCTCTAGAACTCATTATTGACTTATCATGATTTATACTTATCTCTATTACCTAGGGAATGGAAACATATGATAGAGGTGATCACAAACTCAGTAAGGGAAAAACTCATTAGAATTTAATTAAGGGTTAGATCCTAAGATTAAGAGAAAACATGATCATGAGAGAAATATCATATTAAAAAGAACATGAAAAAATAATAGTTTTCAATAATTTTGGGTAATGAGACATGTAATATCAAAAATAAAATACATGTATGATGAAATAATAGTGTGAGATAATAACCATAATCCACAAGCATAATCGTAGGCATATGTCATAAAAATGTGTAATTTAATTGAAACATAGCACAAAAAAGAACTATGGCCCAAATATAATCATAGGAAAGCATTATATATATTTTTAGGTATCAAAATTATGTGACACATTATATGGTGTCTTAGGCATTAATTTCTGAGAACCATTAGTGACTTGAGAATTATAACTCATGGATCATTGGTGACTTGAGTATCATAACTCATGAACCATTTTTATAATATGAAATATAAAACCATAACTAATGCATTGGTGGTAAATATAGGGAAACACCCATCAATATCACTATATATGTGTTCTAAATGATATTAATCATTTATTATTTTATTAAAACCCATTGAAATAAAATGGGTTTCATGTCATTTACAAATGGTATTTCATAATGTTATAAAAGAATTACATCGAATAATATACAAAATCAAGTCATACAAAATAATTATTTCATAAATGAATTTATGAGGTAATTTATGAAACATTACTCTAAATGATATGGATATCTTGGAGATAAAGAGGAAAATATAAGAAAAATCAATAGAGGATATTTCATAAAACATTTTAAACATTATTTTATTAAGATAAAGTTATAAGTTTCATTCAAAAGATTCATTCATGAAGTTAAATTCAAATTTTGTTAAATTTTTTCAAAAATAAATGTACAAATGGATCCAGGAAAAATTATAAGGTTTTTATAGTGGAAATGTAGAGTGGAGGATAAAATGTATAATTAAGGAGAAAAAATATTTTAAAAATATTTTTTAAAATACCTTTATTTAACTCCATATCATAAAAAGTGATAAATATTAAATTTGAAAAGTGGTAAAGTTAAATTTAAATATGATGAGTAATAAAACATAGTTTGATTTCAAAATAATAAATGAGAACATTATAAGGAAAAGTGAATACGGGTATGGAAGAGAAAGGGATTATTTAGAGAGGATAATAATTATTCTTAACTACATAAAATTTTATAAAGTAATAAATCCATCAAAGAAGAAAATTTTTATGAGAAATTGTAATTAACTAGAAAATAAGGATTAAATAAAATATAATATAATCATAGGGTAATAAGAAACAATATTGTAAAACCATATTTACATAGGGATAAATATTGTAATATTCAAATAAAAATGCCTAAAATAAATTTGGTTCATAATACAAAACATGTCTCAAAGAATGAAATTTTCAGATGAGAAACCCTTACCTCTTATCTTGACTTCCACGAAGGCAATATAAATTATTATGTAATAAATATAAAAATAATAATTTCCTATTTAATAAACTTTTTATTATCTGTTATAATATACAACATTCAATTATAATCATTTTTATACATTATTATTTATTTATAGTTTATTTTCATTAATGAATATTAGCGCTTTTGATTATTTTACGCATGCCTTAAAATTTCAATGTTGATCCCAATTAATTGATGCCATTTTTATCATTAATATATTATCCATGGTAATTAAATATATAATTTATAATTATTTATAAATCTCAAATTTCATTTCATGTGAATTTTAATCATGATTTGTTAATATGGAGTTAGCAATGAGCATGTTTTGGGTAATTAATCAATATCAATGGATTACTTTATAATGATTTTAATTTTTATAGTACTTAAAGAATATAAAATAATTTATAATATAATTATTATGATAATATTTATAAATAAAATTATTTCTATAAAAATCTATGAATGCAGTGATGAAAAACAAAGCACATCGTCCATGGAGGTGGTAGTTTGCACGTAACACATGTGACAATTTCATTTTAAAATAGACGTGGTTATTAATACAATTTAAAATTTATTATTAAAAAAATTTAATCATGTCATATATATCATATTTATTCATTAATTATATTATTATAACTGTCCATTTAAGGTGGTGATAAAAAATGAAATATGTCATTCCATGGTGGTGACAATATGCACACACAAACAGATGGAGTTTTTATTTTCCATAGAACATGAGAAAGGTTGAAAATGGTTTATATTTTAAGAATATTATATTTTTTATAAATATCATAATTATTCATGAAATAAACTTGTATAACCATCCATTTAATCTGGTGGTGAAAAATTAAACATGCCTTCCTTGGAGGCGGTTGTCCTCATTTACGGACGATCGATGTTTTCATTTTTTGAACAATGAGAGGGGAGTAAATAATGGTTGTGCCATTAATATATCTATTTTTAGTATAATAATGATAATAATTTAATTATATTGATATTTTTAGTATCTATTTTGTGGATTATGGATGATAAAGATAATTAAGAAAAGACTAGAGGTGGATAATACCTATTTTGAGGATTTGAGTCTTCTCTTGAAAAGATTCTTGGAATTACAGGAATTGGGACACTTTATTGTAACCAGTAGATTAAAAAGTTTTAAAGGTATTATAGTACAGTTAAAATGGTAGGGTTTAATGAAAATTTTTAAGTGTACATGTCTCTTGAGGTGGGTGGAAGTGAGCTCATTTTAAATGTGAAAAAGAGGTACTTTTCCTTGGAATTGAAGGGTAGGTAAGTGGTGAGAATGGAATTTCATGAGAGATTTGTGATTTAGGTAATTAAATATTGGTGATAAAATTATATGAATTTAAAACAATAAAAAGGTATTATATTAGGTGTTTTTGTGACGTCAATTTATAAAAATTCGATCCAATTCATGCTACTCATTTTTACCATTTTAACTTTGATTATAAATTAATCACTGTAATTATTTTTCTACTAAAAATATAAAATGAAACATATTATGATTTTTTGTGATAAATATTAATTATAAAACCAATTAATATAATTAAATTTCTAAATATAATAAAATTAACTTTTAAATTAATACATAAGATACAGAAAAAACCTTTTTTGTAGAAAAATGACTTTTCATACATTAAGTGTTATTATTATTATTTAATATCATTTAATAATTAAATGAGTGTTAATATATTTTCACATGTTCAAAAATAATATTAGAGATATAAATAAAAATAGATCTATTGAATTTTTTATATAAAAATCATACAACGTTAAAAACATTTATTTTAAAAATAGAGTTTTTACAATGGCAAGTAATATTTACTTTTGTAACTTATTTTTTATGTTAAACATGGAAATAAAATTATTAAAAGAATTATATAAACTGATTAAAAATATGAAATTCATTTTATTAAACTCAATTTCTAGAGCTAATAAAATAAATTTAAAATAAGTATGCATAACACATAAAAATAGTTTTTAGAAAAATGTATTTTTAAGCATTAAAAGACTCTATTCGTATTCAATACTAAGTGAAAATATTTAGATGAAAATTAATTTATTTTTTTATATATATTATTAATATTTTGGACGTTATTCAATGGTGATTAGTTGGTTTAAAAATGTACAATATATAGAAAATATAAAAAATTATTTTTTGTCATTAAATGATTTTATTCCTAATTATTTAATATTTATTAAATTTTTAATAAAAATTATTTAAATTTTATTAATACATTGGTTTTGAAATTATTTCTTTGAATTTTATAAATAAATCAAAAAATTCATAAAAAATATAAATAATAATAATACATAACACATAAATATATGTATATATTTTTATAATAACATGTTTTAATCAAATAATTTTTTTGATTCATATTGCATTATCATAATTTATCAATATTTATCAATATTTTATTTTTATTTTATTAATAAATAAAACCATTCTTAAAAATATAGAAATAATAATAATACATTGGTTAAGTTTTCCATGTAAAGAAGCTATTCAACATAGTATTTAATTACAAGAATATATATACCAAAATATCAAGGTGTTACATTCTCCTCCTGTTAAATAAATTATGTAACACCCCAAAATTTTATGGTATGTCTCTTTTTAAATATTTTTATTCTCCTTGATAGCTTACGTTTCAAAAAACACCGATCTTAAACAAATGATTAAAAATTATTATTTAAGATTAACCTTGTCACTGGAATGGAGGGAAGGAATGATATTAAATAAATTATGCAAACGTAGTTTTCACATGTCTATAAAACAAATTCATTGCTTACTAATTAATTATAAATGAAAATAAAAAAACCAATTCATTATAATAGACGTGTTTTTATAAAAAACCCATTTTTATGCTCACAATGTAATTTTATCTTAATAAATTAAATTAATCACTATTAGTAAAAGATATTAATGAAATTTATATTTCATATATTAATTTTTTTTTAATTCAGTCAATAATTTTTATATGCTTAAGATAATAATAAATCTAATTTTAAGCATAAAAAACTATATTTTTTTAAAGGTAGTTTTGATACCTTTTAATGGCGCACCAGTTTTAAAATTAAATTTTTACACTTTTATAAATTTTATTTGAAAGAATAAACTTAATTTTTTAAAGTTTAATTTCAAAATTATCTTAGGGTTATTTTTTTCAGATAAGTTTCATTTTTTGATGAGTACTGAAATTACTGAATTTTAACTAAAAACAACTTTTTCATATAATTTATTTATATAGTTAAATTATATTTTGAATTGGGTTTAAAGTATAATTAATTCAATTGTACATAAATAAACCCAATATAGATAATTGAAATCAATTTCATAATTAAATTGGATATAAAATCTTTAGAACTTTAGAACTTTTCATTTTAAAAACCTGCTTTCTAATTGTGTATGTGTGATTAATTTTAAATATTATTTTTCCAATTATATTAACTGAATTTAGAAAAATGGATTCCATAATTGGAATCATGAGGTAAAAATTAGTTTTTAAGATCAATTTCAATTTTAGTTATCAAAAGAAGTTACTGTGGCAAAAAAATTATTTACTGCAATATAGGTAAAATAATGACAAAGTTTAAAGTTAAATGATAAAAGATTAACATACCAAAAAATTACAACATTTAATGGTTGGTTGAGGTATTTCTAGAACCTAAAATTAATTAGAACATTAATTATCATCAAAATTTGTGGAAATTAATGTGACCACAATGTGGTTGGACATAAACATAAAATAATCATTATTTAATCACTTAAACCCACCTCTCATAAAGTGTAAATATCATCCCTCGCCACCTCATTTCTACTCACAATAATTTAAGATCCTCAAATATCTGAAAAAAACTCTACTCCCCACTCTCCACACATCCAAGTTATACTAGTCTCATCAAAATAAGAAATCTAAGGTCCTCAAGGGGCCCTTCATAGATGTGATATTCAAGAGTTAATTTTCTAAAAACACCTCACTTAATTTCTTTTTTTATTATATTTTCTTCTGACCTTCTTTATCCATCATGGAACTATAACTAAAAAATAAATTATATATAGGAGTTTTTTGTTTTTAATGTAATATATTATACCCATCCTTTTTATTACCTTCTTTTATTTAAAGAAACAAAACTATTGTCCAAGTTATGTTAGTTAATCACCTCTATGAATAATGATTTTATTTATTTTCCATTTCCGCCTTCATGGATAGTTAGAAATGTAATATTATGATTAAAAAATATTGAAATTGGAATTTTATAACTTATTTCATGTTCTGGAACTAATATATAGAAATAAAATTAAATAAAATGAAACTAGTTCGTGATGGTCAAAAAAACAACCAAAATAAACTAATCATTTATCATTAACATTTTATCAAATGAATCATCCTCATATTATAAAAAAATTATACATGAGAGCATTCACACTCGAAATTTTTTATTAATTTCATTCCATTCTTGGAGTTTTACTTCCATTTTACAAGAAAATCCATAATTATACACTAGTGAACCGACCTTGAAGATGTGAAACGAATGCACCCGAAATAATTAAAATTATAAAATATTATTAAATAATGGGTAGTAAGATGTTATAAAAGTATCAAATATGATATTATAAATATTAATAGAGTTATGAAAAAAATTAATACCATTCTTTAAACCATTATACATGTGGTTAAGGTACACACCACTAAAGGGAATCATGAGCTAAGGGGTTTTCAACCCAATTTCCATTCTTTGGGTTAAACTTATACTTCTTGATTATGTTGTGCTAAGAACATGTGTGAATTGACTTTTGAATATCTTATTTCTAATTTAATTTTTTTATGTGTATGTATAGAGGATACACATATTCGATTCATTCTATTAATTCTTATTTCGTTGAGATTATATTTATAAGACTTTATTTTAAAAATTATATTTTAAAAAAAATTTCCTTAAAAATATACGTTTCTTAAATGTCCATGTTTTCTTAAATTGATTCCAAAAATGTTATACTATTATATCATAATTTTTATAAGTCATTTTAACTAATGTTTTACTTTTTAAAAAATATTTTGAAAGTATTTGTTTTCATTTTATAATGTAGGTTTTCTTGATTTGTCTGAGAAAAATATGGAAGGAATGTTTTTTTAAAATGTATGCAATGAGAGGATTTTCCCACCATCATGAAGCCTTAATACATTGAATATTATTTTAAAATAATTTAAGGATATTTTAAAAGATAATATTTTCTTTTATAATTTTTCTATATTTAAAAAAATGTTTTCAAAAAATAAAGGATATTTTCCTCAAGAATTATTTCAAGTGAACTTTAAAAATTAATTTCCTTCTAAGATAATAACATTTGGTCTTTATTATGTTTTACTAGGGATATTATTTAAGGAAAATATCATTATTATTTTTATGGTTTGTATATGTTTATGATGGCATGATGTTTATGAATCCCTCAATTTTATATTTCATTCCATGGGTATCCCTTTTGATTATTCCTTATGTTTGATTCTTTTTGTGGAAGACATATCCATGAGATTGTTGTAATGGGTTCATCGAGATAGCAATATAATGCATTGGGTGATGTTTTAGTCGCATGAGACATAATGTTGGGATAAGGAGTAAACCTAATTCGTTTATGATACTTTTTCCACCATGTGATATAGTCTTGGCAGTTATCCTTGACTAATGTTTATATCATGTTATATGTTGCTGCGACTTTCCTATTTTTTCATGATTATATGATTACATGCTCTATATTTTATGTTTCCATATATATATAATCATGATCCATTCTTATATTTTATCTTGTTATGTTTTCCAACTCAAATTTTATGCTTAAATCCCATATTTATTCCCTTATTGGGCTTTTTAGCCCATCCATTTTGTCTATGTTTCCCCCATATTATCCTATACAGTTATAGGATCTCAATGAGAGTTAGGATTTCATAACAGAGATTAATAAAAAAGATTTTTAATCATAGTTTCTTGTTTTCTAATAATGTACCTGGTCTTCCAAATTCACTAGAATTTTAGATCCTTGGTTTGTATTACATGGATAAATATGCATAAAACCATGTAAGAATATGTGTAAAAAGAGTGGGTTTCTATAGTTGGTATTAGAGAACATTCTAGTTATTTTTGTGGATTAGGACAAGAAAACCTTTTTAAGAACCCACGAGATAATTCTATCACTATGGATTACCTAGATTGATCATTTGGGAATATAAAGTTAGGATATAATTTTCATTTATAAGATTATACTTCTATGTTTCGGGTTGAATTTTTTATATTCTTATTAGCTAATTGTTAAAGGCCCCTAATTTTATTGTTCTTTTTAAGTTAATGGATAGAAATTGGAGAACCTATGCTAATAATTAATGTGATAGTCAATGTTATGATTTCCCTAATGGAATTACAAACCTAAAGGGAATAGGAGCTTATAAATTCATGGAAATAATGTCTCAATTAAATCAAGTTATGAATAATAAATTTAATCATGTGGAACAACCTCCTTTTCCCAAGAAAGATAAAGTTGTTTTTGAATCCTTTATGCAACAAATACCTCCTATTTTTTGTGGGTATTCAGATCCCCTCATCATAGAATAATTAATTAACTCTATTTAGAAGATATTTTCTATCCTCTAATTATTAGAAGAAGAGAAAGTTGTGTTGGTAGTCTATCATTTTTATGGGGAAGTTGATCTGTGGTGGAAGTTGACAAAATAACAAAAATTGTAAGGAGGAAATTGGTTATATGGAATGAGAAGCGTTCAATAAGATTTATTTCAATAAATATTTTACCCAAACTCTACATTTTACGATGTAGAGGGAGTTCCTTGGTATAAAGAAAAAGGAAGATGACTCTATCGAAGCATATGGGGAAAACTTCACAAGGCTTACACGATATGATTCCGGCTTTGTTATCAGCACTGAAAGTAAGGTTGACCAATTCTTGTGGTTTGAAACCAATTCTATGAAAATCCTAAGTAATTTAAGACTTTGATATTTATGTATAGATTTTTAGTTGTGCCCTTAAAGATAAGAGGTAGAATGGTAATTCTCAGTTGTCTCATGGGATTGGAGAAAATAAATGTAAGATAGAATTGTCTTCATAAAGGCTGACATAAAGATTTCCCAGAGGAAAGAAAACCCAACATCCCACCAATCAAAAGTTTAGGAAGAATCATATTGGAAAATTCTTGATGGGAACTATAAGACCCTTTATGCATGGTAAAGAGGGGCACCAAGATAATAAATGCCAAAGTGAAATAAATAAACCCACTAATGAGGAAGTGGAAAAGAAGGTTCAGATGAACACTATGTCTGTTGTTCCATTCTTTAACCTTAAATAAAACATGCACTATGCAATTCAAGGCCCTAATCCAAGGTTCTTTTGGGGACAATATTTGATAATAACCACCAAAAAATCAAGGAAAAGCATATGATATCACTACTACTGATGTAGAGCTTGACAATGAATAATTCTATTAATGTCAAGGATTGGAATATTGGTCTCTGTATGGTATTATCAATAGATGAATGATTTAAATGTTGAAAGTATGAGAACTATGAAAATTGATGTCATTAGGGGAAAGTTTGTGAGTAAAATCAGTAAGGTGGTATAAGTAATGGTTATACTAAGACTATAAATGAAATTTTCAAGGAAATAAGTGTTAAGTAATAAGATGACGAATCTTAGTTAATTTTTTAAGGATTAAGTGGGATGAATGCAGTATTTATGTACTAGAATTAAAATATTATGTTTTATGAATCATGAAATATATAAGAATAAGTTTTCATTAAGGATTTTAAAGGATATGTTGAGTCTTGTTGATGGAATGGAAAATTGATTTAGTGGTAGTGTGATATTTTTGGAGAACAAATGATTAATGGAAAGATAACCCTTAATATATGAATTATGTTGGGATAATAATGATATAAATAGAAGTTTGAGTGTGATAAAATAAATGGGATAATATTGATGAACTTGGAACTGAATATTAATTTGATGCTAAGGTGGTTTATGGATTGAGTTTATAAATGTTTTGGATTTATATTCCAAGGAAAGAGTTAATTTTTGAATGCTGGGATGTTTTCACTAAGGTTTTATAGTAATTAAGGTTATTACCATGTTTTAAAATAATAAATGATAATGATCTTCACATGTTTTCTGTGTGAAAATTAAGAGTTACATCAAGTTGTTTGGGGGATTAATGATAAGTTTATTTTAAAAATATAGTGACCTTCATTCACAAGTTTAGAATTTTATATCATTGGAAGTTTCATATGGGTAACCATTTATGAAGTTTTTTATATTGAAAATTGGATGATGTTTTGGAGATTAATGTATTAATTAACCATATGAATATTTATGTATATTGGATAACCTGTGCTAACCATTTTGTTTTGATGATAACTAGAGATATAAGGAATGAATTGTCATTCCATTATGGAACTTATGATCCATAAGTTCTGTATGAATTAAAATTCCTTAGAGTAATAAATGAATTAGAAATTGATTAAGGCATAATAAAAGAGTGATATTGTACTTATGATATGAAATCAAGTAATTATATCTTCTCAGATTATTTTGAAATAAAATGTTATCATATTATCATCATTTTTGATGATATCAATGGGACTTTTTCAAACCTATTTGGTCTATGTTTATGTGGTCATTAACCTTTCAATGACCATTTTATCTATCATTATACATTAGAACTTGCTTGTTGAAATTCTCTTCCATGTCTATGTTTTCAATTTCCACTAATGTTATCCTAATCAAAATCTTAGTTATGTGATGATCTCTGCCTTTTACTTTCCATATTTTTAAGAGGATGTTTTATCGACACATTTTTTGGTGTGGGATTCCAATAGAAGAAATTTTTAAACATCCATATTTTATTTTCAAATGTGATTTAAAAATCATGGGGATGATATTTTTTGAAATTATTGATCTTATTGGGATGGTAGCTTATCGATTGGATCTTCCACTTAATCTCTCTTAAGTTTATAATGTGTTCTTTGTATCTTTCATGAGGAAGTACATACCAAATATTTTACATGTAATAAAATCAGAGATCTTACCGTTGGAATAATATCTTTCTTATGATGAATAAATGGTAGATATTTTGGATTGTAAAGATAAATTTTTACAAAAGGAGATCACTCACATAGTTAAAGTTTTTTGGAAAAACGACCAATTTGAGGAATCTATATGGGATCTTGATGGTGTCATGAGGAAAAAGTATCATCATCTACTTATATATGAGTAATGAATTTTGAAAGAAAAATTCATTTTAAGGTGGATAAAATGTGACACCCCAAGATTTTATGCTATGCATCTTTTTAAATAAATTTAATCTCTTTGATAGCTTATGTTGCACATAACACCAATCTTAAATAAGTGATTAAAAATTATTATTTAATTGAGACCTAGATGATTGAATGGAGAGAATAAATGAGATTAAATAAATTATGAAACTATAGTTTTCATATTTTTATAAAATTAATTCATTGGTTTCCAATTAATTTGAAATGAAAAAATCAATATAAAGGATGCGTTTTTTATAAAAGAAACTATTTTTATCCTCACAATGGAATTCTATATTAATGAATTTAATTAATAAATATTAGTGGATGATATTAATTAAATTTATATGTTATATATTCAATAAAATATTTTTTAATTCATCCAATAAGTTTTATAGGCTTAAGATAAGAGTAAATTCAATTTTTAGCATTAACAACTATATTTTTATAATGGAAAATTTTCCACCTTTTAATAGTGAACCTATTTTAAAACTAAACTTTCTTTTAGAAAATTTATTTTAAAAAATAAACTTCAATTTTTTAATTATAATATCAAAATTTCCTCAGGGTGATATTCTGGTATTTTGAAGAGAAGTTTCATTTTTTGATGAATAGTGAAAAAATTGAATTTTAATTAAAAACTGATTTTTATCTAATTTATTTATATAGTTAATTTATATTTTAAATTGGTTTTAAAGTATAATTAGTTCAATTATACATCAATAAACCTAATTTAGGCCTTTCTAATAAATTTTAGTTTAAAATTGGATATAAAAACAATTTGAACTTTTGAACTTTGGACTTAAAAACCCGCTTTCTCATTGCATCTGTGAGATTAATTTTAAATCTCTTTGTTCCAATTTTGTGAGTTGAATTTAGAAAAAATACATTCCATATTTATAATAAAAAGTCATAAATTTGGTTTTAAGGTCAATTTTATTTTTATGTATAAAAAATTTATCATGATAAAAAAACTATTTACTGTAGTATACGTAAAGTAATGATAATGGTTAAAGTTAAAAAAATAGAAGATTAATATACCTAAAAATTACAACATTTATTGAATTCCTGAGTTATTTATAAACCCTAACATTACTTTAAAAAATTAACTGTCTGAAAAATTTGTGGAAATTAATTCCACCTCAATGTGGTTGGATTTAAACATTTAATAATCATTATTTAATAACCTAAACCCACCTCTCCTCAAGTATAAATTCAACCCCTCATGTAACACCCTGAGTTTTTACGGACCTTTTTTCTCAAATAAATTAAAGTTTAATTGATATATTTAATTTAACTATGTCAAACATTACTTTAACATGATGGTGATTTGGTATATTTTATATGAAATACCGACTTGGCATACATTACATGCAACATTGACATGACGTACGTTACACATAACACTGAGTTTCCACGAAACATCATTTTAATTGTTATAATTATTTAAATGAGATAATTAGAACCTAGAAATTAAAATTAGTGATGTGGATAGTGATAAATAATATTTTATTATTTTTTATAATGGTTTTATATAAATAAAACATGTTGGCAAAGAAATATATAATTTTTGGTAAAGTCCTTATATGTTTTAAAATGCTATTTTGTTAAATGAATTGATTTTATCGCCCTTCTGTGAAAAACAAAAAAAATTATTTTTAGAAACATTTAGAAATATAATTTTATAAAATAAAATTTATTTAGGAATTTATAATTCTAAAATTAGCTTAGGGTGATTTTTTATGATTTTTCTGAGAAACTTCATTTTTGGATGAATAATGAAAAATATAGGATTTTAATTCAAAATAGCCTTTTAATGTGATTTATTTATAAGATTAAATTATATTTTAAATTATTTATAAAGTTTAATTATATCATATTTTTATCAGTCAACCAAATGTGGGTCTTTGGAATAAATTTCACTTTGAAATTGAATATAAAAACCTCGCAAACTTTTGAACATTTTTACTTTAAAAACCCGCATTGTCGACCTGACTCTGGGATTGAATTTAAATTATTTTATTCACATATGATTTAAATTTGAAAAAATGGATTCCATATTTTTAATAAACAAAATTTTTAATTTATAATAAGGTCAAATTAGTTTTTTTCCAAAATTATTAGTGAAAGTAATTAAAATTAATTATACCAATTAAGGTAAAATTAAGCTCAACTAAGGACTAAAACTTAAAACTAAGGGCCTAAATGACCAAGAAAATTTTCCAAAAGATATTTTATGGCCATAATTATACCCTATAACTAATTTTCTCTAATTTGGAACATTATTTTATTAAATTTTCATGGGAAAAACGTGGGTGTAATTCCCTTTACAAAAATTTACAAGAGTGTCACTCCTCCACAATAAAAAGAACTACTCTCCTCCCACTTCCTCACACCTCTCATCACACTTTTTATTGACCAATATATGCTTAAATATATCCTCAAAATATCTCCCCTCATCCTACAACCCTCCCCTTGGGTAGAAAAAAATCAAAGGAATCTTTTCAGTACAAACCGAAAGGAGTTACCGAAATTGAAGGTAACATTCTTCCCCAAGTTATTTTATTTTATTTCAATTATACACCACATAAAAACTTATTATTCAATGAACGTATAAAAACAATTTTCCTAAGTATACTATTATGTTTTTAGGATAAGGTTTATACCTACACTTTCACGCACTTCCATCTAATGGGTAATAAACATACTATTTACATGTATGGCGAACAATCGCCTCACAAAACGATGATTGTTCATTTTTCCATTACCACATATTATGGTGAACATTATGATGGAAAATATATTTATTAATTATAAATATGATATTTATAATGTATTTATGATTCTGTACATTTTGTTTTGGAACATACCTTTATGCTTTCTATCTTGTGTATTTACGATAATTTCGTTTGAGGAAGTATGGACTACTGCCCCCTCAAAGCGATGTGATTCGTTCACACACTACATGAAATTTATTAAGGATGGGTATATTGAAATTATATGATATATATGACATAATAATTCTAACTGAATAATTATATATATATACACATATAATCCATTTACTCTCTTTACTTCAATACAACAATAAAACAGAAACAACATTCATGTGTACGTACGACCTACCATCTCCATAAATGGTGTATTCCATTTATAATTCACCATTTATAATTATATATTATATAGACTATTATAATAAAAAAATAGTGATTATAAATTATATTTATATCGTGGTTTACAATCTTTAAATCGTTATATATGTATAAGGACCAAATATATAACAAATTCAGACACATGAAAATAATATAGCAGATATTACCTGAAGTGAAACCTTAACATAGAGTTATTAACAAGAGAGTAATATAAAGTCATAATAAAACCATATGTGGTATTTGATATAATAATATGATTATGTTATAGATTTATAACGAACTTATATTTATTATTGAGGAATTTTTTACAAGTAAAAAGAGAGTCAAGACACAAGGTAATACAATTTCATCTCAACTTTTTATATCCATGAGATACAGGACTTATTCACTAGTCACTTATTTTGTGTGGTGAATATACTACCAATGAATTTATTATATTTATCCTATACTTAAATTTATAGGTATTTACATTTCCATTCTATGATTTTTCTTTCATGGGTTTTATGTTTCAAAAGTTACCAAATCGGTATCATATGTTTGTCTCAATTTTCCTTCTTCGAGACTCATGTTTCTTTATGAACCTAAACTATGTATATACTTCCATTTGACAAGTTATATAATGAATATTATTATTTTAATTATATTTTAAGCTTCATGTAATTTCATTTTCTTACATTAAAAGTATGATCCCAAGTTACCATGTGGTAAGTGTTTAAAGAAACAATCTCATCATTTATCTCGGTTGTTTATGACCATGCTTACATTGATGAAATTTTATGATACACATATTGGTAAAAATAATGAGTTTACTTATCCTATTTTTATTCAATATATCTCCACATATTAGTACAATTTCTCACTCTTTTCTACTTAATATAATTACTAAAATAATTTTAAGAAACATCTGATCGTATTTTTATCTTCGGTAAATAAACTATTTTATTTAAAAAAATATTTTCAAATGATCCTTGAAGATTATTTTCAAGGAAAAAGGATTTTAAAAATGTTTTATTGTTTTCAAAACTTCCTGTTGAACCCTCTGGGATAATTAGTTGAACTCATATTTTGATAATCCCAATTATGCTCACTCATATTATGATAATCCCAATTATTCTCAGTTATGGTTTGATAATCCCTATATTGATTAATGGTTAATTACTTATTTTAGTATTTCTGTACACCATGCACATATTCATATATTATAATATTTATATTATCATCAGAGAATTCGGTTACTGGATGGATATATATTCTAACTTAACCCTTTCTTCCAATAGAATGCTTAAACAGACAAGTGGTCACCGTTACAGAACAAAGCTACCGATTTGAAAATCCCACTGTTATGAAAGCCTACCGATACATCAAGTCCACCGGTACATCAAGTACACCTGTACATCAAGCCTACCAATACATCAAGCCTACTGATACATCAAGCTTACCGCTACATCAAGTCCACCGGTACAGACAAGTCACCGTTATGCAAGTCTACCGATACGTGAAGGTTACCGATATAGACAAGTCACCATTACTCAAGCCTACCGTTACAGAAAAGTTACCGAAGGGAGTCTACTGATACACTAAGGAAGCTACCGACACATGAAGGCTACCATTACACGAAAGGTCACCGGTACATTAAGTCTACCACTACCAATCAAGTCTACTGACAGACATGAAGCCTACCGATAGAAAGGCTACTGTTACACAAGAGGTTACCGATACAAGAGGTTACCGATTCAAAGACCTACCATGACACAAGACTACTGATATCCAAAGCTACCGTTCCAGAGAATCCGATGCTGCCTTAATTTCTTTATCTTTATTTAATCTAACCAATGGTTATATTAGATATATTTTAATGCTATTTTATTTATTTAATGAAGGTTATTGGATGTTAGGGAACCATACCTTGTACCTGCAAAAAGAAATCATTTCTTTTGCCGGAGCTTATGCCATAAATACAAGAAGTCCTTGTTGCTGCATATATACACATATGAAAGACACGATGAATTTTCAAGGGATATACAAAAGTGATACAAGCAAAATACACAATAAGAGCTCATACATATATACATGCACGACCAAGAAGACACAGAAGCTCATACACACTCACGCTCACTCAAGAAGAGCTCTGTACATTCACAAGGACTCTGAAGAACTTCATCAACTACATCTTCACTATCTCTGAACCTGGATGTCAAGCAGACGACACTCTGTTTTTCAGAAAAAAACCCAAAGAGGACTCAGAACCATTTCTGATCAAATCCGAAGGAGTCCAGAGCTACACTGCAATCACTAGAACCATTCTAAACTCTATATCTTGCTCAGTGATTTTTTATTTACATTACGAGCAGTGTGTGTCATCAGTTTTAATTTACATACACACTGTCTCCTGAACCTTAACTGGAGGATGTGTAAATCCTCATTCAAACTCCTTACATCTTCTATTTCCCACTGTGGATAGTGGTAGAGGTCGCGTGCGACCTGGACAACTGTATTTGCTGTTGTTTTTGTTTCCCACGTAGAACTGTGGTAGAGGTCTTTGACCTGGACAGTTGTAAACTGTTGTGAACCCCGATCCAGTGTGTGGATCAAATTTATATAAATTTTTGAGAGGACTAAGTCTCAGCTTGAGACAGAACCTCTTGGTCATATATGCTGTGCTTTATTTAGCTTTTTCTAAAACCTTTTATTCCACTGCCAAGTGCTTTAAAACTTAAACTGTTTTTCAAAGTTACTCTGATAATTGAATTAGCAAGTGTTTTCATTATTTTTAAATCATTAAGTTAGTTTCAAAAGCTAATCTGATCTTCTGATTAGATTAACTGTGAATTAATCAATCCCTTGAGAACCTAACTGAAAGTTTTCTTTAGTTCAAATTCACTACAATTCAATTAGTATGTTAAATTGGGGGGTTTTTAGTAAAGGATTTTAAACAGAAATTTTAATTGGAACTCAATTCACCCCCGTCATGAGTGTCCATTCCGACCAACATTTGGTATCAGAGGAGTTTAAAATATTTTCTGAAGTACCCTATTTTTCAACTGTGATTTTATTTGTATTTTAAAGTTCTTAAATTTTTTGTTATTTATAAATTTTTATCTCATTAAAATTTTTGTTTTAACCTAGTTATCATGGATAACAGACTTGAAGGTGTTGATACTAATAGACCACCATTTTTCAATGGAAACAACTACGCTCAGTGGAATATTAAGATGAAAATTCATTTAGAAAGCATGGGTTTTGATATTTGGACTTCCATAGAATCAGAATATAAAATTTCCACTACTGTTAGATCAACTTGGAATGAAGCTACTAAGAAAACCTACAATAATAATTGCAAAGATATGAATGCTCTGTATTGTGCTTTAGGAGATGAGGAATTTAATAGAATATCTACTTGTAAGACTGCTCATGAAATTTGGGATACCTTAAGTGTTTCTCATGAAGGAACAACTAACGCTAAGGAAATGAGATTGAACACCTATACTATTAAATATGATAATTTTAAGATGAAGCCTGATGAACCCATTTCTGATATGTATCTCAGGTTTAACGAAATTTTCAACACAATGACCTCACTGGGAAAGGATGTTCCATCAAAGGAGCAGATCATGAAAATTTTGAGATGCCTACCTGAAAGGTGGATGGGCACTTCTGTTTCAATTAGAGAATCTTGTGATATTGGTGAACTAACAGTTAAGGAACTTATTGGTAAGTTGATGATGAATGAAGAAGAACTTAAGGTAAAAAAAGAAGAAGAAGAATAACCAAAAAGGAAGTCAGTTGCCTTAAAGACATCTAATTCAAAGAATAAGGATAAGGAGAAAATTCAAGCTGTAAGTGATAGCTCAAGCTATGAAGAAAGTGAAAGTACATCTGAAAGTGATGCAGAAATGGCTCACATAGCCAGAAGATTTAAGAAGTTTTATAGGAAGAATAAGTTTTTCAGAAAATCAATTTACAAAGGTAAGTACAACAACAAGGGACACTGGAAAAAGAACTGGAAGAAATCTGACAAAACTGATGAAGTTGTCTGCTATGAATGAAAAAGAAAAGGACATATAAAATCAGACTGTCCAAAGCTGAAATACAAGAAGAAGTATGAGTATAAGGAAAATAAGTATAAAAAAGTCATGAAGGCTACTTGGAGTGCTTCTAAGGATAGCTCCAGTGAATCTGAAGCTTCTGAGACTGAAAACAGAAATAAGGCAAACATGTGTTTTATGACCAACACTTCTGAGGTAACATATGAAACTCCTGCTTTAAATACATATTATCTTGGAGATGATTCTGATTATGAAAATATGTCAAAATCTGAACTGTTTTAATACTGTGATATGTTGGAAGAAACCTGTAATGAGTTGAAAGACAAATACAAAGGTTTAAAGAAACAGTATGCCTTAACTGTTAAACATAAATATGATCTTGACATAGAAATGGAAAATAATGCTCAGTTACTTAAAGAAAACACTGAACTGAAATTGTCAAATGAGAAACTTAGGAAGGATTTAGAAAAGTTCACAAATGGAAAAGATACTCTTACTCAAATTCTAGGTATGCTTGCACATAGATATACTACTGGTATAGGATACCAACCTGGACAAAGAAAAATTACCAAAACTAGATTTATTCCTAAATCTGGACAGAATGTAGATAGTTATAGTTCTGGAAGTTCATATGCTTCAACTATTTATATTCAAAGTTACAGATCTAATAAGTTTTATCTGTCTAAATCTATTGATTCTACAAATTTTAGGATACCCATAAGACAAATTTGGGTACCTAAAGTTTTATTGGCTAACCTGTCTAGACCCAAGAAAATCTGGGTACTAAAATCATTTCCTATCTAAATCTGTTTTGTAGGGAACCTACTTAAAGAGATCCTATAGAAAGACTTGGTACTTGGAAAGTGGATGTTCAAGACATATGTCAGGAGACTTCTCATGCTTTAAAAGCTTAGTCAGAGTTGATGGAGGTTTTGTCACCTTTGGTGATAATTCTAAATGGAAAATCATCGGCTTAGGCCATATTGGTGACATTGAATTAGTATTAATTTCTAAAGTTCTTTTTGTTGATGGGCTTAAATATAATTTACTAAGTATTTCTCAGTTATGTGATGATGGTTTTAATGTTAAATTTTAAAATGATTCTTGCAATGTTTTTAATTCTAAAAATGCTTTAGTATTTTCTGCCTTGCGAAATGAAAATGTCTATGCTGTTGATTTAAATTCTTTAGCTATGCAAAAATATTACGTTTTTAAATTATTTTCATAAAGAGTCTTGGCATTGGCACAGAAGATTAGGACACTAGAATGTACAATCACTTAGAAAACTTACTAGGAAGAACTTAGTTAGAGACCTACCAAAACTTGAATTCCCAGCAGATAAAGTTTGTAATCCCTATCAAAAGGGAAAGCAACATAAGGTTTCTTTCAAATCAAAGAAAGTAGTATCAACTTCTCAACCTCTCATGTTGGTTCACATGGATTTGTTTGGACCTTCTAGAGTTTCTAGTTTAAATGGGAAGCACTATGTCTATGTTCTAGTAGATGACTATTCTTGGTATACTTGGGTATATTTTCTAGATCACAAAAGTGAAGCTTGTTCTTAATTTGTTAAATATTTCAAGTCTGTAGAGAACCTTAGTAGACTTAAGATTAAAACCTTGAGAAGTGATCATGGTTGTGAGTTTGAAAATCATGATTTTGAATCCTACTGCTCACACAATGGCTATAGTCACAATTTCTCTGCCTCTAGGACACCTCAGCAAAATGGTGTAGTAGAAAGGAGGAATAGAACCCTTCTGGAAATTTCCAGAACCATGCTCAATGTGTATAACCTACCTGTTTATTTTTGGGCTGAAGCTGTCAATACATCTTGTCATATTATAAATAGAGTCTTGATCAGACCTGTTCTTAAGAAGACCCCTTATGAGTTGTGGAACCATAGGAAACCTAAGGTTAACTACTTCAGAGTCTTTGGTTGCAAAGTCTTTATTCTTAATAACAAAGATAATCTTGACAAGTTTTCATCCAAGAGTGATGAAGGAATTTTCCTAGGTTACTCTATTTATAGTAAAGCCTATAGAGTTTTCAATAAGAGAACCAAATGTTTGGAGGAAGCTGTTCACATCAAATTTGATGAAACTAATCCACATGAACCTAAGACCTCTCTTGAAAATCTTGAAGATGATCTTTATGTTTTGAACCTTAATGATAAAGACAGTGGACCTGTAGTTAAAACATCCAGTTCTGGAAATTTTCCAGAACCTAATTCTGTTGATTCCCAACCTGTTGATGAACCTGAAATCTCTAGACCTACCTTTTCAAGACCAATTAGGATTCTGAAGAACCATCCCTTAGATGCTGTTGTAGGTAATCTAGATATAGGAACACAGACTAGAGCTTCTCTAAGAAATCAGGTTGAACATCAAGCTTTTCTTTCATAGTTAGAACCTAAAAATATCAATGATGCTATCAATGATGAATTTTGGGTAATGGCTATGAAAGAAGAACTAAATCAATTTGAAAGAAATAAAGTCTGGGAATTAGTAGAAAGACCTAAAGTCACTTTAACCATAGGCACAAAATGGGTGCTTAGAGATAAAGTTGATGAATCTGGAAACATCATTAGAAACAAAGATAGACTAGTTGCACAAGGTTACAATCAGGAAGAAGGAATTGACTATGAGGAAACCTTTGCACCTGTAGCTAGATTAGAGGAAATTAGGATATTACTTGCCTTTGCATCACATTTGAATTTCAAGTTATATCAAATGGATGTGAAAAGTGCTTTTCTAAATGGTTTTATTGTTGAAGATGTTTTTGTAAAACAACCACCTGGTTTCTCAAACCCTCACTTTCAAAATCATGTTTTTAAACTTTCTAAAGCTTTATATGGTTTAAAACAAGCTCCAAGAGCTTGGTATGAAAGTCTTAAAAATTTTCTTATTTCAAAAGGATTTACAAAAGGAATTTCTGATCCCACTCTTTTTATAAAAAGGATTTCAAAAGATGTGTTAATAGTAAAAATATATGTTGATGATATTATTTTTGGATCTTCTAAAAATTCTTTATGTACTGATTTTTCAAAGGATATGCAAAATGAGTTTGAAATGAGCTTAATGGGAGAGCTCAAGTAATTTCTTGGATTTCAAATCTTTCAAACTAAAGATGGTATTATTCTAAATCAAAGTAAATATACTAAGGATTTATTAAAACGTTTTGGTTTGGATAGTATTAAGCGAAGTGATACACCTATGAGTACCACCTGTAAACTAGATATTAATGAAACTGGGAAACTAGTGTATCAAACTAATTACAGAGGTATGATTGGGAGTTTACTTTATCTTACTTCTAGTCGACCTTATATTATGTTTAGTGTATGTATGTGTGCTAGATTTCAAGATAATCCTAAAGAGTCACAATTTATTGCTGTTAAAAGGATTTTCAAATATCTTAAATATACTGCTAATTTGGGACTATTTTACCCAAAAGGACAATCATTTGATTTAATAAGTTTTTTAGATGATGACTTTGCTGGATGCAAGTTAGACAGAAAGAGCACATCTGGAACATGTCATTTACTTGGAAAGTCCCTAGTATCATGGTGTAGTAATAAACAGAACTCGGTTGCATTATCTACTGCTGAAGCAGAGTATATAGCTACTGGTAGTTCCTGTGCACAGATTATGTGGATGAAACAAACTTTATTGGACTATGGATTTGATTTTAAACATTTTTCAATTAACTGTGATAACACTAGTGCGATCAACATCTCAAAGAACACTGTGTCTCACTCTAGAACCAAACACATTGATGTTAGACACCACTTTCTAAGAGATCATTATCAAAGAGGTGATATAACTCTTGAATTTATAGGCACTGAACTCCAATTAGCTGATATTTTCACTAAGACATTAAGTGTAGAAAGATTAAGTTTCATTAGACACGAATTAGGAATGATAACTTACTCTTAAAACCGTTAGATAACACCTCACCGTTAGATAAAACCTCACCGTTAGGCTAAACCTCACCGTTAGGGTAAACCTCACCGTTAGCCTAAACCTCACCGTTAGGCTAAACCTCACCGTTAGGCTGAACTTCATCGTTAGGATAGACCTCACTGTTTAAGGACACCTCACCGGTACATCTCTCACGCTATTTTAAATTTTCATATTAAGGCCGAGACTCCGAAACTTTTTTTTTTAAATATGAGATTTATTTTATATGTGAATCCTAAATGATATTAAAACTGACTCTAGACTTCACTCAATCACCACGAACCCGTCTGTTCGAATCCCTCCTACCTAAACCTCTCAAGGTCGCAAAACCCTAAGCCTCAGAATCTGAAATGGCCCATGTGAAGTGACCCTCAGTGGATGAAGGGAGTGATGCGCTGCATGCTAAGAAGAAGAAAGTAAACAATGATGGTGGTAGTGGAAGCAGTAGAGGTGCTGCTTGAAGAAATCCTGTGATTCCGTATTTATTGAAGCGAGAAATTTTAGTGGAAAAGGAGTTATGTACGGAATGGCTATTGGAAAGTAAGTCCTTGATTCTGAAGATCTTACAAGAGAAAGGATGGCTCGAGTGCTTCACGAACAATAATGGACCGTATTATCCAATACTGGTAAAATAGTTTTATGAGTTTGTCTGTTTTGAGACATCAGAAGAAGAGAATAGGATGATTTCCTTGGTGAATGGTCAAAAGTTTTCATTTTCATCAGTTGAATGGGCTGAGAACCTTAAAGTTCCACATAGTGGTGATTATGGATTTTATTCAAAATCCATACCTACTGCTAGTGACTTTTTCAAATATAAAGATGCCTTGTTGTAATTGACAAGAAATGGAACCCCTAGAAAGGTCATTGCTGCAGAGATGGAAGGGGAGGATAAACTACTTTTCATGTTCATTCAGCATGTGATTAGTCCAAGGAGAGGAGATTTTGCTACCCTCAAATTTCAGGATATTTATTTGTTGTATCTGTTAAAGAATGGAGTAAAGGTGAACTTGTGCAGATTGCTAATGATTCAGATTGAGGATATGACTAGACCTAAGTCTAAGTCCAATGCACTTTTCTTTTCTAAGTTGATTTCTATTTCGTTGAAGGCAAAGGAGGTAGCTGGACTTCAGGATGCAACTGTTGTGGTTAAGAATAACTTTTTACTCACCAATACTGTTTGTAAGTATATGAAAGTTAGTTGGAACCCTTGGAAGAAATCATGGGTTAATGATGAAGGTAAAATCTATGACAAGTACACTCCTGTGGACCATCCTTCTAGACCAAAGGATTTGAGGGATCCTGGTAATGGACTAGATGAGCCAGAACCGGTCTACAGTGATAATGAAGCCGAAGCTTAGGAGGAAGAGACATCAGTTGAGGAAGGAGGAGACCCAAATTTACCTCCTAGTCCTGTGCATCAAAATATTTCCTATGGAGCAGCTATCCCTCCAAAAGAACTACCAAGGAGAGAAACTATTCTGAAAGACAATGATAGTAAGACCACAGAAGAAAAAGAAGAAGCATATCAATATGTTGTTAAGGACACCTCTGAAGAGGATGAGGCAACCGAGTCAGATCATTTTGTTAATGGAGAAAAGGAGGCTGCTGCTGAAGCAAATGATGAGGAAAATGAAGAAGAAGAGCTCAGTTTGAGCCCTATGATAGATAGTACAGTCCAGATAGTGCCTGATCAGGAAGCAAAAGTGGGTCCTACTGCCATTACTGAGAGAGTCATTGATGAATCAGAAAAGGATAGGACTAACCCTACTGTTGAACTCTCAGAGGAAATGGTTGTTGCATCTGGTGAAGTTGCAGAGGAGGCTGTAGAGTTACCTCAAGCAGAACCATTAGTGGAGATTCCTCAGGAGAATGCTTTAAGTGAGGGGGAGCATCTCGGTTTAGTTTCTGTGTTATATGACATTGAAGGTTGGACATCAGATCCTGGATATATGGTACTTGGACTTAATTATGGAGATTCTGATGAGGAAGACCAGCCCCAAATGGAATCAGTTATCCTACCTACTGTGGATGACAATTTAGCAACCAAGGAGGATCTTGAGTCCTTAAAGGCTGAAATGAAAGAATCACTGGGAGAATCAGTGACATATTTGAATAAAAGATTGGTTGATGAAATGAGGAGTGTGGAGGAATCCCTGGAGCTATCTCTGGGATGTGCTGTCTCTAGTCCAGTGAAGGGAATGATGGATGAAGTTAAAGTATTCCATACTCAAATTGAGAGTTGGACAGGAGCTGTGGTGGCTCTAAGACAATCAATTGCTTCATTAACTTCCATGAACGGCTCTCAAACCCAAGTGAATACTAATATCAGATATATCAAAGAAGTAGTCAAGCAGTTTGTGGAAGTATTTGAGGCTTTTAAGACATCAGTCAAAGAAAATTTTAACAGTCAAGATGAACTTGTTCAGAAGGTGGTTAGTAATATGACACAATCTTTCAAGGAGACAGTTGCTTTCTCAGTAAAACCCCTTCCCTCATCCAGCTCCACTGTGAACCTTGACTAGATCAGAATTGTTATCCAGGAAGAGTTGGCTAAGGCCAGTACCAGTGGTACCTCGGATACTCAGATCCTTGCTACCACTAAGGAAGTTATTAGTTTTGTTCGTGATCACCTACGGGCAACTACTGCTTCTCAAGAGGCAATTAAAAATAAGGTGGATGCTTACTTTGAGAAGGTATATACCAAGCATAAAATGGCCAACCGTTTCAAGATCTTGATGGAGAATTTGAAGTTGCCTCCAGTGAATCAAGATTTCAGAGAACAGGTTAGTATGCTCAGGGAGTTTACTCCTTCCTTGGATAAATTCATTGAAAATCGAGATGATTTTGTGTCAGCAATGGAGAGAGGAGGTAGTATTATTATGGATTTCAGGAACCTATTGCTACCTTTCTTGCATGTGGATGCCAGACCTGTGATTGTACCTCCTGCACTTCCTGCCTCTACCTTTGGGAGTACACCTCAGTTGACTCTAGTTCAGGCTATTCGAATCTTGACACCTATGATCCCACAGAAGAGCACATATTTCAGATCCGGTACAGTTTCAGTGGCTAACCCTCTAGTTATCTTTTCCGCTATTCCCAAGCCATCTACTCAATCTGTCCCTACACCCTCTTCTGACCCTAAGGGAAAGACTCCTGTTCAAGAGGACGATTGAGTGATTCTGTATGTTTTTGATAGGATTCACTTGTATTTTTGTAATACTGACTTTCTCAGTCAGTATCTTTTGTGACTTAATGGAAATTTACTCTTACATTCTCCACTTTACTGTGTTTATATTTCCTTGCAATTTGTTCTCTTTTTGTCTCTACATTTCTCTGATTCTGCCCTTCTTTTTGTTAATCACAAAGGGAGAGAAAATGAAACAAATGAGAACTGGGAAAATGAGAACTGGGAGTGCAATTGAAAGGGGGAGGGGGGAGAAAAATGAGAACTTTGTTTTAAAAGTTTTTCTCAGGACATTTTTCCTCTGAAACTATTTTAATTTTCCTAAAACTTTGGCTTAAGTTGTGATTATCAAAAATGGGAAGATTGTTGAACCCTCTGGGAGAATTAGTTGAACTCATATTTTGATAAAACCAATTATGCTCACTCATATTATGATAATCCCAATTATGCTCAATTATGGTTTGATAATCCCTATATTGATTAATGGTTAATTACTTATTTCAGTATTTCTGTACACCATGCACATATTCATATATTATAATATTTATATTATCATCAGAGAATTCGGTTACTGTATGGATATATATTCTAACTTAACCCTTTCTGCCAATAGAATGCTTAAACAGACAAGTGGTCACCGTTAGAGAACAAAGCTACCGATTTGTAAAGTCTATTGTAATGAAAGCCTACTGATACATCAAGTCATCCGGTACATAAAGTCCACCTATACATCAAGCTTACTAATACATCAAGCCTACCGATACATCAAGCTTACCGCTACATCAAGTCCACCGGTATAGACAAGTCATTGTTATGAAAGTCTACCGATACGTGAAGGTTACCAGTACAGACAAGTCACCATTACTCAAGCCTACCATTACAGAAAAGTTACCGAAGGGAGTCTACATATACACTAAGGAAGCTACCGATACATAAAGGCTAATGTTACACGAAAGGTCACCGGTACATTAAGTCTACCGCTACCCATCAAGTCTACCAACAGACATGAAGTCTACCGATAGAAAGGCTACCGTTACACAAGAGGTTACCGATACAAGAGGTTACCGATACAAAGACCTACCGTGACACAAGGCTACCGATATCCAAAGCTACCATTCCAGAGAATCCGACACTACCTTAATTTCCTTATCTTTATTTAATCTAACCAACGGTTATATCAGATATATTTTAATGCTCTCTCATTTATTTAATGATGGTTGTTGGATGTCAGGGAACCGTACCTCGTACCTGCAAAAAGAAATCATTTATTTTTGCGGAGGTTGTGCCATAAATACAAGAAGTCCCTGTTGCTGCATATATACACATATGAAAGACATGAGGAATATACAAGGGATATACAGAAGTGATACAAGTGAAATACACAAGAAGAGCTCATACAGATTTACATGCATGACCAAGAAGACACAGAAGCTCATACACACTCACTCTCAATCAAGAAGAGATATGTACATTCACAAGGACTTTGAAGAACTTCATCGACTAAAAATTCACTATCTCTGAACCTTGATGTCAAGAAGACGACACTCTGTTTTTTAGACAAAAACCTGAAGAGGACTCAGATCCATTTCTGATCAAATCCGAAGGAGTCCAGAGCAACACTGCAAACACTAGAACCATTATAAACTCTATATCTTGCTCAGTGATTTTTTATTTACATTACGAGCAGTGTGTGTCATCAGTTTTAATTTACACACACAATGTCTCCTAAACCTTAACTGGAGGATCTGTAAATCCCCATTCAAACTCCTTACATCTTCTTTTTCCCACTATGGATAGTGGTAGAGGCCGTGTGTGACCTGGACAGCTGTATTTGCTATTGTTTTTGTTTCCCACATAGAATTGTAGTAGAGGTCTTTAACCTGGACAATTGTAAACTGTTGTGAGACCCGATCGAGGGTGTGGATCAAATTTATATAAATTTTTGAGAGGACTAAGTCTCAGCTTGATACTGAACCTCTTGGTCATATCTGTTGTGCTTTATTTAGCTTTATCTAAAACCTTTTATTCCGCTGCCAAGTGATTTTAAATTTAAACTATTTTTTATATTTACTCTGATAATTGAATTAGAAAGTGTTTGCATTATTTGTAAATCATTAAGTTAATTTCAAAAGCTAATATGATCTTCTAATTAGATTAACTAAGAATTAATGAATCCCTTGAGAACCTAACTGAAAGTTTGCTTTTGTTCCAATTCACTACAATTCAATTAGTATGTTAAATTGGGGGGTTTTTAGTAAAGGATTTTAAACAGAAATTTTAATTGGAACTCAATTCACCCCCTCTTGAGTGTACATTCTGGCCAACAGTTCCTTTATATGTTTTTAAAGGCATTTCAAATAATTTTTTTCTAAGGGTTGTATTTTCTAAAAAGAAATTCTCAGAAAAGAAATGTTATTCTACTCAAGAAATATTTTTAAACAATCTATCAAAATTATTACTAATTAATAATGACATCCATTGGTGTTACTCATGAATTTATGGAGAAATGATTCAATATTTCTATTCCCACTATTTCTATGAATGTTTTATGTTTTTATGGCATGATGTTTATGATAACTGTTTCTCTTTCATGGGTTATATGGTTTTGAAACCCGCTTCTTTTCACGGGTTTTGATTTTGATGAAATTATTATGAAACCTAAATATTTTTCCAAAGGTTATGATAATATTACAAGTTTATGAAACTCATTTAATTTCATTGGTTATTATATGATTTTTAATGATCTTGTGGCACATGTATGTATTATTTTACTATGAGATGGGTGGGACCTATATCTACCACTAATGTATTGGGTAAATATTTATATCTCATAAGATAAACTAAGATGGTCTTGGGAGTGAACCTCCACTACTAGGATGGCCATGGGAGTGAACCATGACTACCAAGATAGTATGAGGAGTGAAATAATTCTACTAGTATGGCAATTGGAGTGAACCATAACTACCAAGATGGTATGTGGAGTGAAACCATACTACCTAGATGGGCTTGGAATCCATGCCTTGACGACTATATAAATCATATTATATGCTTATGTGTTTTCCATAATTCCATGTTTTATTCCTATGTTACACTTTCATGGATTATATTCTTTATTTCCTTATGATTCATGCCTTATTGATTTTCAATATTTATGCTTTAATTCCTATTTACGATCTTATATATGTAGGGTATTATCTTATATTTCCATGATCAAATTATCATACCCCTATGATCATGTTTATGATTACATGTATCCCTTATTTACCCTTTCTAATCATTTGAGCTCAACATTTTTTATGTTTACTTCCTCAGGTTTTGAAGATATGTATTTTGTTTGATGTGTCTAAGAAGGGTCCTAGTCAAAAAGAACCTAGTGGGAGACAATATAGATCATTTATGTACTTGTGTTTTTGTTTCCATGTTTCCAAAGGAACTAGACTAGTAAAGCATTTGGGCGTCTATTTGTATAATGTTTTAAGTATTTTGAAAAATTTATGTAATATTAATATATGAAAATCAAGGGTATCTATAGTTGATATCGGGGAAAAGTTTTGGTTAACCTTTGGAAGCTAGGATGAGAAGACCATAGTGATAAATCTAAGGACGTGTCTAGTAATAAGTCTAAGGATAAGGAAAATTATGGGAAATTGTCATGTAGTTTTGGTAAAGGATACAGTAAGTGGTTTCCTAGAAATACATCCCTGTCTGGATACTACAAGTGGATGTAGATTTGGTAAAGATGTAACAGGGATTAAAAACTATGACAAGATGTTCCGAGCCTGACTCGGGGTAATCTGGTACATGACAAAGGGCCTTGTTACACACCTAGTTTGACACACCTAGGGGTTATAATTTTTGGAATTCATAAACTCTCCACAAACCGTCATAAAGGATTTAAATAGAATTTGGACATGAGTAACCTAGGATAAACCTAAGTTGTAATAGATTAAGTATAGTGTCAAAATTTAGATATCCGATAAGTGAATTTTCATGATTATGTGGTTCCTTATTGTGATAAATATTTCTTACTCTATGATTTTCGTTTTAGTAAATGGTAGAAACCAAAAGGAACCACATTAATGGTGATTTTAATGGATAATGCAATGATTTTATTCCTGAGAAACAAAATTCTAAAGTAGTAGGAATGAAAAATATCATTACTATGGTCACCAAAATATATCAATCTATGAATCATTTTGGACTTCCAAATGAGAAAAAGGAGGGAAAAACATTCTGTTGAATACTTCATGAGGAAACTTCCACTTACTTTTAGTGGGTATTCTGATCCACTTTTTACTGAACAATGGATCAATACTATAGAAAATATATTCTCCATTATCCAGTGTTCGGAGAATGAGAAAGTCATTCTAACTGTTTATCGGGTAGAAGGAAAAGCAAACCCATGGTGGATGCTAATAAAAAATACAAGGTAGAAAGATGAGATTTAATCCATCGATTGGGGTGAGTTAAATAACTTATTTTTAAATAAGAAATTTACTTATATTATTCATACCATTATGGAGAAATAGTTCCTTGATTTAAAGAAAAGGGATGATGAATATGTTTTTCCCTACGAAGCTAATTTCACAAGAATTTTGAGGTATGCTTTAGTAATTATCATCCAACCCTAAAGTAAAGTTGATAGGTTCTTCAGTGGCTTAAATACAAGTCTTAAAATGCAATTTTCCATAATTGAATTTTGTAGTTACAAAGCGATTGTGTGTTGTTCAATAAATATTGGAATAGAGGTTGCAGTCACATATCCATCTTCTGGTTTTTACAAGAAAATGAAGATGGTGTTTAAAGGAAAATATAAAAACCATAAAGGGAAGAAGATGTGATTTTATTTATTTTCTAAATGTGGTAAGAAGCATGGAATAAATTTCATTAAGATGTATAATCAATGTTTTATGTATGGAGGGGAATTCAATCCATCATTTGATTTCCAAAGTGACGGGAATAAGTTAAAAAATGGTGCGAATAGAGAAAAAGTGGCACAAAATGAGCCTCCCATGATTTAGTAATACACGTGTAAGGAGAATGAGAATTATGCTAACCACTTACAAAACCCAATGATTGGTGATGATGAATGAAATCAACAACCTCTAAAGCTGATGGATAAGGGGGAATCCCATGTAATCACTATTTATGACGAGGGGTGTGATAACAATGTGGTGAAATGTACACTTATTATCCACTCTAGAACTGCTAATTTCTTATTTGATTCTAGATCTGTCCACTATTTCATATCTAAATTTTTTTATAAGGGTGTTAAGATTCCACCAAAACAATTAAATGTGTAATTACCATTGAAAACCCCTAATGGTATAATGATTTCATCCCAAATATGTAATTCCTATCTAGTTGACATTTTTGGGAATGTGCTTCCTAAAAATATTGTTAATATTCCTTTGGTTGAAGTTAAAGTTATCTTAGGAATGGATTGGATTTATCTGTATAAACCCCACATCAATTTTCAAGTAATGGAAGTTATATTTTATATTTCAAACTCGCATATGACCATCCATCAATGTGATGATAATCATGAACTTACTATGGATATTACATCCAGTGTATGGGTCTTAGTTCCCATTCAAAAGGGTTGTTTATCTCAAATGGTTGGGGAGAAAAGTGAAATCAATGATATGTCTATTTTTTTATAATTTGTGGATGTATTTTTCGAAGTGTTTCCTAGGCTTCCACAAAAACAATAAATTGATTTCTCAATATAGCTCATACCTGTTTCCACACTAATTTTGAAGACTCCCTATAGAATGACCTCAATTGATTTGCATGAATTGAAGAAGAAACTCCAAGAAAACCTTGTTAAGGGATTAATTTGAACAAGTGTGTCACCATGAGGTGAACCTATTATTTTTGTGGAAAGTAATGATGGGTCAATGCGACTCTTCATTGATAATTGGGATTTGAATGAAATCGTGATCAAGAAAAAGTATCCCCTCCCCATATTAATGAATTGTTTGATCAACTGCATAGAGAAAAATACTTTTCCTAGATTGACCTTTATTCTAGATATCATCAATTGAGGGTCAAGAAGGAGGATATATCCGAGAAAAAATTTCATATAAGGGATGGAAACTATGAATATATTGTGATAAATTTTGGTCTTACTAATTCATCATCTATATTAATGGATTTGATGACTAGAGTCTTTAGAGATAACCTCGACTAGTTTTTGGTAGTATTTATAGATGATATTCTTATCTATGCAAAGAGAAAGTAAGAGCATGAAGATCCCTGGATAATTGAAATAAATACCCTAAGGAAAGAGAAACTATTTGAAAAATTTACAATATGTTAATTTTGGATGAAAAAGGTTTCATTTTTGGGTCACATAATATCAAGAAATGGTATATCAGTAGATCCATACAAGATGGAGGCTATTGAATGCTATCCTAGACCAACCATAGTGACTGAGATCCATAGATTTGTTGGTTTATCTAGATTTTATTGATGGTTTATAGATAATTTATCATTAATATCTAATACTTTGATCAAGTTATCTCAGCAGGGTGTCAGGTTATTTTAGACAAATGAATGCGAGGAAAATTTCAAGGAACTGAAAAGAAGGTTAGTCATAACACCTATTCTTATATTAACCTTTAGTGGAGAATGGTTTGTAATCTTTAGAGGTGCATACAAGAATGGATTTGGATGTTTTATTATGTATAATGACATGGTTATCACTTATACCTAATGGTAATTAAAGATTCCGGAGAAAAATCAACCAACTCATGATTTGGAGTTGGTAGTAGTAATTTTGGCATTAAAGATATGAAGGCATTATATTTGTGGAGAAAATTGTGATATATAAAACAATCATAAAAATATAAAATATATATTCAAATAGAATGAGTTAAACATAATCCGAAGAAGGTGGTTAGAGTTGACAAAGGATTATTACTCCTCAGTACAATACCACCATGGTAAAGTGAACAAGGTGGCCGATGGTTTTAGTCGAAAGGATCATTCTTGCTTATCCATAATGAGGATAAAAAAAGATCTAAAATTTCTTTTTTTTTCAAAGGATAGAGCTGGAAATCCTAAATGAAGGGGAAAATATTATCTTTCTCAAATGAATGTTCCACCCTCTATCCAAGTGAAGATTAAGGAAGAACATAAAGAAGTTTTATAGCTATAAATTAAGTTATAAATATTCCCAAGTTTAACCTCGATCATGATGGAATGATAAAGATTAGGAACCATGTATGTGTTCCTTCCATACCAGATTTTAAGAAGGAGATGCTAAAGAAAGGTCGTAGTTCTTGATTCTCTATTCATTCTAGAAGTATGAAGATTTATAGGGTCTTTAAATAATTGTTTTTGTGGGATGGAATGAAGAGAGATATCATAGAGTTTGTATCTCTATGATTACAACACGTTAAGGCTGAAAGAAAAAATTCAAAAGGTATGTTGCATCCATTACCCATTCCAGAATGGAAATGGGAGAGCATCACTATGGATTTTTCATTAGACTACCCAAAACCTCTAAAGGGTTTAATGATATGTGGGTGGTTTTTTATCTCCTTATAATGTCAGTACACTTCATCACTATTATAGAAGACTTCTCTATGGATTATATTTACATTATATACATTAAAGAAGTGGTAAGATTTCATGGAGTGCCACATTCTATTATATCATATCGGGATCCGAGGTTTACCTCTAAGTTCTATAAAAGTATCCAGCAATAACTTAATACAGAATTAAGTTTCATCACTCCTTTTCATCCTTAGAAAGATAGTCATTTTTATAGAACTATTAAAAACCTATAGGATATGTTAAGATCACGTTCTTTATATTTAAAAGGTGTTTTGGATCAACACCTTCTTCTAGTTGAGTTTTCTTACAACAATAGTTTTCACTCAAAAATTCATATAGAACCTTATAAATCCCTCTATGGGAAGAACTATAGAGATCCAATGTGCTGGTATGATATTGGAGAAAGAAATCTATTGGGACCCGAGATCATTGAAGAAATGAAGGATAAGGTTAGAACCATTTAGAAGCAGATCAAGACAGCTCAATATTAGTAGAAAATTTATGTTTATAACCGAAACCATGATCTAGAATTTAAATTTTGTGAAAAAAGTGTTTCTATGAATCTCTCCCAGGAAGAAAGTTATGAGATTCAAGAAGAAAGGGAAACTATTCCCTTAGTATATCAGTCCCATTGAGATTCTCAATCATGTCGGGATGATTTTCTATTACTTGGAACTTACTCCAAATCTCTCTAAAGTCCATGATTTAATCAATGTATCTTTATTGAGGAAGTATATACCCAACCCTTCACATGTACTGAACTAAGAGGTCATATCGCTAAAGAAAGACCTTTCTTATGAAGAATAATCTATTGAAAGTATGGACCGATCAGAGAAAGTTCTAAGAAACAAGGCCACTCACCTGCTCAAAGTTCTATGGAGAAATAACCACTCAGAGGAAGCTATGTGAGAACTTGAGGATCAGATGAAGCAGAAGTATCCTCATTTGTCCTACCTAAATGATGAATTTATAGGGAAAAATTCATTTTAAGGGGGGTAGAATATAACACCCAGAGTTTTTATGGACCTTTTTTTCTCTAGAATAAATTAAATTTTCATTTATATCTTGCATTGAACTATTTCAAACACTCATTTCACATAACTTCGACTTGGCATATGTTACACGCAAAATTGAATTTCTATGACACATCATTTTTATTTTTATAATGATTAAAATGAGATAATTATAACCAAGACATTAAAATTAGTGATATGAATAGTAATAAATAATTTTGAATATTTTTTTAATGGTTTTATATAAATAAAACATATTTATAATGAAAGATATAATTTTTTGGTAAAGTCCTTATATATTTAAAAATACTATTTTCTCAAATGAACTTCTTTTCATGTCCTTCTATGATAAAAATAAAATTAATTTTAGACAAATTTAGAAATATAATTTTATAAAATAAACTTAATTTTTGAATTTATATTTTCTAAATTAGATTACGGAGAATTTTTGGGATTTTTTTGAGAAACGTCATATTTGGATGAATAGTGAAAAATACTTGATTTTAATTCAAAAATTTCTTTTCATCATATTTATTTATATTATTAAATTATATTTTAAATTGGTTTAAAAGTTTAATTAGATAATATTTTTATCAATAAACCCAATTTGGGTCCTTGGAAATAATTTAGATTTTAAATTGAATATAAAAAACATGGAAAACTTATGTGATTGGAATTTGAAAAAATCAATTCCATATTTTGAATAAAATAAATTTATAATGTCTAGTAATTTTAACTTAGTTTTGGACAAAAAATATTAGTGAATGTAATTAAAATTAATTACATCAATTAAGGTAAAATTAAGCTTAACTAAGAACTAAAACTTAAACTTAAGGTCCTAAATGACCAAGAAACTTGTCCAAAATCCCTTTTATTACCATATTTCAACCCTATAATCAATTTTATATACTTTTTAGTATTATTTTATCCATGTTCCATGGGAAAAACGTGGGAGGAATTCCCTTTCCCAAAATTTGCTAGAGTGCCACTCCTTTTGCAATATAAAAAGGCCTCCTGTCTTCCCACTTCGTAACACATCTCAAGACACCTTTTATCAAACAATATCTTACAAAATAGGTCCACAAAATCCCTTCCCTTATCCTAAAATCCTCACCTTGGGCATAAATCAATCCAAGGAAACCCTCCTGTGCAAACCAAATGGAGTTACCCGAATAAGAGGTAACATTCTTTCTTAAGTTCATTTATTTTAATTCAATTCGCACCCATAAACACTTATTATTAAATGCTTGTATAAAAAAAAGTATCCTAAATATACTATAATATTGGAATTATAAGGTTTTTACCTACACTTACACACACTTTAATCTAATGGGTAACGAACATACTCTTTACGTGTAAAATAGATTACCGCCTCACAAAATGATGATTGTTCATTTTTCCTTTACCGCCTCTTATGGTAGACATTATGATGAAAAATTTATTTCTATATGATACATATTATATTTATAATATATTTATTCTTCTGTAATTTTTATTTAGAACATAACTTTATGCTTTCCATCTTGTGTAAATATGACAAATTCGTTTGAGGAAGTATGGACTACCGCCCCCACAAAGCGATGCGATTCATTTACACACTACAAAAAATATATTAAGGATGAGACTATTGAAATTATATGATATATATGATATAATAATTATAATGTAATAATTATATAGATACATATACAAACATATATATATAAGTCATTTACTCTCTTTCTTTAAACACAATAATAAAATAGAAACAATGTTCATGCGTACGTACGACCTACCATCTCCATGAATAGTGTATTATATTTAATACTTATATATTATACAGATTATTATAATACATATATAATGAGAATACATGATATTTATATCATTTTTTTAATTTTTTAATTCATGATATAAGTATAAGGACCAAAGATATAACAAATTAAGATACATGCGAAGAACAAAGCGAATGTTACCCGAAGTGAAACCTTAATGTAGATTTGTTAACCAGCACGTAATGTAAAGTAGTAATCAAACCATATGTGGTATTAGATATAAGAATATTTTTATTTGATATATTTATAATAAACTTATATTTATTATACATGATGTTTGTATGAGTATGAGGAGAGTCAAGACACAAGGTAAGAGAATTCCATCTCACCTTTTTATATCCATGATATACATGCCTTATTCACCACTCACTTATTTTGTGTGGCATATATAATTACCATGTATTTATTATATGTATATTATACTTATATTTATGTGTATTTACATATTCATTATATGATATTTCTTTAATTTAGTTTATGTTTCAAAAGTTACCAAATCCGTAAGATAGATTTGTCTCAATTTTATTTCTTTGAGACTCATGTTTTGTTATGCACCTAAATTATTTTTTATGGTGTATATAATTCTATTTGAAATGTTATATCATGAATATAATTCTTGAAATGAAATTTTGATCCTTATTTTATTTAATTTTCTTACATGAAGAGTATAATCCCTAGTTACCATGTGGTAAGGGTTTATTGATACAATCTCATTGTTTATCAGGGTTGTTTATGATTATGTTTCCATTGATGAAATCTTATGATCCATATCTTGAGAAAACTCATGAGTTTAATTATAGTCTATTTATTCAATATATATCCATGTATTAGTACCATTTTTTCACACTTTGGTACTTAATATAATTAATAATTTTTTTAAGAAAAATATGACTGTATTTCTATCTTCAGTTAAAAATCTATTTTCATTCAAAAAATGTTTTCAAATGGTATATGAATAAAATTTTCTAGGAAAAATTATTTTAAAAATGTTTTATTGTTTTTAAAGATTCCTTTATAAGTTTTCAAATACATTTTCAAAGAAAAAGTGTTTCAAAAGATTTTATGTTTTAAAAATAATTTTTTAAAGAATAAAGGATATTTTTTCTCAAAAAAGTTTTTAAAAATATTTATCAAAATCATTTCCCATCTAAGATGACATAAATTGGTGTTACTCATGACTTTCTTGGGATATGATTCAATGTTTCCATTCATACTCTTTTTATGAATGGTTTATATTTTAATGGCATGATGTTTATGATAACTGTTTCTATTTCATGGGTTATATGCTTTTGAAACTGACTTCTTTTCATAGGTTATGTTTTTGATGAAATTATAATGAAATCAATATCTTTTTCCAGAGGTTTGGATAAGATTACAAGTTTATGATACCAATTTCATTTCATCGGTTATGATATTATTTTTAATGATCTTGTGGTACATGTATGTATGATTTTAGTATGAAATGGATGAGACCTATATATCCTTCCAATGCATTGGATGAAGATTTATATCACATGAGATAGACTAATATGATCTCGGGAGTTGACCTTGACTACTAATATGGCCATGAGAGTGAACCATGAACACCAAGATCATATGATGATTGAACTCATGCTACTGAGATTTCTATGGGAGTGAACCATGAATACCAAGAGGGTATGGGGAGTAAACCCATACTACCAAGATAACCTTGGAAGCGATGCCTTGAATACTATGGAAATCATATTATATGATTATGTGTTTTCCACAATTCTATTTTTTATTACTATGTTACACATTTATAGATTATATTATTTATTTACTTATGATTCATGTATTATAAATTGAAAATATTTATTCTATGATTCATGTTTATGATCTTTGATATGAAATGTATGATATTCTATTTTCATTATCACATTCTCATACCCCTACACTCATGTTTATGCTTACATGTCTCTCTTTTTACCCTTACTGAGAATCCAAGATCACCCCTTTTTATGTTTACTTCCCAAGGTTATGGAGATATGTATAATGTTTGATGTGTCTAAGAAGGGTTCTATTCAAGAAGAACCTAGTGGGAGATAATGAAGCTCATTTATGTACCCATGTTTATGTTTCTATGTTTCCAAATGCACTATAATAGTACGGTCTTTGAGAATATAATTGTATAATGTTTAAAGTATTACGAAAAGGTTATGTAATGTTAATGTTTAAAAAGAGGGGCCTCTATACCTCACCATCCCATTTATCCTCACAAGCCTTGAAGTTACTCAAATATCTTCTAAAACTTATCCTCCCCCCTCTCACCACATCTAAGTGCTAATGGTATCATCAAAAGGCTAAATCCAAGGTCCTCACGGGGTCTTTCAAGGAGGTGATATTCAGGAGGTAATTTTCTCAAAACACCTCTCATAATTTCTCTTCTTATTATAATTTATTCTCACCTAATTCTTACATAAAGGAATGGAAAATCTAGAATGATGTATATAATGGAGTGCAATTTTTTTAATGTAATATCTTATATCTTCCCCTTTTAAAGAAACAAAACTATCACTACTAAAAATTCGGCCTATAGCAACCACCAATGGTGGTCTCTATAGGCCTCTAGAGACCGCATAGCGACCGCCAACGAAAGTCGCTTTAGGCCCGACACTGTTGGCCTACAGTGGCCGCCATTGGCAGTCACTAAAGCCGGACGAAATTCTGGCTTACAGCGACCGCCATTGGCAGTCGCTGAAGCGGGATGAAATTCCAGCCTACAGCGACCACTAATGGCGGTCACTGAATCTGGCTGAAATGCCGGTCTACAGCGACCGCCACTGGCGGTCACTAAACTAGAAATATATATATTTTTAAAATTTCATGGTATAGAATAACAAAACAGCATATAAATCATAAAAAATGGAAAACAAATACAAACACCATAAACATCAAGATCATCATAAATAATAAATGATAGACAAGCTTCAACGATCCACAACCATCTGCTTTAGAAACCTACAATAAGATATAAAGAAAAAAACTAAACAAAACAAAGGTAAATTTGATATATTTATTCAGTTATTATATACATATAATAAAATATAATCTGCCATCTCTTGGGTTCTATAATAATTTAAAACCCCCAATTTAGGAAATGTTATCATTTTAGAATTTTTTTTCTTATTTTGGAGTCTTTGATTTAGTTTCTAAAAGTGTTTTGTTGTACAAAAAGGAATGTTTTCCGCATGCACTTCATGTCTGATCGAAGTTACATCTCTTCCTACAATTCACGAATAATATTCATATCGTTTTCGTGTGGTTTCAGGTCATTCGGAGAAAGTTTGCTCTGAATTCGACCGTGAAACGCCGTTTTGGTCTTTTATGACTCCAAAAATGCATTTCTGGTCACTGCGGTCAAACAACACCTCCAAATGACATTCTTCCTACTCAACCATTTCAAAATTCATACCGCGGCTGTTTTTGTATGATTTCATGGCATTTCGAGATCATTCGGGTGGTTTTGACCACCCAACGCGTCCTTTTAGAGCGTGTCGAACTGCTGAAAATGACACATTCGGTCGTACCGCATGCACCACACGTCCGATGGACGTTCCCTCTCCTCCTACATGTCGAGAATAATTTTCTGATCATTTTCATGTGGTTTCAGGTCATTCAGAGCATGATTTCTCAGAATTAGATCGTGACACACCGTTTTGGTCTTTTATGACTCCAGAAACGCGTTTTCGGTCACCGCGGTCAAACGACACCTTCAAATGATGTGCCGTCTACCCGAAAAATTTAAAATTTACACCACTGTTGTTGTCGTATGATCTTATGGCATTTCGGGCTCGTTCGGGTGGTTTTGACCACCCAATGCGCCCTTTTAGAGTGCGTCGAACTGCTGAAAACAACACATTTGGTCGTACCGCGCGTAGGGCATGTCCGATGGACATGTCGTCTCCTACTACATGTCAAGAATAATATTCCTATCATTTTCGTGTGGTTTCAGGTCATTTGGAGCACATTTTTTCTGAATTCGACCGTGACACGCCGTTTTGGTGTTTTATGATTTCGGAAAAGCGTTTCCGGTCACCGTGGTCAAAAGGCACCTTCGAATGAAATTCCATCTACCAGAAAATTTCAAAATTTACAGCTCAGTTGTTTTTGTATGATTTCATGGCATTCCGATGTCTTTTGTGCGGTTTTGACCACCCAACGTGCCCTTTTATAGCGCGCCAAACTGCTGAAAATGACACATTCGGTCGTACGGCGCGCACTGCACATTTGATGGACGTGCCGTCTCCTTCTAAATGTCAAGAATAATATTCATATCGTTTTAATGTGGTTTCAGGTCATTCAGAGCACGTTTACCCTGAATTTGATCATGACACACTGTTTTGGTCTTTTATGACTCTGGAAACACGTTTCTGGTCACTACGATCAAACGACACCTCCGAATGACATTCCGTCTACCCGACCATTTCATAATTTACACTGCGGTTGTTTCCGTATTATTTCATGCCATTCCATGGTCGTTCGGGTGGTTTTGACCACCCAACACGCCCTTTTAGAGAGCGCCGAACTGCTAAAAACGACACATTCGGTCGTACCATGCAAACCGCACGTCCGATGAACGTTCCATCTCCTCCTACATGTCACGAATAATATTCCTATTGTTTTCATATGGTTTCAGGTCATTCAAAGAAATTTTTCTCTGAATTCAACTGTGACATGCCATTTTGGTCTTTTATGACTCCAGAAACACATTTCCTATCACCGCGGTCAAACGACACCTCCGAATGACATGCCTTCTACTCAACTATTTCACAATTCACACTGCGGTTATTGCTGTATGATTTCATGGCATTTTGAGGTCATTCGGGTGGTTTTCACCACCCAACGCGCCCTTTTGGAGCACGCCGAATGGCTGAAAATGATACATTCGGTTGTACCACACGCACTGCATGTCCAATAGATGTTCCATCTCCTTTTACATGTCACAAATAATATTCCTATCATTTTCGTGTAGTTTCAGGTCATTCGGAGCACGTTTGCTCTGAATTCGACCATGACACACTGTTTTGGTTTTTATGACTCTGGAAACGCGTTTCTGGTCACCGCTGTCAAAAGGCACCTCTGAATGAAGTTACGTATTCTCAACCATTTCACAATTCATACCGCGTTTGTTGTCATATGATTTCATGGAATTCTGAGGTCGTTCGGGTGGTTTTAACCACCCAACACGCCCTTTTAGAGCGCGCCAAACTGCTAAAACAGCATATTTGGTCGTACCGCATGCACCACATGTTTGATGGATGTTCCGTCTCATTCTATATGTCACGAATAATATTCCTATAATTTTCGTGTGGTTTCAGGTCATTCGGAGCACGTTTGATCTGAATTCCACCGTGACACGCCGTTTTGGTCTTTTTTAACTCCGGAAACGCATTTTCGGTCACCGAGGTCAAACAGCACCTCCGAATGATGTTCCCTCTACCCTACCGTTTAACAATTTACACCTTGGTTGTTTTTGTATGATTTTATGGCATTATGAGGTCATTCGGGTGGTTTTGACCACCCAACGCGCCCTTTTATAGCTTGCTGAACTGCTAAAAACGACACATTCGGTTGTACCGTGCACACCGCACGTCTGGTGGACGTTACGTCTCCTCCTACATATCATGAATAATATTCCTATCATTTTCGTGTGGTTTTAGGTCATTCGGAGAACGTTTTATCTGAATTCGATCGTGACACGCCGTTTTGGTCTTTTATGACTCTGGAAACGCGTTTCCGGTCACCGCGGTCAAACAACACCTCCAAATGATGTGACGTCTGCACAGAAATTTCAAAATTTACACTGTGGTTGTTTTAGTATGATGTCATGGAATTCTACGGTCGTTCAGGTGGTTTTGACCACCCAACGCGCCCTTTTAGAGCACACCGAACTGCTGAAAACAACACATTCTGTCATACCACGCGCACCGCATGTCCGATGGACGTGCCGTATCCTCTTACATGTCACAAATAATATTTATATCATTTTCGTGTGGTTTCAGGTCATTCGGAGTATGTTTGATCTGAATTCGACCATGACACGCCATTTTGGTCTTTTATAACTCCAGAAACGCATTTCCAGTCACCGCGGTCAAACGGCACATCCGAATGACGTGACTTATGCCCGAACATTTCACAATTCACACTGCAGTTGATTTCGTATGATTTCATGGCATTACAAGGTCGTTCGGATGGTTTTGACCACCCAATGCACCCTTTTAGAGCGCGCCGAACTAATTGGCCTAACGGCCAATTGGCCTATTGTAAAATAATGGTATAATGGCCTAATGGCCATTTGTTATAATATCCAACTGAACAATTGGCCAACTGGACAATTTCCCAAATGGCCTAACAGCCAAACGGCCAATTGGTCTATTGTATAGTTGCACAATTGGGGGGGGGGGGTCCGAGGGTGGGGGGGGGGGGGGCTGTCCCGGGTGGGGGATGCTGTCCGGGGGTGGGGGGGCTGTCCGGGGGTGGGGTGGGCTGTCCGGGGGGTGCGGGGGGGGGGGGGGGGGGGGGCTATCCGGGGTGGGGGGGTGGGGCTATCTGGGGTTGCGGGGGGGCTGTTCGGGGTGGGGGGGGGGGGTGCTGTTCGAGGGTGGGGTGGGCTAGCCGGGGTGCAGGGGGGAGGGGGGGGGGGCTGTCCGAGGAGCAGGGGGGACTGTCCGGGGTGCAGGGTGCTGTCTAGGGGTGGGGTGGGTTGTCTTAGGTGCGGGGGGGGGGGGGGGGGCTTTCCGAGGACTATAAATAGTGAACCTGAGATTAGTAATCAAAATAAAGTTTCACGGTTTATATTAGGAATCACATGGTTTTTTCAAAACAATTGCAAAAAATGAAATTTAAAACATTAAAGAATTAAATGAACAAAAAATATCCAAATCATTAATCAGTTTCATGGTTATTTCTCAATTTGTGCACACAAACATTAAATCAGGCCAAAACACACATGATACCCCCAAATCACAACAAATCACACTAGAAACCCAACTTAAACATCTATAACAACCCCACCAGTAAAAATAGAAACACACCTCGTGAATATGATGCATCATGCATGGTCATGACTGTTACCTCCATCCGGTGGGCTAGGGGCCTACAACAGATAAACATTATGAATATTTTCATAACAGAAATAAAATAAATAAAATAAATAAATGAGTATAAACCTGCATCGTATGATCCCCTGAACCATCACCTGGATGCACATATTCCCACAGTGATCTAACCTCAACGGTCAATTGCACATTTACCTCCTCAGAAGCACGCAACAGTGTCTCCAAATCTGACAACTGCTGTGTCATCTGAGAAACAGAAGGATCGACAACCACATCACGTGACATTACAGAATGAGGAATCCCTATTCCATAGGTCAAACTATATCCATGCTTGTCATGACCAATAATGCAATGAAAGATCTCATCCCTTCGCATGGGAAGCTGTCGCTGGTCCTCTGGAAGATGTTCTAACTCAACTTCAAATTGAGCCTTTGAAATATTTAAATATATATATATACATATATATGTTAATATACAGATTTATGTAAGTTTTGGTATGTACAAGCACTTACTATCAATGCTGCAGCCTCTGGATCATTGCGATCACAAGTCCTCATCCACACCGACATTTTATCAGTCGGTGCACCTTCCTCCCACAACTGTATATGAATAGAATATAAACACAAAACCATATTAATTAAAAAATTAAAAAATTAATAATATATGCCTCATGTCGGATCTGATACATTTGACGAGTCCTGAGCCTGTGAGGTGGTCCCTACAACGCTCGATTATCAGAATGGCGTGCTGACACCTCCTACATTCAATTCATTCAAATTTCAAACAAATCACACATTATTGAAAATATATATACCAAAATAAATATACAAACCAAAACACCATCAGTAGACCAATATGCAACTAAGTCACGCCACTGTGCCGGGAGGACACCTCTCAGGACTTTTTCCCAGAATGTCTGGGGCACCCACATTTGGTACCCAGTGGTCCCTCTTCACTTTACCTTTATAGTCTTTCTACATTTTATGGCATTTGATCATACACACGGGCCAAAATTCATCGGGGCATACTTTCAAATTTTTCTATTAAAGAAAAAAATCACACATATTAGTATTGTTTTTACATATAGAATAAAGTAAAATGGTCTTCTTACCTGAACCTCCCTCCAAAGACAATCTATTGTGTCCTGAGGTATAGAAGCCCAATCACGTGTGGTCAATGGAAATCGACGTGGGTCACGTATGATATGAAACAGATAACGAATAAATGCAGGGGAATTCAATCCCATAGGATTAAATACCTCATCAAAGGAAACATCAATCGTCGTGTCGGAATTCCATGATAAAATGCCACGACCAGGGCCTCTCTTGCGAGAGGAAGAAGCAATCGAGTCTGATCCAATTGAAAAGAAATTTATATATAATTTGATAGATGTTATATATATATATATGTTTATCAATTACATAAACAATAGATACAATGACATTCAAACATACCTCGACCCTGAGACATAGATGCCTTAGATGGATGATGTGGATCTGCTGCCTCTTCCCCTAACATGCCTGCAGTCACGAAAAACATTAGTAAGGGGAATATCCAAAGTGTCCAAAAGATAAATTGGATTGTTCTTAAAAAAATCAAACTTGTACAATTGTTAATCAAATAAAAAGGGATTGAATAATTAGTTGTGAATGAATTTTAAAAAATCAGAAAGTTAACAAAACAGATATACAAATTATGTACGAAACCAATAAATTCATAGCCAAATTTCCGATTGAATTAATAAAAATTTAAGCAGCACATGAACCATATGAATAATACCTCTGGGGTGGGGGGGCTGTCCGGGGTGCGGGGGGGGGGGGGGGGGGGCTATCCGGGGTGGAGTGGGGAGGGCCGAGGGGGAGTAAGCCAGAGGCTGGAGGGGTTGGAGACCGGTGGGGGCAGAGGCCGGTGGCCATAGGGTGGAGGGACACCGGAGGGGATGGAGGGAAGGGCGGAGGATGGTCGGAGGGAGGTCAGAGGGAGGCCGGAGCCGGAGGGCAGAGGGCGGAGGCGGAGGCTGATGAGGGCAGAGGGTGGAGGGAAGCGAGGGCGGCGAGTAGTGGAGGGTGACGAGGGTGCGTGACGATGGGGGAGGGCGTGCGAGGGAGGGCGGAGGGCAGGGACGGGGGAGGGTGCGCGAAGGGTGGAGTGTGGCGAGAGGTGGAGGGTGGCGAGGGCGCACGGCGACGGGGGAGGGTGCGCTGAGGAGGGAGGAGGGTGGCGATGAGGGAGGGCATGCGGCTTGGTCAAGGGCGAGGGAGGAGGCAGGGGGGGGGGGCAGGGGGGCGCCGAGGCCCCCCATTTTTTGTCAAAGCTCAGCGCCCACCAGAGGAGGTCGCCCGAGTTAGGGGTCTTCAAAGCCCAATATTGTAGTAGTGTATTGTGCATGTTACACCAGTTAATCACCTCCATGAATTCTTATTTTGTTCATTTTTCATTAAATCCTTCATGGGTGGTCATGAAAGTATTATTATAGTAAAATCAGGTTGGAATTGGTATTTTGTAACAGATTTTATGTTCAAAAACTAATATATATGCTTAATATTAAATAAGATGAAACTAGTTCATTATGGTCATAAAAAACTAAAAAAATAAACTTATCACTTATCATTAATATTTTATAAAATGAATCATCCTCATTTTAAAAACAAAAATTGTTAGGTCCAATAGGTCATATACCCTGAGTGGGGGGGGGGGGGTGAATTAGGGTATGGAAAATTAAAACAACTTCCCCTTTTTATCTTGTTTCTTTTTTTTGGACCAAAATCTCTTCTCTCTCGTTCCCATTGCAGAGTATGAAAAAATCATAAAGCATGCACATGACACATCAATTTTACTTGGTTCACTATCCATGGGATAAATCCAAGGAGCTTACACCAGTTATGTACCAACGTACCGAATCCACTATAAGCACACTATTGTTTACAAGGTTTGGAGTGAATTCCCTACGCCTCATGGTTTACAACCATTCTCTATTTGAGAACTCACTGCTTTCTCAACTGAAGGGAGTTCAATGCTTCTTTAGAAGATGCAATCACAGTTTAAAGACTATTAGGTACTTTCATTATCTCTAATGAGTTCATCATTCAGTATATGTAGATGCTCTATTGAAGTCTAAATTTTATCCACTGATGAATACCTCTTTTCTACCAAGCACTGGGTATAAGGCCCCAGCCTTAACCCTTACTTAATCTTGAGTTATTATAAGATTACACATTGAGGATCTTTTCGGGTTTAGAGTTTTAGAGAAATAGATCATAAAACTTGCATTAAATTCCACATATAAACAAAGTGGTTACATAAAGATAGTATTCTTCTTTCCCGTCAATGGAAACATATTTAAAATAAAACATGGATTCTTTCTTGACACTTCCTTTACACTATCATCATATCATGTACCTTTCCCTTGACCTGTGAAAAACATTTCAAAAAAACTTGGGATTAGCATAAAAAGCCCTGTAAGGGATATAAAAATATGGAAAGGAAACATGGGTACATATATACATAAGAATGAAATCATAATTTACCCATAAGACATAAGCACTTTAACATACCTCATCAAATCATGAATAAATCATAGAAATCATAGGACATAAAGGTAACTTGAGGAATTCATAACATTCTTACATAGGGAGTAACCCTCTTGGTTATGTTTGGAATACCCATCACAGTATATTCCCTAAATCTATTTGGAGAAACCTTAGTGTTTCACTCCTTCGCGTTACCCAATGCATTGGAGAGCTATATCGGGCTCACCCGCCCTTAGTTTATCACGGAACCACCCGTCTTCATAATAATTCCCAAGAACCATAACGTATCGTATCACATAAAACATACATAAAGGAAACATAACATTTCCACATTTCAATCACAAGATATCAATAAAACACATTGATATAATAAAAACATTATGAAAACTATTTTCAATACCAAAATAAAAGAAAAGTAAAACATGGTATTTATTTTTCTTTAAAAAAAAGGGTATGGCTTGTAGAGGAAGCCGAAACTCAAATAATGGTCACGGCGACGGACAAGTCGTTGTCACCGCATACATATGACAAAAACATTCCCTTTTGTTGTTTAGTAAAACGGTTCGTATAAAAAATATTCCTTTTGGATAAACGTAAAAGTCAAAGGGGTTTATACACCATATAAAAGAAGGTTGTGTATAAAAAAATATGCCTCAATGAAAGGAGATTGAGACGAAGTCCCATACCTCAAGTCCGACTTGACTCGATCGTTCTTTAATGTCCTGAATAATAAACTTGAGTTAATTTCTACTTGCTTAAGAACCTTTTTCAATTTCATTATTCCTTTTATATCACTTATTTCCATGTCATGAACACTATGTGATTATTTAAGTTAATAACGGTCGTTTTAACGATAATTGGTACTTGAGTAAAAAATAAACCCTTTATAATTACAAGTTGTTCATGTATCCATTATATCCATAATTATAATCATGATGTATATATATCATATATATCCAGTTTATACATGCATTTATAATATTACATAATCATTTAGAGGTAATAAATGAAATGCACCGTTCATGGAGACGGTAAGCCGTACGTACGCATGAACGCTACTTTCATTTCTATTTCATATTTTATAGAATGGAATCATAATTATATAAAGGTATATTATAATTATAGTATAATATCATATATAATATCATAGTTCCATCCTTTATACATCCCACATATGGTATTTAACGAATCAAATCACTTTGAGGGGGCGGTAGTCCGCACTTCCTTAAATGAAGATATCACGTTTACCCATAATGGAAACCATAAAGGTATGCCCAAAATGAAAAATACAGAAGCTTAAGGAAAAAATAAACATATTATATATCATATATAAATATAGTGACATATTAATGGCCACCTTTGAAGGTGTTAAAGGAATGTTGAACAATCATCGTTTTGGGAGGCATAAATTCACCATCCATAGAAACAGTATGTCCTTTAAACATTAGATGTAGGTGTGTGTAAGTGTAGCTTGAATACTTATTATAAAAACATCCTAGTATATTGAAGATACCGGAGTTATTACAAATAAAATGAATAAAAAGAGTTTAGGGGGTTGGAGAAGCAAAATAAAACAAAAGGACTCAAGTGAAGACATTACCTTAAAATCGGGTAACTCCCTTTGGTTTGAGCTCAAAGGCTTCCTTGGGAAGACTTTTGCCCAAGTGAGGCTTAAAGGAGTAAAAGAGGGATGTGGAGAGACAAAATGGGCAGGGGTTGGCCAAGCCAAAGGCTTTGGGAGTGTGGGTAAGGAGGTAGAGGTGGGGGCCTTTTATAAGAGGAGAGGAAGGGGCACTCTTGGAAAGTAAAGAAATGTTACTTTATTTGAAAATGATTTTTGGATTCAAAAGGTCCCACATTGAAATAATTCTAGGGTAAGGTGATAAGGGTTCGAAATACACACATCCAATAGGTTTTGGACATGTGTAGGTATTATATTTTACATTATCTTTCCATTTTATTTAAATCCTTTATTAATGAGGTAATCGCTGCATCATCATGATGTCATAAATAATTTAATTTATTTATTGTCTAAAAATTATAAAAAAAATATCATGATGTAGGAAATATTTTTATATTTCTAATGAATATTTATAGTCCAAAAGATCATTTATGTAGACAAAATTAAAAATATTTTACTTAGGTGATACATTCTTTGTCACATTTAACATTCTTTAAAAATAAAAAGATAAAAAAAGTCACTTTCTAACAAAAGTGATTCCATGGGGCCCCCAACTTTGGCACAAGGCATCCCATGGTCGGCCATTAGACAACCAGTAGACTTAGGACACATGTTGTGGTCTTTTTGTATTATTATGATATCATTTTATTATCCTTAACTACCCGATTACTTATTAATCAAGATAATTAAAGATAATTACCGTCGTTACTATTCATAATGTCAAAAAAAAAAGAGTATTGATTACATAATTTGGACCTTCTGATTCCAAATATGTAATCCATTTTACCAAATTCCAAACACATAAATTTCAATAATTGATTTAAAAATAATTCCCTTTGTCAAAACAAATAGCGGGTTTTTTTGAAACAATATCTATGAAAAGATTGGCATTAGTTTATGCCCAATTCCAAAGTGAAATTAATCCTAATGACCACTATTGGATTAAATGGTAAAAATATATTCTAATTTAACTTTAAAACCAATTCAAAAGATAATCTAATAATATAAATAAAGTAGATTAAAAGGCAGTTTTGATGTAAAATGCAGTATTTTTCACTATTCATTAAAAAATGAACATTGTCAGAAAAATACCAAAAATTCACACAAAGTAAATTTTGATGTCCCAATCATTAAAAATAAGTTTATTTTGACAAACATAGCTTATAAAATTGTCAAAAATATAGATTTAAAAATGGTTTTCCATCAAAAGGTAGTAAAACAATCTTTTAAAAAAAAATTAGTGTATTCCATGCATAAGATTGTATTTATTTTCATTTTAAGCCTCTAAAACACTATCTTAATCATTAATAGACATAGATAAAAATATCTATTATTCATTACTTACTTGGGATGTTACATCCTTCCCCCTTTAGAAAATTGCGTCCCCGTAATTTATTTACTTATCGAATAAATGGGGGTACTTATCCCTCAATGCATTTTCAGATTCCCATGTTGCCTCTTCCATCATGTAGTATTTCCAAAAAACCTTTACCAGATTAATCACCTTATTTCGTAACACTTGCTCCCTGTGGTCAAGAATATGGACCGGTTGTTCCTCATAATATAGGTTCTCTTCCAGCTGAACTACCTCTGAACTCAAAACATGAGATGGATCTGGAATATACTTTCTCAACATCGAAACGTGAAAAACATTGTGTACTTCAGATAAACTCGGAGGTAAAGCCACCCGGTATGAAACTGATCCAACTCTCTCCAGAATTTCATATGGTCCAATGAACCTTGGACCCAACTTTCCTTTTTTACCAAATCTCATCACACTTTTCCATGGTGAGACTTTGAGAAAAACATGATCACCTACCTCAAAAGTTAGATCCTTCCTCCTGTTGTCTGCATAACTCTTCTGCCTACTCTGAGCTGTTCTCATGTGTTTTTGAATCAGCTAAACTTTTTATGCCATCTCTTCTACCAATTCTGTTCCCATCAACTTCCTTTCACCCACTTCATCCTAGAAAGCTGAAGTTCGACACCGCTTCCCATATAACGCCTCAAATGGTGCTATCTGTATACTGGAATGAAAACTGTTATTATATGAAAATTCAACCAAAGAAAGATGTTGGTCCCAACTTCCCTGATAATCCATCAAACAAGCTCGTAGCATATCCTCCAAGGTCTGAATTGTTCATTCTGACTGTCCATCTGATTGAGGATGAAATGCTGTACTAAAATTTAATTCAGTACCCAACGACTTCTGAAGGCCTTTCCAAAAGTTAGAAGTGAACATGAGATCACGATCAGATACAATGGAGAGGGGAACTCTATGTAACCTGACTATCTCTTAAAGATAAAAACGGGAAAGTTGATCTAGGGAAAAAGTATCTCGTATAGCAAGGAAATGAGCAGATTTAGTCAAGCGATCAACAATAACTCAGATTGCATTATTACCTTGAGATGTCTTCGGTAATCCCACAACAAAGTCCATGGATATATTCTCCCATTTCCACTATGGCACTGGTAAAGGCTGAAGCATCCCTTTCAGTAACTACCGCTCTGCTTTAACCTGTTGACATGTCAAACACTTCACAGTAAAATCAGCAGTATCTCTTTTCATTCCATCCCACCAGTAATACTCCCGCAGATCTCTGTACATCTTAGTACTGCCAGGATGAACTGAAAACGAAGAACTATGAGCTTCACATAACAACTCTCTCTTCAACTGTGAATCACAAGGCACACAAAATCTCTTCCCAAATCTCAAAACTCAATCATTATCAATGTTGAATTCAGGAAACTTACCTTTCTGAACCAGCTCTAACTTTTTCTGCAACTCACTGTCTTGATTCTGTGCTTGCTCGATTCTATCTGATAGAGATGATCTCACTAATACCAGAAACAAAACAGAAGAACTTACTGCACCAACAACTTCTATGACAAGGTTCATCAAATCCTTAACCAAAGGATCACGTTCCAAACACAACATTTCTGATGAAGCATTACTTTTTCGACTCAAAGCATCAACCACTTTATTTGCTTTTCCCGGATGGTAATGAATTGTACAATCATAATCCTTGATTAATTTCAGCCATCTCCTCTGTCTCATGTTTAACTTTTTCTGAGTGAATATATACTTTAAAATTTTTTGATGAGTATATATTTCACACTTTACTCCATACAAATGATGCCTCCAAAATTTTAAAGCAAAAACAACAGCAGCTAATTCCAAATCAGGTGTAGGATAATTTACCTCATGAGTTTTCAACTGTCGTGAAGCATAGGCAATTACCTGATCATTCTGCATTAGGACACAACCAAGTCCTTTCAATGAAGCATCACTGTATATAACAAACTCACCATTCCTGGAAGGTAGTGCCAAAACTGGAGCATTTACCAATCTTCTTTTCAATTCCTGAAAACAATCATGACATTCTTTTGTCCAGATAAACTTAACACCCTTCCGAGTTAGCTTAGTCATTGGACTAGATAACCGTGAAAAATTTCTAACAAACCTTCGGTAATAGCCTGCCAAACCAAGGAAGCTACGAATCTCAGTTACATTTGTGGGTCTTGGCCAGTCATCCACAACTTTTTTTTTGCAGGATCAACAGTTATCCCATCTTTAGAAACAATGTGACCAAGGAAAGAAATTTGTTGCAACCAAAACTCACACTTGCTGAATTTTCCATACAGTTTCTTTTCTTTTAAGGTTTTCAAGATAACCCTTAAATGTCTTTCATTCTCTTTTTTACTTTTAGAAAACACCAAAATATCATCAATGAAAACCACCACAAACTTATCCAAGAACTCATGGAAAATTCTATTCATTAAGTCCATGAATACAGCATGTGCATTGGTTAGCCCAAAAGGCATTACTAAAAATTCATAATGGCCATATCTTGTATGGAACGCGGTCTTCGGAACATCTGCTTCCTTTACCTTCAGCTGATGGTACCCCAATCTCAAGTCAAACTTTGAAAAATACTGAGCTCCCTGGAGCTGATCAAACAAATCATCGATATGAGGCAAAGGATATTTGTTCTTAACAGTGATGTTATTCAAGGGTCTATAATCAATGCAAAGTCTCATTGAACCATCTTTCTTTTCAACAAATAAAACAGGAGCACCCCATGGTGATGTGCTAGGTCGAATGAAACCTTTCTCTAATAAATCTTGCAATTGCTCTTTCAACTCTAAAATTTCAATTTGAGAAATTGGATAAGGGGGTTTTGAAATTGGCTTAGCATCAGGAACTAAGTCAATAGTAAACTCAACTTCCCGATCTGGTATTATTCCAGGAAACTCATCAGGAAAAACATCAGGATACTCATTTACCACTAGCACATCATTAATCTGAATAGTTCCTTTGTTTTCATCAATATGTTCAAGGTAACATTCATTTCCATCTTTTACAAGTTTCTTGGACTCTTGATAAGTTATCAACAGTAAGGGTTCATTCTTGTACACAAACTGAAAGTCTTTCTGAAAAGAAACTTCTTTAGCTCTACAGTCAATCTTAGAATGGTAAATAGAGAGCCAATCTATACCCGGGATAACATCAAACTCTACTGGAGGTAGAACAATAAGGTTTGAAAGTAGGTTCTTTCCACAGATAAGGATAGGGAGATTCTTATAAATTCTTTTTGCCTCAACATTTCCCCCAGGTGTTTTTACCAAAAGTTCAAGAGTCATTTCTTGAGTTGGTATTCCCATTTTACTAGAAAAGGTTTCAAAGATGAAAGAATGTGTGGACCCCGAATCAAACAACACACTGGCATAATCTGAAAAAACAAACAAAGTACCTGATACAACTTCATTTGATGGCCTGACATCTGCTGAAGTAGTTGCAAAGGATTTCACCACCCCTTTTTGCTTGTAGTCTAACTGCTTCCCATCAATCAAGCTCTTTGTCGGACACTCGTTTGCATAGTGACCCATCTCATTGCACTTAAAACATTTCACTAACTGTTAATCAAATTTGGTATTACCTTCACCTTGATCTTTTTCAGTGCAATCAAGAGCCTTATGTCCTATCTTACCACATCGGTAGCACTTTCCAGAATTCAGAAGAAATTCCCCAGCATGCCTTTTGCCACATTTATCACAAACTGGAAACTTAGATTTCTTACCATCAGACTTTTTTGATGAATTCTTCCCTTTCTTCTGCCACCTTGGTCTCTTCTTCTGCTGGTTGTTATAGAACACTTGATCATCGGAAAACTCCATTTCCACCATCTTAGCACATCAAACAAGATTTTCATAACTTTTAAACTCATGAGAAGCTAATGCCCTTCAATATTTTGGCTTTAATCCTGAGTAAAAACGATTGATTTTACTATCAAGGTCTCGGATAAAATTTGGAGCATACCTTGCCAATCGAGTGAACCTTTCTTCATAGGTAGCCACTGAGTCTTCCTCTTTCCTCAATTCCAAGAATTGTTTTTCCATCCTAAGTCAAACAACCTTAGGAAAATACTTTTCAAGAAACATACCTTTGAATTCATCCCAGTTGAGAGCATCAATCTCATCAGCGTCCCTGGTATTTTTAACCATCGACCACCACTGATCTGCTTCACCTTCCAAACGGTAAATAGCAAGACTAACCTTTTGATTGTATGAACACCCCATGACACCGAAAATTTTCTCCAGTGCTTTAATCCACCCTTCAGCTAGCACAGGGTCAGATGATCCTCTGAATGATGGGGGATGTTGCCTCATGAAATGTTCCACCACTAACATGTTCCTCTGCAGTTGATCTGGCTGATCTCGTGCATGGATACCACCACCAATTATCGCTTGAGTCAACTGCGCCATTACTGAAAAAAACTGTTTAGTTCCAGTTCCGACCGTCTCAGGATGCTGATTCAGAAGGTTATTTCCTTTTGTATGCCTTCCTAGCACTGCTTCCCTGTTTCCTCTGCAGAAAACCATTCTGAACAAACATGTCTTAGATGAATCAACATGGTAATCTTCAAATGCTATATCATTTCATTTTGACCGTAAAAAAATAGTTTCGGATAATCATTTAATATAATTCTAACTCATAAAGTTATCTAAACCAACCTCTAATACCAACTATAAGGCCCCAGCCTTAAACCTTACTTAATCTTGAGTTATTACAAGATTACACATTGAGGATCTTTTCGGGTTTAGAGTTTTAGAGAATTAGATCATAAAACTTGCATTACATTCCACATATAAACAAAGTGGTTACATAAAGATAGTATTCTTATTTCCCATCAATGGAAACATATTTAAAATAAAACATGGATTATTTCTTGACACTTCCTTGACACTATCATCATATCATGTACCTTTCCCTTGACCTGTGAAAAACATTTCAAAAAAACTTGGGATGAGCATAAAAAGCCCAGTAAGGGATATAAAAATATGGAAAGGAAACATGGGTATATATATACATAAGAATGAAATCATACTTTACCCATAAAAAATAAGCACTTTAACATACCTCATCAAATCATGAATAAATCATAGAAATCATAAGACATAAAGGTAACTTGAGGCATTCATAACATTCTTATGTAGGGAGTAACCCTCTTGGTTACGTTTGGAATACCCATCATAGTATATTCCCTAAAACTCTTCGGAGAAACCTTAACATTTCACTCCTTCGCGTTACCCAATTCATTGGAGAGATATATCGGGCTCACCCAACCTTAATTTATCACGGAACCACCCGTCTTCATAATAATGCCCAAGAACCATAACGTAATCGTATCACTTAAAACATAAATAAAGGAAATATAACATTTCCACATTTCAATCACAAGATATCAATAAAACACATTGATATAAAAAAAACATTATGAAAACTATTTTCAATACCAAAATAAAATAAAAGTAAAACATGGTATTTATTTTTCTTTTAAAAAAAGGGTATGGCTTGTAGAGGAAGCCGAAACTCAAATAATGGTCACGGTGGCGGAGAATTCATTGTCGCCGCATACGTATGACAAAAACATTCCCTTTTGTCATTTAGTAAAATGCTTCTTATAAAAAAGATACTTTTTGGATAAACTTAAAAGTCAAAGGGGTTTATACACCATATAAAAGAAGGTTGTGTATAAAACAAAATATGCCTCAATGAAAGGATATTGAGAAGAAGTCCCATACCTCGGGTCCGACTTGACTCGATCGTTCTTTAATGTCCGGAATAATAAACTTGAGTTAATTTCTACTTACTTAAGAACCTTTTTCAAGTTCATTATTAATTTTATATCACTTATTTCCATGTCATGAACACTATGTAATTATTTAAGTTAATAACGGTCGTTTTAACGATCATTGGTACTTGAGTCAAAAATAAACCCTTTATAATTACAAGTTGTTCATGTATCCATTATATCCAGAATTATAATCATGATGTATATATCATATATATCCAGTATATACATGCATTTATCATATTACATAATCATTTAGAGGTAAGAAATGAAATGCACTGTTCATGGAGACGGTAAGCCGTATGTATGCATGAACGCTACTTTCATTTCTATTTCGTATTTTATAGAATGGAATCATAATGATATAAAGGTATATTATAATTACAGTATAATATCATATATAATATCATAGTTCCATCCTTTATACGTCCCACATATGGTATTTAACGAATCAAATCACTTTGAGGGGGCGGTAGTCGGCACTTCCTTAAATGAAGATATCGCGTTTACCCATAATAGAAACCATAAAGGTATGACCAAAATGAAAAATACATAAGCTTAATGAAAACATAAACATATTATATATCATATATAAATATAGTGACATCTTAATGGCCACCTTTGAATGTGTTAAAATAATGTTGAACAATCATCGTTTCGGGAGGCATAAATTCACCATCCACAGAAACAGTATGTCCTTTAACCATTAGATGTATGTGTGTGTAAGTGTAGCTCTAATCCGTCTTATAACAACATTATAGTATACTGAATATACTGGATTTTTTTACAAAAGAAATGAATAAAAAGAGTTTAGGGGGTTGGAGAAGAAAAATAAAACAAAAAGACTCAAGTGAAGACATTACCTTAAAATCGGGTAACTCCCTTTGGTTTGAGCTCAAAGGCTTCCTTGGGAAGACTTCTTCCCAAAGTGAGGCTTCAAGGAGTAATAGAGGGATGTGTAGAGAAAAACTGGGCAGGGGTTGGCCGAGCCAAAGGCTTTGGGAGTGTGGGTAAGGAGGTAGAGGTGGGGGCCTTTTATAAGAGGAGAGGAGGGGCACTCTTGGAAAGTAAAGAAATGTTACTTTATTTGAAAATGATTTTCGGATTAAAAAGGTCCCACATTGAAATAATTCTAGGGTAAGGTGATAAGGGTTAGAAATACAACCATAAAATAGGTTTTGGACATGTGTAGGTCTTAGATTTTACACTATCTTTCCATTTTATTTAAATCCTTTATTAATGAGGTAATCACTGCATCATCATGATGTCATAAATAATTTAATTTATTTAAAGTCTAAAAATTATGAAAAAAATATCATGATGTAGGAAATATTTTTATCTTTCTAATGAATATTTATAGTTTAAAATATAATTTATGTAGACAAAATTAAAAATATTTTACTTAGGTGATACATTCTTTGTCACATTTAACATTCTTTAAAAATAAAAAGATAAAAAAGTCACTTTATGACAAAAGTGATTCCATAGGCCCCAAAGTTTGGAATAAGGCATACCATTGTCGGCCATGAGACAACCATTAGCCTTAGGACACATTTTGTGGTATTTTTGTATTATTATGATATCATTTTATTATCCTTAACTACCCGATTACTCATTAATCAAGATAATTAAAGATAATTACCGTCGTTACTATTCATAATGTCAAAAAAAAAAGAGTCTTGATTACATAATTTGGACCTTCTGATTCCAAATATGTAATCCATTTTACCAAATTCCAAACACATAAATTTCAATAATTGATTTAAAAATAATTCCCTTTGTCAAAACAAATAGCGGGTTTTTTTGAAACAATATCTATGAAAAGATTGGCATTAGTTTATGCCCAATTCCAAAGTGAAATTAATCCTAATGACCACTATTGGATTAAATGGTAAAAATATATTCTAATTTAACTTTAAAACCAATTCAAAAGATAATCTAATAATATAAATAAAGTAGATTAAAAAGCAGTTTTGATGTAAAATGCAGTATTTTTCACTATTCATTAAAAAATGAAAATTGTCAGAAAAATACCAAAAATTCACACAAAGTAAATTTTGATGTCCCAATAGATCTTCACCTATTTTCGAAAATATCGTTACCTTGGTGAAGCTCCTTTTCAAGAAGGAAAAACCAGCCTTTGCGAAGCACCTTTCCCTAAGAAAAAACTGACCTTCGCGAAGCACCTTTCAAAAAGAACAAATTGGCCTTTGCTAATCTCACAAGTTTCAGTTGTCTTTTTAGGTCCTTTATGAAATCCTTGCTTTCGTGATACTGAGAACATTCTGTTGGCTTATAGCCTTCGTGAATAACTTTTAATACCACCTACACGAAGCTCATATGAGAACTCAGAGACTTAGAATTTTCATGGAGTCTCTGTTCCCTTTTTTTATACTACTACTTTGAAGGGATGTGGCCTCATATATATAGCCTCAGCTCATCGAATAGCTCCACCACCTCCAGCACATTTTCTGGATCCATATTTGTGGTGCACTTATATTCCTGAATATCTATTATAGTTTTTCATTCGCAAAGCCCATTGTAATCGTAGAGCACACCATCTTTTTAGTTCCCATTGAAATAAAAAAGCCTTCCATCAAAGACCATGAGGAACTCCGTCACCAATCACAAAGCTACATTTTCTTTGAAATGAAAATATCATCGCTTTCATGAAGACTTCCCCCAGATTTTCCATTTCTTTGTCATGGTTCTTTTTCAACATGGATTGTCAACAAAATATATGGAAATTAATAATTCACTATGAAAACCTACTTTGTCAACAAACACAACTGACCCAAAAATGATTCAATGTTACCTTGAGGTATTTTTCCCAAAACAAATGATTGACAAGACCAATCATACACTTGAAATTTCATTAATACAATTTCATTACACTTTTGGAGTTTTAATTCCATTTTATAATAAAATCCATAATTATACACTAGTGAACTATCCTTGAAACCATGAAATGAACGGACATGAAGTAGTGAAAATTTTGAAGTATTATTAATGAATGGGTGGTAAAATGTTATAAAAGTATCATATAATAAATTATAAATACTAATATAGTTATAAAAAAAATTAATAACATTATTTAAACCATTATACATGTGGTTAAAGTTTGCACCACTAAAGGGAAGTGTGAGGTAAGGGATTTCTTAACCCAATATCCATTCTTTGGGTTAAACTTAAACTTATTGATTATGTCATGATAAGCACATGTTTGAAATGTGTTTTAATATCTTATGTATTATTTCCACTTTTTTATGTGTATTTACATAGGATACACATATTATATTCATTTTATTAATGCCCATTTTTTCAAGATGATATTTAGAAGAGACTTTCTTTTAAAAATTATATTTTAAAAAAAGTTTCCCTAAACTATATTTTTATTCCTTGTATGCATTTTCTTAAATTTATTCCAAAGATGATTTGGTGTTATATTATGATTTTTTACTTCCTTTTCACTCATGCTTTACTTAAAAATAGTTTGAAAATTTTCTTTTTATTATTTTATAAAAGTGGTTTTTATGACTTGTTTGAAAAAAATATAAAAGGAATGTTTTTTAACTTATATAGCTTGAGGTAATTTTCACACCGGCATGAGAAATTTATTACTTGATATTTACATTACAATATTACAAGGATATTTTCATAGATAATTATTTATTTTTTAATTTCATAGCAATTAAAAAAGTATTTTCAAAACAAATAAAATATTTTCCTAAATAATTATGTCATGTGATCTTTCAAAATTACTTTTTATTATAAGATAAAAATATACGATGTTTCTCATGATTTACTTAGGATATTGATCAAAGATACTATTCTTATTATTTTTATGGTTGGTTTATGTTTATTTTTATGAATCTTATACTTTTCTATTTCATTCTATGGGTAACCCCTTTGATTATTCCTTATGTTTGATTCATTATGTGGCACAAATATCTATGAGAATTTTATAATGGGTGTACCTAGATAGAACTCTAATTCATTGGGTAATGTTTTAGTATCATGAAAATTCATGTTGGGATAGGGAGTAAACCTAATTATTTTATGGGTCTTTATCCACCATACAATATAGTCTTGGTAATTATCCTTGGATCATGTTTGTGTTATGTTATATGATGATGCCACTTTCATATTTTCTCATTATTTTTTGATTCCATGCTCTATATATTATGTGTCCATATGTATAATCTTGATCCACACTTATATGTTATCATGTTATGTTTTATAACTCATATGTTATGCTTCAATCCCATTTTTATTCCCTTATTGGGATTTTTAAATCATCGCTTTGGTCTATGTTTCCCCCAGGTTATCCTATGTTGTTATAAGAGCTCAACGAGAGTTAGGGGATTATAATTGAGATTAATAAAAAATGTTTTATTCTAGTTTCATTTTTTCTAATGATATACCTAGTCTTCAAAAGACACTAGAAATTTCAATCCTTGGTTTGTATTACATGAAAAAATATGCATAAAACTATGTAATAATATGTGTAAAAATATAGGGTCACTATAAATTGAGTCCTCAAAATTTTAATTATCACTCGTTAATGAAAAAAATTAATGGTATCCATAAAATAGACCAGACCCAAGACAAAATTTATAATGAGATATTAACCTTATTATGGAATATAAGACTAGAAACTCAACCTTTCCCATACAATTACCACATAATGATATTTTGAACCATTTATACCAAATATGCCGCTTTATATGGCTATAAGACTTAGGAGTTTCAAGAAATATACCTTTCAGAACTTTATTTTCATAATCCAACATCTAACCAAATACTAAAACCAAAATGGATACAATACTATCTAATAATATCATACTAAAATATCATTTGAAAATAAAAAATCAATATAAATATGCATTATCTTATAAAACCTTCCTTTCAAACCATGATACTTTCAATTCAAATATTATTAATTGGATCAATCTATTATTCCTTTTTTTAACCTAGATTTTCAATATTTATTTTTCTATTTAGGTTGCTAAATCATATCACTCAGGGATATGAAACTAGGTGTGTAGTTAGGACTCTTTATCATGCACAAGTAGAAGATCAAGTTAATTCCCAAACCATATTTTGAAGGTTATCACTTATAGGTGTATTTGTTCCAGAGACTTTATCCACTTGTTTCTATCTATAAAAATATTTCATTACTAGGAAACCACATAATTCATCAAAATTTTAGGATTTTATCCTATAATTATACTTATCCCTAGGGTTTTCACTAAAATTTTATCATCTTAATCCCAAAAAATAACTAAAATAATCCCCAAAATAACTAAACACTACTTTGATACCAAGTATGATGCCCCAAACCCACACTTTCTTATTTGAGGATAAAAACACATAAATTACAAACTACCTTGTATACAAAGTGAGATGAGCCTTGGTAAAAATATCTTTATTATACATCATTTCCAGAATTTAAACTTTAAGAATCAGAAATGATCTCACAATCCCAAGAACCAATGGTTTAGTGTCTTTGAGTATATACTACATAACCATATTATTTTACAATTCTTTTGAACATTAGTCTATAATTTTATCACTAAATCCCCCTTCAATACTTCTCGTAAGTTTTGACCATATCCATAACTTAGGGAATGGTAACATAAGAAAAGAGTAAGATAAACTGTTCCGTAAGGTAAAAACTCATCAATATGTCATCACGGTTGAAATCACAAGCATAATAGAAAAAATGATCATGGAAAAAATATCTTATTAAAAAGAACATGGGATAATTAGAGTTATCCATAAGTCATGATAATAGGATATGTAATCTCAAATGAAGAAACATGTATCATGGAATATGAGTGTGAGATATTAAACATGATTGTTGAAGAATAATCATAGGAATATGAAGTAGAAATGTGGCATGTATTTGAAACAAAACATAACAATGAAATATGATGCAAACATAATATTAGTAAAACATTAAATAGTGGATTAAGTATTAAAATTATATAAGAAATTATATATTGGCCCAAACATTACTTTCTATGACCCATTAGTGACTCAAGAATCATATTTTGCGGCCCATTAGTGACTTGAGTATCATAACATGTAGTCCATTCTTATCTCACGTGATATAAAAACTTAATCAATGCATTATAGGGTGATATAGGACCCCTACCATCAACATTTATACATATCTGTTCCATAAGATATCAATCATTCAATATTTCATTAAAACTCATGGAATAAAAATGGGTAGCCCCCCATTGGTGGCGGGGTGTTGAGGGTTGGGGGGTGGGGGTTAGGGAAAGTTCACAGGGTTAAATCCCCAGTACTAAAAGTTTACTTCAATTTTCATCCTTAAGTTGTTCTCTATGGTGATGGATGTAATCAACCTACTATGGAATGATAATGAGTTTCATTCAATTTATAAATAGTTTCATATAACATTATATCAAAATTAGATTGATTGATAAAAAAATCAACCTCTAAAATTTAGTATTATATAAAAGAATACATAAGGTGATTTTTGAATCATTAATTTAAATTGGATGTATATATTTTAGATAATGTGGGAAATTGAAGCAAAATCATTGAAAGAGATTTCATAAAACATTTTTTACTTTGATGTAAAAATAAGAAGTTATAAGTTACTTTTAGATGTTTCTTTCAAGAACTTGACATGAAAAACTTTATAAAAAACTATTTATAAATTAATATCAATAATATATCCTTGAAAAAGTTATAAATATTTTTTGGCATAAATTTTTAGTGGAAGATAAAATATACAATTGGGAAGGAAAAACATTTTCAACTTAAAAAAACCATTTCGAATACCACATCGTAAAAAAGTTATAAATTTTACATTTGGAAAGATTTAAATATAAATATGAATATAATAATAAAAAACATATTTCTATTTTAATATAATATAGGAGAATATTGGTGGGAAGAGTGAATATGGGCATAGAATCGAAAGAGATCATTTTAAGTGGATAAAAATTATTCTTAGCATCATAAAATTTTATAAAGTAAGAAATAAATAAAAGAATATGTATTTGATGTGATAATTTAATTAGATATAAAATAATGAGGAAATATAATATAATATAATCATAGGGTATAATAAAACAATTTCTTAATACAATATTCAAAGATGAATAATTATGACTCAAGAAAATAATTTGATTTAAAAAAACCACCTTACAGATTTTGTGACGTTCAAATAAATATATATTGAAAAAATTGGACAATAAATAAAACTATAAATTCCATGAATAAAGGTATAATCATGATATAATCATTCAAACAGGTAGTATATACACCTTACAAAATAAGGTGTGCACATAATACAAAATATGACTTAACAAAGTAATTTTTTAGATGATAAATCCTTACCTTTTCTCTCAATTTCCATAATGGCACATTAAATTCATATATAATAAACATAATTATATTAATAAAGTATTTTATAACCTTATTCATATTTATAACCCTATACATCTATCAATTAAAATGATTTGTTATATCTTTATTTGTTAGTTATTTATTTATATAATCTGATGTTAGTGATTTTTTCTATTTTGCGCATACTTTAAAATATCGATGTTGATCCCCATTTTTTGATACCAGGTTCATAGATAATATATTATGTAAGGTAATATAATAGGTTATTTGTAATTATTTACAAATTTCTAAATTCATTCCAATATAATTTTAGTTTTGATTTGTGAATATAGAGTTGGCAACGAGCTTATTTCGGGTAATTTACCAATGTCAACATATTACTTTATAACGATATTTGATTTTTGTTTAATATTTATAGAATATTAAATATGTTATAATAAAATTATTATAATCATATTAACCATAAATTATTTCTATAAACATCCATTAATGCGGTAATGAGAAACAAATCACACCATCTATGGATGTGGTAGTCCGTACGTAACACAAATGATGATTTCATTTTCTGATGGATGAGGTTATTAATAGAATTATATAATAATATTTATAGAAACTTAATGGTGTCCTAAATATAATATTCATTCATTAATTACATTATTATTACCATCCATGTAGGGTGGTAATGAAGAATTAAATATGTCATTCCATGGAGGGAGTAGTCCGCACGCACACACAAATGACGTTTTAATTTTCCATAGAATGGGTGAAAGATAGAAAATATTTTATATTTTAAGAATATTAAAATTTTTATAAATTTAATATTAATTTATTAAATAAAATTTTATAACTATTCATATAAAGTGGTGATGAAAAATAAAACATATCATCCATAGAGTTGGTAGTCTGAATTGGTGATGTTTTCATTTTTCAAACGAATGAATCAGAATAGATAATGGTTTTACCATTAATATAATAAAATTTAATTATACCAAATATACTGATTATATTATATTTTTATAGTAAGATTATATTTTGAGGAGGCTGGATAAGAAATATAAAGAAGAAAAGACTTGGGGTGGATAATACTCACATTGAGGATTTGAGTCTTCTCCTGAAAGACTTATTATAATTGGAGGACTTAGTCCACCTTATTATATCCAATAATTAAAATGATTTATGGGGATTATAGGAGAGTTAAAATGGTTTGGGGTTCTAGGAAATTTTAAATCATATTTTTGGATTAAATTGGGTGGAAGTGAGATCCTTTTATAGGTGAAAAGGAGGGACTTTTCCTTAGAATTGAATGGTAAGTAAGGGGTAAAAATTGAATTGAATGAGATTACTATAAGCTAAGTGAGTAAAATTTGGTGATAAAACATTAAAAATTTCTTATATAATGTGTTTTTGACAAGTTAATTTAGTAAATTTCTAGCCAATTTGTGTTACTCATCTTTACCCTTATTAACCTTGATTAAAAATTTACCATGGTAAATTTTTTTAAAATATAATATTATAAATCCTAATTTTTTTGACATGATGAATCTAAATTTAGACTTAATTTAATCTAATTCAATTTCTAAATATCATAAAATTAAATTTCAAATAAAAATATAAGATATAGAAAAAACTAATTTTGTAGAAAAATGTTTTTTATACAGTTAGTGTTTTTATTCTTACTTCCTTTAAATTACTAATTAAATTAGTTTTAATATTTTTTTATGTGTTAAAAAATAATATTATATTCATAATTAAAAATATAGAAATTAATTTTATTTATATAAAAATACACAACATTTATAAAATTAATTCTTTTAAAAATAAGTGTTTTGCTGTGGTAACTAAAATATGCACTACTAATTTATTTTTATTTTAAATATGGAAATTAACATAGTAAAAAATTATATTCTGATTAATAATAAGAAAATAATTTTGTTAAACTCAAATTCTAGAGTTGATAAAATTAATTTTAAAACAATCATGTATAACATATAAAAATAGTTTATAGAAAAATGTATTTTTTAAGAATAAAGAAAATTTATTCAAATTCCATACTAAGTGAAAATATTTAGATGAACATTATTTTTTATATATGTTATTAATATATTACAATTTATTCAATAGTGATCAATTATTTTAAAAATACAATGTATATAGAAAAAGTGAAAAATCCTTTTTTATATTTATATGATTTTATTCCTAATCCTCTAATATTGATTACTTGTTTAATAAGAATTATTTAAATTCTATAAATACTATGATATTTAAAATATTTCTTTTAATTTTATAAAAAATAATAATAATTATATGTAGTGCATAAATATATTCATATATTTTTATAATTAAATATTTTTATTAAATACTATTTTTTTCATTTACATTATCATAATGAATAATTTTTTTATCAAAAAATGTCATATTTTATCTAAATTGTATCGTGGTTCATTTTATTTTTGTGTTACATATGAATAAAGATATTCAACATAACATTTAATTAAAGGAAAATATATACTAAAATCATAAAGTGTTACACTAGACCAGGTTCAACTTCCCATTCCATGGACTAGATAGTATGGATAACTATCTTGATGAGATTTTGATAAATTGTATGACTATCTTAGGAAAAATTATCCACCACTACCTAAAGTTGATTCATGGGGACTAATCTGGGAGGCTTTACTCTATATAAAATCAACAAAGAAAAGAAATTTCATTAAACACATTTAAATCCAATTGAAATCATATAAAAACATAAATTTAAATCATAAATATCTCATAAACAATGTAAAAGATCTTATACATCGATAAAAGAATTAAAAACATGATTTTTTTAATATTTTATGGTTTGGCCTCTTGATTTATCCAATCAATTGCCAATAATGTTTGCCTCACTAGATACTTAAAATTGGGTTTCACAATTTGGATAAAAGGTTATAAAAACTATGCAATAACCATGTGAAGCTCATTTGACCCTACCAGAATAGGTTTTAGGGGTATTTCATGGTCTACAACCAATTCATATTAATTTTACACCTTTGATTTGCCCTCCAATTTTTCATTTTCAAAGTTATCATTCCTTAAAATGAATAGTAAATCAAAATCATTAACCAAAATATATATTCCCAACCTCTAATAAAAACTCAATTCTCATCACAATAAGTGTCATTCTAAAACATACTCATGACATACCTCTTATGCTGTAATGATCCTATCTCTAGTATACATTGAATTTCTAAATATCATAAAAAAACCAAGCCCTAATACTATTTTTTAATTAACCAAGCCAAAATTCCTCAACATGATACCCAATTTGGAAAACAATAAGGCCCAAGGCATATTCATAGTCTCCATGGATTGGAAATAGTTTCAAGACATCAAATTTCTTTTATTGATAAATATTTTTCTTAATAATTTATAAACTAAAGAATGGTTTTTTCTTGAATTCAAAAGACAAATCCATGAATTTTCATAATCACAAACATGAGATAAAGAATTTTATAATAAGATTTTAATCAAACATGGAATATTATAAAATAACAACTCAATATCCATAAAACATAAAAACCTTAATATGATTATAATCCAAGATTAGAAAGAGTATTAACTACCCAACTGATACATATAAAACAATATATTGATCAATTGTAACCTCTTCTAGGCCAGAAAAAAATACAAACAATATCTATATTTAATCCTCTACTTTAAATAGATTATTTTCCTTTAACTACATCATACAAGACTAAATATAAATATAGATAAATTATATATATATAGGGTGTGAGAGAACATTCATATTAGAATTCCTCCACATTCCCTTTGTATAAATATTATAAAAAAACCCTTTAATAATAGTTTAAATAAAATATGTAAAAGTACCATTTTTATTTTTATAACATAAGTAACAAGTGAAACCAATTATACAAGTTTATTTGGGAATAAAATTGAAAATAAAAATTTTAAAGTAAATTTCATATAAATGAATCTTGGGGAGGTACTTATAGGACTAAGAAAAAACAATATCTGATCCTCGTATTCAAACACTAAATTATCTACATCCAGGATACTAGTTAGAGAATCATACTAAACTACTGGGGGATACACTAGTCAGTGCATACTTTAAACTAGTTAGAATTCTAAAATGGAACTAACTAGAGAATGATCCTAAACTAGTCCATCCTATCCAGTTCATAATCTATACTCGGAAGTAAATTTAGAAAGTACATAATCTCACCTAGAATTATAATTGTCACTATATCCCCTCTTACATACCCAAGTTTTCTCACTATGTTTTCTATAATATCAAAAATCAATAATTTAATGTAAATTACAAGAACCATTATCCATAAATAAGATAATTTCATATAAAAATATTTCATAATGATTATAGATATCAATTTTAAAGTGTAGTGAACACTTTTTTAAGACAAAACCCTTTAATCTAGAAAAAAACCTCATAAAAATATATTTTAATTTATAATTCATTTAAAATCATTTTTGAAAAATATACTCTATATTTTCATTATAAAACTATATTTTTTATTTTTACAAATGCATGGTGTGTTATGCTTATTTTAAAGAATTATTTATATTCTTTATGAAAACCATACACCATATCAAAATACAAAAGAAAGAGAATCATTAAAAAAATATAAAAAAATCATTTTAGATATCATATATAATCATAAAATTATTCAAGATATACTTTAAATTCTACAGTCACACATATGTTTTAGTGAAAAAAGGAAATTACGTATAGATACCTACATATAAGAGTTGAATACATTTTTAGTAAGTGATTTTCTACCAAATAATAAGAATATAATTTTCTAGATGAATATTTGAAACCATAACATTGAAAATCCCTACATTATAACTCATCTAGGATGAATCCTTGGGCATTATAGCCACAATAATGAAATAAAATTAAATATGGGAGAAGAATAAGATGGTGGAAGGTGATTATAATCATTCAAATAAAAGAATAAAATCACTTTAATAAAGAATCATAAAAAAAGAAGACAAGTGGAAGAGGAAAACCAAAGAGAAAAGGTGAGGAGAACATTGGATAATTCGAACACCAGTGAGGATAATGAGTGGATACCCTATAATTAAATTATGATTTTAAAATTATATTTTTTAATTCTTGTAATAGACTTCACGTTTTGGGTGCATGGTTAAAATAAACAGAAACCAGCCGTGCATCTGTTTCTAGAATTAAATCACCAGTCCTGTATGGTTTGGCTGCACAATTTAGAAAATTGTACACCAATCATGAATTATCTATTGAAAACCAAAATTTACTCACACAATTTAATTGCATGGTTACAGTAACTGTGCACCCTAACTATGCATTTTTTGAATTTAAAAAAATTCTAAATTTTTATCCCAAACCTCTAAATATAATATAAAACTAAAAATTAAAAAGTTACATACCTAAAAAGGACATCATGTTTGTCACATTTCACTTGTTATGGGATAAAAGTAGGTTTTATAGTTTATTCGAAGGGTATTTATTATCCTTCTTCCACATTAGAATGATAATTCCTATGGAGTAACTATTGTGTATATTTTTACCTTCACCACTACTTCTATATACTATTTTTATAGATTTTATGTATGGTTTCATAGATTGGGATTGATCTTACTTTCCTACATCATGGGGATTAGATGAAATTGGAGGACACTTTGATATTTTCTTAGGATCCCCCCTTTTCCATAGTATTTAATTTATAGATAATATGTTTTATCGGTTTTATATTCTATTTTATGGATTTTAATGATATTAGTGTGTTTTTTATGAATTATTTCAATGAGGTGTTTGGTGTTAATCAGTGATTCATTTTTTTACCATGGATTAAATATGTAAATGTATGTCATAGAGAATGTTAATAACTTTAGTGAAAGTCACCAACATATGTAATAATGGATGTGGGCTATGGGGGGAACTCTCATCTTTACTATCAGTTTACTAATTGCAGGGTAGAAACTAATGTGTGGTACTTTTATCATCCTTATTTTTGTAAGTGTTTAAATTGGTAAAGGATTGAAATAAAGTTAAATAAAAGAAATTCAAATATGTTAAATTAAATTATATATACATATATAGGTTTTAAGAGTTAGTTTTCTACCAATAGAGATCATTGGTAGATGATGACTCTATATAGTTTAAGTTAGGGGTGGTATTTTAATCCTCTATAACTAATCATGGGTGAGATGATCCTGGAGAGGATAAATCATGGGGTAAGGACTTTCATGACTTATATCAGAAAAGTATCCTATGGTATGAAGGATCTATTTCTAAACTTAATAAGGAGAGGTGGATAGAAGATATTAATATTTTCTTCAAATTGATATATTCTCAAATGAAACATTTGTTTCTTTTGTGGTTAACATGTTGTAAGGTTCAATTTGATAATGTTTTATCCTTAACTAAATTCTTTAGATGATTATAAATATACTTAGGGTGATTTATACACTTGGAAGGAAACAATTATCATGAAATCACCTATGGAAATTCAAGATCACCTAGATAAATATATATTTGTAAAAATTAGTCACTTGGTTCTTATTTATATAGGTATGGTGGTTTAGATGAATGTATATGGGAGTGTGAGTCAGTGATATAAGTTTAATATCAATATTTTTTTTGATTCTATGTTTCTTAGTAAACCTAATATCAATATCATATTGAAGTGATTTTTCTTTTCCTTTACTTTATATATTTTGATTGAATCCTTTTGTTGGTGAGATTTATATTTGAGAGGTATCTCAGACTATTGTTAAATTATAGAATATTTTACTTTAGTTATATAATATTTTTCTTAGATTTATAAATATTAGAATTTTTCTGAGAGTTATCTAATGTTGGGGATTGATGTTTTAGTTTTTGGATTTCTTTGAGTTTTGGGGAATTTAGAGAAAAAAGAAGAAGATGAGTAGTTTATTGTTGTGTGAATTTTTATCAAATGAAAAATTCATGACATAATGTACTAAATTGAATTATGATTTATTCATAGGTTAAATTATTTTGTCTAATTGTTGGAGCTTAATAATGGCTTCACCACTGATCATTATGACTTAAGAATTGTGTTGTGGTTTCCTTTATTATGATGTTGTGGGTTAACATGAACTGTAATATGTTATGGGGAAAGGGTTTTGATGTTGTTTTTGGTCATTATGGGAGGATAGTTAAGATTTGGTTTTAGGCTATAGTTTTAATGAATTTCATTTTTATGGCATGGTATTTTACATTGCGCTATTATTATTTCCATATAAGTGTGAACTTAAAAATTAAATTAAAAATTAGTTTCAAAATATAGGATGGATTATTTCCTAAATCTTAGATTGAACATTTAACTATATTAATTATAGTTCAATGGTAAATATTTCATCATAATTTTCTTTGATATCATTGAATTTAAATGTATGATTTCCACAATATCTAAGGGGAGATAATAAATTTTTTTCCATAATTATTGGAACTATGATTATCTAATATCTGTTCTGTCGTAATGAAGCTCATCACACCATGATTCTTAACATTTTTTAATAAAAAAGTTAGGTAATTTCTCTTCTTCCCCTCAATTTCGTCTCCTATTGGATGGATTAGTGATAATGGGATTCTTAAATGTGATCTTGTGTGTACCTTTTACAACTCATTATTTTCTTCCTCCAAGACATAGGATCCAAAAAATTGAGCTAATGATTCTTTGATTCTTCACTAATATATCAGTTTTAGGTTTTTTTCAAGGGTCTATGGATGTGGATGAGGGAGTATTGATATGGGATGATTAATTAATTATTTGTAAATGAATTTTTTAAAAAATATATAGATTAAGAACCCAGTGTCATCCTTCAACAGTGTGGTGAATTGATAATTGATTAAGGCAGGGAAATTCTTGATCTCCTTTTCCTTTTAAGTGGTTAATGTGTAATTTTCACTATTTATCTTAATTTGTGTAGATTCTCAGATTGATTAATCATTTATAGAAATTTAACTCTAGGGGAGTAATTTTGATGGAGTATTTGTATTACCATATTTTTTCTTATTAATATTTATCATTATGACTATTATGGAATGTTAAAATATGATAGAAGTATAGTTGTGTTGATATTGTGGTGGTTTCACATCAATAAGGTGGTTGTGTAATGAGAATGATATGGTTAGATATTAGAGGATAATAATTCCTAGGATATGGATCAGAAATGAACAAATGAATTAAAAAGTTAAATTGGTAGGGATTTTATATAATTAAATTATTAAATGTGGGAATTAATGTTTAAATGTGGTTAATGGGGTTATAATAAGTGGTATGAAATGAATTGGTGAAATAATAAAGTTAATTATAAAATGTGGTAAATTAATGATGTTATTATTATAAAATTATTATGAAATTTTAAGAATAATATTTGGAATTTTTAAGGGTTATGTGGTTATTGAATTGACTTGATGTATGGTTATAGGTGGAGATGATGGTTAATAAATTCAATCATAAATGTTTGATACCTACTAAAGACCAAATCAATGGTAAATTCTTTCATTGCATTTTCCATAAAATTTATATTCAATAAAAATATTTTATCTTTTTCATTAGGGACAATATCCCTAATTCTATAGAATCTTAAGAAGCTATTGGAGGAGAGAGATAGGGGCACCGAGTGTTATGGAACCCTCCTGGTCGTGATCTTAAGTTGAACTTGGATATATCATGTATGAATGGAATAATATGTGTAGGAGGTATTATTTGTGACTATATGGGATCTATAATTATTAATTACTCATATTTATATAGTTTAGATAACTACCTTCTCAAAGATAGATGAACCATTTTATATTGGTTGTCTCTTTATATCATACACAATTTTTTGTTCTATGTAGTTGAATTGAATTCATCTCAATTATTATTGGGATTTTACCCTAGTCATTAGAGCATATCCTATACCATTAGATAATATAAAATCATGTTTTATCATTAAGTATATATTGTTTACACCTAGAATCAAAGGAATATGGAGGCTGACCTACTTACTTATAAAGGAAAATATAAGGAGATTTTGATTACTTATTTGAGCATTGTATCCCTATGAGAGTATTTTAGGTTCATTATAAATAGGGTTTACCTTAGGCTACATCATTTCAAACTTCTTTGATCTTGTTCATATCTATTTCCTTTTCATTATAAAAATCATTAAATTTTCTATCTGGTGGATAATGATGATAGTTTTATATGATTCACAATGCAGATTATGGAATGGTTATAGAGGTTTCTTGTTACGATATTGAACCTAGGTTGAAAATTTTGATCTTCTATATATCATTTTACTTTTTTTAATCCACCACCACCTCAGTTGAGTAACCCAACCAATGCCCATATTGAAGGGAACCAAGCTAAATAAATAAATTTGTTTCATTTTTTCACATGAATAATCATTCTATCTAAAAAAAAGTCACACAAACCATGTAACTTAAGGTTTAATGTCTTGGAAGATTAGCTATATAAACAACCTATTTTATGAAAGTCTCTTATATTTCTACAAAACTCCTCAACTCTAAACCCGCTTCTAAACATGTCACATGTAATACCAATTTTCTTATCTTGGAAAAAATATATAAGAAAGGGGTGATCTTAGATTCTTAGTGAGGAAAACATAAGATATTACCAGTATATATCATAAGTGAAAAAATATATGTATATGGGTATGAGATCATAATCACGATCGATGAACATAATGTCTGTGAAGTTCCCTTTGATTGTTTTTTATTTTTTGTCTGTAAGGTTGATTGAATTGGTTGTTATAATATGTCAATATTTGTTGATTCTAGTGATGATGTTTGGAGGATTGTTGTGAAAAACTCCTCAACTAATTCTGAAAATTTTTGATGTGTTCTTAAACTACAATAAAATGTGCCAATTGCACTAGGAGAATTCACGTTTTATAAAACTATTAAAATATAAATATAGTGTAAAAATTTATTTTGTTGATGATATTTTGAAGTTTAATGTACATGAAAAATTTGAAGAGGAATTATATATAATATCCCAATCATTTCATGAGGACATTTGAAGAATTATTTTAGGATGTTAGAAGTAGAATAATTCAAATCAGATTAAAGGAATATAGAGGCCATGAAAAAATTTATTATTTTCCTGAATAATTCATACAAATGGAAGAATTATTTTATTTTCTTGGAACTTAGTTTTTTCTAAGAATTTGACTGGGATTAGAAAAATATTGGATATCCCTTGTTAAACTAATGACCAACTTGAATGGAATATGGGACATTGGTTGTCAACCAAGTGGGTGGTAGGTCTACCTAGCCATCCATGAGTGGTAAGTGTGAGAGGGCATATATAGCACCCACATGAAGCACATGAGTATTCATAGAGTTCATACAGGGTAAAGATGTGTCTGTGCAGTGGATTTCTCAAGGGTGTGGTGTAGCCCATGTAGGGAAAGGGTGTACTGTGTCCAGGTACCGACCTCGACGATGACTTGTAAAATGGATAGAGTAGTGAGTATTATTAAGTAGAGGGAATTTTCATGGAAGTATAATGTTTGATCCTATGGTGTGCTAGACAATAGATTTTTATAGAATGATGTGTAAATAATATCACCCATCTGGTTCATTTTATCCAAGCTGTTTAATCAAAATGGGTGATCGTCTTTTTTCCTCGTCCCCTCATGGGTTCTTACACACTAGAGTTTTTGGAATGTGGTGACTTTCATCATGGATCCATGCTTGAATTTTTGGGATTTGGGGTTGATATTTCTAAAAACCTTCAGACATGCATGCTATTTTTTTTCATGCATTCATTAGATCAAAGAATATGATACTATCATCCCATTCAGAGAGTTACAATGTGCCATTTATGCATTCATGATTTCAAGTAGTAAAAATATGGCATATGTGATTATAATAGTATGAATATGAGTCTAGTGTCATGGAAGGAGAATCCTAATTCATGAAGGCAGAGTTGCCATGATTTTTTTCATCACATAAGTATGATATATTTGAATTACCAAAATCTTTGGTAATATTATTATTAATCCATTAATAAGAATTTAATATGTATATTTCATACTACATGAAGATCAGAGCTAAGATGGTGGAACCTTGACTATAAATACCATGCATCCAAGCCTAAAGAAGTTTATTCCCTTTTGGTTTTTGAGATCTATCCTTTTAAAAAAGAAAAATAGAGCACCATTAACACTATTTTTTCATGAATAAGCAGAAGGACACCCATGGAATTTGTACTTGAAAACGTGAAATATCCCATGAGCCTTGGATTTTGTATTCAAATTAAGATTCTATGTATACATTTTTTTATGCGAAGGATCTTGATATATTCAATGAAGCACACAAACTTTTAGAAAGAATAAGAACTCACATGTTTCAGATCATCATTTTTGTGAAGAACATGAGGTGGTGGGATGCCCCTACCTACTTGAGCGAGAAAGAACTTGTGCAATATACTATCACAAAGAAGAAGTCCCACACTTGTATATACTTTCACGACGATAAGAAGATAGCCTCTATGATGTAGTGATTTATTCATTAATAAAAATATATTATGACACTGAAATATGTGTGAAAATACATTAAGAACTTGAGACACCAATATAAAATATTTTTGGTAAATTATAAAAGGTGGATCAAAGATTGATAATAAACAAAATTAATAAATTACATGTAAAATAATAAGTATTAGAAATGGTTATGTGAAATTTTCACGAACTATGCATTATTTCATACATGCAAGAATTGAGTTTATAATTTGATGACATGTCATTCTGGGATGTGCAATACAATATTTTATAAAATAATATCAAGAAGTGATTGAGGCTAAGACTCTTCATTAACTAATGTAGTTTTCATATGCTTTATAATTTTACATTTTGAGACTAATTCTTGGTTATTATTTCAATTAGAATAGATTATTCATAACTGAGTTTTCAGTGCAATAAAAATCTTTATCATTTGAAGATTATTAGATAGTAAGAATGATTAGTAAGTTATTATCAGTTTTTGAAGTTCTTGATGTTATACAAGAACATACCAGGTGATTCAGTTGTTTTATGGAGAAAGATTTTATCTCAAGGTAGTGAAGAATCTATGATAATATTACATAGATATTTCTTATTAGTGGATCATACTTTAGAGATAAATGGAAGTATCTAGTGAGATTATGGAGTAGGATAAGATACAACAAGACTTTGAGTTGATATTTTGTATCGGTGTGATGTTATAATATCTAGTGGGAATCTAGAGTTGGAGCGCTATGGGACCCAGTGTTGATGGTAATGAGACTTTCCCTGGATATAAGAACCTCTATATAGGGAATAATCTATAACTGTAGGGGTGGGGGTTACTAGTTGTAGTAATGAGTAGAAATTTTTACCGAACCATGTATAATCTTTGTGTGTTGTGTTATCTTTATTATTGTTTCCTAGAAGGTGAGACTAAGAATTAATAATGAGTGATCAAGACTTTAATCACTCACAATAGTTTAATTAAAATAGAAATAATTTGTAAAAAAATGTACCACTTATTCCCCCTTTATTAGTGGTACCAAACATGACCTTTAGTACTTCAATTGGTATTAGAACAAGGTTCCCTCTAAAGATACACGATTTTCTAAAAAATTAAGAAATTTTTATTCAATGAATATTTTAGGAATACTTACTTTTGATTGTAAGAAATACCATAATTAGAGGAATATTATGTGACTTTACTTTCAATCTATTGGCCTAGAAGTGAGAGATATAAAAATGATGGTCTTCCCACCTATTTATAAGGATGTTTCTATGAATAAAGATGATAAGTTAAATATGAATTTTTATGGAAAGGATAAAAATTATATCCTGATGGATTTATTATAAAATGTGTACACTAAATTAATGGGTCTCTAAACTTCCAAGGAAATATGGGATAAACTAAGACATAGTTATAAAGGCAACCTTAAAGTCAAGGAATATAAATTTCAAATATGGAAGAGCATGTTATAGGATATTAAAATCAAATATGATGAAAAAAATTGATGACTATTTTATTAAAGTTAATGAGATAGTAAGTAATATCCATTTATTTGGTGAGAATCTATAAGAGTAAACAATTGTGAATAATGTTATGAGAAATTTCTTTGATAGATTTGATCCCATGTTTTTCGCCTTGGAAGATAATGAAGAAATTTTATTGGATAATTACACAATATAATCATACCTTATGAAATGATAAAGGATCATACTTTCAAAAAGAAGATAAAAGATGAGATAACCTTTGATTCTATAATAAAAGGAAGGTTTAAAGAGGGGGAAGTTACAGAATCAGGTGATTATGATGATGATGAAGTTGATGAAGACATCAATGAAATTATTTCTCTTATTTTAAGAGGGTTTAGAAAGGTAAAATTGAAAGGAAATGGAAAAAACTATAAACGTGCTACAACAATAATGTCACTTGAAACTTTTCAATTAATTTTCTGAAGAAAATATATGAATTAGAATATGATGAAGAAAATGAGAAATTTCAAAAATAAGAAAAGAAAAATAATTAAAATAATAATTTAAACAATAAAAAAGAATAAATTTATGAGAAAACATGGAAAATTTGATTCATATTTAGAAAGATCTCTAGAGGACGAGGTTGATCCCCATTCCAAATTTGAAACATGCTCTGATTCATCAAGAAGTTGTGATAATGGAGAACAGAGGACATATCTGGGATGGTAGTTGAAAGGTGAGTTGGTAGCTTGTATTCAGTAGATAATAAATCTCCAAAAAGAAAAGAAGACATTACTGAAGGAAATTAATAAGGGTTCTATATAAAAGGAAGAACTGATCAATAAATAAGGATCTTATATCGATGAGATCAAGAAGTACAAGCTTAAATTAGATGAACAAGAGAATATTATCAATGTTTTTGAAGAGAAGATGGATTCAAGGGAAGAATAACAAGGAAAGAAAGAATCAAAATGTCTTGTTTTTCAAATTGAGTAGAATAAAGTTATATAAGATTACAACAATTCCATTTAAGTTAAAGGATATCCTTCCCATGTAAGTGGGAAGAAGGGTTCCTTTAAATAATGTACAACTGCTTCTAAATAGTTTCAAAATAGATATGTTATCACTAACAATATAGGGATTTTTTTAGATTTAGATGTAAATAAAAAGGCATTATATAACATCAAAAAATGAATAGAATATTCTAGTTGGACTATTTCCCCTAATAAAAAGAAAACTTTGTTTACAATAAGATGAAATCCTGAATTTTATAGATAGGTTTATCAATAAAATAAAAGATAATAGTTCGTATGATTTTGCTGGTGTTGGGGAAATTATGGGCATGGGGCCCACTCTTGCTGGTATAACATGTCATTTTTAGGAAACAAGCATAAACAAAGGGGTAGCCATAGTGAATATATGATAAATATTATCAAATAAATATATCACTAAACAAAAATCTATTCAAGGTGCCAATATAAAATATACATGTGTCCTTAGATGAAGTGTGTGGTATACATGGATTAGAAGGACATACATATGAGGTTTTCATGGATAAATTACTTGAATAAATTCCTTATGATATGAAAGGAAAGAAAAATAAGAATAAAAACGATATAAAGTTATATACATCTGAGAAGCATTGTGAGACACTTAAGAAAGATAAGCATGAAAGGAAGGAATGTTTAGTAATTTGGATAGATAAACTAAATCTGGATAAAAAAATTGTGAAAGCACAAAAAGATGCTATAGTGGAAGTTAAATAAGATATTCTAGAATAAGATATTGAATTTAAAAGAAAAATCATATATTGATGATGTTATAGATAATTAAAATAATAAATGTAAACAAGTTGGGCACAGAATGAAGAACTATATGAATATATTCCCAGTCCATGATTAGTTGATGAACATAACTATGAAATTATAAGGAAATAAAGTTTCTTTACTTACAAAGGTGAATACAAATTTCCCACATCAAGTAACAATTCATGGGAAGAATGAGAGAATGAAACATGTGAAGAATATGAATGAGAAGGTTAAATTTTCAAAATCTGATATCAATAGAAAAAAGGATAAGGAAAGGTTGAGAGGAAACTCTCAACCAAAGTGATATTTTTGAGGAACAAACATGTTCCTCCTTATTTCATTATATATATATATTTGCTTTTGTCTGACATGTAGTGAATTAAAGAAGATAGATGCATACCTTAAGGGGAGAATAAATTATTTTAAGTTATCAAATATTCAAAACTTAGTGAATTTGATATTCCTAATCATATTTTTGAACAAACTCCAAAATATACAATTTAATTTTTTTTGAAAAATTATTATCAAAAGTGAGTTGATGTTGTTCTTAAAAAGGGGGGATATAAATTTTTTTGACTTTAACTTTATAATGTGTTTTTTCATATGATTTCATGAAAAATATTTTTAATTATTTAATTTTTGGGGCATCTCCAAGGTATAAAGTGAGAATTATTTGATATTTGTAACACATGCATGTTTTTTATGGACAACAATGATGATATTTTTTATACAGTATTGTTTTCTTCACTGAGTTTTACCACATAGAATTAGAGTTATCTAGATAAATCCTATTTTCAAAAAAATACGTGTCATCATCCTAAAGGTAGAATAAGATGTTTTTTGAGAAAGAAACCAGAATATATTTCCTCTAAATAATATTTGTACTCATTTTCAATAAGGGTAAGAAATCAAAACACACATATTGAATTTGATGATTTTTGGTGGAATTGTCAATAAATATAAAAGGGGAGATTTAATTTACCTTTGAGTTATTTTTATTTGTTGTTAATGTGGTTTATTTACTTGGTTGTGAGATTATGTCAATATATATTGATTCAAGTGATTATTCTTAGAGGATTTTTATAGAAATATAAGCAACTAATCTCAATAGTTTTTGAAGTGTTCGTAAAGTCCAATGATATGTTCCAATTGCACTGGGAGTGTTCAAATTCTCTATAAATTTTAAAAAGATGAATACCCTGAAAATATTTATTTTCATGAAGAAATTTTTATGTTGAGTGTCAATAAATATTTAAAGAATAAGGCCATGAAATATACGTATCATTACATGAGTAGATTTGAAGAATTATTTTAGGATTTTAGATGAATATAAATTCAATGAAGTTTGAAGTAATATAAAGGCCATGAAAAAATAATAAAATATTTGTGTGAAGAAGTCCCAAGCATTGAGAGATTATTTTAGTTTCTTGAAATTTATATTTTATTAAGTATTTGGGTTAGATTATAAAAATATTGGCTAGACCTTGGCTAACCAAGGATCCACCTCAACTACATATAAGACCAAGGTAGTCAACCACTTGGGAGGAAGGTCTACCTAACCATCCAGATGTGGAAGGTGTGAGAGGACATGTGTAAGGTTCCTAGGGAGCACAAATTCATGAATAATGTGTATAAAAGGGGTATTGAAGGGTTCTTGGGAGACAACACAATAGTGTGGCATGACCTGTGTGGGGGCATGGTTGTTGTGTGATTGGGTGTCAACCCTGATGCCAGATCGAGCACAAGATGGATCGTTCAATATTATCAAATAGAGGTAATCCAATTTGAAGACTGATGTGGGATCCTATGGTACACTAAACTATAGCTTTGTTCAAAAAATATGTAAATAATATCGCCCATCTGATCTATTGTATCCAATCCATTTGATCGACACAGGTTATAGTCTTCTTCCTCATCCCATCGCGGGTTTCTATACCACAATGTTTTTAGTATTCCACAACTACCATCATTAAGACAATATCAAATGGCCAAGATTTTGAGGCGATGATGCCACAAACCTTCATACAATCATTATATGCTTTTAATGTGCCTATTAGATCAATAAAGATGTTAACATCAGCCTATAATGGGAGTTAAGGTGGTCCATTTATTCATGCATGAGTTTGAGAATTAAAAAAATGGGCATGTTATTATAATAGCATGCAAATGATTCCAGTACCATAGAAGGAGGATATTAATGTGTTAAGGAAGAGGTTCTATGAATTTTATCATTATATAAGTCTGAGATATTTGAATTATCGAAAACTTTAGTAATATTATCATTGATCCTTGAATTGACATTTAACTTGGATATTTGAGATGAGATGAAGATTAGTGATAAGGTGGTGAAACTTCACCTATAAATACCGTGCATCCAAGCCTAAAGAAGTTGATTCCATTAGGGTTTTTGAGACCACTAGTTTTCAAAAGAAAAATAGAGCACTATGAACACAATTTTTTTAAGAAGCAGAAGGACTCCCATGCACTTCGTTCACATGAAGGAGAAGGATCTCTATAGTCTTGGATTTTTTAAATAAATAAATACCCCAAATGTATATTTTTTTCAAAGAATATTTAGATATTCCATGAAGCACATCAGATTTCATGAATAAAGAGCCTGTACACTTGGGATCATTATTTTCATGAAGAACAAGAGGTAGCGGTGTGCCCCTACCTACTAGAGTAAGAAAGAACCTTCACTATTTACTTGAATGAAGAATAAGTCACGAGATTACACACAATTGAGTGGAGAGAAGATGATATCCTACACAATGAGTGAGTTATAAATTAAGAAAAATATATTTAAACTCTATAAAGTGTGTTAAAATGCATTGAGAAATAAAACCACTAGCATAAAATATTTTAGATAAATGATATAAGGTTACTATAATAGAGATAATAAAAATAATTTAAAAAGGGAACATAAATTGATAAGAATAAAAATGGTTATGTGTAACGTTCATGCACCATGCATTATTGAATGAATGAATGAATTAAGTTGATAATTAAGAGATAGATTATTCTGAGTTATGAAATTAAATTCTTGCATAAAATAATATCAAGAAGTGATTTAGTTTGATAATATTCATCAATAGAAGAAGTTTTTATACGCCCAAGTATTTGACATTTTGAGGCCAAATTCGGGATAATATTCAAATCAGAATAGATCATTCAATACTGATTATTCAATGAATTGAGAATGTCTAGAACATATGAAGACCGATTGATAGTGAGAAAGATCCAGAAGTTAATATTAGTTTCCTAAGTTCTTGAAGTTATACCAAAATAGATAAGGTGATATTTTTTTTTGTGGAGGAAGATTGTTTCTCAAGGAAGTGCATAAGCTATTAGAAGATAACATAGATATTTCTTATTAAAGGATCACACTTTTAAGATAAATAGAAAAATCTAGTGAAATTCTAGAGCATTATAAGACATAGATAGACTTTGTTTCATCACTTTTTAGTTGTAAAATTGCAATCTCTAGTGGAAATCTAGAGTGGTAACACTATGGGACTCAATGTTGATGGGAATAATACTTTTCCTGGATATAACCAACTATATATAGTGAATAATCTATAACTAGGGGGATAACTGACCGTAGAAACAAGTAAATATTTTTACCATGCTTTTTAAGATCCTATTGTGTTATTCCCTCTTTATTACTATTTATTATATTTAGAGGATGGAAATTGTAAATGGGTTATTATAACTTTAATGAGTTATATAGGTTTAATTAAAAGAGAAAGAATTTAAAAAAATAGTGTACCACTGATTTACCCCCACTCTCTGTGGTACCTAACCTGTCCTTATGTACTTCAATTAGGGAAACATACATAGATAAAATATTGATCACAACACATTATAAATAAGAACATGAGTATGTTTCAAAAAATAAGAATATGGTTCAAACATGAGTATAAGAATCAAAACATAGTGGATCATTTATCACAACCTATTTCCCTTAGTGGACCAGGATTCAATAACCTATTTCCCTTAGTGGATAAGGCTTTACTCACCTGTTCTCTTTAGTGGATAATGATTCACTCACCTGTTTCCCTTGGTGGATTGAACAACACAACCCATTTCTCATTATCATATGGAATATAAAAATTTATCCAATGCATTGAAGGGATATGTAGGTTCCAAACATTACTTAATGAAAAAATATACATATGTGTGACATAAGATGTTAATAATTAAATATATAATAAAAAACTATCGGGGAAAATTGTTTTCATTCATCACATCATAAAGAAACCGTAGAAATAAAAATGGATTTGACAATATTCATAGATGTTATCATAAAGATTGACCTCAAGAATGTAAATGGTTGATACCCAAAATTCTGTCACTCTAAAAGAGTATCTCATAAAAACATTTATAGGATGTTTCATGTAAGAAAACATAAAAGGATTTAAATATTTTATAGATAAAGATAAAATGGTAGCATAATCATAAAAGATTTTTTAGAAATCACTTTTATTATTGCCCTAAAAGATAAAGTCAAAATCACTTTAAAAAGTAATTTTTTGGGAAGTTTACTTTAGAGAAATTGAAAAGGAGAAATTTTAAAAAATAAATATTTGGAAATAAATATCAATAACGAATCATTGAAAATTCAAAAAGGTTTCAAAAAGGTTATATGAAATCATTTTGAAAACTTTTAATTTTTAAAAGGAATATTCAATAAAAGAGCCTTGAAGGGGACATAACGGTTTCAAAAAATTGAAGTGAAAACTTTTTAAAAACCATTACTTTTAAAAAAAATTCAATCATGAATACTTGAAAAATAAATAAATATTTCAAAAAGATATGGTGGAGGATTCTTGAAAAATTTTACTATTTAAAAATAATATTCAATAATGGATCCTTGAAAAAGGAATATAGGTTTAAAAAAGGTGAAGTGAATTTTTTTGAAAAATAATTTCTTTCAAAAATAAACATCAATAATATATCATTTAAAAGACATAAATATTAAAAAATTCAATGTGGAGTGGAATATAAATCATTTCATTTTTAAAGGATGGAAAATATTTTCTAATACATTGTACTACCTTTATTGAAAACACACATTGTAAAAATAGTAATAAAAGTTCATTGTAAATAGAGGAGAAGGAAAATATAAATTTTACATGAGATGAACCATAATTGGGTTTCCAAATATAAAGGATAACATTTGAGTTAAAGGAAAACGTATACATAGAGGAGCAACAATCTTTAAAGCGGATGATAATTATTCTTAACAATGATATATATTTTGATAAGTTAATTTTTCGAGGTAAAATATTTGTATTTAAAATTAATTTTAATCAAAATAAAAATATAAAATAAAATGAAATAGAATATTAGGATATAAAAATAAGTCTTTGAATAAATAAGTTTAATAAGAAACATTTTAACTCAGTGAAGAGAGTTGAGTTAACAAAATCCCTCACAGTAAAGGTGACATAAGAAAAAAACATAATAGGGATGCCATAAAATAAAAATTAAAATATCATGGAATTAAAGATATTAAATATACTTAAAGTAAATTGTTTATTTAATAAACTATATAAGAGAAATTATGGTTCACAATAACAAACATGTGTCACAGATTTGAAAATGACAAAAATAAACCCTTACAAACTTAGAAACATTCGAGCTAAAACCCCAAGAATGATATGATTTAAATTAAACATTAGATGACTTGAATAATTATATGATCATGATAAAAAATAATAAAGGGATATAAGATGCACCATTAGAAATAAAATATGTTGTATGATAAGAAATATGACTAAAGCAGAAAAAATATGTTATAAGAAAACCATACCTTTTTTCCACTCTTAGTAGAATTCACTCTAAGTTCCTGTCTAAAAAAATAGATATCATAATATTATATTTAATAACCTTATTCATATATATTTAATTTTTTTAAAGTTTCATCTACAATTATTCTCTACTTGTATATTATTTAATTATAATCTATTTCTGATATCAGGTGTGAGTAATCTTGATCATTTTGAACTAGTTTAACAATAATGGTGTTTTTAATCATTATTATCCAAAATTTCATCATTACAAGATCATATAAGGTATTTTAATTTATTATTAATGATATTTTATAATTTAATAATTTCTTTAATAAGTTTTTTCGGAAATATTATAAAATAAATTGGTGACACGCATGTTTTATTGATCTTTAACAAACGAACAATGATATATTAATTAACGAGTTCAATATTAGTGTTACCATTGTAGAAAAAAAATCAAATAATTATCAAATAATTTATATTATATTTTAAAATTAATTAATTACCAATAATTACCCATTATATTATTTTATAACGTCGTTCAAGTAGGTGGTTAGACTGACCCAAACACGAACATAACATAATTAAATAATGATTATGATTGTGAAAGTAATTTATTTTAGGACAATATAATTATTATATTATAATAAATATATTATTTAGATACATTTGAGGTGGTTAATTATATTGTAATGGAGTTTAATAAATAACAAATAAACATGACGAAACTCAAGGTACGTTACTTCATGGATGTGGTGGCCCTCACAATGCATGGTTAAGGATTTTATTTCTCAAAGAACGAGAGGGAAATAAGTTGTATTATAATTTTTATCCTAATAATAATAATTATATTATTTTTTTAAAATTTAATTATTTAATTTTACTTTTATAATTTGTGAATAGAGGTGGTGGTGAAGGGAAAAATAGAAATTGTCACTTTGTAGATGCGATAGTCCGTACAATGCATGAATGATGTTTTCATTTTTCTTAATGAATATGAGGAAACATGGTAATAATTTATTAAATTAGAATAATAAAATTTAGTATAAAAACATTAATTATGTCAATGTATGTTAATTACAAAATTATATTTAGTAATTTAAGAAAGAAAAGAGAATAAGTTATGAAAAAAAGTATCCACGTTGAGGACTTGGGATTTCCATCAGAAGTCTCCTTAGAAATTGAGGTCTTAAGACAATATCATGTGACCAGAGGTTCATAAAAAATGAATAGTATTATAAAATAATGAAAATGGGTATATTTTTAGGTGGAAACAAAATTCTATGAATAGTCTTGAAGGGGTGGTGAGAGGCCTATTTTATAAGTTGTGGGAATGATTTTTTTTGTAATTATAACCATTTAATATAAAAGGAGAACAAGTTAAACATGTAAAGTGGATCCAAAAATAGAAAATAATGGTGTGGTGCATGAGATAAGGTTAATAATACCTCAATCATTCATTTTAACTTATGTTTTAAACTATTTTTAAAGTCTTTTAGTCTTAGAATTTCCACTTTTACATTTTTGGTTTTACTTTGATAACTATTTTTTGCATAAGTAATTTAATTTTAATTCCTAAAAATAAAATGAACCTTTAGAAATAATTATTAAATAATAATTAAAAATATTAAATACATTTTATTATATAATTTTTTTTTCATGAGGAAAATACATTTTAACCTTAGTACATGAGATACGCAAAAACCTATTTAAGAAAAAGTGTATTTGTAAGATTAAAATTTATGTGTAGGTTAAAATTATCTATCTATTTTATTTTCATGATATAAATTGGTTTACTATAAAATCAATACAATTTATGTGACTTTAAAATCTACCAAAAAATGATTTTTTACAAAATAATATTTAATTAAAATAAAAAAGAAAAAATAGTTTTTTATTGGAAAATATTGCCTATGTTAATAAAAAATAAATCGTTGATTTTATAAAGAAATTATGTAACATCCCATGTTTTTTATCCGTGGTAAAATTTCAAGGGAATTTTAATTTTAAAATTTAGTGTATGAGTTGTTATTTGGAAAGAGCTTGAGAACAAAATTACAAGAGTTGGAACACTTCAAAGTATTATTTTTAGACTTGGGTAATGACCTGAGAGGTTTCCTGGGTGTCTCCTTGAGTTTCAAGAGCACTGGGCCTAGAAATAAAAGGTTTGTAGGGTATTCATAGACTGAAAGGTTTTTTTTTAAACCATGAGACCCTAGCAGAAAACCACGTGGCTACTACAGGTGAGCAAAAACTCCCCGCATGGGCTACACATAGTTTACTTAAACCATGCGCCCAACCCACATGGTTAGTTCCACTTTAGGGTACCTAAAATCCATTCATCACATGGTTGGTGCATTGTTAGGAAAACCATGCATCAAAACCATGAATGTTAGGTTCCTTAGGTAGTGAGAGCTACTCTATTGGTGCACAGTTTGGAAAAACCAAGCGGCCAAACTGTGTGACCCATTTTTTTGGGGGAAAATGACTATTTTTTCCTTAATGAAGCCTTTTATTATTTCCCTTCATTTTCTCCTTCCTTCTGATCCTCCATCCACATGAGGCTCTTATTGGGCCATGGGTTTATCCTCCAAATACTATTCTAGGATTTTGTGTAACTCCTCAGTCCGTCATCCGATTCGAGCACCATTTGTCTCTATGAATCCACAATGGAAATCTCTTTATTCTATTTTCATAATTTTTTTAATATTCTCTCTATTGAGTTATCATGGTGAAATATCATTTTAAATATTTTTGGGATGAAGGATCGTTTCTTAGACTTTTTCCAAGAATTACTAAATCAGACCTTAAGATTGGATGAGGGAATGTTCTAAGCATGAGGTTGGTGGTTTACAACTTTTTCCTTAAATTTGAATAATTTTATGAATATTGTTATTGTGCCACAAGACATCCTTTTTCGAGTGTCACCTTTTAATTGAGTTCTTCATATAAAATTGACAAAGGAACCCATATACACTCCCTATGATCCTTATTAATTATATATATGATGTCAACCTTGATCATAGACACCCCTTGGGTGTGCCAACTGTTATTACATATTATAATAAGTTGATTAAATTCCCAAAATGCCTTCTAAGAATTTGGAATGTATGGATAATGGAATTTTCGGTTGTAATCAATTTCTTAATTGATAACAGAACCATCTAAGTTCCATGTTAATACTTATATTGATTTTCCATGTTTGGTTGTTCTTTTCTAAATTGCTTACTTTAGTGAATTGAGATGTATAAATTAAATGTGATGCTTTCTAGGTTAAATGGATTTTTGATAAACAGTATCATGTTTTCATAATAAAACACCTTAAATGGGGTGAGTTGTCTTCTAATATAAAAAGTGATGGTTATTTATTTATACCATGATGGGCCATGTGAATTTGGATTATTCCTATACATTTTTTGTTATGGGTTGATATGATGTATGTTTGGGACATGGAATTTAATGATATTATTAAGTGGAGTTTCCCTTTTTTATATACATGAGTAATGGACCGGGCTATTTCTAAGGGCTTGTCTTGCTTAATGAATGGGATTTCCAATGTATGAAAATTTTCAATTATACCATGGTACATCCTAAGTACCTCCTTAAGCATTGTTAAATAAATTTATATTTTTTGATAGATTCAATGATATGTTAATAATAATGTAGTCTATTCAAGTTGGAAATTTTCTTTAAATAAATGAGATAGATTAACATGATGGATTTCCTTCCTTGAGGTTCTTAAATAGAATGATTTGATTTTATTAGATTTTTCATGATAACATTTTTTCAGTGAATGTATTAAATCAATTTATTAAAATAGAATTGTATTGGGGGGGTAGAACCATGCCTCTAATTATAATTAAATATTAAAAAATTGTATGAATTGTTATAAATGAAATACCCTTATTCATGAATGGAATTATTAAATATAGATCATGACAGTTAATGCCTCATGGATCTGGTTATTAAGGTTATTATATGATTACACCTTGATATAGGCTGTGGAATGATGGTAAGGGATCTGTTTAGCATGGAGGAAAATCAAAATCCCTTACATCGGATGTTGAGTCATGGCCTCTCACACTAGTGATACTGTGTATGACGTTGGTCTGAGGTGCCTCACTCCTAGTTTAGAGTGGAGAAATGATGGATCAAACCCCATCCTGAGTTTCATTCATGATGTCTCACACTCTGTTGGGATGTAGGGAATGTATCCTATTTCTTAATATTATAGGCTTGTTCAGACTAGTTATGGATGAATGAGTTATGCCTAGTCCAGCTAGTAACTAGTATTCCAGGTATATGGAAACTGGTGTCTATAAATAATTGGCTCATATAAGTGGATAAAATATATAAATAAACTATATATATTATTAATATATATATATAGCTACTTATCATACATCTTTTTCTGGCTATGAGCTGAAGTAGGTAGACCTGCAAGGTGTCCTTTAGGAACCTGAGCGGGCTGGTTGTTTATTTATATTATTATTGTTTATTATTCATATTACCCACACTGCTTTATACATGGAATGGATTTATTTCTATACACCATGGTTGGTAACATATTAGAATTTATATCTCACACCCTACTAAGAATTCCATTGCACTAGGGTACTCGAGTAGACCTTATGTTCACTGGACCATGGATGATTTATTTGGCTATTTTCTAGTACCCAAGATTTAAGAGCACATGATCAAGGTAGAGATCAGGATCCTCGTGGAGATTTCTATTAGGGATTTTCTTTTATTTTTTCATTTTTAATTAGGTTGTATACTATTTCCTTCTGTATGTCTACTGTTTTTAGTCTTGTATAATCATACAAACTTGCATTCATTATTGTATATTAGCATTAAATATCTCTTTTGTTTTTCAGTTTATTATTACTCTTTCGATGCTTTGTCTTACATTTATTACTGCTTCCACTATTGGATATTATTTGTTACCTCCATAGACCCTCACTACTAGTCAGAAACCAATGACATACGAGGATGCGCATTTGAGGCTATGTGACCCACCGATCTGGCTACCGTATTAGTGGTCAGTTGGGTCGGGACATTACAAAGTGGTGTCATAGGTGTTTCATTTCCTTTGTCTTACTATTTTAGGCTAGAAGAAATGAGACTAGGAATGTGTTCACGCTTGGTAAATAGCTATGTCTAGGAATGATCACCCCACCCCCAGGGAAAATTCTAACTGTCCATGTATGGGATTTTTATTCATTTTTTTTTTCTATTATAGTTGACTATGATTTTCCACTAAGTGAATAGTTTAATTTACGCTACTTATTGATTTATGGGATTTATGGTATTTTACCCTTGGTTTGGTGTGTCAAGGATGAAGCATTACATGCATTATTATAGGCACTTATAAATTTACATGCCATGCATATTCCATTCCATGTAGTTGAATTTATAGGCTGGTTACTGATTTCATTGTGTGACTTGAGTGTTATGTCTTTCTTTTTTCTTTTCAACATGCATACTCGTATACCATGAATAAGAAACTATATTTTATGTCGTCTGATTTATTTATCTTGTTCTGCTATTGTATCATGATTCTATTGTTATAACAAGTTTCTTTGTGTTTATTTCTCATGATAACATGCTAGTTTTATTATATATATATGTAATTGGCTTCTTGGACTAAATATTTATTGATTGTAATTAAATGGGAACTAGTTTTTAGTTATAAGGTGTATGAGAATCTTATAATTGGGAAAAGGTAACCCATATAATCGAAACGTCTTTGAGCTTTCTACATGTTTATAAACCTTTGTTAAAATGTGAAAGATGCCAAAGTTCAAATTATAATGTGAAATTGGTTTTTCTTATTGGGATCCAAATGCCAAACTGTAAAGCATATGGGTGCTTTATGGACTGGTAGATGGAAACCCATATAATTGAGCCATTTTATATATTTTGAAATGGTTAAAATTTTAAGTCTACTTAACTATAACCTAGAATGAACTAGATGCCTTATCAAGTATTTTGGCTTTATTACTTGGTTTTAATGACCAATATAGCTAAATTTATAATTGCACAACTGGGACCAAGTAGGTCAGTTGGGGTATGTTTCTTATGATATTACCCGCTATGGGTGTTTTGAAACTTTGATATTTAAGAAACTACTGTTGGGTTTCATTCTGATAAACCAAGGTTGGCTTATCATGACCCTTGTAGGTGGCCTTATCTTTTATAACTTAAAAAGAAATTTATATGGAAAATTGTCCAATTATAAAGGGATATCAATAAATGTTAAATGTTTAAAAAGGATGTTTTACAATAATTTCCTATTATTCCATGGGGTTTTGTTTTAAAATATTTTCAATGTTTAAAGATTTATTTTTAGTTAATGTAATGACTTAAAATTGAACCTGAAGTGGGGTCCTTTGTTTAGAACCCTCATGTAAGGGTAGTTTAAATTTTCTCCTTGATTTTTCTTGAAATAGAAACATGATCATTTTTTATAGGCCTTTATCTTTTTAGAAATGGTTTAATGATAGGTGTAGGCCTAGTGTAATCTTTTTGGCATGACCTAGTGATGAGGTTGGAATTTTTTCTTTTATAAGGGGATATCTCATGGTATATATTAACCTTAGAGTTTAAATTCCTTGATAAATACCATAATCTTTCTGAATATTAGTTCCACTCAGGTGAAGTTGTCTCTAGTAGTGCTCTTTGTTTCAATATGACACCATTATTGAGAAGGGTGGAAATGTTTTCCTTGGCCTTATTTATAGGCATGCGTATCAAATAATGTTCAATTTCAGCAGGTTAAACTTGAGTAGGGAATATTTGGCCATTTAGTATGTCTCTTGACCCTATTTATATTTTCTTGGGTGACTTAGGAGGTCAATAGTATGTTTTATAGTGTTAGGGGACAATGTGACTTTGAGCTAGTTTTTTAGGGAATCCATCTTATACGTTGATGCATAGGGAGAAAAACATTTGGAAAATACCAAGGGTGTGTCATCTTTCTTCCAAACCTCAGGTAGTATGAATTCATATACATATTACTCATCAATTTTTTTAATTGTATAATGAATCATTTGAGTTTGGTGGAACTGTTGATCCTTGAGTTGATAAGTACATTCTCGAGTAATCTATAGGGTAGAATGGCCTCAGCATTAAAAAAATATATTCATCCTAATGATTGGGATAACATCTAGAGGGCCTGGTGTTTTGACATGCTAATCAGGTTGGTTATGTATTTCATGCCAAACACTCAGATGTTGTGACTTGGTGATCATGACTTGGAGGAGAAACACATGTACGTTTAAGGTGGTTTTGATCTAGCGCACTTGTAAGAGGATAGTTTGTATTTCATTTTCAATAACTAGGACACTCCTAAGGTAGAGAGAATCACATCTATTCTAACGAATATGTTCCCTTCCAAGTAGAATGAACACAACCGATGAAGATCATTTTGAAATGGTCAGTCTTGCACAAATGACTTTGTGGAGTGAAAGACTTGTTTGCTGTCAGTTCTTACTCAACAACACGCCATTGATGTGGTTGTCTATGTATGAAATCTCTGAGAAACACCGTTGATCTCCAACAGACTTCCGCATTTAAACATGAATGAACAAGGAATTCCTCGGATGGTGAAGGTATCATGGTTTGATTAATGGTGGTTCATAGACATGTGAAGTTTAGCTTCTTTCAAAAGAAGTTGTCTGGTAGTGGCTTGATCGATATTATCGACAATCTTTGATCTCCTCTTAATGAACTCTTGATTAGTGATGATCATGTCCCCTATCTTGAAATCATCTTTTATGCACTAAGACATCCTCAGTCTTACATTCTACTAAAGATTTAAAATATGGTTGGCTTGTTTGGGTGGATTTCTCAAGGACACATGCTAATGTCTGATTTCTATTTAGGCATGGTTAGTCTTGAGTGATGCATAGGCTCCCATGTAAGAACACCTTGGATGGACTCATGGAAACTATTTATCTTCCTTTTACTTGACCACTAAGTGGATTCCACTTTGGGATCAATCAATTATCAGATGTATATGTTTTGGCTTTGTACCAATGTATCAGTTGTAAAAATGGAGCATGTGATAGCTTTAGTTGGTTCCTTAGACTCATGTTTAAAGAATATGAAGTTATCCTGGACTTGTGTTGGGCTAAGAGGTGATTCTTAAAAGGGTGATGATTCTAGTGGGATGGATCTGTGTTACCCATTGTCCATGCTGAGGCATGATGACTTAAATGAATAGTTGATTATTTTATCAAGGAACATTACTGAAAGTTAGGTGTGGACTTTGGTGGACATGTTTGTGGTTGATGTGAGATGACTTGGAAGAAGGAATCACATTTTAGTTGGAAATGCATTGAACGTCTATTAGGTCCACTAGGTTAGATACCCTGGGGGGGGGGGTGAATCAGGGTATGAAAGATTAAAACAACTTCCCCTTTTGATATTGTGTTCCTGTTAGAAAAAACCCTCTTCTCTCTCCTTCCCAATGCAGAGTATGAATAAAAATTAAAGCATGCATAGGACACAACGATTTTTACTTGGTTCACCTTCATTGGGCTACGTCCAAGGAGCATACACTGGTAGTTTGTCAATGTACCAATTCCACTATAAGCGCACTTCTGTTTACAAGTTCGAAGTGGAATCACTGTCTCTCCTGGTTTACAACCACTCACAATTTGAGAACTAACTGCTCTCTCAACTGAAGTGAGATCACTGTTTATTTAGAAGATCCACTCTCTGTTTATAGACCTGTAGGTCTCTTTATTTGCATTAAATAATGCGTCCTCAATTGTTTATAGATGCTATATTGAAGTTGAAAGTTCATCCACTGATGAATACCACTTTACCACAGATATTATGGCCAATTTCCAACTTTCACGCAACCCTAGAGTGACTTGTGTGCCCCCTTAACTAGTGCACAACTTCTGCCATCGTTGTAGGAAAAACAACATGCGCGCCACACTAGTGCACCAAACTTGCGCACCACACAACTTGCGTGGCACACTTGTGTGGTTTCACGGGTACACCTATGCGGCACCCTTGCGCGGTACACTTGCACGATACACTTGCACGGTACACTTGCGTGTCACACTTTCGCATCACACTTGTGTGCCCCACTTGCATGCCCATGGAACTTTACCTTCACTTGAACTTGCACAATCAAATCTCGTAATTTCTCTAACTGTTGAGCTCGTTGATAAATGAGGAGAGTAGATGTCTATTTATATGCATTTTGAGGACTTGCCCGCCACACTTGCGCGCCGCACTTGCGCGCCACAATTGTGTGCCATTTTATTACTTGTGTGCCTCTTTCTTTCCTTTGTCATATTTTGATATGATGATCTTGAAATATGACTTGCACGCCACACTTGCATGCCATACTTGCATGACACACTTGCGCGCCACACTTGCGCGCCACTTTAGGACTTGTGCACCACTTTTCCTTTGCCAAATTTTTGATGTTCTAAATTCAAAAAAATCCTGGTGTTCAACATTAGAAACCTCCTTAACACAAGAGCACAAATATGTTTTCCAAAAACACTTTTCCCCATTCACCAGGAAAACCTCCTTTGTCAACAGTTTGAGTTGTTGAGACTCGCTTTGTCAACAAACACAACATGGAGTCCTGCAGTGTCAACAAGAACAATCATCTCAAAAATGCTTCAATGATACCTTGAGTTATTTTTTCCCAACAATCTCCCCCTTTGGGTTTATTGACAACTCTTCTCAAAACAATTCTCTATTTTTTGATACCTCATTAATGCTTCATTCATCTTCAGCCACCATTCGCCACTTGCGATACAGATAGTGATCAAAGATTTACTCAACACATACTCTAAGACCACATGAGAAAAGATCGGTGTGAGAAACAAGAGTATCATGAAAAGTTCATCTATGAGTCACTTCGTTTCTAACACCACTGTTGGTACCAACCTGATGCCAGTTGAGATTTCTACTTTTATCACAATCCTCAGCTATCGTGATATCTATTCTTTGATCGATCACATCTAGCATTATCTGATTTAATTTCCTCCCCCTTTCTCATTTCTCCCCCTATCTCGTTGATCTACCTTCCAGCTTCTCCCCATGTCTTTACTAAGAAATTTTCTCCCCTTCAACAACCATGTTTTTCACGTATTCTCAGGTATTCTCCCCCTTTGTTAATGAACCCAAAGGGCACTCCGTTGCAGTCTACAGCAGGGTCAAAACACATATCAGTACATGATGGAAAAACACACCATACCTCAGGGAGAAGAGAGTGGTCCTACATCCACACTTTTCAAGTGTGGGGAGTCGACTGAACTCCCAGATCCAGTCGATGCCTTTCAAACACTTTCTTGTGTAAGGTCTTTATTAGAATGTCTACAACCTATAGTTCTTTAGGTACATACTCCAACTTCACAATTCCTTGATCAACCCTCTCCTTGATAAAATGAATCTTTATCTTAATGTGCTTTGTCTTTGAGTGATGGACATGATTTTTGCTGAGATTTATAGCACTTGAGTTATCACACTAGATTCTAATCAGAGACTTCACTTCAACTCCCATATATTCAACATAATGCTTTATCCACAATAACCATGTGCATGCTTGAGTGACCCCAATATTCTCAGCCTCTGCGGTGCTCAGAGAAATGCAATCTTGTTTCTTTCTTGGACAACAAATACACAATCTACCAAGATATAATGCACCTCCTAACGTTGATTTTCTGTCTTCTGCTGATCCGGACCAATCTGTATCTGTATATCCCAACAACATTGGCTGAGATTTTTCATTATACATCAGACCGAAATCCACGGTTCCTTTGATATACTGAATTATTCTTCTGACTACGAGCATGTGGATTTCTTTTGGATTGATTTGGTAACGTGTTTCTTGGCATGTGGAAAAAACAATATAAGGTTTTTTTCTGTTAGGTATAGTAAACTGCCTATAATTTTCCTGCATTCTATGATATTAATTGCCTTACCATTATCATCTTTAGATAATTTCATCCGGGTAGCAACAAGAGTCTTCATCTCCTTGGAATTTTCCATTCCAAATCTTTTCAAAACCTCCATGGAATATTTGGATTGAGAAATTAATGTTCTATTCCCTCCTTGTGTCGCCTATATACCAAGAAAAAAATTTATCTCTCCAATCATTGACATTTCAAACTCACTTTTCATGAATTCGGAAAACTGTCTGCATTGAGCTTCATCTGATCTGCCAAATATTATGTCATAGACATAAACCAAGACCATGATCCTTTGATTACTGTTATTGTCCAAATAGAGATTGTAATCAACTCCCCCACACTGGAAACCAAGCTTCTTTAGGTACTGATCAAGCCTTGAGTACCATGATCTTGGTGCTTGTTTCAGCCCATACAACGCCTTCTTCAGTCTTCAAACCTTGTTCTCATCCTCATGAATGAGAAAACCATATTTCTACTCAATATACAGCTCTTACTCCAAAACCCCATTCAAAAATCCAGATTTTACATCCATATGGAAAACTTTGAACTCCCGTTGCACTACAATGTCTAGAAATAAGTTGATTGTCTCTAGTCTTGCAACCGGTGCAAATGTCTCATCAACATCTATTCCCTCTATCTGGGAGTATCCCTTGCACACTAGTCGTGATTTTTTTATGAATCACTGTGCCATCTTCATTCATCTTGTTGTGATAGACCCATTTAGCACCGATGGAATTCTTATCTGCTGGCCTCGTAATAATCTCCCACGTCTGATTCTTCTCAATCTGATATAGCTCTTCATTCATTGACTGAATCTAGTTTTTATCTTCAGCTAAATTAGTGAAGCATTTCGGCTCAACATGTGACAGTAAAGATGTCTGCTATAGTGATTTCATTCTTCTTGTCTAAACTGGAGATGACTGATCACTAATGATATTCTTCTTTTCAATTTTAGCTTGACTCCTTGGCTTTTGTGCAGATACAGATTTTACTTCCTCATACTCATCATCAGTATCTTCTTCTGAATCAACATCATCCACTTCTGCTCCCCCTGTATTGCTTTCTTCCTCATCACTCTAATCAAGAAATTGTTCACTGCACTGTTGAATGATCTCCTCATTCTCTACTATAGTGAAATCATTGTTGTCAACTACTTTTCCCAGCCTTTTGTTAAATCATTTATATGCCTTACTTTTTCATGAGTAGCCAAGGAATATCCCTTCATCTCCTCATGACTCATATTTCCTATGTTTTTCCTTGTTGAGGATAAAGAACTTACTTCCAAATATTTGAAAGTATTTCAAAGTTAGATTCTTTCCCTACCACATCTTGTACATAGTCTTTCCTTCCTTCAGACACAACAAAGCCCTATTAGAAATGTAGACCGATGTCAAAACTGCTTCCTTCCAAAATTTCTCTAGTAGACCTTTTTCAATGAGCATCATTCTGGCCATGTTATTGATGATCCAATTTCTCCTTTCAACCAATCCAATCTATTGGGGAGTTCTTAATGAGGAAACATGATTCTTTATCCCACGTTTCTCAAGATACCCTTCCACCTGACTATTTGTGAATTCTGTACAATTTTCAGTACAAAGCTTCAAAATTTTCTCTCCAAGCATCCTTTCACACTCCCTCCGGTACTGTTTTAAGCAGATGAACACATACGACTTATGGGCAATAACAAATACCCATTCCATTATACTATAGTCATCAATGAAAAATACATATAACCTCTTTCCATCAATTGATCTTGGTGTGATAGGACCAAAAACATCAGCATGCACCAATTCAAACAATCATGTTGACTTCTTTTACTTTGCCTTATATGTCTTTCTGATAAGATTACCTTGTTGGAATGCATTTCACATGTGAATATGATCACATGATATCTTAGGGAGGTCTCTTGCTACATCACACTTCACTAGATCTTCCATGGATGGTTGGAAAAGATAACCAAGTCGTTTATGCCACAACTTGTTTTCTTCCTCTCTGGATAGAAAACACATATCTTCTTATCCACTTACCTCGTAGAGATTTCCCTTTTTTCTTTTTCCCTATAGAACTGCTACCTCGTATCTTCCTTTGAAGACACATGTCTTCTTATTAATCCTTATAGAATGTCCGGAGTCACATAGTTGACTGACGTTGAGAAAATTATGACTGAGGCCTTCTACTACTAAGACATCAGCATGTCTCATCTCTTTTCCCCCAAAGTTGGCCTTTCATGCACCAATAATCTTTAGGACTTCATCATTTCCAAACTTGACAACTCCTTATTTATCATATTTTACACCTGTAACAAGATCCTTTTTACCTGTCATGTGATATGTGCAACCACTATCAAGGATCCACATACCAGAGCGATATGATGCTTTAAGGGAAATTTATGCCACCACGACCTTCTCATCCTTCTTATTTTTGGTCCATATTTTTTCCTTAACACTCAATAAAGATTGAGACTTCTGTTCTTTCTCAGAGTATGATGGACCAGATTCATCTTTCAAAGATGAAAATCTATTTTCCATTTTTAACTCACCTATTGGTTTATTGACCTACTGCTTCCGAACATTTTGATTCTACTTTGGAACATTCCTCTATATGATCAAAGTGCAATACCTATCCATCTGACCAAATCCTCCACACCAAAAACAATGTCCTTAAAAATATGTTATGGAGAACCGTTCTCTGTTTGGCTGCCACCTTTTTTCTTGTTACCTTCGATATCTCTTGGATATGGGACACACATACTGTGAATTTCCCATCTTTCCACAATAATAACACCTGATATAAGGTGCATTCCTTCGTGTTAATTTTGCACTACAAGTTTCCCTTTGGGATATCTGAATATTCTGATTCTTCTTTGTGCCCAAATCATCCTTTAATCTTGGGATCAGTGCTTGCGGTCTGACTTCTATTTTCACAGGTTTTTGTTTCTGATGAAGCCCTGAATCAGCCTTAACGTCTGATCTCAATTGCTACTTCTTTCCTATTGAACTACTAGGCTCCTCTTTCATCTTTTAAGTCTTTGTAATGACCTTATTTCCCAAGAATGTGTTGGGAATCGAAGGTTTTTCATGGTTTTTAACTTTTTGCCGCAGACCGACAACTTCCTCTTCAACCTCTTCGATACGATTGGCGTGATCTTTCCTTCTATTTTTCAAGACATAGATCTCCCTTTTCTGTTCTTAAATCTTGATTTTATACTCACTAAATTATTCTGAGTTATCTGGTGTTGATGAATTGAGTTTCTCAATTTCATCCATCAACTTAGACTTCTCTTCTTCCTGCTTCTGCATACAGAGCTTGGCATCAAGAACAAATTTGTTAGCTTTCTTTGTTTTGGCTATCCAAACATCTATCTCCTCAAGAGTAGCCTCTAACTCAGCTTGCATATCTATTCTTCCTTCAAATTATTCTTCTTCATCACCTTCAGTTTCATTCATATCCTAAGAACTAACGACCACTTACTCCATAGCATTTTCTCCACGATCATTTCAGTTCTCTATCTCTTCAACCTCCTCAGCCTCAGACTCATCCGAACTATCGCACTCTTTTGAAAGGATATTTTTTCTTAAAGAAATTTCTCTTGAAATGTTTCTTGACTTTACCATAGGCTGATGACTTATTCTTAGGAATTTCAACTTCGCCGACATCATCATTTTCTTGGAACCTTTTGGGACACCTAGCTATAATATGACCAACCTTTCCACATCGAAAACAGGCCAGTGGAAGTTTCCCTTTAAACTTTCCTTTTCCTCTTTGAAGGTTTGAGGAGAGGAATGACATCACCTCATCTGTCTCTTCTTCTTCCTGATAATCTTCAATGGTGATCTTCTTCATGGCCTTGAATGCCACTTCTTTTGATTTCCCCTTTTCCACATCCTTGTTATCATCGTTTCACATTTCATATGCAACCAAGGTACTGTGCAAATTGTCTAATGTTAGATCCTTTGAATATTTATATTTTAGTATTGAAACCTTCAGATTGAACTGCGGTGGAAGTTTCCTCAAGATGCGTTTTATAATCTTTATGTCTTTAATGAATTCTCTCAGACCTCGCATATCTTCCACAACAACATTTACCCTGTCAAAGAATCCATCAATAGATTCATTCGGGTTCATTATTAGATCTTCATACTTATTCCATAATACTTGCTGCTTCGCTTCTATGACCTTTGTATCTCCTTCATATATGTTCGAAAACTTTTCCCATATAGCATGTGATGTTTTACATGACATCACCTTGGTATATATAACATTGGATATGGATCCTCCTAAAGTATTTATTCCCTTTGCGTCAGCATCCAATTCTCTTCACTCAGCTTTTGATAATGCACCGCTATTAATATCAGCTGGGATACCATGCATTGCTGCTGTAAAAACATCCATTCCCAAATATCGGTAGTAGTGTTGCATCCGATTCTTCCATAGATGAAAATTGTTCCCATCGAAGATCAAAATACCTTAATGATTAGAGACCTCCATTTGAGAGAGAAACACTAATATCAACCTTTTGATCTGATACCAATTGTTAGGTCCACTAGGCTAGATACCCTGAGAGGGGGGGGGGGGGGTGAATCAGGGTATGACAGATTAAAACAACTTCCCCTTTTGATATTGTTTTTCTATTAGACAAAACCCTCTTCTCTCTCCTTCTCGATGAAAAGTATGAATAAAACTTAAAGCATGCACATGACACAATGTTTTTTACTTGGTTCACCCTCACTGGACTACGTCCAAGGAGCATACACCTGGAGTGTGCCGATGTACCAATTCCACTCTAAGCGCACTGCTGTTTACAAGTTATAAGTGGACTCACTGTCCCTCTTGGTTTACAACCACTCACAATTTGAGAACTCACTGCTCTCTCAACTGAAGTGAGATCACTGCTTCTTCAGAATATCCACTCACAGTTTATAGACATGTAGGTCTCTTCATTTGCATGAAAAAATGCATCCTCAACTGTTGATAGATACTCTATTGAATTTAAATGTTCATCCACTTATGAATACTGCTTTACCACAGATGTTATGGGAAATTTATAACTTTCACGCAACCCTAGGGTGACTTGTATTCCCCTTTAAGTAGTGCACAAGTTCTGCCTTCATTTCGGGAAAAATAACTTGCGCGCCACACTTTCATGCCACAATAGCGCACCAAACTTTCACGCCACACAGCTTGCGCATCACACTTTCACGATTGCACGAGTAATCCTGCATGACACACTTGCACGGTACACTTGCGTGGTACACTTGTATTGTACACTTGCGCGGTGCACTTGCGCGTCACATTTTCATATCACACTTGCGCGCCCCACTTGCGCACCCACTGAACTTTCCCATCACTTCCACTTTCATGATTAGATCTTGGATTTTCTCTAAGTTTTGAGCTTGTTGATAAATGATGAGAGTAGCCGTCTATTTATAGGCATTTTGAGGACTTGCGCGCCACACTTTCACACCACACTTGTGCACTACACTTGCGCACCATTTTAGGACTTGTGAGCCTCTTTCCTTACTTTGTCATATTTTGATATTATGATATTGAAATATGTCTTGCACACCACACTTGCACACCATAATTGCGCGGCACACTTGCGCGGCACACTTGTGCGCCACTTTAGGACTTGTGCGCCTCTTTTCCTTTGCCAAATTTTTGATGTTCTGAATTCAAAAAATTCCCGACGTACAACATTAGAAACCTCCTTAACATAAGATCACAACTCCTTTTTCCAAAAAAACTTTTCCCCATTCTCCAGGAAAACCCCCTTTGTCAATAGTTTGATTCATTGAGACTCTCTTTGTCAACAAACATATCATGGATTCCTGCATTGTCAACAAACACAATCATCTCAAAAATGTTTCAATGTTACCTTGAGTGATTTTTCCCAACAACATCAAGGGAGTGAATTTTGAGAAAGTTCATCCAGAGGTGGATCGACCTGTTCAACTTCTTTTATGATGTTTTTGGGTGAAAGGAACTATTTAAAAACACGCTGTCGAGTTAAGGAAGGTGTGGTGTAAAGGTCAGCTATGTCTTTCAAGGAAATTTTTGTGACCGGTTTTAGTTTGGTCGATTGGGATTCGATCATTTTTTATGGTGAGGTTTATATTATAACCTCATATGGAATCTGATTCTCCCAGTTTATGAAACCATAGAGGTATCATCACTAGAATGATTTGGGTGTGCTTTGAAGGTAATTCCGACACTTGAGGTATCGTGGTTCAGAATTGGACCCTCATGACGTTAAATCCTAAGGTGGGGATCACCTTTGAAAATATGTTTAACGACATGATGACATGATTGTGTCTCTATCTAGTTGAGATTAGGTAAGCTCTGTTTTAGTGTTTCATTCAGAAGATGAGTGTTGGATTGGGTTTTGATGACTTAAGTGCCGTATGCTAAAGTGAATTCTTGCAGGTGGATTGGGTGTTTTTAAATGAAACACGATCCTTTGAATGAAACTTCATGACCTCTGTAGGTCAGGTGATGTATTTTTTATTCTTTAGGGCTTCTCAAGGATGAGAAGTTCTAAGATATGAAGAATTTAATGACTCATTTTTTTGAGCCATTGTAAAATTCTAAGGGAATTTTAATTTTGGCATTTAGTGGATGGGAAGTTCTTTGAACTGAGCTTCGGAACAAAATTACAAGTATTGGAACAATTCAAAGTGTTTTTTTGGACATGGTTAAATGACCATGAGGTTTACCAGGTGTCTCATTGAGTTTCAGGAGTATTGGGACCTAGAAATCAATGGTTTTGAGGGTCTGCATTGGGCACATGGTTTTTCGAAAACCATGAGACCCCATATGGAAACCGTACAACTGCTATAGGTGAGAAGAAATTCCCCGCACGGGCTACCCATAGTTTAACCAAAACATGTGCCTATCCCACAAGGTTAATTCCACTTAGGTAGAACCTAATCACTCTTTATCACACGGTTGATGCATGTTTTGGAAAACCATGTGCCACAATCATGCGTGGTAGGTTCCTTAGGTAGTGGGAGCTGCTAGGTTGGCATAGGGTTTGGCCAAACCATGTAGCCAAACCGCACGGCCCAGTTTTTTGGGGTAAAATAACTATTTTTAGCTTAATGAAACATTTTATTATTTTTACTTCATTTTCTTCTTTGTTTCTCTCCTCCATCCATGTGAGGCTCTTTTTTGATCTATGGGTTTCTCCTCCCAATCCTATTATAGGCATTGATATAACTCTTTCAATCATTATCCGATTCGAGAGTTTTCGGTCTCTATGGATCCATAATAGTAATATATTAAGTCCTTTTTAATATTTCTTCATTAAATATTATCCCAATAGAGTTATTAAGGTGGAAGATCATTTGGTCTATTTTCAAGGTGAAGATCAATTTCTTATATTTCTTGAAAACTGGACTGAATCAGACCCTGAGATTGGATGAGGGGAACATCCTAAGAATGAGGTAGGTGGTCTATGAAATTTTACTTAATTTTTTTTTATCATTTTAGTAATAGTTCCATTATGCCATGAACTGGAATTTTTCTATCATTTCATTTTAATTGAGATATTTATATCAAATTGATTAACAAACCTAGATACAGTCCCTATGATCCTTATTAAATATATATAGGATGTAATCCTCGATCGTGAACAACCCTTGGGTGTGTCGACTTTTTCCACCTATTATAATAAATTGATTAAATTACCAAATTCCTTATAATAATTCATCTTGGATGGATAATGGGATTTCCCTTTGTAATTATTTACTCAATCGATAACTACACTTCCTAAGTGCCATGTTATGCCCTAAAGTGATTTTCCATGTTTGATTGTTCTTTTTTAAATTACTTAATTTAGTGAATTGAGATGTGGAAATTGAATGTGTTGAATTTTTGGGACAAATGAATTATTGACAAACAATGTCATGTTTTGATAATAAATCCCCTCAAATGAGGTGCATTGTCTTATAAGCTAAAAATTAATGGTTAGTTATTTGAACCATTTTTGGTCGTTTGACTTTGGTGTAATGCCTTGTTTGTTATGGGTTGATATGGGGAATTTTTGGGACATGGTCTTTAGTGATATTCGTAAGTGGACTTTCCCATTTCTATATACATGACTAATGGGCCAAGCTCTTTATAAACGATTAACTTGCTTAATGAATGGGATTCCCCATATATGAAATTTCCCAATTAGACCATGGTACCTCTTAAGTACCTCCTTCAGCCTCGTTAAATGAATTTCCATGTTTTTATAGATTAAATGGTATGCTAATAATTGTGTAGTATATTCAATATGGTTGTTTTATTTAAATAAATGGGATGGATTGACATTATGAATTGCTTTCCTTTAGTGTCTTAATTGGCATGATTTAATTTTATTGTCCTTTTCATGAAGTTATGTTTTCTTTGAATGTATTAAATGAATTTATTGAAAATTTTTGGTCCACTCGTTCAAATACTATGAGAAGGGGGGAAGGGTGGGTGGGTGGGTGAATCAAGGTATGACAGATTAAAACAAATGTACCATTTAATCTCATTTTATTGTTAAAAAAAAATCTATCCTCTCCCTTTCCCATATCGAAGTACGAATATAAATTAAATCATGCAAGAGAAAAAACAATTTTTACTTGGTTCACTCTCATTGGGCTACATCCAAAGAGCATAAAACAATAGTGTGTTGATGTATTAAATCCACTAAAATTGCACTACTATTTAAAATGTTGGACTGGACTCACTCTCCCTCATGGTTTACAAACAATTACAATCTGAAAACTCATTGCTCTCTCAACTAAATAGTGATCACTGCTTCTTCAGAAGATCTACTCATAGTTTATAGATTTTTAGGTCCCTTCATTATCTCTAATGCATGAATCCTCAAATATATGTATATTCTCTATTGATATCCCACTTTTATCCATTGATGAATACCACTTTACCACAAATGCACTTGGAAACTCCAAATATTTCTCCCAACCCTTACTAAATATTGTATGCAACTTTAATGCCTTTCATATAAGATTATGATTTTGTTTTGAAACAACTCTTTCACACAACATCAATCTTATACACACATTAAATATTACATACAACTTTCTTAGTCTGTGTGCAACTCAAATTCTTTCACGCAACTCCCTTTTCACAAAATTATTATGCGATTCAGAGCTCATGTTCTCTCTAAGTTTTGATCTTGTTAGAATACGGGGGGGGGGGGTTACCTCTTATTTATAGTCATCTCCAACCCATGGAAGGAAGATTCGACGTGTCACACAAGATCCCCTCTGTGTTCACAAAACCCAATTTGAGGTTACATTGGGTGTGTAAGTTTCTTTCGCACACATTTGAAAATATGTCACAAAATTTTTCCCTTTGCCATATTTTGATGTTATGATATAGAAACATGCCTTAAATTAAAGTTTCCATACCATATTCAATCTCGTGTACAAATTCTTTTGAAAAAAACACATATCTCTATTTTCCTGATTTTAAGGCTGATTTTTTTGGAAAACACTAGAAAATGATGCCACCTTTTATCTATTCTTTTTGTACCACCTCCAGAACATCCATTACATTTTCATGGATATTTTTCAACATAGGTTGTAAAAAATGTATTTGGAACACTACAACTTGCCAAAGAAACTTTATTTTTTAATAAACATAATCAAGTAAAAAATGATTCAATATTACCTTAAGGGATTTTTTCCCAACAATCTACCCCTTTGGGTTAGTTGAAAACTCCTTCATAAAATGATACCTCTTTATAGCTTCATCCATCTTTTACCATAATTTGCTTCATGTGATTGAGATTGTGATCATGGATTTACTCAACACATATTTTAATCCCATATGAGCAATTCGTGGCATGAGAAACAAGAGTATAATGAAAAGTTCATTAATAATTCACTTCATTCATGACACCAATTCTTCAAACCAAAAAACTTATTTCATCATGAACCTCGGCTGTCATGATATATAATCTTTGATTGATCACATCTAGCATCATTAGATTTAATACTCCAACTGTCTTGATGGTCCCCCTATCTCACTACTCCACCTATCAGCTTCTCCCTATGACATGATAAAGAAAATTCTCCATTTTAACACCCACACATTTCTCCCTTTTAATAGCCACAATTTATCCTCATTTTTCAACAAACCCAAAGGTCACTCTTTTGAGCTCTGCAATAGAATAAAAACACATATCATTATATAAGGTAAAACATACCATACCTCGTAGAGAGGGGGTGGGTTCCCAAATCCACATGTTTTCAAGGAAAGGGAGTCAAATGAACTCCTAGTTCCATACAATGAATTTAAAATTATTTTTTGGGTTAGGCCTTTTTTAGAATTTCCATAACTTGGAGTTCTGTAGGCACATATTCTAACTTAACAAAACATTGCTCCACATTGTCCTTGATAAAGTGATATTTTATTTCAATGTTCTTTGTCCTCGAATGATTGATTGGATTTTATCTAAGATTTATAGAACTTTAATTATTTCAATGGATTTTGATCAGACACTTCACTTCAAATTTCATATCATCAAGCTGCTACTTCATCCACAATAACCGCATGCACGCATGAGTAGCCGCAGTATATTTAGCTTCAGTGGTGCTTAAGGAAATGAAATATTGTTTCTTTATTAACAAAGAAATTCAAAATCCAGCAAGATAGAATGAACCACCTGATGTTGACTTTCTATCATCTATTGATCTGACTAAATCTGCATCTGTATATCCCAATAAATCATTATGAGATTTTTTATTGTATAGAAAACCGAAATCCACAGTTCCCTTAATATATTAAATTATTCTTTTCACTACAATCATGTAGCTTTCTTTGGGATTTCTTTGACATTTAACTATTTGGAATATGGAAAAAAATATCTGGTCTTATTGCTATCAGGTACATTAAACATCCAATTATTTTCTTGTGTTTTGTTATATTAACTGCCTTAACATCACCATCTTTTGATAGTTTCATCTAGGTAGAAACCAGAGTTTTCATTTCCTTTTAATTTTCCATTATAAATCTTCTTATAACCTCATTGGCATATTTGGACTGAGAAATGAAAGTTCCATTCCTTCCTTATATCACCTATAAAAAAAGAAAAAATGTTAGCTCACCGGTCATTGACATTTCAAACTCACTTTTAATGAATTCAAAAAACTCCCTACATTGTGCTTCATCTAATCCACCAAATATTACGTCATTGACATAAACTAGAACTATCATCCTTTGATTACTATCATTATTGACATAGATACTAAAATTAACTCCACCGCACTGAAAACAAAGCTTCTTCAAGTACTGATCTAGTCTTGAATACGATGCTCTTGGTGCTCGCTTCAACCAATATAGCACGTTCTTCAACCGAAAAACATTGTTATGATCTTTATGAATGATAAAACCATTTGGTTACTAAATAAACACTTATTCTTCTAAAACCCCAATTAAGAAAGTGAACTTGACATCCATTTTGAAAACATTGAATTTCTGCAGTGCTATAATAGAAAAGAATATTCTGATTGTCTCTAGCCTTGAAATAGGTTCAAATATCTCATCAACATCGATACCCTCAATCTGGGGCCATCTTTATTCATCTTATTGTAAAAGACCCATTTAGTCCTGATGACATTCTTATCTATTGGCCTTGAAAATATATCCCTTGTTTGATTCTTCTAAATTTGGTCTAGCTCATAATTCATTGCCTAAGCCCATTTTTCATCTCTAGCTGCATCAAAAAAACATTTAGGCTCCACCTGAGAAAGAAAAGATGCCTACTGTAATGACTTCATTCTTCTTGATTGAACATGCACTATCTGACCACAAATGATATCTTTCCTATCTATTTTGGCACGTGTCTTCAGATTCTATTTAGGCACCGACGTGACTTCCTCCTGCTCACCATCACTGTCTTCTTCTGAATCAAAATTTTCCACTTATATTCCCCCTGTGTTACTTTCCTCCTCATCACTTTCATGGGGAAACTATTCACTATGTTGTTGAATATTCTCTTCATTTTTCACTATAGTGACATCATTTATCTCAATTACTTTTCCTAAACTCTTATTAAATCATTTATATGCTTTTCATTATACTCAGTATCCAAGGATTATCCTTTCATCTCTACGTGACTCAAATTTCCTGTGTTTTTCTTTATTGAGAATAAATCTCTTAATTAGAAATATTTGGAAGTATTTTAACATCGGATTATTTTTATACCAAATTTAATTTGGAGTATTTCCTTCTTTAGGAAACAACAGAGCCCTGTTAGAGATATAGGCTGATGTCAGGACTGCATCCTTCCAAAATTTCTTAGGTATATCTTTTTCAATAAGCATCATTCTGGGCATGTTATTGATGATCCAATTTATCCTTTAAACCACTCTATTATATTGGGGAGTTCTCACTAAAGAAACTTGATTCCATATCCCATGTTTCTCGAGATAGTATTCTACTTTACTATTTGCGAATTTCGTACCACTATCAGTACAAAACTTCATAATATTTTATCCAAGAATCCTTTTATATTCCCTCTTATACTATTTTGTGAAACTTAACACATTATACTTGTGGGAAATGAAAAATACCCATGCAATTTTGCTATAATCATAAATGAAATAAATGTAATATATCTTACCATTAGTGGCTCTTGGTGAGATAGGTCCAAAAACATCATCATGTTCTAATTATAGCACTCTTTTTAACTTATGTTTCTTAAGGAGGTCTCTAGCTGCATCAAACTTTATCAGATCTTCTAGGGATGGTTGGCATAGATGAACAAGTCATTTATTCCACAACTTTTTTCTTTTTATCTTGATGAAAGGGACATATCTTCTTCACCACTTACAAGGAACAGATTTACATTTCCCCCTTTTCCCTATAGAACAACCGCACCATCTCTTCCTTTGATGATACATATTTTCATAGTAAATCATATAGAATTCCTTGAGTTACATAGTTGACTGATGCTAAGAAAGTTGTGATTGAGACATTCTTCTACTAAGAAATCAACACGTATAATTTCTTCTCCTCAAACATGGCCTTCTTTGAAAAAATTATTTGTAGGAATTTATAATTTACAAACTTGACAACTACATATTTGTCATACTTTTTTCTAGTAATAAGATCCTTATTCTCTATCATATAGGATGTGAAACCTCTTTCAAGGATCCATACACCAAAATTATCTGATACTTTAAGGGAAATTTCAATAACCAATACCTTCTCCTCTCTATACTTATTGATCCATGTTTTTGAATTCATACTCGATTTAGATTTAAAACCTTGTTCTTATTCAAAATATAAGAGACTATCTTCATCCTACAAAGCCAAAAATCAATTTCACATTTTCAAATCAGCTGTTGATTAATTTTTTTTTTCTTGCACCTACTTTGATTCTGCTTTGGAACAATCCTATAAATGGTTTATGTATAATATCGAGCTATATCCCCCAATCCTCTACACCAATAATAATGTCCCTTGAAAGATATTATAGATTATTGAGATTTGTTTTTATATCACTATTGTTCTTGTGATCTTCGATATCTCCTTACCATGGAACACACATTTTGTGAATGTCCCATATTTCCACAACAATAACACATGATGTAAGGTGCATTTCTTCATATTACTTCTACACTGATAGTTGTCCCTTGAGTTGTCTGAATCTTTGGATTCTAGTTTATACCTAAATAAACTTTCAATCTTAGAGAAGGTTCTTGCAGTCTGACTTCAACCATGACAACTTTATATTTTTTATCAAGCCCCCTAACAACCTTATCACTTAGATTTTACTATTTCTTTCATTATGCTAGATCTCCATGCTCCACTTCCAACTTTTCCATCTTTTTAATGATATTCTTTCCCATTGTCACATTGGGGGTCAAGATTTTTTTTGATCCTTATCTTTTTGTCATAGGCCGAAGACTTCTTCATCAAGTTATTCAATGTGTTTTATTTGATCTTTCACTGTGTTATTCAAACCACCAATATCCCTTATCTGTTCTTTAACCTGAGTTGGTTCTCACTAACTATTTTTGAGTCCACTAGAAATGAAGACATTAGATTCTAGATTTCTTCCATTAACTCAGACTTCTCTTCATCATGCTGCTGAGTGTAGAGTTTGGATTCATGAACCACTTTGTTGGATTTCTTCGTTTTGGATCTCCAAACATCTATCTCCTCAAGAGATGCTTCTAATTCCGCCTCCATATCGATTCATCCTTCAATTTATTACTCATCAATGCCATTTTTATCCTTTTTTCTGAGCATTACCAACAACTTCCACAATAGATTTTTCTCCAAGAACTTTTATGTTCTCTATCTCTTCAACCTTCAACATTTGATTCATCTGAAAAATCACATTCTTATAAAAAAAGATTCTTTTTTCTTAAAGAAATTTCTATTAAAATTTATCTTTCCTTTCAAATTGGCTGAAGACTTATTCATAGGGATTTTAACTTCATCATCATCATCTTATTAGAACTTTTTCGGTTACCTTTCTCCAAGATGACCAACCTTTCCTCATCTAAAGAAAGAAAGTGGAAGTTCCCTCTTGAACTTTCCTTTTCATCTTTGTAGATTTGAATGAATTAATTACATAACATCATTCGTCTCTTCTTCTTCTAGAGAATCTTCAATAGTGATCTTTTTCATGGCCTTAAATTCTACCTCTTTAGATTTCCCCTTTTCCACAATATCTTTTTCATTATTTCTCATTTCATATTCTACAAGGGTACTATGCCAGTTATCTAGTGTTATCTCTATCAAATATTTATGTTCCAATAATTAAACTTTCAAATTGAACTGAGGTGGAAGTTTTCTCAAGAAATGCTTCACAATATTTATATCTTTAATTATTTCTCCAATACCTCACATTTCTTCCACTACAACATTTACCTTGTCAAAGAATGCATCAACAGACTCATTTTGGTTCATTCTCAGATCTTCATACTTATTCCACAGAACCAGAAACTTTGCCTCCCTATCCTTTGAATCACCTTCATATATATTCAACAGCTTTTCCCACATCGCATGTGATGTTTTACATGACGTCACCTCGGTATATTTTGAATTGTATAGGGATCCCCATAAAGCATTGATTTCTTTGGTGTCAATATCCAATTCCCTTATTTATGCTTATAAAAAATAACCACTACGGATATCAACTAAAATACCATGCATCGTTTCTATGAAGACAACCATTCCTAAGGATCAGAAGTAGTGTTGCATCCAATTATTCCATAATTGAAAGTTATTCCCATTGAATATAATAATACCATTGTTATTTAAAACCTCCATTGAGAGGGAAACGCTAATATTAACCTTTCTATCTAATACCAATTGTTAAGTCCACTAGGTCAAAAACCTTGAGAGGGGGGGGGGGGGGTGAATCCAGGAGTGAATGATTAAAACAAATTCCCCTTTTTATCTTGTTTCATTGTTAAACAAAAATCTCTTATCTCTATTTCCCATAGAAAAGTATAAAAAAAACTAAATCATGCATGAGACACATAAATTTTTACTTGGTTCATCCTCACTGGGCTACATACAGGGCGAATACAATGGAAATGTCCCAATGTACCAAATCCACTTAAAGTGCACTGTTGTTTAAAATGTTCTGAGTGGACTCACTATACCTCCTGGTTTCAACCAATAACAATTTAAAAGGTCACTGCTCTCTCAACTGAAGTGTGATCACTACTTCTTCTGAAGATCCACTCATAGTTTATAAATTTGTAGGTCCCTTCATTATCTCTAATGAATGTATCCTCCACTGTATGTAGATTCTTTATTGATGTACCACTTTCATCCATTGATGAATACCACTGACAACATATTTATTGGGAAACTCCAAATCTTTCATGAAACCCTCACTACGTTTTGCGTGAAACATTAATGCCTTGCACACAAGATTACACTTTTGTCATGAAACACCTCTTTCTTAAAACTTCAATCTTACACACAACTCAAATCTTATGCACAACTTTATTAGCTTGTGTGTAACTCAAATTCTTTCACACGATTCCCTTTGAAAAAAAATTATTACTATATTTAGATCTCGGGCTCTCTCTAAGTGTTGAGCTTATTCCAATGAGGGGGGTTTTATCTTATTTATAGGAATCACTAACCCCTTCATGGAAGATTCGATGTGTCACACAAGATCCCCTCTGTGCATGCACCGCCCAATTTGACATCGTATTGGGAAAAATGTTTCTTTTGTGTAACCTCATCTTTCGTGCACATTTCCAAATCATTATTATAGTTAATCCCTTTTACATATTTTGAAATTATGATCTTAAAACATGCCTTATGCTCAATTTTCCACACCATATTCAATCTAGTGTGAAAATTCCTTTCCCAAAAATACGTATCTTTATTTTCCCAATTTTGAGGCCTAAAAAATTTAGCAAACACTGGAAAACGATGCCGCCATGTATCTGTTATTTTTGTACCACTTCTAGATAATCCATTCTTTTTTCATGGTTTTTTGTCAACATAGGTTGTCAATAATATCTCTGGAACACCCCAACAGACCAAGGAAACCCTGTTTGTCAACAAACAAAATCAACCCAAAAATGATTCAATTATACCTTGAGGAATTTTTCACAACATAAATGGAATTGAATTTGGTGGTATGACCATGCCTCTTATTATAATTAAATAAGAATGAATTATATGAAATGATATAAATGAAATTCCCTTAGTTATGAATGGGATTATTTAATATAGAGCATGAGAGGTAATGCCTCATGGTTCTAGTTATTAATGTTGTTATATGATTATTCTTTGATATAGGCTGTGGAATGATGGTAAGGGATCTATTCAGCATGGTGTAAAATCATGCTCCCTTATATTAGGTGTTTAGTCATGGAGTCTTGCACCATTGATACTATGTAGGACATCAGGATGAGGCACCAGAATCCATGTTTAGAGTGACAACATGATGGATTACTCACCATCCCGAGTGTCATGCATAACGTCTCACACTCTATTGGGATGTAGGGAAAATAACCTATTTCTTGAGCTCATAGGCTTATTTATTCTGGTTATGGATGATTTAGTTATTCCCAGTCTAGTCAAAAACTAGTATTCCAGGTATACGACCATTGACATCTGTACATACTTAGTTCATATAGGTGGATGTGATAAATAACTAAACTATATATATATAATTATATATATATATAGTTACTAAGGAGTAATCTTATTCTAGTTATGAGCCGAAGAAGGTAGAGTCGACATGTGTACTTTAGGAATCTAAGCATTCTAGTTTTTTATTTATTTCAGTATTGTTTATTATTCATATTACCTGCACTACTTTACTATATACATGGGCTGGTTTTAGTTGTAGAAACCATGTGTGGTAACCTACTGGGATTTATATCTCACACCCTACTAGAGTCACCATTGCACTGGGACACCCATGTAGACCTTATGTTCTCAATATCATGGATGATTTCTTGTGCTATTTTTCAAGTGTATGGGAGTTAGGATCACATGACTGAGCTGGAGCTGAGGATGCTTGAGGAGATCACCCTTGGGGATTTTTTTTTTCATTTTTTACTGTAATTTATACTATTAACTACTGTATGTCTACTTTTTAGTCATGTATCATAATCTTTGCATTCATATATTTTTGTATATTGGCATTGGCCATCTATTTTATTATTCAGTTTACTATTATTCTTCGGATGCTCTGCCTTACATTTATTACTGCTTCTGCTATTATTTGTAATTTATTACTGATACACCATTGTGATACTATGATATGAGGGTATAGTATTCCCACTATCACCCCCTTATACCCTTATTACTAGTCAGAAACTTCTGGTGTATGGGGAGGCATGCTTCAGGCCATCTGACCAACAGGTTTGGCTACCGTATTAGTGGTCAGTCGGGCCAGGACGTTACACATAATAGTACTTTTTAATGTGTGTTTTTACTCCTTATATACATCTTTGATCATGATTTTTTTATGTTTTTAAGTTATATTTAATTCTTGATATTGTAAAAAATGTTATGATTTATTAAAAAACTATATTTTTAACTATTCACCTAAAAATAAATTATTTTATTAAGATATAAAAAATCATATAAAGATAATTTAGATATTATGAATTAAAAAATAGAAATAATTTTAAAAAATTAAAATTCTAAAATATTTAAATTCATCTTTTAGATGGGAATAAAATATATATAGAAAAAATTTCTTTTATTGAAAAACATCGTTTTAAAACATTAAGTGTTCCTAATCCTATATTGTATGAATTTATAATTGAATACAATATTTTTATTCACTACAGGTTTTATAATTCTTATTTTTTTAATAATATTCTTCTAATATGTCATGATTAGTGTCAATTAAATGTTAAGTGTGGAGAAAGGTGTTGAATATAGTATTAAAAAAATATATTCCAAAATCTCAGGGAAATACTTTCTCCCCCCAAATAAATTACGTACTTGAAATTTTAATTATCACATACTAATGAAAATATTCTCGGGTATCTAGAGGACATTAAAAACTAAATATATATAATTTTTAGAGAGGTATCAACCTCACAAACCTAGGAAATCATATATTTTTCCATAGAATAGTCTTACCCAAATATTTTTTTTCTCTAACCATTTAAGATGTGAGTATATAATTATTCAATTTAAAAACCACAATATAGAATTTACTTATAAATGGAGTTAAAATTAGTCCTTGCACAAATCAAATACCATAGGTTGATATGAAATTTAATTTTATTATTCCAAATAATTGTTCCTTTAAGTAGAGATAACCAATCCATCACATTAGATTCATCTAAAGAAAGGATAATAAGACTATAAAAAGTCACATTCCCATAAACTTAATATTTGGATAAAATAAAACTCGTTGTTTTCTTCAATAATTAAATAATTTAGGTGTTTATTTTATGTTATTTAAAATTATACTAGACACAAAAATGTGGGTTGAAAAATAATTAGATACAACACTCACATTTCTTTAGTAGATGTTCAGTGAAATTTACTCCACTTAATTTTCAAGGCCCACTTCAATAGTTGTGATTATATAGAATTTCTATTATTACCTTATCTTAGGATATTTCTAATGTTGATTATTCTCATCGACTCTTAGATTAGTTTCCCTAAATTTCCTAATACCCATACTCATTAAAATTTAATCACTAGAGTGTGGGTGGAACATTAGTTAAAATATTATTTTCTACTTTTTTATTGACTAGCCTATTCGTCCCCTTTAAACACTCAAGAGATTGATGGGAATCACTTCTACACTTGAAGCACCTTCCCATCCCTTTTTTTAATTTCCTTGGTTGTTCCTCCCACCCTTTAGGTATGTAGGAATCATATTTTCCTTCCGACCATATGATTTTTCATTTGAGTTTTCATTAAAATACATCTTTCTTTTTTTCCTCCAATATAACGAGAGTCTCCTGCTTCCATTTCCACCTTACATGTACATCAAAAAACATCTTCATTATTGATAAAGTCTATTATTGCTAATGAATTTTTATGACTTAGTTTTATGCCACTAAAATTTTTTTTGATCTTGATTTTGGTGTTAGTAATAAATCTTGAGGCATACATTGAGAGTCTAATGATGTTATACTCATAAGTTCTAATGGATTCATCATCCTTTTGTTCCAAAATAGAAATTATTACTTTTTTTCATATGAATATCTGGGAGAAAATATTTTGTGAATAATATTTTCTTAAACTCATCCCATTATATAGAGTTTAATTCATCATTTTCCGTTGTATTTTTAATGAGATTCCACCATTGGTTAGCCGCACAATCCAAACAGTAAATGGCTAGAAAAACCTTCTCATGTTCCGAGCACTATAGAATAAAAAATAACTTTTCCATCACATTGAACCATTACTCAACAACGAGTGGATTAGTAGAATAACTAAAATACGGTGAATGTTACCTCATTAATGATTCAATAATGATATCCTTTTTTCCTTTTAGTGTTTGTAATCTCAATAAAATTTTCATTATTTCTGAAATCTTGAAAAAGTTGGATGAGAATTTCTTCGAGGTTTTGTATCATAGCCCGAATCTTATTAAGTTTCCCAGTGGGAAAATCTCTATATTTTCCATCACTCCCATTGTTAACACAATTATTTCAGGTTCATTCCATTACCTTTACTAAAGAAAAATTGGTAACAAGTATACATAAGTTAATGAATGTACATATAAAGAAACTATAAACTTAGAATGAGGATTTCATCAATGACTTTCATATATTATCCTATGAGTATCTAAGTTTAAATATAAGTTATCCATGGTTGGTTTTATAACTAATCTATTTATATATTCAAATCCATCATAATAGTTTATAAAGAAAATATGAATCAACAAAAGCATATACTACAAGAGTGTCAAACCAAGTGTGTAGTTGGCACTCTTTTTCATAAAGTAGGTTATAATTGAGTAAATAATTAGCAATACACTTTTAGGGTTAATACACCAAGGAAACTCATTTCCCATATTTGATTTGGTTTCACTCATCTGTTTCCTTGGTGGATCTAGCTTTACTCAGCTATTTACCTTAGTGGATCAGGATCCACTCACCTATTTTCTTTGGTGGATTAGCATCACAACTCATTTCCCAATATCCCATGAGATATAAAGCATTACCTAATGAATTTGAGGGCTATATGGCCTATCTGTCACTTATGAAAAACCATAAATATGTGTTCCATAAGATATAAATCATTTAACATATCATGAAAACCCATGGGATAAAATTATTGTCATTCATAACATCCTAATGAACCCATGGAATGAAAAATGGGTTTTATAATATTTTTAATTTTAAACATCAAAATTAAACTCAAGAATGTAAAATGTTGATACCCAAAATTAAATTGCCCCCAAATTGTATTTCATAAGATTATTTAGAGGGTGGTATATAGAAAATAACACCCAAGTATAGAAATAATTTATAGATAAATTAGAAATAGTAACAAAATCATAAAACAGGTTATAGAACAAACTTTTATATTTGGCATAAAAGATGAAGTTATAGTAACTTTAAAGGTCATTTTCAGAATGTTCACTTTTAAGAAATTGAAAAAAAGAATTTTAAAATCCAATATTTAAAAATAAATCTTAATAATGAATCCTTAAAGAAACATAATTGTTTCAAAAAGGTAAATTTAAATAATATTAAAAACTTCTACATTTTAAAAGGAATCTTCAATAAGGGATCCTTGAAAAGGACATAGAGGATTCAAAAATGTGAAGTGATTTTTTAAAAAAGCACTACTTTTAAAAATAAAATTCAATAGCGAATATTTGATAAATACATAAAAATTTAAAAAAATGTTAAGGGAAGAAACCTTCAAAACTTTTACTACTTAAAAATAATATTCAATAATATATCCTCGAAAAAGACATAAAGGTTTCAAAAAGGAGAAGGAAAAACTTTTAAAAAAAATAAACACCAATAATATATCCTTGAAAATAAATAAATATTATAAATAATAAACATTGAATGGAAGGTAAAAACTTTTATTTCGAAAGTATGAAATTTTTTAATAAATTTAAATACCATTGTTTAAAACCCACATCGTAAAAAGAGTAATAAAAACTCCTTTTAAAAATAGTATAAGAGAAATATGAAGGTCACATGAGATAAAAAATAATTGGGATTCCAAATATAAAAGATAAATGTTTTGGGAAAGGTCAACAGGGACATTGAGGAGAAACCATTATTAAATAGGGTGGAAATAATTCTTAACAATATATACTTTTTGAGAAAGAAATTTATCGAGGTAAGATATTTGTATTTTAAAGTTATTTTCCTCTAGAGAGGAATGGAAATTACAATTAAATAGAATCTGGTGGTTTAATAAATTAATATTATAAGAAATAATTTTAAGAAGAATCATTTTAACTCAATGAAGGAAGTTGAGTTAACCAAACTTTCACAGTATAGGTAACATAAGAATAAAATAAAATAAGTGGGATACTATTGTAACACCCCAAGATTTTGGAATATATTTATTTAAATAAATACTTTGTTCAATAGATTTAAATACATGAAATACTGCACTAAAAAAGATGTGAAATATTTATTATTAAAATAATTCATGAATAATAGAATCTCTAGTAAATAAAAAGATATTAACCAATTAAAAATTATTACATTTAGAGGATATATAATTAAGATGATTTAATATATAAAAGGATGGTCCATTCTAATATAACTAGTTAAGGTATTAATAATTTAAAAGTAATCACTTTTAAATGTTAATTTTTGATAATATATAATATATTAATATATTAAATAACATACTAACATCACTAAGTTTGGAATTGGTATGAGATAATACAATACCACTTAATGTTTAAAAATGCCATTTTAAATAAAAGAAATATTCTTTATATTTTCATTTCAAAGATAAATATATAAAATTTAGAATTTTAATTTTACAAAATGAGCATTACTTTCTAATTAGACATATTAATATTATCCTAAGATTAATTTTTGATATTTTTATAAAATAATTGATATTTTAGTGAGTAGTGAAAATACCATTTTTACCAAAACTATAATATTATAATTATATAAGAAAGAACGATAAGTGTATAAAACCTTATAAATGGTCAAATATTTATAAATATTATTCATTTTAAAAAATACCATATTTATAAAATATATGATTAACTTTTTAGTAAATTTTGTATTTTTTCTAATATTTTTTTTGTATTTTCTTTTAATTAAATATTATTTTGGTAAAATTTGGTTTTTGATTACATTTAAGGTCAAATAAGTTTTATTTTACTTATAATAAATCAAATTATATCATTAAAATCAAATACATTTATAATTTTATCCTAAACATAAATTTTATTATTAGAATACACTTTTTCTAAAAATGGGTTTTACTGTTAAGTTTGCTAATTTTAAAATTATTTTTTCATATAAATATATATTTTATATAATAAAATATATTTCATTTATTAATCTTTAGTTAATAATTATATAATGAGTTCAATTTTATTTTTTAGGCAATAAAAGTAAATTACTTTGGTAAAAACTAGTTATCACAATTAAATATAAAATAATAATAGTAATAAATATAGGGTTAATGGGATTAAAACTTGTTAAAAACATATTTATAATTGAGTTTTTGAGATATGGACGACCATATATCATCCTAAAATCGATTATTTTCCATTTTTTGAGTGACAAGACATGTGAAACATGCAATATTTTTCTATTATGTTGAAATATTTACAAAAAATACATTCTCACAATTAATAATTGGGGCCTATCACTACCACTCAAATACCACTAAAATATTTTTGTGTCCTCTTTAAACTATACCCTTTCAATTCCCCTAGAATATTATTCCTTCTAATTGATCCTCTGGTTACAATAGACTTGATTAAAACCTCAATTTTCAAATAATCCTCCAAAGAAAACACTATGATTTCTATGTGAGTATTCATTTTCCCTAACTTATTATCCTTTAAATATCAGATTTTAAGTTATAATTTTAAAATTAATATATAATGAGACCAGTTTTGTTTTAGTTTTTTATGCCAAGGGAATAACTATTCACCACTATTACCCTTTTCTATTAGTAAAAACGATATTACGATTCATGCACTGTGAGAAATATCTCCTTTGTGACACAAATAATTTTGTTTTTCACCACCTCTTATATTCATTGATTATATGTATAAAATTTAAGAATAAATATTAAATATTATAATTATTATTATTTTGAGATAAATTATAATCCACCTTTTTTCCCTCTCATTCATTAAAAAATGAAAACAATAACTATAGGTTGTGCAGACTGACACCTTAATGAAGTTACTTATCTTTTTTTTATATTGTTTCTTTATTATTTATTAAATTTATTTAAAATATGATTTAAAACAACAAAATTATATAGATAATATCATTATTCTTTTTAAAAAATGATTATATTCCAAAATAATCCACTTTCATAATCATAATCATCCATTAATTATGGTATGTTCAGGTTTGGGTTTTTCAAACTACCTACTTGATCAATGCTATAAAATAATATAATGAATGACTATGAGAACCTAATTAATAATAATATATGATTTAAATATGAAAATAATAATTAAATTTTAGTTATGTAATTTTTATATTTCTATTATACTTGTCGATACCTAGTTTTATCTTTTTAAGACTCCGGAATATTTATATATATATTTTCTGATCCAGGTGCTGAGACATCATGCTATTATGTGACCTGATTTGTCTAGAATTATTTTTATAAAAATATTAAAAATATTTTATATTAAGAATATTAAGTTTCATAAAAAAATGACATAACACTTAAAGGGAATCTCAGATCATAGATTTGATACCACTGTTGATTCTGAAACGTGATGTTTACCCTTGGCGTGACCTAAAACTAGTTGGTGTAGGGAATTCATATATCGCAGCTCTAGGCGGTGTGATCAGTTGGTAAATTAAATAAATAATTTAATTAATTAACATAATTATGGATTATATATTAATAAACCATTATGGATATTTTCCTAGTGTTATCCACATAACCTTGGAACTGTCAAGAGGTTTCTTCTTGCTCTGTTGGCGTATTGAAATCCAATGATGATGAGACTCTTGATCCAGGAAGATCGACGTGCAGTGAACCCAATAATTCCTCCTCTATATTGGTGAGCACATTCTTCATCGATAAATGATCCAAATCTTGGAAGGACTCATCAATTCATGGTTTATTCTCCTGTTTATTAAATTTATTGATCATAATCATCCATTTATTTTATCTTCATTCGAATTGAGACATTGCATGCGCCCTTGTACATATTTAATTGGTTTATTAAGTTCTTCTCACCCTAGATATCTCCATTATTTTTTGATGGATGTAATTTTTTCCTCATTTTTAATATGTATTTCAATAATTTAAACCCTCCAAATTTATCAATTTTGGATTATTTGCATCAATTGTGGATTTGTGGTCTATTTTGGGCTAAAATGTAAAAATTACTTAATTTTTGAATTTTAGAATATTTTAATCACCTTGGTATTTTTAGAAAAAGTTTTAAAATAATATTCCAATTTGAGTGATTATTTTTTAGTATTAATTGATATTTTGGATTCAACTTTTTCTTTTGGACCAAGAGTTGAATCGAACATATAAAGGCTCGAAAAAGTCAATAAATATGAAAAACCATCCAGAAAGATAGAGTGGACCCAACCATTGAAAATATTTCATAAATTAGGATACACACATTCAATTGAGGTGATTTAAAATGTATTTGAAATAAGATTCATTGAATTATTTTCTAATTAAATTTCAAAAATTTATTCACTCATTAAGGTGACTATTGGATACTCAGTATTGAGTAAAGATTTTGGGAGCATTCATCCAGAATATAATATCAGAGTAATTTGACCATAAATTCTTTTGAACATGGACAATAGAGTTTAAAGTTTAAGGAAAAAATGCATAAATATTTTTTCAACAACTATCCAAAAGACTAATTTCCCTGAATCAACAAAAATGATTGGGTAACATAAGAAAACCTTTTAAGGATATACTTCAGAACTGAAATTTCAAACTTTGACAACCCATTATTTCTGAAAACATATTAATGGTCATTTATGATACCCCAAAGAATCTTACTTTCCTATAAATAAGAGGCTAGTGGTCGATTGAAGAATTTATCGATTAGATAGGGATGCTATGGATGGCGACTGCAACTTTAGTATTTCTTTTTTATTTTCTTTTTATTTTAGTTTTATTTTGACATGTAACATATTATTATTTTTATTAAAATGTTTCCCTTTTCCTCTTCAATCCCTATTTCTTTCCAACCCCAATTTCATTCCCTATTTATTTCTCATTATATTGTGAACACTTACCCTAAAAATGAGGGGCTAACCTGAGGCTTGGCTTGGGGGTTGTATGTGGAAATTTCATTTATTCCGTGCTTAAATTCTAATGATTTATTAAGTAAGTAATGATATAGAGTGATGTTCAGGGGTGTGAAGATCATCCAATATGAAACTGATGTAAAAATCATTTCTATTATTTCATTAAATCTTTTCCATCCCTTATACAGGATACAAGATCGTTATATGATGGAGTTTATATATTTATTAGATGAAATGACATACGATGGAGCCGATTCTAGGAAGATTTCACATTCTCGATTGAGGTGTTCCATCATCTTTGATTATAAGAGGAGGTGGAATTGAGATTTCTAAAGTAATTAAAGATTCCAAACCACTAATTAAAATAATAGTAATTCATGAATGAGATCTCATAATTGAATTATCAAACATAATCTAAACACAAATAAGAAGAATGATGGAACCTATAAATTAAACAATAAAGGCCAGGTTTTTTCTTCAGTAATAAATTTTTTTAATTGCATGTTAGTTTTATATTATATTTCAATTAAATTACTTCACATTCATATATTAAATAAAAACAAAAAATAAATAAATTTATTTAGGTTAATTATATTATGTGAGTGAACAACTGAGAAAACTCCTCAAGTGAGATGACCCTGCTCTACCTCTGTGCTGAATTAGGAAAATAAAATTGATTTTTCCACACCCTACAACATGAATACATCAAAACTAGAACCATTTTTGGGGATCTAAATAGTTATTTCCATCATTTTTTTAAATTAACATTTTTTTAAATATTTTTATTTGTTTTATTTTTTTAAATATTCTAAAAAACCATATTTCCATAATGTATTCAAATTAAGATTATTATGAATTAGTAGATTACTCATAGGTGAAACAATTGAAACAAAAACTTAAATAATAATAAGATTATAAAAGATATCTGGTGAAAAAACTTAGATAAAGTATATAATAACTAAAAATAAAATCTAAAAGATAATTTGAATATGTTCGTGAATTAATGGAGCAACCCAACCCTGAGCCAGAGTAAGAACCAGAGGAAGTGGTTGATGAAATTTCACATCTCATATATGAAATTGAAGAACTTTGAAAGGTAAAGGTGGAGGTACTTAAAGATTCATTCGACCTCACTCAACCGTTGCAGGAGGAGATAATGAAATATAATTTTCTACTGATTTACAAGAGGGTGATCATGTGAATTTGGATTAATTTTGGAGTAAATGGGTAGAAATCAAAATGAAACATGATCTCCTAATTCCTTAAAAAGTATAAGATAAAACAACATTTCATATCTCTCTAGACTTGGGAGAAGAAGAATCCACCCAGTTTGTGGAATTTGAAGAAAAGATGAAGGATCTTGACTACATGTCTCTATCCAGTGAATATTAACTCCAAGTGACACTTTCAATTGAAGAAGAGATTCAAGATGAACCAATTTAGCTAGTCAACCCACTAATTAACTCTTTATCTTAAAATTTCATTCAAAATAATTTATTATCACTCCCTACTATTTTGAATTTATAGAATTGTGTAACTCAAATTTTTCATGTAGGAAGTAGATTAAAGAGAAGATGTGCCTGTTAAGGAACACATCAAGCTCCCTCAGCATATTGAACATATACTAGAGGAATCCCATAAAAAGAACCCAAGAGATCTTCCTAAAGAACCAAAGAAACATGGTAATTATATAAAAGGGGAATAATTAGGTATATAATTTTAAATTTTGAATTTTGTTAATATAAAATTAAACTCTCACTTCCCTTTAAAACATTCTTTCAATGGTTCACATCTGGAGAAACTACTGGAATGAGAATAAGAAATTGCACAAGTATAAATGAAAGAGGATGAGGTTCCATACATCATCCTACCCCCCGCCATTCATGCTGTAAAAAATTGTGAAGGGGGAATATGTAGTGTACTATATACATAGAATTCTTCTAAACTATAACAAGGAAGTGGGTGCTGCGAATATCCAAATATTGTGGTTCAAGTAAAAAAATCACCAACCACCATCAGACATTAGATAACTTCTGGTACTTCCCTCTGGAAGTAGTAAAAATCCAGGGCTTACTTAGGGGATATTACAAAGATTTATCTTTTTATTCTTTCTGGAAATTTCGATTTTATTTTGATTTTTTATAATTACTCCAGCATATAACCCACTCCCTCTTATATTCTTGAGATTAAATGATCCTTAAATTGTATAATTTTATTTTTTAGTTTAATGATGGAACAAGTAAGCCCAAAATTTCCAGGGATGAAATAAGAATAAGATTAATTTCAAAAGGAAGTTAAATTTTATTTTTTATCTTCCAAAATATCTATATTTTTGTCCCAATATTGTTTTGAGATTTAAACTGAAATTGCATATACACACTTTAATTATTTCTTTGCTTGAATTATAAATGAGACAAGAGTTTATTAGGAATCCTATGATTCCATGTTATAGATTTAGATGTTAACAAAACTTAATGAGTAAAATGGAGAATTGAGTTATTAATTTGAATCATGGATATTGAAACGAGGACTCGTGATTTGAGGGAATTGATGGATTCATGAAATTTCCCAACAATTTTTTTACAATATTTGAATTTATAAAATTTATATGAATTGATTTGTTATTATTAATAAAAACATGATTGATTGTCGAAAATAACATTTCTCATTACCAAGAGGATTTCTATACCAAATACTTTATATTTGTCTTGAGCAGATTTCTTGTTTGATCCTGGGACATGACACCAACCAGAAATTGCATTTGAACTTTTCAAACCGATTAATATAAAAAATAAAATTTAAAATGATTGAGGAATATTTTGATAAACCACTTTATCTTAAAATTACACATATACATCAATCCAACTTTATCCCATAGGGACCATGAATTACCATTATATGAATGATCCATGTTTCAATCCATTTTTATCCATTCCTTGCTTCCTCTTAGTATTTTCATGATATTTTAAAATTGAATTGTGGGGGTGAAGGGAGTCATGTTGTAACGGATTGAATACATGGTAAGGAAGAAGTGTAGAGGTGATATTTTGGTATTAATGAAAATTTTTTGATTCTTTGAATGTACTTAAATGTTTTACCTTCTTGAAAAAAAATTTAAAAAAAGAATGGGATGTGACTTAGAATAATAAAAAATCACAATTAGTGGACCAATAATTTTTATCGTATGTGGTTAGGCGGTGTATATGAGGTTTATTCTATGAAATAATTTAGAAAAATAAAAAAATAAAAAAAAACTTTAAAAAAGAAAAACAAATAAAATTAGTGAAAAATTCAAGTACGTGCACATTATTTCTTATGCTTACATTATTCATGATCTTTGATTTGAGTTTTGGAGAAATAGGAGTTGCTACTTTGAAGGGGAAAATTTAATTACACATTTATTTTTGATATCATTAATTTTAATTAGGAGATAAACCTACTCATTGAGACTTAATTTTCAATCATCAATTCTTACCAAAATTATGCCTTAGAGTCATTCTAACCTTTAATTAAATCTCTCATGATTTTATGTCACTTTGTTATTTACAAAGTGTAGAATGTAGTTCCATTATAATCCCATGGATAAAGAGAATGTTATGATTATGTGATTATAACTCTTCATGAATTTTATCATGAGTTATTATATAAAATAACCCATTGTGAGTTAGATCATTATTTGGCATGTTTAATAATAATAAAGAATAGAGAAACTTAAATTAATAAAAAAAAGTTCAATAATTTTTCTTAGGAAAAAAATAAATTTTATTAATTTATTTTTTATTCAAAATTTGATAAACTAAATTGATACTATGTGTGAAGTTTTGAAAATTGGATTTATAATTGAAAATCGATTCATTTTATTTCTATGGATTTGAATATTGTTAACATTGGTGTCCTATCAATTCAATGTTGAGATTTTATTCTTGAGGAAATGCATGGTATAAGTGTGGGAAAATTGATATAGATAATATTATACTAATTTTTAGGTGTAATTAAATGATTTTAACTCTCTAAATTTATCAATTTGATCTTATTTTTATCAATTTTTGATTTGGGGTATGTTTTGGGCTAGAATATGAAAATTAAATAATTCTAGAATTTTAGCATATTTTAATCACCTTGATATTTGGCCATAAATTTTAAAATACTTTTCCAATTTGGGTGATTATTTTTTAGGGATTAATTGATTTATTGTATCAAACATTTTTTTGGTATAAGAGATGATTCAAACATACAGAGACTCGAAAAAGTCAATAAAGTTGAAAAGCCTTTTGGAAGGATAGAGTGGATCCCCCATTCTGAAATAAGGTTTAAATTGGGCTAAAAACCTTCAATTGAGTTTATTCCAAAAGGATTTTAAATATTATTCATTGATTCATTTCACTAGTAAGTTTCTAATAGTTATTTACTCAATAAGGTGAACATTGGATGCTCAACATTGAATAAATATTTTGGGAACATTAAGCTAGAATAAAATGTTAGAGTAATTTAGACATAACTTCTTTTACAAAATGAATATGGAGGTGAATTTTTTTGGTTAAATGAGTAGCACATTTTTTAAAAACTTTTGAGAATATTAATTTTTTTCATTCATCCAAAATAATGGTGTAACATGTTAAAAACTTTTAAGTATAGATTCTGGAACTGAAATTTCAACCGTTGAGGACCCGATATTTCCCGAAACACATTAACAGTCATTTATAACACCTTAAAGACTATTACATTCTTACAAATAAGAGGCTAGAGGTATATTTAAGAAGATATCTATTAGATAGGCAAGATGTATATTATGGTTTCTTCTTTAGGATTTCTTTTCTCTTTTCATTTTTATTTTAGTTTTTTTCCCATGTGACACATGCATTTTTTTATTAAAGTGTTTCCCTTTTCATATTCAAAAACTATTTCTCTTCCAAACCTAATTTAATTCTCACTTTATTTATCATTCCTCTATCAACTCTTACCCTAAAAAATGAGGGTCTAACCCTAGGCTTTTTTGAGTGGAGGTATGTGGAAATATCATTTATTCTTCACTTAAATTCTTATGTTTTATTAAAATTGTGATGAACTTGAGTGATGTGAACAACTATGGAGATCATCTACCAGTGAAATAATCTAAAACTCTTTAATGTTATTTTATTAAATATTTTCCCACCCTTCTACAAGATACAATCTCTTCATATAATGGAGTTCTTCCATTCAGTGGATGAAATAACATACGTTGGTGCCAACCCTTTAAAGATGTCACACTCTCGACTGAGTTGTGCCATCAACATTGATTATCAAAGGTGGTGGAATTGAGATTAATATAGGTATTGAAGATTTCACACTACTAAATAAAATAACATTAATTCATTAATGAGATCTTATAATTGAATTACTAAACATAATCTAACCACAAACACTACTGAAAAATGGACCTATCCCCACGGTTTTCCCCAAAACCGTGGGGATAGGTACCCCTATACCTATAGTTTTTGAAAACTGCGGGTATAGGTCAATTTTAAAGACCTATACCCATGGTTTTACAAAACCTTGGGTATAGGGGGGGGGGGTCTATCCCCACTGTTTTCCAAAACCATGGGGATAGGTCCTACAAATTCACATATACCCATGGATTTGGAAAACCATGGGTATAGGGTTACCTATCCCCACGGTTTCCCCCAAAACCGTGGGGATAGGTATGGGATAAAATACCTATACCCACGGTTATGTAAAACTGTTGGTATAGGTCTCTCGTGTGTGCGTAGGATTTTTTTTTCCTCGGGATGAATTTTTTTTGGCGGGAGTCCTATACCCATAGTTATTCCCTCTATACCCACGGTTTATATAACTATATTAAACTAAATATAAATATATATACACATAGGTGATGTTAGGGTAGTGGTTAGACGCGATGTTTGAAGAGAAGTGGTTGCGGGATCGAAACCCGCCGCGTGCATTATTTTTGGATCTATACCCACGGTTTTGAAACCGTGGGTAAAAGCCTTTGACATCATGGCAATTGGGTAGGTTTTGTTGACACGGTGGAAGAAAACCTATACCCACAGTTTTGGAAAACCGTGGGTATCAGCTGGGGAACTATACCGATTCCGTTCCAGCCCACGGTTCCCAAAACCTTGGGTATAGCCTATACCCACAGTTTTATGGGCTATACCCATGGTTTTGAACTGTAGGTATTGGCTGTTTTTCTAGTAGTGAAACAAGATGAATGTTGGGACCCACAAACCAAAATATAAAGGCCAAGTTATTTCATAACAAATTAAAAATTTTCATTGCATATTATTTTAATATTTTCTTTCATTTTAATTCTATCAATTTCTTAGATTAAATTAAAACAAAAAAAGTAGTTTAGGAAAATTAGATTAAGTGAGTAAATAACTGATAAATCTTCTCAAGTGAGACAACCATGGTCAGCCTCTACGCTACATTAGGAAAATAAAATTGCATTTTTCCACACCCAATGATAGGTGTGCATTAGTTTTCATTGTCTAAGAACACTTATAAAAGATTGTTAAATGTTTTTTTGATGCCTTTATCCCTTTTTTATCTTCACATTATTTTCCTTTGGGTTTTGTGGCCATGACTTGACATTGTCGGGGGTACTAAGCCTGATCAGACCCCAAAATTAGTTGAAGAATCATGTGAAACAAATAGAAAATTCAATTGGAGATGAATAAAGAGGATTTTTGGGACATGTGTGATCATTTTGTTGAAATAGAATCCACCCTAGAGGAGGCACATCTAGATAGATATGTGTGATGCGTCGAGATTCAGGCAGGCCAATGGGAAACTAATTTTAGGCATCTCAGTGGAAAAAAATGACAAATGGGGGAAATATCCTACAATTTTTGGAGTCTTGGAGGTGATATCTTAGGTAGATAGGTTTACTATGGAATTCAAAATAAAATACGGTGATTATGTAAAAAACATGACTATACACCATGTAGTTCGATGAAGACATGGAATGTAGCCCCTACATCTCTGATGCTAGGGATTCTGTGGAATTATAAGTATCAAACACCATAAGAAACCACCACATGCTATGTGACTCTTGTGATGGTGTCCCAGTGTGTACATTAAGAGTACACATGCACATGCATGACTAGGAACATATTGTGTGCCGAAGTACACAAACATAGTCAACCTAAACGAACACAGATAGAGAGAAAGTGTGGGACCCCGGGTGGCTGATGCACACCATGAGGTCCACCAACATGCCATGTATGGCTACATGGATAGCGATCCATTTATCATAAGGAATACAACCTAGTGATGGAGCGGAACCATATGATTTGTGGGTCTGGTCACATGTTGTGTTCCCCTTCTTTCATTCTAAGGAAACATCAACCTCTCACATCTCCTTTGTTTGGACAAGGATTTGGCCTCATGAGTAGCATATCTTGAATGTTTTTCAGCCTAGAACGTTTTGGTGAACTCCATAGTACACATTGGGATATGATGTGGTATTTTCTGGGTATGACACTTATTTAGACATTTCTTGACGATGACAATGATCAACTTGCATCCTCGGGGGCTTAAGAGTGGCATCCTCCCGTTGGGTTGGGCATGGGTCCTCTACCTACCTGTAGAGGGGAACCCTCCTATGGGGGAATGGAATGGGTTATCTATCTATTTTTTGTGTGGAACCATCCTTATGGGATAGGGAATGATTCCTCTACCTATCCACTGAGTGGAAGCCTCCAGTAGTGTCAGGGCATGGGTCCTCGACTACGAGAGTGGAACTCTCTTGTTGGGTAGAGTGTGAGACATCTATCTTCTAACAGAGTGGTACCATAATATTGTAATAGGGCATGGGTAATATCCTACTAGAGTGGTACCCTCTAGTTGGTCTCGATACGGGTCCTCTACCAACCACTAGAGAGGCACCCTCCTTTTGGACTGGCCCTGGGTCCTCTACTATATTCTTGAGTGGAACACTCTGTTCGGGACAAGAAATGGGTCCTTTAACTATTTTTTGATTGGAATCCTCTTAATGTACCATGGAATGAGCCTTTTACCTTGAGATTGTACTCTTAGACTTTTCGACACAGTTGTGAGGTGTGTCTTGACTTCGATGTTTTCTTCTGGGCAGACATGCGAGATATTGGGAATCAATGATTGGATTCTGGAACTAATGGAACTCTTTACTCATATGGGATGCGAGATTGAGGTCCCCTTCTCTATCATTTTGGTTTCTTTGGTTTGAGCACACACACACACACACAGATATATATATCCATGTTGTTGTATTAAATTTACTCTATCTCTTTGGGTTGATATGTCTGTCTATCTATTCATATTGTGTCTCTTATAGCTCCCCCTTCAGTTTTTGGGGTGTCCAATTGGGTATGTATATACTCCCCCCTGCATGGGATTTTCCCACACGTGTCACATCTTATACAGATAAAGGGCAGGCCAATGGTGATTATAGTGGATCTTAGGGACTCCTACTACATTGGACTATGTAAGGTGATAAGATATTAGATATTTGGAGATGTTCTATCTCAACATTTCTAGTTTCTAGTTTTTTAAGCTTGGGACACCATTCTTATTGGGTGTGTATTTTTCCCCTTTACTTTTAGTTTTCAATTTTAGACTCTTGAACACCCTAGTAGTTTTTCATATGCATGGTTACATTTTAGATATTGTACAATTTTTTAATTATTATTCCCCTACACTTGAAAATTTATATGTTCAGGTGTGTGCATACATATACATTATGAAAAGGTATCCCATGATAAATATTACTTTCAGTTATTTTCACCAGCCCCTGGCCTATAGAAGGAGTATTGGGGTAGTTGTGTCTTGAGCCTCATTGAGTCGGGTAGTTCCATATCGGTATCGGAGATGGTTTGATCCTTGGGACAATGTTTGGAGTATCCCCTTTATGAGGATTTGATTGGGATTTAGGGAAACTGTGTCAAAGTGTTTCGAGTGTGGCTTTTAGGCCTCAGACTCTTGTGTTGGTATGAAGGATGACATATCCATTCACTTGGACCTTGACTACCTTCTTGTTGAATCATCATACAGAGACATTGGTTGAAGGGATCCAATGTTACATGCATCATGTAGGATTGAGACATTGAATTTCCTTCTTGAGTCACCTCTCCACTGTATATACATATGATCATCTGACTATGATAAGTCTTTATTCAATTTTTTGGATGCCTCTGCAACAAAAACCATCCAGGTTACCAGTACCAAATCATGTTGATGATTCAATGAGTGATATGGCCTCAGTTAGGGGTCCATCCAATGAGATCCTTCCTCTAAGAGGATAGGTAGGAACACCCCCACTTGTCAAGAATACGATCATATTAATAGGAATGGCTGAGGATGCATACTAGTTTAGTGTACTCTATGAGTTATATCACCAGAGGCCACTAAGGTTCTAAGGTGAGCAAGACACCTAGGCATTAGTGGATTGGTGACAGTTGTTGGTCCTTGTTTTTAGGATTATATGGACACCGATGGATCAGATGTTTGAACTGGAAGCTATCCTTTTCCATGGAGTAGTTGGGTACTTATGGATTCTTGTTAGCTAGATGCATGATAAGTCAAAATTCTCCAGGGTAAACTTCCATCACTGATTTTGTGAGGAGTATTACCCCCCTATTTTCACTCAGTTTCAATTTATGAGCTTATAGTGCTACAACAGTGAGGGGTGATACTAGATAAGTATATAGGGATGTTCACAGAACATACATGATAATCCCTTTATTTTATCTGGGATGACTACTTCCGATCATGGAATTTTGAGAAGGGACTCCTCAGAGAAATTTGTGCTAGTGTAGTTACCTTGTGAATTTCTACCTATTATAGGGTTTTGGAGTGTGTTATGGTGATGGAGATCATATTATCATAGGGACTATATGTAGTTGGAGCTATCAGTGGGTGTCATAGGCTGGGCCCTCTGCTATAGCTAGAATATGTCAGTCAACATGGTCTTGATGTAGGATATCTTCCTAGGATCAGGATCAAGCACATGGCCAGGAAGAACATAGGGGACTATGGTAACATGAAGAGGGGAGATGATATTATTGTGGTGGAAGAAGTAACTTGGAGAGTGACTGACCGACCAGATGTGCTAAGAATTGTGGGAAGATAGTTGATGGACTTCCATGAAATAGGCTGTTCCCAGATCAGGTATCTCCTAGGTGAGGGAAGGGTGACCTATATGGAGGTGAAGCTAGAAGAGAAGTAGGTGGATCTCCAAGAGGAGGATTAGTTGGTGGTGGATAATGCCTTGTGATCCTACCTCTACCACAACCAGACAACCCATGTTAGGATGAGGGAGCTAGCAGTCAGGGCCGTGGATAGTTGCAAGCTATGTAGGCTTATGACCCATCAAAACCTGAGATGATCATAGGTATGATCTGTGTTTACTATAATCTTGCCTTAGTATTAGTATACATATGTGAAATTCATTCCTTCATCTCTTTACTCTTGGTGTGAGAGATAGAGATCCCAATTGAGGTACCAACCCAACAATTTTGTCTTGAGGTTCCTATGGGGAACAATTCTTCTATATCATTTATCTTCCAATAGTACGAGATATAACTTGGTGGAGAGAGGATTATGTGGGACCTTTTAGTCATCATGATGGAACCATGTGACATCATCTTTGGCATATATTGGTTGTCCATGGTTTGAGCCCAGATTGACTGTCTCCACAGATGAGTCAGACTATTTTTTCGTTTATGGGACAAGATTCATCTTTATAGGTGAGAGAGATATCATGGAGGAATGAGTAGGTTTTGCAACCAGGAGGCTTCAATCCATAATGAATTAGTTAGAGACTATATCCCTTGGTGCATAAGTCTCTTTATGCTCATCGATTCCTTCAGTCTTGGAGGATTTTATAGATGTCTTCCCCGAGGATGTTTTGGGACAACCTATAAGGCGGGAGATGGAGTTTCTCATAAACTTTCATCCCAAGAAAACTCAGATATATTCTACAACATATCATATAGAAGATACTATTATTTAGTGTCTATATTTGAAGTTATAGGGACTCCAAGATAAGGGTTTTATCAGGTATAGTATTTCCGCTGGGTTACTCAAGTATTGTTCATGAAAAAGGAGGATCAACGCTTACAAATTTGCATGGATTATCATTGTCTGAACCAATCCATGATAAAGAATAAATTCAACTTAGAAAAGATTTACGACCTATTTTACTTGTTACAAAGCATGATATGGATCTAGAAGATCGATATCAGTTTTGGATACCACCTGTTGAGAGTTCGTGAGGATGATATTCTGAACCTATCATTCCGATGTCGCTACAGACTCTATGATTTCTTGGTGATGCCCTTTGGGTTGAAGAATGCCACCCGTATTTATGTCTTTGATGAACCATATATTTAGGATGTACTTGGACATGTTTTATTTGTCTTCATTAATAAAATACTCAAATTTTCTCTGATAAAGGAGAAGCATGTAGATCACTTGAAAATGGTTCTAGATTTGCCTCAGGATCACTAGTTTTATGGTAGGCGCTCGAAGTTCTCATTCTAGATTCATGATGTTCACTTCCTGGGGATTGTAATTTTTGAGCATGGTTTATCTATGAAACCAATGAAGATTTATGTAGTGATTTCTTAAGATCCACCCAAGTGCGTTTCATAGGTTCATAGTTATGTTGGCTTGGCGGGGTACTACTGGTGGTTTGTTGTAGACTTCTCCAAGATTGCCACCCCTTTAACCACCATGACATGGAAAGGAAAACCATTTACCTATAATAAGTAGTTACAGGGGGCCTTTGATGAGTTAAAGCTGAGGTTGATGAGCACTCCTATTTTGAGAGTACTTGAGGTGGGCTTGGAGTATGTAGTTTATCTTTATGCCTTAAGTGCTGGACTTGAATGCATGTTGATGTTGATATAGGTAGTTATCATATATGGGTTGAGTCAGTTGAGACTCCATGAGAAGAAATATGTGACTCATGACATATAAATAATAGTGGTTGTTGTTTCCTTGATAATATAGAGGCACTATCTTCTGAGAGAGTGATTTGTGGTTTACTAAGACCATCAGAATATCAGGTATGTATTCACGTAGAGATATTTGAACTCAAGACAAAAAAATATTGGTGTTCCCATAGGACTATGAATTTGAGATAGTCTATAATCAAGGGATGGGAAAGGTGGTAAACTATTTCCTTAACATGAAGTCCTAGGCTCATTTGGTGCAGGAGGCTTCTAAGCAGCTGGATTCTTTAAATTTGAACCTAGTTGACCAGGAGGGTGAAATTTTTCTTGAGTAGCTGGTGTTGACTCCTATGCTCCTTCTTATGAGAGATTCTTAGTTTGGAGACATCGAATGTGAGGTCTTTTGGGACTAGATATACTTAGGATATTCAACCATTGTAGTTTTTCAAGGAGGGAATCACATCATCCTTTTTCATGGACAAATGATGGTACAGGTCATGACACAATAGGAGATGATGAGAGAGTTATACACATCACTTTTGGATGTACATTCATGTATGGGGAAGATGTACAAATACTTTCAGTAGTAGTTTTTGTGGGATGACATGAGATGGAGCGTGATCGAGTTCATCTCACGGTGCCACACCTATCAGTAGGTGAAGGATGAGCACCAGGTTCTAGTAGATTTTTTGCATCCCCTTGAGATCCCTAAGTGGAAATGGGTAAAGATATCAGTTGACTTTTAACAAGGGCTGCTATAGAGAATGAATATCCATGACACCAACTGTGTGATAGTTCACCAACTCACAAAGTTAGCACACCTCTTTTCTATCAGGGAAAAGAGTTTGATGGACAGTTTGGGGTAGATGTACGTACAAGATATTGGTCACCTTTATGGGGTTCCATAAACTATTGTCTATAAAGGTGATTCACGTATCATTTCATAGTTGTAGAGAGGAATATAGGATACATTCAAGAACAAGATAAGGATGGGTATAGTCTTACATGTATAGAAATATGGAAATCCCAAGTTCGCTATCCAGGTGTTTGCGGATATTTTGAGGGAATTACTGTTTGAATTTCTTTAGATATGGGAGGATCAGTTTCGCTTGGTAGTGTTTTCATACAAAAATATCTACCACTAAAATATTGGCATGAAACCTTTTGAGGCCCTGTATGGGAGACCCTCTTGGTCACCCTTGTGCTGGACAGAGATTGGTGAGGTATCTCTTGTAGGTCCAACAATGGTGAAAATAATGATAGAGAAGGTCTAGGTTATCCATGAGGGGATGAGGATTTCCTAGAGTAGGGATAAATATTATACTGATCGACAATGTAGGCCCTTAGAGTTTGATAAGGGAGACCATATTTTTTGGAGAGTCCCCCCATGATGAGGATTGTGGAGATTCAAAATAGGAGGAAAGCTACCCCTAAGTTTAATTTGGCTATTCAATATATTATAGAGGGTTGAAAAGGTTTCTTACCACCTTACCCTACCTCCATAGTTAGAGAGGGTGCACACTATCTTCCTTGTATTGTATCTAAGGAGATACATGCATATCCCTAAGCACATTACTGACTGGGGTGAGTTAAAAAATGAGGATTGAGACACTTTTTAAAGCATCTAGTGGAGATCAATGACTGACAAGAGATGACTCTACATAGATGGAACATTACATTGTTTTCGATATTGTGGCAGCACGTGAGAATGGAGGAGAGCTCCTGGGATAAATAGATCTATATGTGGGATAAATATCCTAAGATTATTTTTACTTTTTGGGGATGAAAATATTTGGGGGTGGAATCATATAGATCCCCCTTTTTTCCCTTTTAAAACTTTGGAATATTTCTATATATATATATTCGGAGCCAGGCACTGATACGATGTTCGATTCTGTGGCCCTCTGTGCCTAGAATTAATTTTATAAAAATATTAAATAAATTTTATATTATGAACTTCGGTTTTCTTAAATTAAATGGGATAAATATTAAAAAGAATTTGTATCATAAATCTGAGGCCACAGTTGAGTGCAAAACATGATTTTTACCCTATGCATGAACTAAAAATGGTTGACATAAGGAATTTGGAAATTGCAACCATGGGTGGTGCATTGGTTAATTAATTAATTAATTTAATTAATTTATTAATTAACCTAATTAGGGATTTGATATTAACACACCATTATAGAAATTTTCCAAGTGTTATTAGCATAATCCTGGGACTGCTGATAGGTTTCTTCTTCCTCATCCTTTGGTGAATCGAAATACGATGACAAAGAGACTCTGAATATATGCTCATCAATGCACAGTGAACACAACAATTCCTCTTAGTCATTGGAGAGCATGTTATTCACTAATAAACTATACAACACTAGGTATGACTCATCAATTCATAGTTTATTTCCCTATTGACAATATTGATTCCACAAGATCATCCATTTCTTTGATCTATATTGGAATTGATCCATTGGATGCGCCTATTTACAGATTTAAATGGTTTATTTTATTTTTGTCACCCCATGTATTCACATTTGTTTTTTTGGAACGTAAATCTTGGAAATTATTGTTAAACCTTTGTTTTTTATTCTTTTATACCTTTGTTTCTTCATATTCTTTACCATTGGACTACAAGTCTATGAATCGACATTGCGGGGTGGTACTGAGCCTAATCAAACTGATATATTATCAGTGGAATCACATGAGATGAATATAACCTAAAATCAGTGTTGAATTCATAGTATTTTCAGGTCATAGGTGATATTTTTTTGAAGTGGAATCCACACTAGAGGAGGCACATAATGGGAGATATACGTGGTTTGTCAAGATTAAATCGGGATGATAGAAAACCAATTTTCAGCCACCAGGTGGCTGGAAACAATGATTAGAGGAAATATAATTATATTTTAGGATTCATGGAGGTGATATTTGAGGTGTAAAGGCTGGATCTACAACACTTAAGTAGATATAGAGATTCTCTAAAAAACACAACTACACTCTATTTAGTCTTATGAACACTTGACTTGTAGCTCTCGTTTCTTAGATATTACAGTTCTTTCCAAATTACAAGAATCACATACTATGTGGGACCCCAAAAAACCATGTGAAATATGTTTTGGAGCCCTGGTGTGTACTTTGAGAGTATAAAGTCATGAGAACAACCAGTCCCACACCATGTGTTGATGTACATGGACACATGAAGCCTACACGGGCACGACCACAAAGCACGGGAGGAACATCGAGTGGCTAAGGTACTCCATGTAGTCCACATACACACCATGTATGGATACATGGGTAGAAATAAATGTATAGGGAGGGAAAAAAACAAGATATGGAGAGGGGACACATGCCATTTGGGCTACCTTACATGCTGTGTACCCCTTCTTTCCCTTTGAGTAAACTTTAACCCCTCATATCTCTTTCGTTTGTACTTAGATTTTGGTGCATGAGTAGCCTATCCTGAGTGTTTTTATGCATATAATGTGACAACGACATCCATATATTATTTTAAGATATGACGAGAGATGTTAAATGTATTAATATTATTTAGGCAATGCTTGATGATGATAGTTATTTGGTAGGATCACCATGATTTTTAGAGTGGCGCTCTCCAGCTGGGTTGGGCATGAGTCCTATACATAGCTATAGAGTAGAACCCTTCTATTAGGTAAGTAACGAGTCCTCTATCTATTCTTAGAGAGACACCCTCCTACTAGGATAAGGCATGGGTTCTTTACATATCCACCAAGTGGAACCCTCCTACGAATTCAAGGAATTGGTCCTTGACTATGAGAGTGGCACCCTCTTGCTGGGTAGTACATGGGTCCTCTATCTTATATTAGAGTGACACCCTCCTGTTGTATCAGGGAATGGTACTATAATAATAGAATGGAACACTCCTGTTGGTCGGGGAATAAGTCCTCTATCGAACACTAGAGTGGCACCCTCCATCTAGGCTGGGCATGAGTCCTCTACCATGTTCTTGAGTAGAACCTTTTTGTATTGACAGGTCATGTGCCCTCTAGATATTTACTAGGTGGAACCATCTTGTTGTACTAGGAATGAGTTCTATACCTAGATAATCTGCCCCTTTATTTTGAATTATAGTGTAGAGTTGTGTATTGACTTGGATATTTTATGATCAACAAATGTGCGAGATGTCGGGAATCAATGATATACATCTGGAACTCATGGAACACTTTTATAGACTGGGCTATGAGATGGCATTCCCATTCGCTCTCATTTGATTTTTTTTGGTTTGATCCTATATATGTATATTTACATGTATATCCACATTGTTGGATTCTATTTACTTTATTTTTTTGGTTGAGATGTCTACCTACCCATTCCTATTTTCTATCTTACGACCCCTTCAATTTTTGGGGTGCCCTTATGGGTATGTATATACTAACCCCAGCATAGGGTTTTCCCACATGTGTCATGTCTTATACAGATTATGAACATATTTCTAATGATTAAAAAGGATCTCGGGGACACCTAGTCCATTGGACCACATATGATGATCATAGATTGGAGATCATGAGTTGGGATCTCTCAGCAAAACTACTTTACAATTTTTTTTTATCTTGGGACATCTTTTTGGTTGGGCGTGTATTTTCCACTTTACTTTCTGTTTTCATTATCTCACTATTGTACACCATAATTGTTTTTCATATGAATGGTAACATTCTTTTTATTCCATTTTTTTATTATTCCTTTGTATTTCTACATTGAGATGGTCGGGTGTGTGCATACTTGTATATTTGGAAAAGGCCTCCCATGTCAAATATTCTTTTTGAAATTTGTTTCCAACCCCTAGCCTATGGTGGTAGGATTTGGGTAGTTTTATCTCAAGCCCCATTGGGTCAGGTCATGACAATACTCATTGATTAATATACCACCATTCATTGATAAAAAATAACTAAAACATGATCATCACCGATTTCATCTTTAATAATCGTAATAAAATATCTCATAGAATGATATTAATACATTATAAAAAATTATAAAGAATAAATTCTAGTGCCTTTTATTATCTAATAATGATTATATTTTTGAGAATAACGAATAACAACACCACTATTAAGAAAATATTTCCAAAAAGATCAGGATTACTCACACTCGATTTTGAAAATAGATAATAACTAACTATTATACTTGTACAGAATAATTGTAAATGAAGTCTATAAAAGGATATTTAAATGAATTATGTCCTTAAAAATTGGTTAATATGGTTATTAGTATTATACAGTAGGTTATATTGAAATCAACTAATAAATAATTCATTATAAGGTTTTATTGTCTCAATTTTCACCCCTTGAGACATAGTTTTTTATTATAAACCATGTTTTATTTATATTAGTGTATTTAATTCCACTTTAATATTTTTTCCATAATTACCTTATATTTCATTGTGTTCAATTTTTTACAAGTTCTTTCTCTCAAGAGGATTTGATTCAAAAATTACAAAAGTTGTAAGGGTTTCTTGTCTCAAAATTTCACTCATTGATAAATATTTCCGAATATACACTATATTTTATACGGAATAGCATATATAAAACCTAATGATTTTATTTTAACAAATTAATTTTATTCATGGGTTTTTAAGATCCATATAACGTTCTCTCTTCAAATGTACTTTGATTACGAAGATACCAAATTTGTAAGGGTTTTTGTTAACTAAACAATCATTTTTTGAGTTCTAATGATTCCTTATTCCAAGATTAGTTTTTTATACCATAATATTTTATTTCATGGTACTTTATATTCCAATATAGTGGACAATAAATTTTCAATTTATATCATTTACCTTGATAAAATTTCATTCTTAAAATGTGCATTATTTTTTAGAATAATTCACACCCTCTTTAATGATGGTTTCCCCTCCTTGTCCATATTTTCCTTCACCAACAATATTCTCCTTTATAATTAGAAATATAATTATGTGTTATCTAATTTTCCTTCCTATTTTCCATTTAATATTTTCAAATAGAATTTTTACTAACTCTTTTTATGTTGTTAGTTTTTAATAAAGGTATTTAAAAATATTAAGAAGGATTTCCATCCTTTCAAAATAAAAGGTTTTATCTCCCACTTCACATTCCATTTTGATAAAAATTATTTATTTTCCATGATTTATTTTTAATTTTTTTTAAAATAATAGTATTCTATTTTTTTCACCCTTTTGAAATTTTTTTTATCATTTTTAAGGCCCTATTATTGAAGATTATCTTTATAAAGTAAAAGTCTTTAAAGTGTTTTAAATTAAAATTTTATAAAAATTTATGCATCTTTAAAGGATCCAATATTAAATTTATTTTTTACAATAAAATATATTTTTTAAAAAAGACTTAATTATTTCAAAAATGAATTTTTAAAGTGACTATAACTTCTTCTTTTTCACTAATGATAATCACGTTTTCCAAAAACTCTTTTTTGATCTCACAAATATTATCCTATTTATCTCTAAAAGATTTATTTACTTAGAAATTATTTTTGAATAATTATTATCTAAATGTTATTATGAAATACTCTTTTGGGGTGAATAAATTTTGGTATCAACCATTTAAATATTTGTGGTGAATTTTGGTGGTATAATTTAGAAATATTGTGAAATCCATTTTATTTCCTTGGGTTATTTGGGAAATAATGATTGTTTCTTTTTTGTAGCACAAATATATATAGGCGATGATGGGTGGGGCCATATATCAACCTCTAATTCATTGGTTGAGTTTATGTATCGGGAGCTCAAAAGTTTACCAGGGAGTATTTATACCTAGCTGAAGGGTACAAAAGAGAATTTAGCCCAAGCCAAAGGGTACATGAGAGGATTTATTACAAGCCAAAGTGGGTACACATGATGTTTTATCCTAAGACCAAGGTTACATGGGAGGATTATACCAGTCCTAATAATGTAAAAAGGTGGCGATCCCAATTTGACTATTTGATGAGTATCTTGGTGGGTAGCTGTCACGAACCAGCCCGAGTCGACCCTGAACCGGTCACCAAGGCTATCCCACGACAAGTCCCGAGAGGCGTTCCCGATCCTCCCGGGATGGTGACAAGCACAAAGGGCATCAATAGAGTACACAAGGGAACGATTTCGCCCATATATAGAAAATCAAACAAACAGCGGAAATAAACGGACATCCCAAAATGAATTTATATAAAAATTGAGCAAAATATTATTTATACAAGAGACTAAAGGTAGAACAAAAACAAAAACTCAAATGAACAATCCCAATGACCAACTAACTCCATGTGACACTTCTGGTCACTCTCCAACATAATGATCAAAAGTCGCCCAAGGTGATCGAACTAAAGATGAAACCTGCACAAGGGCTAAAAAAAGAAGAAGACTATAGGCGTGAGTATTAAAACTTAGTAGGTTAGCCCGATATTCTATTCCCAATGCACACTCCTTTAAAATAAATGAAACATCAATTTATAGTTTTAAATTCAAGATATGAAATTATGGTTTTCAAATGAGGTTCCATGCTATAATAATTATCAGACAAAAACATGTATGTTTAATAAACAAAAATGCAAGTAACTATTTTTTTTCAAAGAGGTGAAACTTCAAAATGAATATAGTTTTCAAGAGGGCTGATTTAAAGAATTTTAACATTCAAATAAATAACACATACTACTGAATTTACCAACCAAACACACCGTATGCCGACGGTGAGTACAAAATAGCCAATGAGCACTAGTCATGGGAATACCCCTAGGCACTAGTTAGTTGTGAGCCCCAGGTACCTCGTATCTCGGTGAAAGTAACCATAATAAATATCCGTTCTCATGCACGAGCCACTAGTAGGGAACATACCCATAACCTAGTGGACCCCAATCATCATCGTCATCATAGTTTAGTTAGTGTTGTCATTGTCAAACTTGCTACGTGAAACAGGGGCCAACCCCCACAGAATCACTAGCATACTAGTACACGTCCGCCCACCTAGATACCCAGGATCCCCTTTAGTGCTCAATCAAGTTACACATATTATCAAATACACATTTCACATCCACATTACATTCCAAACCATAAAAACACAAAAATCCCATAATCTTTCTTCACATTTCTAACACTAATCAACAAACCGCTAAATATTTTCGTAAAACAATTTCATGAAGTGTATTGAGGTTTTGCACATAAAACTCTTTCAAAAACACTCTTTAAATTATAAACACACATCATAACCAAACCAAATCATATTTGTCAGCCCAATAAACATTTAATAAAATCATTTAATGGACCATAAAACAATCCCAATTGCACATCTTGTTATATACAAGTAAAACACTCCTTCATTTCTAGGAAATGCCAAACGGGCCTTTAAACATTTTCTCAAAACTAACCTTTGATGAAGGTATTCATTTTAATTTTATTAATGATCTGTATAAACATCATTTTTGGCAGCAAACCTCATTCATAAATCTCTTATAATAATCAGGTTAAATATTCAAAACACAACTATTTTTGTAAAGAAGTGAAATGGTCCATTTTTTTGGCAACTCCGGCCAAAATATGTTGTAAATCAAAACCCACTTGTTTGTAAAAACAAATCCAAATTGGAAATCAATATAAGTACCCAAAAATACCATTTATAATTCTTCCAATTCCTTTATAAATCCAATCAAATAACTTTTAAATCACACATCACACATAAAAGCCAACCGGACAGTTTACCGAACACATGTCATGCCCTTTTTAAACAAAACAATTTATTTTATGTACATGAAAAGGAATAAAACACCAATTGAATGTAATATTTTCATTCAAGATACTGTAACATGTTAAAAATACCATAATCCAGATTATAAACCTCACAAAATATTTTCAAAGATAATGGAACATTTAAACAAACACTTGTTAATTACTTTCATGACAAAACAACACTACCTTTCACATAACAGTGATTAAAAAACGACTTTGCACACCAAGAAAATTATAAAAAGGATTTAAAACAATAATATACATTTATATCAGTATAGGATAATATTAAAATGATGAAACTTCTATGATAAAAGCATGTGCAAGGGATATCCTACCTCAAATCTTTGGCGTAATTGAAACGCACACCCGAAATCACCCGCCGCGGGTTTATAAACCCTAAAACTATAAATACCAGACCTAAACAAACATAAAACCCATCAAAAAACATTGTATAACAAAACCCTAGGTAGATCAAGACTGGGGTACAATATAAATCAAAGAAGTAATGAAAGGAGGGGGAAGAGGAAGGAGAAAGGAGAAGGAATCTCACCTTTCACCCTAGAAAAATATTCGTCTTCCATTAGATCTGCAACCCTAGAGGGACGGTATTGGCTTGAAAATTCATGGACAGACTCCTACGATCTGGACGAACCAGGGAAAGAAAATTGGTGGCCAAAAGAGTACGAATTGATTAATTTATGAATTATACAATTTACCTTGTCAAATCTGAACGATTTGAGGTATCCTGCGAATTTTCGCCCTCTTACGCGACCCATATGAGCTCCAAAAAGGAAACAACGATATTGGGGGTGAGGATAGGGATATTGTCTTATGGTGGGAGGTGGAATCACCGAAAAAGATTAAAAAATGAAAAAGATATAAATGAAACAAATTATTATTTTTTAAAACAGGAAATGGGCCCATGGGCTGGCCCAATACCTAAATAAGTAACCCAAATTCACCCGGCTTATGAATTTCTAATGGGTCCAAAAGGATAAATAAATTTTAATATATCAGTATAGGACAAGTGTGAAGTTGATTGGGTGAAATAGGATGAAAAAAAGAGTTATAAAAGAAACAAATTCAGTTTTTAAAACTGGGAATGGGCTCACGGTTGGCCCAAATCATGAAGTAACCACCCTTTCTTCAAAAACTCCTAAACAAGCAATGGGGATCCAAAATTATGGTGGTTAGACATATATGAAACTTCAAAACTCAAGATTCATCTCATCAAATACCCATTAAGAGGATCGGTATTTCTAATGGGCCGGATCAATACAAAGACAGAAAAAAACCGTGTGTGACAATTCTCCCCACCATTAAAGCTTTCCGCCCCCGGAAAGACATAACACTGTCCAGCTGAAAAAAAACAACACCTAAGGATTCCAGAATGTACTCGCCACCATTAAGAATCAACTATCCCTAGAAATTTTCTTAGGATGAAAATCCAGGAGACCCATGGTGGGTCTCCCCACCATTAGAAACCAACTAGCAATGAATAGACAAGAATTGAACATGAGCTTGAGTTGGGACTCACTCACACAAGCCCAAAAAAACCCTCCTACAAAAACCTACTATACCAAGTTAATAGAGTTACAACATGAACATATAAACCACCCACTCCCGAATGGAGGGGACTATAACTTGGTCAACACATTCAGCACAATTCTGGGCCCCCGCCACATGGGGATGGGAGGGAAGGGGACCCAATAATTTGGCCACTGAAACCACAAAAGAAACAAATAAACTACCCAAAACTCTCCACCTATGAATAGGTAACACCAAGACTACACCTGATTTTTACAGGCGGTCCACACAGGGACATTCATTGAAAACCCACATCAATGAAGGAATAACCATAGACACTGTGTGAGGGGTTAAGTCCACCACGCTTGTTGCGACAAAGGGAAATTCATAGAAATGAGGAACCAAAACATTGAAATAGTAACTAACTTACCAAAACAGAAGAGTAAGGATCTTAATCTAGCACTCCAAACCTCTGTTGATTTCCTGACTGCGTGAAAAGCTTCACTCCGAGGCCTATGGCTGGAGCCCTGATTCTTGAAGCATTTGCTGCACCACAGTCAGGTGATAAGGATCACACCACTCAAAAAAAACCACACTTGATCACCAAACAAAAACCTTCATCTAAATAGGAACTCATAGATACATAACAAAATTCCTTATCACTCCAAATGAGGGGCATAATAAACAAGGAATTAGACAAAACACATCAACATCACCGAACACAACTGCTCTGTCCAAAAGAATTATCACGACCTAGAAGCACTTTTAATAGATCCCAAACTACTCTCTATTCCAACAAAAAGGTTGAGGCATCATAAAAAGAGGTGGATTTAACATTTGAAATGAATCCTTAGGTTGATCAGCAGGAAATATTTCCAACAGAGAACTATCCCTGGCCACATCACAACATCAAACACATCTTTAGAAACCCAATGAAAATTTCTCCAAAACCAAGACACCAACAAGATATCATCTCAAGATACAACAAGAGTATGAATTGTAGATCACACGGAAGATTACTGAATAAACAAATCTTCTACAACATAGAAAAAAACGGGCCACATAACCATTGGTTTATAAAAAAAAGACAACATTTTTCAAATCACAACACTTTTGAAAAACAAACAAACGTGGTGGGTTTCAACATTCACCAATGGTGTTTCATCAAGTCTCACCCACATGCACATTTCCATGCCACCCCAGGCACCCAACCACCATACCATATATTTCATCCTTCCAGATATAAATAAAACCATGCATGTGAGCACTCATGAAAACACCAAAGGCTAAAACAAAACAACATCATTCCAAAAATCATGTACCTTCAAAAGGAACACCAACCACCAAGTGAAAAACCCTTTTCATATTTCACAAAAAAAACCCACAATTCATTAAGAACCATTTTCTTAAAAACCTACCCCTTTTCATTTTTTTAAAAAACTTTTTAAATAACCAAGCCACTCCAAACAACCCCTTCCCATTTTTGTTTTAAAAAAACAGCAATGTATATATTTTTTATAATCTGAGGTCTATTGAGACCAATACCATTTGTAGTAAAACACCAACCGATCAAAACCAATTGCCAAAACTAATTTATCCAATTCAAAAACTTTTTAACATCCTAAAATACCCCATTTAAAAAAAGATCCAGAATCACTTTAAAATTATTCACAATTTCAAAACATTTTATTTCAACAAACCACAATTTTAGATTATGGATAATCCAATCCCTTTAAATCATTTTTGCTTCCGCCAATTTTTTTCACAAAAACACAACCTTCCAAAACCATTATTATATTTAATTATTGAAACCCCCTTTTTTCACTTTTCAAAATATAATACTTACATTAAAACCCATTTCCACAATTCTCACACAAGGATTTTAAAAACAAATATTCAGAATTCAAAAAAGGTTCAAGAGACCAAAAAAAAGGGAACTAGTGTCAGTGGGTGACTTGACCATATGGTTGGCGGCCATATGCCAAACACAACACCAACACAGAGAGACTTATTAGGACCATTCCCCAGCTCCACATGGCTTTCCAAGCCCTGTGAGCTCACGGAGGCCATTAGTCAGACTCCCCTTGTCATATCCCAACACCAAAAAAATCAACCAGAACAAAGGACACTAATAAAACTGGACTCCCTTGGAAACCTGAGGATTAGAACAAGAAAGAGTTCGCGACGCTCTTCTTGCACTTACCCCTCAAGTCCCAACAAACCTACTCCATCTACCTTGACATCCCCAAAATAACAAGGGCACTTTAAAAAGAAAGGTCCGCTAAGAGCCAACCTCCTTTGATACCATTTTGTCACGAACCAGCCCGAGTCGACCCTGAACCGGTCACCTAGGCTAGCCCACGACAAGTCCCGAGAGGCGTTCCCGATCCTCCCGGGATGGTGACAAGCACAAAGGGCATCAATAGAGTACACAAGGGAACGATTTCGCCCATATATAGACAATCAAACAAACAGCGGAAATAAACGGACAACCCAAAATGAATTTATATAAAAATTGAACAAAATATTTTTTATACAAGAGACTAAAGGTAGAACAAAAACAAAAACTCAAATGAACAATCCCAATGACCAACTAACTCCATGTGACACTTCTGGTCACTCTCCAACACAATGATCAAAAGTCGCCCAAGGTGATCGAACTAAAGATGAAACCTGCACAAGGGCTAAAAAAAGAAGAAGACTATAGGCGTGAGTATTAAAACTTAGTAGGTTAGCCCGATATTCTATTCCCAATGCACACTCCTTTAAAATAAATGAAACATCAATTTATAGTTTTAAATTCAAGATATGAAAGTATGGTTTTCAAAAGAGGTTCCATGCTATAATAATTATCAGACAAAAACATGTATGTTTAATAAACAAAAATGCAAGTAACTATTTTTTTTCAAAGAGGTGCAACTTCAAAATGAATATAGTTTTCAAGAGGGCTGATTTAAAGAATTTTAACATTCAAATAAATAACACATACTACTGAATTTACCAACCAAACACACCGTATGCCGACGGTGAGTACAAAATAGCCAATGAGCACTAGTCATGGGAATACCCCTAGGCACTAGTTAGTTGTGAGCCCCAGGTACCTCGTATCTCGGTGAAAGTAACCATAATAAATATCCGTTCTCATGCATGAGCCACTAGTAGGGAACATACCCATAACCTAGTGGACCCCAATCATCATCGTCATCATAGTTTAGTTAGTGTTGTCATTGTCAAACTTGCTACGTGAAACAGGGGCCAACCCCCACAGAATCACTAGCATACTAGTACACGTCCGCCCACCTAGATACCCAGGATCCCCTTTAGTGCTCAATCAAGTTACACATATTATAAAATACACATTTCACATCCACATTACATTCCAAACCATAAAAACACAAACAGCCCATAATCTTTCTTCACATTTCTAACACTAATCAACAAACCGCTAAATATTTTCGTAAAACAATTTCATGAAGTGTATTGAGGTTTTGCACATAAAACTCTTTCAAAAACACTCTTTAAATTATAAACACACATCATAACCAAACCAAATCATATTTGGAAGCCCAATAAACATTTAATAAAATCATTTAATGGACCATAAAACAATCCCAATTGCACACCTTGTTATATACAAGTAAAACACTCCTTCATTTCTAGGAAATGCCAAACGGGCCTTTAAACATTTTCTCAAAACTAACCTTTGATGAAGGTATTCATTTTAATTTTATTAATGATCTGTATAAACATCATTTACGGCATCAAACCTCATTCATAAATCTCTTATAATACTAAGGTTACTTATTCAAAACACAACCATTTTTGTAAAGAAGTGAAATGGTCCATTTTTTTGGCAACTCCGGCCAAAATATGTTGTAAATCAAAACCCACTTGTTTGTAAAAACAAATCCAAATTGAAAATCAATATAAGTACCCAAAATACCATTTATAATTCTTCAAATTCCTTTATAAATCCAATCAAATAACTTTTAAATCACACATCACACATAAAAGCCAACCGGGCAATTTACCGAACACATGTCATGCCCTTTTTAAACAAAACAATTTATTTTATGTACATGAAAAGGAATAAAACACCAATTGAATGTAATATTTTCATTCAAGATACTGTAACATGTTAAAAATACCATAATCCAGATTATAAACCTCACAAAATATTTTCAAAGATAATGGAACATTTAAACAAACACTTGTTAATTACTTTCATGACAAAACAACACTACCTTGCACATAACTGTGATTAAACAACGACTTTGCACACCAAGAAAATTATAAAAAGGATTTAAAACAATAATATACATTTATATCAGTATAGGATAATATTAAAATGATGAAACTTCTATGATAAAAGCATGTGCAAGGGATATCCTACCTCAAATCTTTGGCGTAATTGAAACGCACACCCGAAATCACCCGCCGCGGGTTTATAAACCCTAAAACTATAAATACCAGACCTAAACAAACATAAAACCCATCAAAAAACATTTTATAACAAAACACTAGGTCGATCAATACTGGGGTACAATATAAATCAAAGAAATAATGAAAGGAGGGGGAAGAGGAAGGAGAAAGGAGAAGGAATCTCACCTTTCACCCTAGAAAACTCTCCGTCTTTCATTAGATCTGCAACCCTAGAGGGAAGGTATTGGCTTGAAAATTCATGGACAGACTCCTACGATCTGGACGAACTAGGGAAAGAAAATTGGTGGCCAAAAGAGTACGAATTGATTAATTTATGAATTATACAATTTACCTTGTCAAATCTGGACGATTTGAGGTATCCTGAGAATTGTCACCCTCTTACGCGACCCATATGAGCTCCAAAAAGGAAACAAAGATATTGGGGGTGAGGATAGGGATATTGGCTTCTGGTGGGAGGTGGAATCACCGAAAAATATTAAAAACTGAAAAAGATATAAATGAAACAAATTATTTTTTTTAAAACAGGAAATGGGCCCATGGGCTGGCCCAATACCTAAATAAGTAACCCAAATTCACCCGGCTTATGAATTTCTAATGGGTCCAAAAGGATAAATAAATTTTACTATATCAGTATAGGACAAGTGTGAAGTTGATTGGGTGAAAGAGGATGAAAAACAAAAGAGTTATAAAAGAAAAAAATTCAGTTTTTAAAACTGGGAATGGGCTCACGGTTGGCCCAAATCATGAAGTAACCACCCTTTCTTCAAAAACTCCTAAACAAGCAATGGGGATCCAAAATTATGGTGGTTAGACATATATGAAACTTCAAATCTCAAGATTCATCTCATCAAATACCCATTAAGAGGATCGGGATTTCTAATGGGATGGATCAATACAAAGACAGAAAAAAAACCGTGTGTGACAGTAGCCTTGACATATGATTTCTATGATTATGTTTATGCCATAGTTTTTTTTGCTTATTTTCTGGATTATTTTTATGTACTGATGGATCATTATTATTGAATCATGTTTCCACAATCTTTTTATTCATGTATTGTGTTATGAATATCTTAATTCTATGGTTTAAATTCTATTATTTATTGGGTATAAATTTCTTATGTATCCTTGTTGTAGCCATATTCTCATAATTTACTCACTTATGATCTTTTATTTTTATCACATATGTTTAACCTTACTAAGAAACGAATCTCACAACTATATTATATTCCCATTTCCCCAAGTTTTAAATAAAATTAACTTGTAAGATATATATAGAAGATTATATTCTGTAGAGTATTTGTGAGATATGTTGAAGTCATGTTATGGATTTTGTAATTTCTTTTATAGTGGAAAACATTTCCTCTTGATAAAAAGAACATGGGTTCTACAAGTTAAATATTTTTCATATCTCTATAAAACTCTAAAACTAAAAAGTTCCTTGGAATGTAATTATTTGTGAAATATCTTTAAATTAAATATGTGTATAAAAGATAATGCATAAAATGTGATGTTTCCAGCATTTAATCTAGGAGTTTGGGCCTAGGGAACCTCAGTTGGAATTAGAGGAGTGTTTATATAACTTTACAGGTTGGGATGTTGTTAGTTGATGATAAATTAAGAGTTATAAAGGACATTTAGGATTGATAAATTAAGGTTGGTCATAGTTTGAATGTTATAAAAAAACCTTTAATTTGGTTATACAGAACATTTTTGTTGTTGTTTATGGATTTGGATAAGATATCTTTTTAAAAACCCAAGAAATAAGTTTATCTATAACATAACATTCTAAAGTTTGGGTAAAGTAGAGATTGCGTAGTTATCTTAAGAATGAAATCCCTGTTTTGATGCTATAAGTGGATGAAGGCTCTGATATATATGTACCTTGGGGTAATAGCCCTGAAAATAGTGTGTTTGGTATTGACTCAATCATCATGTAGTGAATGAAAAAAGGCCTAACTATATGAATAGTTTGATATTCATAGGGGTTATGCTTTGGTTAATTTACATTCTATTTAAAAGTAATTATAGAGGTTTTATTTACTGAATAATTTGGTGGAATAGGTTAAGAATTTCGGGATAAAACAAATTAAAGAAACCTTGGTTAACTAAGAGCGATCGAGGTTAAACTAAAAGAATTATAAGAAACATGATAGTTCCATAGAATGAGACATATTGAGATCAATTTTTTTTAAATTTATAGATGATAATTACCTTATGGTGTTATTATTGGTCACTCAGGATTAACCCTTTTGGTTTTAGAAATGTATGGAGGTGGGAAGAACCAAGTTAACAATAGATGTGATGGAAAATGCAGTAACTATCTTAATGAGTAAACAAATGGAATAAAAGCTAGTGTTGAAAATATTATGGTTATTCTCACCAAAATATATTAATTTATGAATAATATCTTGAGTCATTATAAACTCTTGATCCAACCAATGAAAATAATAATCTAGTTTTACAAAATATCAGTTGAAAAATATGATTAAGGAAAAATGATTTGATTTCCTACATGTAAAAAATATTGAAAAAATCACCCAAGTGAATGTCTTAAAGGAACAAGAAAATGCTTCAAGCATTTAAGAATTGACCATAAAGCTTGTTATTTTCAAAGGGAGATTAAGATGTCATTTAATACAGTGGATGTTATTAGATATCCAAATAATACACAACATCAAATCAACACTTTAAATACAATAAGTTTAGTCATAATGAAAATACTTTCCCCAATCCACGGTTTCACAACTATTATAGGCTTTAATAACCTCCAAAACCAATGGAAAATGGAAAAGACTATCAAATAAAAAATACTGACGAGGATCATGATCATTAATGTACACTTATCCTTAAATATATATTAATGGAAGACATGTTGGATTCTATTGTAGGGTATCAAGGAAGTTTTCTAATAACATTAAATCACCATCCCATTTATTTTGATTTTCAAAGAAAATTTCTTGTCATATTATATCCCAAGTATATGTTTGTGGGAATTTTTTTTGTGAAAATATTTTTATCCTTTATTTAGATTAATTCGATGTAATTTTTGAAATGTATTGACTATCTCCATATAGAGTCCATAATTATCAATAAAATGGGGAAATCAAATTTCTTATTTTGATACAACCCATGATCATCTATCAATGTAAGGATGAATATGATCTCTCTCAGAGAATTAATTTTCTTATATGAGTTATGATACCTAATCACAAGGTATGTTTAGCTCAAACAATTGGAAAATAGCTGAATTTTATGATTGAACTATTCTAAGGGGAAATGATATAGTTCTTAAGTTCATTGATAATACTTTAGAAATTATATCATGATATGAATCTGTCTATTAGATACACTTAATTAGTTTCACTAGTAATTAATAAATAAAATTTTGAGGATGAAATTTATTTAGAGGGGGTGGGGGAGAATGTGAAACCCGGATATTTTGGAATATATTTATTTAAATAAACGCAATTTTCAATATGGTTCACTAAATGAAATACCAAACTAAAAATATCTATGACATATTTATTATTAATAAAATTTAAGAATAATAATATCTCTTTTTAAAAAAACACTAACCAATTTAAAATTTGTACATTTAGAGAATATATAATTAATCAGATTTAACAAATAAAAGGATTTTCTATTCTCAGACAATTTATTAATTAATTAATAAATTAAAATTTATAAATTTTAAAAAATTATTTTGATTATATATAATATATCAATATATTAACGAACATATTTACATAATTATGTTAGAAATTGGTATGAGACAGTACTAAGAACACTTAATGTTTAAAAATGTCATATTCTATAGAATTTTTTTTCTATTATCATTTTCTTTATAAAATTTTAAATTTTATAATTATAATTTTGTAAAATAAAATTATTGTTTAATTATATATATCAATATCATCCATTGGTAAATTTTTGAGATTTTTCTAAAATAAATGATTTCAGGTGAACAATGAAAATTCCATTTTTCCAAAAAATAAACATTATAATTATATAATAAATACCAAGAAGTGTATAAAAAATTTTAACTGGAAAAATATGTAGTAAACCTATAAATTTTAAAAAATATTATATTTAGTAAACCTATGATTAACATTTTACTAAATTAAGTTTTATTTTCAATAAATACTATTTTGGTCTTTTATTTTAATTAAATAATATTTTGCTAAAATTTCGTTATGGATTTCTTTAAAAGAAGAATACATTTTATTTTATTTATAATAAACTAATTTATATAATTAAAATAAAATAAATTGATAATTTTATCTTTGATAAACATTTTATGCTTAAAAATATATTAAAAAAAGAGTTTTGACGTGTTACATGTAGTTATATTAAAATTAATTTTTCTTACAGAACTATATTTTCAATGATAAAAATGATTTCATATTTAGAATTAGTATGTACAAATTATTTAATGAGGATAATTTTTCTTAGCATTAGATATAAATTACTTAGGTAAAATCTACTTACTGCTAGAAAATCTAAAATATGAAAAGTAATAAATCAAGGGGTAAAGTTATTGAAACATGTCAAAAACACGTTTATAATTTCTTTTTTGATATATTATCGACGATATATTATCCTTAAAACCATTATTTCTCATTTTTAGAGAAACTTGACTTGTAAAACTTGTGATCTCTTTATATTAATTTAAAAGATTTACAAAAATGTCATTCTCACCACTTATAAAAGGGCCCTCTCACCACCCCTCTAAGATCACTAAAAGATTTATTTTAAGTTGTGAAAATATTCAATATTTCCTTCACCTATAATAAAATTCTGTATAGTTGAGCCCTTAGAAATAATATATTCTATTAAGACCTCTGTTTCTGATGAATCCTCCAATAAAAATGAAAAGATTTCTATACAGGTACTTGTTTTCCCTAAATAATTTTACTTTATATCTTAAATTTTCAATTCTAATTTTTAAATTAATATATAATTAAACAATTATTTTTTGTATAATGAATTTTATTATACTAATGTAATAACTATTAACCACCTTTCCCCTTTTCTATCGAGAAAAAAAGGAAACTATCATTCATTCGTTATGCAGACTACCGCCTCCACAAAATAACAACTTTAATTTTTCACAACCAATTGTATTCACTGATTATAAGGTATTAATTTACTAATAAATATGAAATATGTATTATAATTATGATTATAAAGATAAAAATTATTTTCCACATAATATTTATCTCATTATTTGATAAATGAAAATGTTAATTACTTCTTTTTCGTACTACCGCCTTTATAAAGTAACATATGTCATTTTTTATCTAGTTTCATTATTATCTTTTAAAATCTATTAATATATGATTCAACAAATGAAATTTATCTAAATAAAATCATTATAATTATTCTATAATTTTATTATTCTAAAATAAACCACTTTCATAATCATAATTATCTATTAATTATGGTATGTTCATGTTTCAATTGGTCTAAACAACTACTTAAACAACGCCATAATATGATACTATGGATGACTGTAAAAACTTTATTACTAATAATATATGAAATAAATAAATAAAATAGAAATTTATTTTATTTATAAAATGGTAACATTAATATTATCCCCATTAATATGCATACCAATGTCTTTTCATTAAAAATTGGTGAATCATGCTCATCAATGATTTCAATTTTAAGTATTGTAAACAAAATATCTCGTAAAATGAAATTATAAAATTATTAACAACTATAAATAATCAATTAATATATCTTTTATTATTTATTTATAATGATTTTTTTTAAAATAATGTAGAACAACACCACTATTATGAAACTAATTTAAAATGATCAAGATTATTCACTACCAATATGGATAATAGAAAACAAAAAACATATATGCATATATAAAATAATTATAAATGAAGTTTATAAAAGGTTATATACATTAATAAGTCTCTAAAATAGGTTATTAATATTGTTATATTTGTTATACAGGAGGTTAGTGTGTGATTAACTAATCTAAAACTGAAGGAAATGGTTTCTTGTCTTATTTTTCATCACTTGAGATATAATTATTATTATAGACTAGGTATTTTTTTGCAGGTGTATATAATACCCCTTTAATAATTTTTACCATGACTCACTTATATTTCATTATATTCAATTTTATATTCCATGTTATTTCTCTCATGGGGTTTTGACTCAAAAATTACAAAAGTTGTAATGGTTTCTTGTCTCAAATTATTACACCTTGAGATATATTTCTAATAAACACCATGTTATATTTAGAATGGTGTTTATAATATGTAATTAGTTTCCTTTAAAATATTCATTTTATTAGTGGTTTTTAGGTTCTATTTCTCATTCTCTCTTTAAATGGATTTTGATTCTAAATATATCAAACTTATAAGGGTTTTTGTTAACTCAACTCCCTTATCTGAGTTATAATGGTTACTCTTGAAATTATTTCTTACAATATTATTTTTGTACATATTAATAGATTATTTCATGGTACCTAATCTTAAACTATAGTGGAAAATAAACTTTTAATTCAGATATTTTACATTGATAAAATTTCATTCCAGAAAAGTACAATATTATTGAGAATAATTACCACACAGTTTAATGACAATTTACCCTCTTTCTCCACATTTTCCATTAAAAAATGTTCTAATTTATAATTGGGAACCTAAATATGTGTTATCACATGTGAAATTACTATTTTAAATTTTCACTTTTCAATCTTAAGTTTTAATACCTCATTTTATTATGTTGGATTTTAACAAAGGTATTTGAAAAGATTAAAATAGTTTTCCATCCTTTCAAAATAATTTTTTATCTATCACAACACATTATATTTAGATAACTATTATATCTTTTAAAATATCTATTATTGAAGATTATTTTTCAAATTAAATGTTTTATAAATGTTTTCACTTAACCCTTTTGAAACCATTATGTCATATTCAAGGCACTTTTATTGAAGATTCATTCTAAAAAGTAAATTTTTTGAAAGTGTTATTCACCTTTTTGAAACCTTTATACATTTTTCATGGATTTAATATTGAAAGTAACTTTTTAAAAACAAATATTTTTAAAAATTTTTCACTTTAATTATTAAAAAATGGCATTCAAAAGTAACCATACCTTCTTATTTTTCACAAATTATTAGTGCATTTTATAAACAATATCTTATAATTTTACATCCATTTTCCTTTTTATATCTAATGGATTTATTTTCTTGGAAAATAATTTTTATAAAGAATACTATAAATGTTCATATGAAATTATTTTTTGGGGGGATTGAATTTTGTGTATCTACCATTTACATTCCTAAGTTAAATTTTCGTGATACCATCTCAAAATATTGTAAAACCCATTTTTCTTTACTTTTGCAAATTATAAAAAAATAATGATTTTTTATGTGTCACACATATTTTGGGATTATAACACGTGGGGCCCTATATCTCCCTTAGAAGAATTATTTAAAATTTATGTATCATGAGCTCAAAAGGGTACATGAGAGGATTTATCCGAAGCTAAAGGGTACACAATATGATTTATCCTAAGACAAAGGGTACATGAGAGGATTTATCGGAAGCCAGAGGGTACACAAGATGTTTTATCCCAATATCAAAGGTGCATGGGAGGATTATCCCAAGCCCAAGAAGGTACATGAGTGGTTAGACCAGGTTTCCTATGTGATGAATGTCTTGGTGGGTAGCATTGACATATGATTTATTTGCACATGTTTATGACACTATTATTTTCATATTCTATTTAATTTGTTATTCCCTCATATCCCATGTTTATTGAATCATGTTTCCACACTCTTTATTCATTTATTATGTTATTCCAAGCCTGATTCCTTGATTTGTGATATATTCTTTTTTGGGTATAACTTTCTTAAGAATCGTTATTATAACCATATTATAATATTATACTCTCTTATTATTTTTGATTTTTATAACCTATGTTTACCAGTATTGAGTATCTGAGATCAACCCTTTATTATGTTTCAACTTCCCTAGGTTATAGTGAAAATTAATATATAAGATATGACTATAAGAGTATCTTGTGTGGAGTATTTTTGAGAGATGTTGAAGGATTGTTGTGGATTAGGTTTTTTATTATATAGTGGAAATTTTTTTCATTTGATATAAAGAACATGGTTTACCCAAGTTATATTTTTTACCTTTATCTATAAATATCTAAAACTAAAAAGGACCTTGGTATATAAATGTTACATTATTTTTGAAATATATAATAATTAAAGATGTGTATAAAATCTAGTATGTAATGTATTTTTTTTGCACTGAATCTAGGAGAGTGGGTTTGGTGATTCTTAAACATAAAATAGCTATTAAAATATCATAAAATTAAATATATTCATCTAAAATTAAGGAAATTAAGACTTTTTACACCATATAAGATAAATAATGGTCCACAATTCAAATATGTTTCTTGAGTTTGAAAATGAGAGAAAGAAATCCTTACAAAATTAGAAATATTTGAGTCCAAACCTCTTAATGGGTATGATTTGAAAATAAAATTTTAAATACCATGAATAATGATAAGATCCTAATAAAAAATATTAAATGGTAATTATATGCACCATTATAAATAAAACGTTGTCAATAATAATAAATATGTCTCAAAGGGTGAAAATTTGAGAAAACAAACCCTTACTTTTTTTACCCACTTGGTCGAATGCAATCTAATACCCTATATAAAAACATAGATATCTTAATATTATATTTAATTACCTTATTCATATAAATTAACTTTTATAAAATTCATTTATAATTATTACCTAATTGTATATATTTAGTTATTATCCACTTTCGATACTAGGTGTGAGAAATCATGATCGTTTTGAACTAGTTTCATAATAGCAGTGATGCAATTCATTATCATCCCACATTTAATAATTAAAATATCATATAAGTTGATTGAATTTATGTTTCATGATATTTTATAAAGTTATAATTTCATTCAATCATAGTTTTATTCATGGTTCTTATAGATGAAATTGTTGGCAAACTTGTTTCAACGATCTTTAACATGTGAATGATGGTATCTTAATTAATGAGTTTAATATTAATGTTACCATTATAGAAAAAAATAATTATATAATTATTTATATCAGATATTATTATTAATGATGTTATCATAGTCATCCATGGTATTATTTTATGGATTTTTTCATGTAGGTAGTTAGACCATTGAAAAAATGAACATGCCATAATTAATGGATGATTATGATCATAAAAATGGTTTATTTTGGAACAATATAATTATTAAAAAAGTGTAATGAAATAGTTTAGATAATTTTAATGTTTTTGATTAAATTTTAACAAATTTTTATAAATAATGAAGAAATTATATGAAAAATAAGATAAGTTACTTCGTGGAGGTGGTAGTCCGCACAACACATGATTAATGTTTTCATTTCTTGAAGAATGAGAGATAAATAAGGTAGATTATAATTTTTTATCTTCATAATAATAATTTTATGAAATATTTCACATTTATTCATAAATTTTACTTTTTTAATTAGTGAAGATAGGTAGGGGTGATAAATATAATTCATCAATTTTTAGAGGTGGTAGTCGGCACAACACATGAATTCCATTTTCATTTATCTTAATGAGAAACTGTAAAGGTGGCTAATAGTTATTACTTTATACTAATAAAATTAATTATACATAAAAAAGTTATGTAATTATATAGTATTTGGAAATTATATTTGAGAAAGTAAGAATGAAACGAGAAAAAGTTGGGAAAAAATTACTCATGTTGAGTACTGGGGATTTCCCTTGGAACACTCCTTAGAAATAGAGGTCTTAAGCCAATATATTGTGACTAGTGTCTCAAGGAAAAGGATTAGGATTATAAAGTAACAAAAATGGGTTTATTTTTAGGTGTAAACTGAATTATTTGTGTGGTATTTAAGGGGTGGTTACAAGCCCCTTGTATATGTGGTGGGAATGTCATTTTTTGTAATTATAAGCAATAAATATAAAGGGATCACATCTTAAACATGTCAGATGGATAAAAAAATGTATAATAATTGATTTTAGGATGAAATAATGATTATAATACCTTAAAAATTCATTTTAAAACCTTTCCAAATCATGTTTCTAAGTCTTTTATTCTTTTAATTTTTACTTTTATCATTTTTGGTTTTACTTTGGTAACTATTTTTTTCCTAAGTAATTTTCATTCAATACCTAAAAATAAAATTTAACTTATTAAATAATTTGTACATAATAATTACAAATATGAAATCTATTTTAATATATAATACTTCTATGTAAAATAAAATTCTATTTTAACATTAGTGCATGCGACATGTAAAAACACGTTTTTAGAAAAAGTTTAATTTTAACCTTAAAATTTATGTATAGGGTAGAATTATCCATATGTTTTATTTAAAAAATTTAAATTGGTATATATAAATAAATAAAAATTATGCGTCTTTTAAAAAAATAAAAAACTGAATTTTACCAAAAATATATTTAATTAAATGAATAGACTAAAACTCGTTTCGTTTATTAAAAAATATTACATGAGATTATAAAATATTCTAAATTTGTTCTATAAATTCATAATTGAATTTGGAAATGTATGGTTTTACTCTTTAAATATATATTTCATCATGAAAATTGTTTTATATATTTTTAATTTAGAGTTACACGTTGATATAGTTATAAATTATATGATTTTAGCAGAAACAATATTTCGAACTCTTCACCTAAAAATTAATTATTTTAGAGAAATATAAAAATTAATTTTAGGATAATTTGGATATGATTAATTCAAAAATTAATTTCCTTTTAAAAAATTTAAATTCTAAAACTTATAAATTTATCTATTAGATGGAAATAAAATATATTAAAAAATTACTTCTATTGAAAAATTCCCTTATTGAGTTTTAAGTGTTCTTAACTATATTTTGTAAGAATTTATAATTGATTAAAATATTTTTTCCATATATTTTTTTATTCTTAAATTTTCTTGATAATATTTATCATATATGTTTTAGATCTTTTTATTTAGGTGTTTCATGTAGATAAAGTTATTTAACATAGTAACAAAAATATATATTTCAAAATCTCAGGGCGTTACATATATAAGGTTCTGGGTTATTGGTAAACATAATAAAGAATATATGTGAAGAGGGTGGTAATATAACATCTTCCCCCTCTCTATATTTCTTCTAGTCATGGTTGTGGTTGTGGTTATGGTACGAGTTTATGGTATATGATTATTGTATGTGTTGATTGATTTTTCTTAATAAATATTTATGAATACGTTTTTTGATAAATCAAAATATACTTAATTGATTTACATAATTTTTCCTTGAAATTTTTTAATTCATAAATATGATTTGTGGAAATTGATAATATAGTATACTATCACTCTATATATAACTTATACCAAACTATAATTATATAATAAATTTATTTTTTTAATTTGTAAGAAAGTAAAACTACTCTAAAGGAATTCTAATAAATGGATTGGATTGAAGAGAATCTGAATTTTTCAATTTTCAACAAGAAATCCTAAAAATTTTAGAGATACTTATGAATAATGATGATATATGATATTTATGGAGTGGTATATACAATAGTAAAATTGTATATTTCCTACAAATAGAAGTTGAGGCATAGGCTAAAATATAACTATTGATCTCAATCACTAATATTGAGAGAGAGATAATTTTTCTACCATTTTATAATTCCCTTTTTACACCTTTTTTGAGTAATATTTCATTATAAAGACACAAAAAAATTCTATTGTAATTGTTTTAATTACCGGTAATCTTTATTGATCGAAGAATTTTTGGGGTAAGGATTTAGTTACTACTGATTATGTTGATTAAAGAGGTTTTAGGGATAGGATTTTGTTTCTAAACAATCCAAAGTAAAAATTACAAAGTCTAAGTAAATTATTTCTAAAATATCCTCTAAAATAAATGGGAAACCGATTATTTCTTTGATTGTACAAATTTGGTATGAAATTATTGAACATAAGTCCAAAATAGGAATGCTAAATAAGGATCTATCTAAATTTATAGTGGGAAAGAAAAATTTATAAAAATTTATAGATTTATATATTCCACTTAATAATATTTCTAGATTCTGATTTTCTTCTTAAAGAAGTCTATATTTTCACTATTATTTCTTTATTATAAAAAGTTAGAAATTTTTTACATTTTTTAGACCGGATAACATTAAAAAAGTATATATTCTTTAATGTAACCTCAATCATTCCGAATTAATTTTTTTATATTTTATAAGGCCTTAACACTATTCTATATAGAATAATTTTTTCAAATCTGAGTTCTTAAAATATTATATCTTTAATATTTCATGACCTAAACAAATTTTGGTACCACAATATTTTACTCAATTTTTAAGGATAAAATATCGATTACCAATGGTCAGAATACATAGTATATGGAAAAAAATTTCTCCAAACACATGATAGGAAAAAATTATATCATCTAAAATATATAGAATATGGGAGGAAATATTATTTTTAGAGATATTGTGAATGGTTAGATCAGGGGTTTAAGTGATATATACATCCATATATATCTCTTAATTACTAATATTTTTTATGTTTTAGGATATATCCAAAACATTATTTCCATAAGCCACTAATGTAATGGATTTTACTATATAAAATGCAGGAATAACTAATTTACCATAAATATTTGACAATAAGCTCAGATATTATAAATAAATATTTAAGATAATGTTTATTTTATAAATTTATAGAACCCAAACCACTATAATTTTCCATGCCTTAGTATAATAGAATATAATTAAAAGATTTTTCATTGAAGGTTTGGACACTATAATGTGTGGAACATGAACAAACATTCCAATAAATAACTTATAAATGGTATTTTTAAACTAAATTTGAATTCTTAAATAGTTTGTGACCCTTGTTAATATAGAAAAATTTATAAAGTAAGATTTAAGCCAAAAAAATATATCCCAATATCTATACCTCTATATTTAGTTCATGTATACCTCTTCAAACACACTAATAATTCATATATTAGAGTCAAAAACTATATTTTTATCATATATTATGACTATAATCTCTATAAATTCGTTTTTTTTCTCTCACATAAATAGAAAGTATTCAAATTATTTCGGAAGTTTTCTCCACATGTTCAAATTCTATAAACTATTATATAATAATAATCCAAATTGATGATAGATAATGTTTTATGAATTTTTATTTTTCTATTTTGAGAAATGCATTAAACACAATATTTTAGAACCTAGAACACTACAACAAAAAAGATTTATTGAAACATAGAAAAAAAGAAATTCAATAATTATCTTGATCTACATTATGTGAATATCAAGTTGATAAATATTTCTGTGCTAAAGTTATAAAAATTACATGTTACCCTATAAATTTTTCTGTTCATTTAATTTAAAATAGAACCCCTTCAAATTTATAGAAATAAGGAAACATAAAATTTATTACTTTAGATTATTTGGATATAAATTATTATTTTTGAATAGAAAAGACAATCTTGTAAAATTTGATCTAAAACCAAATTACAAAATTTTTATTGATTACTCCACCATATGTATTAATTATCAAGTATTCAACAAATCATAATATTAATTAAATGGAACATGTTATATTTATTAAAAATAATTTTTTATAGAATAATTTTCTAAACATTTGGATTATGGAAGTGATTTAGATTCCATTTTTAAAGACTGTATATTTCAAAAAAATATGATAGTTGAAAGAAAAAAGTTTGATATCACTAAAACAAAATAAAATATTCCCAAATTTTATAATATTGTAGAATTTAATAAATTATTATCTATTCGAAGAAACCAAATATTGTTAAAGGATATTCATATTTTTTTTGGAATTATCGACTAACCAATCAAAACCTGAAGTACCCTATTGAATGAGTGTGGACATCTTATACTCAAATATCAATTTCAACATGAAATGTAATATGATGTCTTAGGTGACAAATTTTAGATATTTATTGTTCAATAATAACTCAATCAGTTTAGATAAAAAATGCATGGTCTTCAGTTAAATGACTTGATAATCTTCCAATTATGATAACTAAGTAGAAATTTCATAAAAAATGTGCTGAGAATAGAATTATGTCTTAGAATAATGCTGAAGTTATTTATATTTAACATAATAAATAAAAGGGTATATAATATGAAGAAAATTTCTCTTCAGTAGTAAGGATTGAGTGAATCTTAACCTTACTTCCCTTTTCAGCTCATCTAAATTTCATTTTATTTCAAATTTTTGTTTAGAGTTCCTTAAAAATGAATTTTCTTAAGATGAAAATAATTTTAAACAAACTATAGGTTTTAAAAATTCTTAATTTCAGGATTTTTTATATAAAGATAATATGGATCATATCAAACTGAAATAAGCTATGAGATCCTTTACTAGGTGATTATATTGTTTTCTTAATTAATTTTCTTCAAAGGAATGAATAATCATGAATTTTTTAATAAATAATGTTTCTAAAGACTTGGTTTTTATGAAAATTTGTGTTGATTAAATTATTTTTATATATTCATAAAAATAATTTTTGAAATATTTAGAAAACTAATGAAAAGTGAATTTGAGATGAGTATAATGGATTAACCTACTTTATTTCATATCCTTTTTATATGCTTGAAACTAGAAGTAATTATATTTTATTAATATAATTCTATCATAGGCTTGTTAAAAATATTTTTTTAAAATATTACTAGTATTAGTAATATGATAGTTACTTCTTTCATTATTATTACTAACGAATTTGAAATGTTGGTTGATTAAAATATTTATAAAGGTATAATAAAAAACATAATTTACTTAAAATAAATTCTTTAAAATGTTATATTATTCCTAATTTAATATACACGTTTTCAATCCAAATGGAAAGAATATCATTTGATTTTTTTGAAATAAATTTTCAATACTTGAAGAGAACATTGTATATGGAATATTCTATCCTTTGATATATGATTTTGTGGATATATTTTTATTCAAATATAGATTTTAAAGGATATTGGATGGATAAAAGATTATATCCTAAACTTTCCATTTATAAAGACTCTTTGGTTTCATTATTCAGTTTGAGATTACATTCAAATTTAATTTCTACTACTGAAGTTGAATATATTGTAGCTCGAAGTTGTGTAAAGTAATTATATGGTTGAAACACACACTCACCGATTTTAGATCGAGTATTATAGAAACTCAAATTATGTGTGATAACAAAAATTCAATTTAACATTCAAGTAATGTGATAGATTATAAATAAGTTGAATATATTGATGTAAGAAGACACTTTCTTAGAGATCATTCATAATAGAAAGGGGATATATATGTTTAATTTATAATAACTTTAAATTAATTTGGAGATAATTTAATTATTTTTTTAAATATATTTGATGAAATTAAAAAAATAATTGAAATAAATGAATGGAAATGATAATATAAAAATTCATTATTTATAATTTTTATAGTAAGAAACCTCAAAAAAGGGGAGTACATTTGTTATAAAAATGTTCTCAAAATTTTTAGATACCAATTTTCTGATATTAATTTATAGAATATCAAGATAACAAAATTATTTTTTTATAAATAAAGTCTATATGATAAACATTATAAAAAAATAGGAATTTTTTTGGTAACACTTTGTTTATTTCATGTTAAATTCTAAACACCAGAGGTAACCAACATTGTAAATGTAGATTTATTATATTAGATAAATTTACAATAAAGAATAATTCGAATTACCCAAATCATTTTGAATATAATATAATTCAAATGTATAAATGTCCTAATATCAATGAAAAATAGTCTCTCACTTTTATATATAATGGATAACCAATCACAGAAAGTATATATATGGAGAATTTGTTATGAATATTTACTTATCAACTTTATTAAAACCATAATAGGATATCTTGTGTAATGTAATCCCACATACCAACCCACTCTTTAGTCCTTGACAAAATCCACAGAAAAAATATCACTATCCACAAAAAAATATCACTATCCAAATCATTTTGAATATAATATAAGCAGGGAATGATGTTTTCAAAAGATGGTATCCCCCATTATTTTACTCCAAGCATATAAAGTCTATAAATACCCTTTTTATAATCTTACCCTCATAGGGAAAACCTTATACTACTCTCTTTATTTTTTGGAATAAAATCCCCTCTTGAAGGGACTATTTTCTTATGGTATAATCGGTTGGTTTTCTCCTTATACCTCTTCCTTTTCTTCATTCTTTTTATAAAATTTCTTTTCAAATTTAAATCAAAATTTAAAGATGTTTTGGGTTGAATTTTCATGTGTAACTGATCAAATTAATAGGTATTGACCATTAATGGAATTTTTATACGACTCCCCAAACCCACACTCCTGGATCTAATGCTAAAAACAAATTCATTTCACACTGCTTTGATACCATATGAATTTATCCAAACATAACCATCCATATTAGAAATATCAATAATTAATATTTATTAACTTATGTACTCAGGACGTTTTTTTAGTGTTTTAGAGAGTTCGGGGAAAACCCATTAACTAAGAAAACCCATATATTTCTTATCAAATAGACATTTTCCCACAAGAAATTTCATATCTAATACTATTCTTTATAAAAATGAAAATATAAACATAATAATGGTGATCTAAAACACTTATTTAGGGGTAGTGTGTAAAATATTCTATCTTGGATTAAAATAGGCTTGAATAATATGATAGGAATAAATAGTGATAAAAAATTACATATAACTGGTAACATGAGCATGTGATATATCCTTGGATAATATAACAATGTAAATAATCACATGTAAGATAATAACTGATTTAACAGGTATTTAATGCATAATACTAGAGATCATAATACTAACATCTATGATTCGTGCCAATATATCATATATAAATGGGTATGGTTTACACTAAATACCCAAACTACTTTGTCTAGAGAGACATACTGATGCATCTAGGGGATACATAATTCCAAGCCACACCCATCAATAATTTATTCTAATACATTCATTATATTAAGGAAGGAATAAAAATATAATACTTAACCAACATGACATAGTAATAAATAATCATATATATTGAAATATTAAGTATACAAATTGTTAATTTTTCCCTCTTCATTAATGAGAATAAATTTCTTAGTAAGAACCATTAAAACTGAAACCATATAGAGTAACAAATATATTGTTAAGTCAATACTAGAAAACAAAATATAGAAATAGTTTAAGTGAAATAAAATATATCAATGAAATTAAAGAATATGGAGATGAAATTGAAAATAAATTCCGGAGAGCAATGAAGATTTATAGAGAATATAACCCTTACAAACAAGATTATGATTAAACTATAAATTCATAATATATTTTATAGTGTAATACTTAAATCATAAACCACAAAATAGATATATATTTTAGAGTTTGAGAATAAAATGGATGTGAAATTATAAAAGGAATTTTCATAATGATTTTTAAATGTGGTTGTAAAAAAAAATTCAAAGTCACTTTCAAAATAAAATTTAATGGGATGAAAATATGAGATTGAAAAACTTAATTTTATAGTAATTTCAAATATGGAAACCATTAAATTAAATTAAATTAAAAATAGGAAATACAGACTAGAGGATAGAAAGATACATAAGTGTAATTAAATCCCATTATTTGTTCTTTTAAAACATTAACCATTATTTATAAAATTAAAAATTCAATGAAAATGGGAATAATATTTTTTTGAGAAAACATGTAAACATATAAAGGAATATTTATAATTTATAAAGGAAATATAATTGGTAAAAGGAATTTGTGTGAAAAAATAGTTTTTTACACTTTTGTAACGAAATTCAAAAATAAAATCTTTGGAAAATGTTAAAAAAGAATACTTTTAATTTTTTAGTTTAAGTCAAATATAATATAAAACAAACATAATTAATCTTTTAAGTATAGGTAAGAGAAATCTTGAAACAATTTATTGGATATGGATATGAAAGAGAAATATTTTTGACAGTAAAGAATATATAAGGAGGAGTGAATATACAAACATTTGTTTGTTTAGTTGTGAACCAACGGGAGGTGAAATTTCAAGTAGATTTGTAAATCATATAAATGAAAGATAAAATTAAATAAAAAACAATAATTAGGTGGAATATAGAAAATAAAAAAAGATGCTATTATATAATAAATGTTATAATATAAATGCATGTAAATCAAGTTAACAACAAAAAACCTTATGACTTAGGTAATGTATAAATAAAAGTACAAAGAAAAAGTAAAAATTAAAAAAGTGGAACTCATAATAATGAAAATTATTTTAGATATATTATATAGATAAGTATTTATTTACAGAATATAAATGTAAATTAGTTTGTAACAGGAAACATACCTCAAAGAATTGAAATTAAGACCAAGAACCCTCACCACAAATCCTAAATCACTTAGTGTCACAAGAAAAAACCACCCAACCATAACCCAAGAACCCAAAATAGTATATGGAAGGGTTAAAAAGGTTTTAGAATCCCCCAAAGGGTTGTAAACAAGTTTTTGGGCATCAATACTACTCTTTGGGAACACCTTTTCCCATTCAGTAAAATAAACTAGATCTTTTCAAGAACGAAACATGAAATTTCCATATGTTGATGAGCCTTGAACCTATATAAGGATTCAAAAAAAAATATAGAAATAGTATAAAGATGATATTATATAAATAACCCACTAGAATATGTCATCGACAGAAGGCATATAATTGTCAAAAAAGAACATACAACTGAATGGGTTAAAATATAAAAGGAATAAGATGGGGAGTTGATAGGATAATTCAACATAAAAATGAAATACATACTAAAAAATAAGAAAAGGAATAAAATGGGGACACTTTACCATTTCCATGTGACATGAGAGATTATACCCCAATGACACCTTTCTTTAATCTGTACGTGATGATTAAAAACATCTACCACCTCCAAGCGATATTTTTGTTTATATGCATCCATATAAACCAATTTTTCATATACCCATTGGCTATATACAAGGTTTTAAAATATAGATCCCAGTAGGATCCCACCAAGTGTTCCATATTCAATATTTTTCAGATACACTAAGGAATTATAGTTTTATAATTAATATAAAAAGTATGATTTTAACATTTTAAGGGAAAACAATATAAAATTAGAGAAGTGTCCCAGTAAATAAAATTTGTGTAAACCATTTGGTTAAAAATTAAAAACATACCACATGGTAGGAACACCATAAGAGTATTAAATCTTGGGAATTTATAACCTTTACATCAATAATTAGAGAGACCCACAATTAATATAATATAATTATATTAATTTCATATAGCAAGTGAATTTTCTATGTTATAGGGCTAGTGATATGTGTATATAACACCATCATTAGTGAGGGAGACACTGTAATTAATGGAATGGACCCCATATAATATAGGGATATCCAATTAAAGTACCTAGGGTTTCCTATGAGATTTAATCTCTTCCTTTTCAATCAATAAATACCGAATTCGTTTTTTATCAAAACAAACACTTTTCACTTCCAAATAATTAAATAAACATTTAATTTATAAAGGGGTCTATAAATTAGATAAAAAATTAGAATATAGTATCGTTCATATAATTATAAATCAATATTAAATGAAAATAATAAATAACTGATCTAACAAATTAATAGATTCAAAACCACCTACCATAAACAAGTTGTACCTATTGGAAATTGAAAAAATCTTGTTTAAGAGGGTGTTAAAGATCTTAAAACTACAATAGGGAACCCCAATCATGAAAAAACCCTATAAAATTAGGTAAGAGATCTTATAAGACTCAGTGGATTCAATTAGGAAGGAAAATGATGATTAAATTAAGAATAAAACCAAGTGGAGTGGAAGGAATGAATTATAAGAGGATTTACTTAAAGAATATTTGAAAAAAATCACACCCTAAAAGAGGAAAGGAGGGATACTTAGATGTTATAAAATATTAGGATTGAGTTTTGGAGAAAGAATAAGGGATAAACTACCAGTTTTTGAGTTTTTATTATAATAAATTAAAAATTTTAATTATATACCCATGATGAATGGTTTTTCCACACGTTTTTTCAAACTGTTCACCAATCATGTGGGATGTAATGCTAAATGGATTTTTGGATTGTTACATTTTAGAGGAATATTGATTTTTTTATATGATTTAGAGAGAATTTCAAGAATTTTGATTCAGATTAGGAATATGTTATTTGAACATCTCAATGTGATGTTTTTGGAAATGGAATGAGGCTTATTTTGTGGTTTGGGTGTTTAGAGAAGTGTTGGAGAAGAGTAAGGGTGACCCGAGTGTTGGAGGTGGATATATGATATAGAACATAGATGATCATTATGTTCTATAACATTGTGAGGTTTGTCTATGTATGAACCTAACATAAAAGGAAAGGTTTATATCATGGCCCTGAGGTTTTGACATAATGATGGAAAAGAGGTTTGTGGGGTCGGACTTACATTTTGGGGGTCAGATACACCACAACCGAGGATTCCATTCCAAAACCCTAATTAGGGGTGTCAGTTAGGGGATATCTCAAGTTGGGATATAATGTGGATCGTTTACCATTTATCTATATTGGGGGGGGGGGATATACCTCATGGTTCTAAGGGGAAAATCACAGAAATTCGATGCCCATTCTTTAGAAGAGGTAGACTTGTAATTTATCTGTATGACCCCTTCTATTTTTATAGGGGAGACCCACTGAGAGAGGGACCTTTTAGTTGGTACCTCCCCCATTTGCCCTCCATTAACCCTCTTGGAAGGGGGTGAATTTTAGGGCATTTCTATAATTCTATCCGGTGAGTTCTTCCACTCTTCTTTCATTCATGGTTCTCCATCATAGCCCACTGATTTCAGTTTAGTTTCAGGTAGGTTTTTTGTGATGATTTCACTGAGGATGGGGAAAGCATCCCAGAATTATGGGGATTTTACACGTGGTGTCTAGAGGAGGACATGAAAGGATGAATTCACGAGGTTCTAGGTCGTTATGGTGTGACAATGATGCCCAATGGGTTTTTCTGACAGTCATGCCTCTTTGGTTGAAATTAAATAATCAATAATGATTGTTTATCGTTAATTATTTATGTTGTATGATGTGATAAATGATATTAGGTTCTAGTATGAGCTTGGTTGATGCATGTATGGGCATGAATATGTATTATTGGAGCTTGGGGAGGGTCGTACCTTCTTAATAGTGCCATCTTGTCCCTTTAATATAAAGTCATATTCTTGTTTATGCATGTATTTTCCTTGCTAAATGTATTGATTTAGACCAAGTAGACATATAAGGATCAATAGGGCCTTGGGTAGAAGAGATATGATGAAGTTTTGACTCCTATGCTCAGAGTAAGTTCTCTTCATCTCTTAGTTGGTTTGGGATAACCCGATGATTGTTACTAAGGGGTGACAGTGTTGAATGAGATGAAGTAAGGCCTTGAGGTGTGAGACGAGATATGGTAATCCTAGGATAGATTCATTTGGGATAGTTTTAAGGTATAAAGAGGCTTCATCCTAGTGAAAATGGGTGAGATTATTGTACGTATCATGGTTGATGAGATTAAATTTCCGGAATGTGGTATGAGATTTGGAAAGAACAAAGAGATTGTGTTGGGAGAAATGGACCCTAGTGAACACCCTAATGATAAAGGCATGATGTGTTCGAGATTAAGGGCCAGGTCAATAGAGACCTATAATAAGCTGATGAGCTGTTTGAAAGGCCACAATACCTATATTCATCTATTTTTTATTTCATGTTTATGATTAAGTGTAAACTATGATATGAGATAGAATTTTTTGTGGGTGATGTATCTGAAGGACTTATCCTACTATGAGTGGGATAACATTCTGTGGCCAACCATGAGTGAGATATAGTCCTTATTGTGTATGAAATCTGAGCCAATCGTGAGTGAGATGGTGTGTCTTGAGACATTTCAAATATCTATGAGTGAGATTGGGTGGTTGGTCCCTACCATGAGATGGTTGAGGTCAAACCACCATGAGTGATATGCAGCTATAAATTGTGATGAGATTAGATCATATGATGGGAATTCTATGAGTACGATGGAGTTTGGGATGAGATGGGATGGAAGATTGGGTGCCGAGACCACTACGAGTGAGATGGGGTCCTAATGTAATATAGGATTAGATAGTTTAAACTTACCATGAGTGAGATTTTAGAGGTTTATTATTTTATGTTGGACCACCATGAGTGAGAATATGAGTCTAGAGGTTTGAGACAGGACCCTATATTGTCTCCTCGGGTAGTAGTCATGAATGGGATAATTCTCTACACTGAATCCTTGGGTATTGGATGTGTTATATGGATGATAACACAAAAAAATGGGCGGATACTGACATTGAATTTTTTTTTTATGGTTAGATTTCATGGATTCTTGGTTATCATATAATGACTTGATGTGTAGGGAGTCATTGGTGCTTGTTTATCACATGATGTCCCATGAATTTATGTTACATTTTTATTGATTTACTCATGCTTACTCATGTATTGTAGAGTATACTTTGGGATCTTGGTGAGATTTTACTAAGATATATTTTTCACACCTTGTATAGGTACTCTGGTGTACCAATAAACACTATGTATTCTTTCATGTTGTGCACAATATGTGTAGTGGACCGAGCCAAAGTAGTTCAATGGGTACTTATAGATGGGGTGTGTGAGTCCCAAATATAGAAGTTGGGCTAGTGTGCATATATATTTTGTTTATTTTTTACATGTGATCGGTCTAGTGGGTGATCAGTTCCATATTTTAGTGTGGTTGTGGGTCTATATGCTTTTTCATGGTATGTTTTGATTTAACATTGTGTTTGTTTTATTATATATACTCTAATTAGGGCTGTAGATGATTTTAGATATCGCTACTATGTTTTATGAATCTAATTTGAGAGCATAGTCTCCCCATTCTATAGATCAGGAAATTTCCACTAGTTTATAGTCTCTCGTGTATGGGTATGTATGCTTGGGCCATGTTGCACATCAGTTTCTGTGGAAATTATTGGACGGAGCATCACAAAGTTGTATAAGATACTTTTCTTGTCTTACTATTTGGAGAGATGATAGAAAAGTGGTTTAGTAATGCGTTATATCTTATTGTAGACCTCATACTAGTGATTTATGAACACCTTTTTAATGAGGAGTCGTATTTACCAAGGGTGCGGGGTTGTTTTTCTTGGTTTGTGATGTTATATATGAGATGTTTATTGAACATGGATTATTTACTTGAGATGTTATTTATGGTTTTTGATGTTGAAATTTTGAGAATTAGACTATTTTCTCACATCGTATTTGGAACATAGAACTCATCTAACATATTCCTACTTGTGTATGATTATATTTTTTGATGATAATGTTCAATTGTATAACGTTTCAAAAAACTTATATGGAATTTTAATATTTAACATGTTGGTGGAATTCTACTCAAATAAACCACATATGGTTTATTATGATAGAAGTTAGCGTGAATATTATGGTGGGAGGTTCTTTGACGACAGAAATTCAATCCCTTCATTAAGGGATGAGTGGAGACCCTTAGTGAGTTTCTATAGAAATTTGATGTCTAGGTGACGATTCGATGAGGGAATGACATGCCTAAGAGGTGATTTATAGATGGGACATATTTTTTTTGGATTTAGAAACCTAGAATAATTATGAATAAAGGTATAAGTGAAATGAATTAAGTCCTGACATAATGTATGTAAGGTTCTATTGGTATTGAGGCTGGTTTCATAGGGAAGGATTTATAGGATGCCTAACATTGTGGTTTTTTATATACACATTCATGTAGCATGGAAGGAGCATGTGAAAATTAGTGTAGATTTTAATAATTTCCATGTGGTCGGTGATCATGCAGTTATCCTTGGCATGAGTGATGTGCCTTGGGCTATTCGGTGACTCTCACATGTAGTGGAACAAGGTCAGCAGGTTTGGCATGATATTAAGTGATAGACAAGACATGAATTAAGGGAGAATGAGTATGGTTTTGTGAAATGATTATATGTGAGCATGTATCCATTGGGTTTGAGTGAGATCAAGTATTTTCACAGGAGAGATCCAAAGTGAGGGTTCTTGGTGGATCAATCTACATTTGGAGGAGGAGAGTGAGCATTGGAATTTATTTTTAGGGAATGTATTGATGTGGAATGGTAGGTTAATTCTAGATATGTATAGTGTAGGTTGAGTTGCAGACTAATGAATAGTATGTGTGTAGGGATATTGAAAATGATCAGGTTTTGCATGGACCTTAGCGGTGCTGTGGTGATAGTAAAATAGTGATGGCCTGTGTCTATGGTGACCCTATGTTTTGATCCTTGATAGAGGTGTTGTTAAGGAGGCTTGTTGTTGGGACATGTTTGGGTAAGTTCTCAATGATTTGGGTAACAATAACCATTTGGTTGGGAACAAACCATTGGCCATAAATTGTTTGCATGGATAACACTCCAGTTAGTCATGAATGTGTGTGGTAAAACTAGCTGGTGGATTTGTGATATATCATCGTGGTGATGGTAATAGATAATATCAACTGATATCTTGTTTCTTAAGATATACTATATTTTATTCTATAAGTTGTGTATTCAGAGTTGGTGTATTGGAATTGGGCTTAGGTTAGAGTTGGGGGAATATGAGAGTGATTCATATCAAAGGTGTGCTAGCTCTCGAGGTGAGACAATTAAAGCTTGTGTGGTGGTTGGTATTCTAACATGGAATTAAACTAAGAGTTGTCTTTATAATTTGGTGTGGGTGTTTTGCCAATCTTGAAATTCCTTCAGGGGAAAAATCATTCTAATGGGATGGTGAGATGGTGCGTTAGTAGATGAGACTGAGTGTTTTTAGAAGGAATTTTCTAGAGGTATCTAGTCTATCATTTTGGTATGGAATCATAAGTGGTGAAGTAAAACCTAGACTGTGAGAATTGTTTGAAATGCATTTAGTGGGTCATTGGGCTATTAGGGTGAGTTTTTGGTAGGTCACTCCTATGGGGGTGGGGGGTACCATGGCTTGGAATTGGATATTGTGAGTAGATCTTTATGGTTGGGTGTACCATGATATTTGGGATAAATGGTGTATAGAAAAAGATATGACTTGAGGTAGATAGATGTGTTGTGTTCCATATCAATGACGGAATTTTTTGTGAGCGAGAGGATCATACCTTGGTAAATAGTAATATTAGTGTTTGGAGTTTCACAGTTGAAGCACATTTGGTGTTTAGAGATGGGATATAGTGGGTTCTTGGTGAATTTATGAATAATGGAGGCTATGATATTAGTTTCTTGGACTACTATAACTTATTGTGAATGAGAAGTGTTATTGTGGGGACTTTCTAACACCCTTCATATTTTTTGTAGTTACATTTTAGATGAATTTTGATTTTTTGATGTGAATTAGGGATATTTTGTGAATTTTGATTCCAACTTTGAATCCAATAATTTGAAAATATTATTGTTATGTTTTTGGATGTGGAATAAGGCCTCTTTGGTGGGTTGAGTGATCAAAGAAGCATTATTGAATGGTTGGGGTGGCCTGGGTGCTGGAGGTGTCTGTCAACTGCAGATCCCACCGTAACCCTATAAGTTGTGGCATACTAAAGTATATTTGTAGGTAAAACATGAATGGAAGTAAAATTATATAAAATGCCCCTAAGGATATTCTGTAGTGGAGAATAATGGGGCTATGGGGATAAAATTTCCTTTTTGGGGATAGCTATCCCACCACTCACCATGGTAGGGAATCTTGAGCTATAACCTTAAGGGGTTGTCCCATAGAAAGGTAGAACTTAGGGGATAATTCTTGGTTGGATACATTATAAAACCTTACCAAATTCCTCAACTAGGGGGGGGGGGTCTGCTTTGTGGATGAATGGGACACACAACATAAATACCCCCCACATGTTTTTGTAAGATGGGGAAGACTGGTAATTTAGCAATTGAAATCCTTAAATTTTTATAGGGGAGATCTGATTTGGGGGAATCATTTCATTGGGTCCGTTCATCATTCTTCCATCCATTTACCCCCTTGGAGTAGGGTGATTATGTCTGTGTTTTAAGGATTCTCTCAGTTTAATTATTCCATTCATCCTCCATTCTTGGTTTTTTATTGTAGCCCATTGATTTCAGTTCATTTTTTGCTATAGTTTCATTGATGATTTCACCATATCATAGTCAAATAATCCAAAAAATGATTGTTTTTTATTGTGGCTATAAAAGGACCCTATAGGATTAACGCACAAGGTTCTATGTAGTTTTAGTGTGACAATGATGCTGGATGAGTTTTTCATCAATTATATTTCTTTGGTATAAATTAAATAATTAATTATAATTGTTTATAATTAATTATTTATGTCTTATGACCTTATATAGAAGCTCAGATGGTGGTACCAGCTTGGAAGTGGTGTGGACAGGCTTGAGCAGGGCATTATGGAGCTTATAGAAGGTGTAAACTCCTTAATGTATGTAGGTTGTCCCTTTAATATAAATTAATATTATCATTTATGTATGGGTGTTATTTCCTGCATGCATTTCATGAGACTTAGTAGATGGATAGAGACTGAGAGGGACTTGGTAAAAAGAGATAGGATGACATTCAACCTCATATTATTTATATAAGTCCTCTTTATCATTCAGTTAGTTTGGGATCACTTAAAAACTATCACTAAGGTGAGAGTGCTTTAACTAACTTTATGTGAGCCATTGGGTAGGTCTCATGGTGTGAGATGAGATGTGGGAAGCCGATGATGGATTCATTAGGGATAGTTGTATTGGAGAGAGCAGCTTCAACCTAGTGATTATGGGTGATATATTTTAATTTATCACACCTAAATTAAGACACCCTCCTAAGGTTGTTCTTTGGTTTGGAAAGTTATAAGAGTTGGGAGAGTCCCTCTAGGCTAGATGAAAATGATGTGGAGGGTTTTCCTCAAGGTGATGGGCTGAGAGGTCGCCTTTTAGAGATGTGATATGAGACCTAAGTGAGGATTGTAGAAATTTTTTGAGTTTTGGCATTGGGATTCCAAGGGGTGTTTTAGATGTGTTTAGACCACACCTGACAAGGATGAGATTGTGATGTGCCTATAGGCTATGATTTCATGGACGAGTGATAGATGTGAGTTAGTATCGATTATCAGAGACCTTGATAGGTCAGAGGGACCCCAATGGTCACCCAAATGGGCGAGGGATGATGAGTCCAATATGAGGTTCTAGGTCATAGTGACTAGAACTCTGTGATGATACAATGAGCTTTGTAACATGATACAAGTTCTATGTACAATTGTTTTCTATATAATGTATGTTCTTAATTTTGTGTTGTGATAGATAGTGGGATTTTGTGTGGGTAATGGACCTAAGGCCTTGACCTGATATGAGTGAGATATCATTGGTTGGACTCCCATAAGTGATTTGGAGTCCTTACTATGAATGAAGACCCAGATAACCATGAGTGAGCTGATGTGTCTAGGGAATTTTGGTTTCTCTAAGTGATATCATATGGACGGGACCTACCATGAGTGAGATAGTAGTAGTCATATTTCTACGAGGGAGATAAGGTCCTGGATTATGACATGATAGGACTTGATGATGGGATTTTCATTAGTGAGATGGAGTTCGAGATGAAATAGGAGGTGAGACTCGACGATGGTACCCCAAAGAGTGAGATGGGTTCTGGATGTGGTGAGGGATTAGATGGATTATCCCTACCATGAGTGAGATGATAGAGGTCAATTATTAGATGCGGCGCCACCTTGACTAAGAAGGCGAGTTTAGAGCATGGGCATAGGTCCCAACCCTAGCCCTTCAGGTAGCGTTTAGGACTAGGATAACGCCCTACCCAGATTATATAGGCACAATATGGGTTAGATGGAAAAATTAATGATGTGAGGAGTGGATAATGATATAGTGTTGAGGCAAGAATAGTCGGGTTCCATGGTGGATCTGTTATCACATGGTGAACTGACATATAAGGATTTATTGGATATTGGTTTTCACACACTGTACAAAGAATTTGTATTACATTTTTGTTTATTTTCACATGAATACATGTATATGATGGAATATATTAGAGGCACTTTGTGAGAACCTACTGAGATTTATTTCTCACACTCTACATGGGAACCCTGGTGCATGTGCATACTTAATGTTTGCTTTTAGGTTGAGAATGAGATGTGTAGTGGATCAGGATAGAGCAACTAAATGGATACTTGGAGATGAGGTATATGAGGCCTAGGGATAAAAGAAAGTCCAATTTATGTATTTTTTTTATTTTGTATATGTGATCAACCCAGTGTGCGATCAGTGTTGTATGTTGGAATGATCATGAGTCATCATTCTTATATAAGATATATTTTAACATAACACTATTTTTGTTTGATAATTCATGATTTGATTATATATGTGGATAATTTTGGATATTTATGATATGTTAAGTGACTCTAATTTGGGTTAATAGTCTCCTTATTGTATGAATTTTCCCTCACTACTAGTTGGAAACTCTTGGCCTATGCAGAGGTGCACTTAAAACCCCTTGACACACTGACTAGAATGAGTGTTATGAGATGGGGTGTCACATAAGAGAAAATAGATCACCTAGAGACTCAAACGATTAATATGAATGGTTTTATATACCATTTAATAATAATGAACAACTCCTATGCTAAAAAGTTTAGGATTTTACATGGTTTCTGCACAGTTTTTGTAAACCATGCACTGACTATGTGGTAGCTCTAGTTTTCCTGAGTTTTAGCATTTTTCATGATAAAAATACATAGAAAAGTTGAATAAAAATTAAATCTAAGAAAAAGAGAGTACATGCCTAATAATGACATGATGGGGATGAGAATTATTAATAATATATTCCTTCTCCCCTAGAAATTCAACCCGATATTTGATCTTCAAATGGGTGAGTCCATTATTCTCTTATAAGAGATTCATGCTCTGATATTTTATGGGATTCACACCCCTGTTTCCACAAGATTCAAACCAATGGGAGTGAGTTACCACATAACACCTTAACCTAGGAGTTGACTATATGGATTCAATACTTGGTCACAGATACATGAAGCTCTAATTCAAGATCCTCCCAATTTATTACAAGAGTCAGGTGTAGATGGCATTGCTTCAATTTATAAACATGTAAGACATCATGAATTTCCAATTGAGATGGAAATTATAATTGATAAGAAACCTTCCCCACTCTTTCATTATCTTAAAAGGACCCATTAATCTTAGGGAGATCATCCCTTTACTTCTATATCATAAATGGCCTAGTCTAGGTGACGCCCCTCAGCCACCGACTGAAAACTCCCGGATGACTTGAATATTCTCAATCAACTCTTGGAAATGGATTGTTCGAAAAATAGTGGTATCAACAATTTCATACTAGCACATAGAAGAGTATATTGATCAACCATACATATATTCAAATGGATCCATTTAGATATAATAATGATAGCATTTTTTAAAATAAAATCCAACCAGTGCATAAACCCTCAAAATCTAGAACACATTCTCCAAAGTATATTTATAAAAGTATAATTTTCTCTCTCTATCTAGATATATTTTTGAGGATGGTAGGACATGATTAATTTAATATGGGATCCCATTACCTCTTGGATAAATCTCCAAAACTAATAGATGAACCTGGGATACTTATCATATATAATGGTATAGAGGATTCCATGCAACCTCACAATCTCTTCTATATAGAGGTTCCTATGGTCCTCCACCTTAGGGCAATTTTTGATAGATATAAAATGAGAATACTTCATCAACTGATTAATAAAGACTCGAATTAATTTATTTCACTTAAGATTATAAGATAGTCTAACAATAAAATCCATAGACACCTTATCTCACTTTCATATTGGTATGGGAAGTGATTGAATAAATACTGTTTGTATTTGATTCCACAATTTTACCTATTGGAAGAAAAATCATTGAGATTTGAAATGGGATATATCCTACCTCATTCATGGCTAAAAATAAGTCCATGTAATATTATAATTCCTCTTGGTGGTATCAAGGTGGATAACCCACCGCGATTGATGACAATACTCCATGGATTCCTTCTGTATGAAAGAAAGAACTACATATATGTTTATAAATATGGTGATGGATTCAAATCCCATATACTACTTAGTGATGGTCACACCAACAAATAAATTTCACTTGATTCACTGAAATTACTCATACTTCATATTAATTTGATATATAAGATCAAGAAGAGTAGGAGTTAGGAACACATTTGCAAGAAACATGATCTTCTTTTATTTTTTCACCTCTAAATGTAATTCATCCATGAGAACCATGAAGATCCACTCATAAAATATTTTAGAGCATGAGATGGTAAATTTCTAATAAGGGATTCAGAAATATTTTTTTATCAGGAGCATAGGAAATATCGAAATCAAATTATTAGAGGTACTCGACCCACTGACTCTATTAAATATTATGAACTTTATAAGAGAATAAGTAGAAAAATTTTTCTTTGGGTTAGTGTAGGCAGTAAATTTATTTCCCAAAAATAGCATCCCCACTATTTAAGCATGTGCATATTGGCTTTCAGCTCCCAGTTATGAGTCAGATAGTACCTCTTGTGGGGCCAAATATGTCAAAACCTTCTGCCACCACAACATCATCTTGTATTAGGATAAAACCATGGACCATTATTGAAGTATCATAGAGAAAAAAAATTTCCTCACTAGATTCCAGTAAAATTTGGATTGGAATTGAGGTCAAACAATACTTTGATTCATCAAATGATGATTGACACTTTAGAATCCATAGAAACTTCACTACCTTAAGAGTGAGTGTGGGTAAGGGGGGGTGTTATATTTGAGAAGTATAATATAAAAAATTGATAATAACATGCCAGAACTAAGAAAACATGAGTCTAGAAGAATTTTTATGGTTCATACCATTACATAATGACTTTAATTTTTTTAGGATTGACTACAATGCCTTGTACAAACACAATATTCCATAAGAAATTTACCTCCTTAATCCAGAATCGAAATTTAGATAATTTATCATTATGTGATGCTCACAAAGGATTCCAAGAACAAATCTTAGATGAAAAGAATGATGATCTTTAATCTTATAATAGAATACTATATAATCTATAAACAACATAAAAAAAATATTATAAATGTTGATGAAATACCTAGTTCATCAGATCCATAGATCACCATAGGAGAATAGGTCAAGCCAAATGGAATCATGATATACTAATAATTACCATACATTCTTGGAAAAAACATTAGGGATATTAGTTTCCTTCATATGGAGTTGGTGATAAACTGATTGGCGATTAATTTTTGAGAACCACCGTGACCCTTTTTACTAATCAAACAAGTTATCTATAATGGGAAATTGTACTTTTTAATGATAGTAACCTAGTTTATCTTCTCTTAATAAACACATAAATGAAGTATTCCATTATCATTATTAAAAAAAAGTAAAAGGGAACCTTATGGTGACACGTTAATGTGGAAAAATTATTTGGACTATAAATCGTGAAGCTAATTCTTTAATTCTTTTCGTTCTACTGGTTCTATGTGGAATGAGGGAAAAAATATCAGTTGTGTCCCCAGGATCAAATCGATAGAAAACTTGACTTTTCGTTTTGAGGGTAAGTTTGAAAAGTAATATGGGAACAAATCATGGAACTCCTCAACCATGAGAGTTAACCCACTCTCCATGACTTCCTCATTGACCTAAATAAAAAGAGAAGATATTTGACACCTAATCTTTCCAAATTCAGGAATAAGAGGTCATATATGAGTAAAATAAAGATCCAACTGCCCTTGGAATATATGTATTTTTTATATCTAGGGAAGTAAAAGATACTTTCCAAGGATAATAATTAATGATAGGTTTGAAAGATATCATGCAGTCTATCCCAATGATAATATCAATAAGATACATTTTGAGAATGAGAAAATTCCATGATAATTCCACATAAGATTTAGAAATGATACCAGAGGGTAATCAAAGGACATAAATCTTAATATTACTAGGTGGATTAAATATTTCCATCATATAGGGTTTGATATCATAGGTAAGATTCAACAAATTTACCACATGGATGTAGAAAAATGAGTGAGAATCAGTAGTGTAAAATAAAGCAACAAATACAAATAATGTAATAAGTAGATTAGCTTTCACTATCATTGGTCCCATCTCAAATTACATGGTAGCTAGTTCCATATCACACAACTACCTACTCTAAACCTGATTCTAGGGTTTACTTCTAACCTAGGGATTGGACTTAAACTAATTTTTTCCATAATATTACCCTCTCCTGCATCCTTATCCTTTAGAATGAGACCTGATGGTTTTTGAAGAATCAGATGAGGAATCAGATCCTCTTACTGAAAAATAACTAGCACCACTCATTATTGAAGGATTTTACTTTTAAAATATTTTGATTTTTCAAAAATACCCACAAGTATGGAATGACTTGGGATTATTTGTGAAAGAGGGATTCACATAACCATCCTTTCCACACTAGTGGAAAATATGACCCATATTTTTTATAGGAAATGAGGATTATAGTTTTGCAGGATGTCAAGTTCTGATACTATTATTTCCTTCGAAATCATCAGGATTCCTTTTGTTCCCAGAAAATCCACCCTCACCACTACTTATCTTTTAGTGGATATCAGTAATACCTGATATACCTTTATGGTCAATTTCAACCATAAGATCTCAATCTACCACCTTTACATTAGTCTTAAAAATTAATAGATTCACTTAGGATGAGATATCTAGGGGAGGCCCATTTCAAATAGGCAAGAATCATGTATGTAATTAGATATTAGAATAAGAGAAAATTTAACAAGATCTCCAAAGTGATTTTCTTATTTCATCATGATCTAATCGCATTGCTAGAGGTCCCAAAATCATGGGAATTCACTACTGGAAATATGACCTATACCAACAATTTTGAAAAAACATTTGGTATAAGTCACTAATTTGGACCTATACCAATGGTTTGACCAAAACTCATGGTATAGGTCACTTATATGTTCCTATACCAACGGTTTTGGCCAAACCGTTGGTATAGGTCCATTATAGAGACCCTATACCAACAGTTTGGCCAAACCATTGGTATAGGTCCCCCCTATACCAATGGTTTGGCCAAAACCATTGGTATATGTCCCAAAATCAAAGAATCTATACCAACGGTTCTCAAAACCGTTGGTATAGGTCTATACCATCGGTTTTGAGAACCGTTGGTATAGTTACATATTTTTTTTATGGAATCTTCTTACCAAGAACATTAAATAAATCAAAATTTAAAATAATTATGATAATACATATATATATTTATGAGATTATGTTCACAAAATTTAAGTTAGGTTAGTGGTTAGGTCGTTCAATAATAAACCGCAGTTACTGGGATCAAAACCCATTGAATGCTTCTTTTTTGAAATAAATATACCAATGGTTTTATGGAACCATTGGTATATATTTTTTATATTACTTATGCCAATGGTTTTGAAAACTGTTGGTATAGGTCTATACCAATGGTTTTGGGAAAACTGTTGGTATAGACCTATCCTCACGGCGTACTTGGCCACAGTACTCCAAACCGTTGGTATAGGCTATACCAATAGTTTGGAGGCCTATACCAATGGTTCCAAACTATTGTTATATGGTATTTTTCTAGTAGTGATCAGAAATACCTTTTATTTCTTGGTAAAATTACAAAGAAAACATATCTTTAAAGTATTTCTAACTGAGGTACTCATATATATTTTTATAAACTTTAATTCCCACCATTTTCAACAAGGACATTATAACATGAAATAGGCACACTTTAGTTTAACTACACCAGGAGTCTTAATAAATTTGAAAATTTCTATATTTTTATGGTGAATATTATACTTTCAGTGGGTCATTAGCACCCTATAATACTTGTGGATTATGATGGAGAAACTCCCAAGAATGGTCCTTCTCCAGACCTAGAAAATATACCAACCACTTTAGGTTGAGTCAGACCCACACCTCATCATTGCAACACAGATCAAACTATTCTTACTATGACCTCAATGATATTTGGCTGAATGGGATGATTATCCCATGGAAAATTATTCATGCATCTATCCTAAGGGTTCATGGGGGATCTCTTTGGTGGCATGATATCACATGAAAATTAAATAAAATATAGAAAACAATAAAACAATTATAAATAATTATTAATCAATTTTTTTTTCACGTATGGTCTGCATCATGCACACCATACCCATAATGAAAAATTATAATTTTGACCAATAAATCCCAATATCCCCTAGTAACTTGATGTTTTATACTAATATTGTTGTCCAGACACGCCTTTTTATACAGCCCAAATCTCTAAAAGTCCTATGATATATATACCAATACATCCAAAATATCTTAGGGTTCTCAAGAGCTTAGGTTTTTTGGAAATAAAATCCAAGGCTCAGATTCCATTTTTACACAAACAAACCCATCTACCTCTGACTCAGTCACTTGGTCCAGTCTGTAGTATAGACCAAAGGGTGTTCCTAATCCCTATGGGTTGATAACCATTTCATGGGAATCGAGAATAATCATTGGGACAGTTTTTCGCATTGAGTAAAATAAATAATTACAATATGAGAACCCCACATGACCTTATAGTATTTTGAAAATCCATGTAACTTCATTAAGATACAAAATAATCATAGAAATAGTATCTAAAACAACCCCAACCCCAACATCCAATATTCGGTGGTTATTTTATTACAATGGAATAGATATAAGAGATAACATCACCATGTATCAGTCAGTTTAGTTGTCTTGAAGAAAAATATACATACATGGTTCCCTGATCACATTGGTAATTAAACGTAGAAGATAACAAAGAAAAAATAAACTTTTTCCTTGACACTTATACTCATATATCATCTTCAAAATCGGGGAAGTAAAAAAAGGGTGATCTCAAATACTCCGTAAGGGTTACATATAAAATAAACATGAACCAATAATAAGTAATGTATAATCAATAAGGCATAATCAAAATGACAAGGTAAATTATTGAAAAAACACATACCAATTAATCAATAATCTGAAAATGAAGATGCATCCATAGATTTCACTATAGTAAAGCTCTGATGTATAGTAATAACTAAATATTGAATGAAAGAAATGATTAATTATTGGATGTCATGTATCTAGAACATGATATACTACCATCAAGACCTTTCAAAATATGGTTCAAGTTTGTGGATAGAAACCCATCTGATTCTTCTTAGAAATAAACAAAAAGGGTTTTTCACTAACTATTTTATCACATGAGATCTCTTGATGCATCAAGGGTTATCTATAACCAAGCCCCACCCAAGTCTGCATGTTGAAAGAATTACTACAGTATCAAAATTATAAATTTAATTCATGAATCAATATTCCTTAAAAAAATATGCACATTTATTAGACGATAAAATTTCATCAATATTTCCTAGCTAATAAAATAACTTTCAATGTAAACACCATATGTAAAAATTGTATACGACTAAGAAAATAATCATATCTATGGTAAAAAAATATAGATATTTAATGAAATATTTAATGAATGATGAAAATTAATAAAAGAGGAATTATACATACACCACACATCAGATATTATTGGTGAATAATGCATATCTTATAAAAATAAACGTGTGATGAGAAACCTCTTACCTTATATCTGAAAGCATTATTCAATTTTACTTAATGTACTAGATAATGAAATTATATTGATTAAATAAATAAAATATTCAGCATTTATTTTATTTATTATAATTATATTAAGTTCATGTATGGACATTCTGATGAGTTATATGGTTTAATTTCATTCTTTCAGGAGTTTTCGTTTCATTATTTTATGGTCGGTTATTTTGTGTGTAACTATGGGAATTATTTTCAAATGGAAGAAAAAATCGAGAAGTAAAATTATTTAGTATTAATGAACATCCCTTAATTAGAATGGTATCATATATAATTTGGTTATATGGTATGAGGATTATTCATCAGATAAAATGTTGACCAAAATGTTTAAATTTATTTTGGCAGTTTTACGACCATCCCAAATATGTAACATTTTATTTAATATTTTGTTTATTAATTGGTACCAGAATGTTAAATAAGTTGTAATACACATATTAAAATCTATTTTAACCAAAACAATTGTTTTATGACTAGTCTTGAAGGTATAAATAATAAAGTAAAATTTTTCATCTGTGAAGGTGGTGAATCGACACCTCACAAATGATGTTTACATTTTTAGAATAAAAGGAGAAGAGAAGATACTTAATGATGGATATTACTTTAACATAATAAAATTATTATATATATAAAATAATTGATTTACCATGCCACTTTGGATATGGTAGGTTAGAAGAGGATAAGAAAAGAAAAGAAATTAAAAGGGAAATAAGGAGGATTTTACCTCCCGAATATTGTCTCCTTGGAAACCTCTTTAAGACACTTGGATTTAGTCTTTTGATAAGAAAAGAAGGTCTTGGAAATGGGTAAGAGTCTTGATAAGGGATTTGGGTAGAACTTAGAAAATATTCAAGGCCTATAAAGGTTTAGTAGAATATTTGGCGAGGGGTGATATTTATAGTGGGAGGAGAGGGGGGTTTTTGATTATTTCATTCATTTGTTTATTATTTTGACTCAAGTCATTAAATAGTGTTGATTAACGTGACTAAGTGTAGTTACCAATGCATGTGAGTTCAAAATAATGGATTATTACATTATCTATGACTCAAAAATTCATTTATTTTTCATAAAATGTCATGTACTGTAAATTGTCATTATTCACTATTCATATAAATTAATTTACTTGTACTAAAATGTTAAGTGCTGTAAATTTCCATTGTTCACCATTCAAAAAAATTGAACTATTTCAGAAAAATCTCCAAAATTCACCCTAACCATTTTTTGATGTGTAGATTTTAAAAATGGACTCAATTTTATGAACATAATTTTCTAAATTTGATAATTTTAATTTCTAATTAAAATCATCATTTATTCAAAAAATACCGATTTTAAAATTATAAATGATTTTATAATACTTTGAAAAATTAATGATGGTATCATAAAATTATATAATAATTATAAGATAAAACAATATTAATTTATGAATATATTTTATGAAAATAAGTTTTATTTTAAATAATTATATTAAATATAATATTGTAAATAAATATTTACATTTCACAAAATTCCAACACTTAATTATTCATTTTGAAACATTTTTTTACTTATTCAATGATAGAAATATTTCATATTTTCATTTATGATATGCCTAATTTTTTTAAACTTTATTAAGTGTTGTTTTTATTCTAATGTCCGGTTTACTCTTCATAATGGTTATATTACTATTCTAACATTCAAGTTAATTTTAATGGTATATCAGAGTTCAATTAAGCTCTATATTTCATGCAATGTAAGATATAGAATAAATTGAATTTATTTAAGAAGATACATACCATTAAATCATGGGGTGTTATATTCTACCCTCCATAGAAAATTCTGTTATCAAATTTTTTCATGAATATTTACTTCTAAATATATGTGGGTTGTTCTTATTTATAACATCATCATAAACCCACATTGATTCTTCCATTTTTTTGTTTCTCTAAAAAAAATTTACCAATAGAGTCACCTGAATTCTCATTACATTATCTCCATTTTCATGAATCTTGATAGGCTACTTACATTATGAAAAATCAAGTTCCAATTCTATTTTTTCATAGGTGAGTACATGCATTGGGTCTGGCTTGTACTTCCATAATAATGACATGTGGAGAAAATCATGAACATTGGAGAGAATTGATGAAATTCCTAATCAATAAGATATATCATCATTTCATTCCAGAATTTTGAATGGTATGGTGTACCTTGGTCTTATTTTTCCATTCTTAACAAACCTTATGAAACCCTTCCATGGAGATACTATGAAAAATACATGATCTCCCACTTAAAATTCAAAAACCATTCTCCGATTGTTAACATAACTCTTTTTCCTAATCTGAACTACTTTAATATATTTTTGAGTTGTATTTACCTCTTTTATTTATTCTTTAATAAGTTCTGGAACTATAAGTTTCCTTTCCACAACTTCATCCCATCAAGTTGGAAAAAGACATATCTTCTCGTGTAATGCATCATATGGAACCATTTGAATACAAGAAGAGAAACTAAGAATGAATTCCCTAAAGGCCTTCATTTTTTATTCATTTTTGATAATAGCCCTTTTTAAGGTTGAAGGGTAACCCTTGCATGGACCATAGGCTTTGTGAAATTATAGGACCCAAAGATCTTAAAGGAATTCAACCCAGACTATGACTACTTAAAACTTCCCCTCCGTAGCCTCTGGATCAAGATCAACTCTCTACCTTTGCATGGATCTTTGTCTAAATTTCCTCTCTATATATGCATAGGCTTGGTACCGATGGAAAATTCCAGACCCTATAATTCTTCCGAATCCAATAGCTCTACTCCGGTGAATGCGCTTTCTCTGAATCACCCTTTGGGGCTTGTTCCTTGTAAAATATGTCTGGTTTTGCATCCCCACATCATGTGGTCTAAATGTCTTGAGGTGGCCCGAGGGCCTTGAGGTGGCCTGAAGGCCTTAAGGTGGGTCGAAGGCCATAAGGTGGCCTAAAGGCCTTAAGGTGGCGCAAAATCCTTTCTAACCTGCCTAGGTGGCTCGAAGGCCTTAATGACTCTAGGACCAAACTAGTGACCCATGGTGAATTGGTCAAGCTGCTACAATACTAAACAATACCTACTATAGTGCCTACTACAATAACTACTAAAATAACCTTGAAAGATTCATCCTCCCAAATTCAAACATGGGCCTCATGGATGGACTTGAATAGAGCTCACCAATCGGGCTGAGGCTCATGTTCACATGAATGGAAACAATTATTTTTGGAAAACTCTACCAAAGGTTAATAATGATCCCACATACTTTAAAAATAATGTGAGTATGATCTCCACATGTCTTCCAATGTTTGAACACACCTTTCAGACTGTCTATCAGTTTGAGGGTGATATGCGATACTCAAATAAAGCTTAGTATCCAAATACTTCTAGAGACTCTCCCAGAACCTTGACGTAAAACATTTATCTCGATCAGATAGAATTAATATAGGTGGACCATGAAGTATTACAACTTCATTAATATATATTATTTATAGTGTTTCAAGAGGAAAATAGTCTCTTATAACAAGAAAATGTGCTGGTTTTTTGGGTGATCAACAATAACCCATACCATATCATCATTTCTAGGAATTTTTGGTTTTCATATGACAAATTCCATCACAATTTTATCCCACTCCCACAGAGAAATATGTAGAGTTTTCATAAATTCCATAGAATAGTGTCTCTTAACCTTAACTTTTTGAAAAACTAGGAATCTTGACACATAGTCTACAATTTTTAACTTCATATTATCCCACTAAAAATGTAATTTTATGATCTATAAACATAATGGTACTACCAGGGTGTATAAAAAAATTTGAGCTATAAGCATCATCCTATATTTCTAGTTTTAATTGAGGTATTGATGTGACACATAACCACTTTAAAAATTTATGATTCCATCCTCATACATGAAATCTTCTAATTTTCCCTCTTTAACAACATTAATTTTCTTTTGAAAATTCTGCTTATTAGATTGTGAATTTTTATCTTCTCTAGTAAAGACATTTTAGAAATCATTTGTAAAAGGAATGATGTTTCCTCTTCTTTAATAATTCCCATATCAATCATTACTAAATCCATGAACATATGATCTTTCTCAATCTTAATTTGGGTTACAAGTCCATAATATTTCCTACTTAATGCATTATCTACCTTATTTTATTTTCCTTGGTGACAGTGTGTTGAGAAATCATTATATTAGAGTAACACGAGCCATCGTCCTTGCCTCATGTTGAGTTATTTCAATATAAATATGTATATCAAATTCTTATGATCTGTATATATCTGACATATTTTACTATATATATAGTGTCTCTATATCTTCAAAGCAAAGATCATGACTGCGAACTCAATATCTTGAGTTGGAATGTTTTTCATGAATCTTCAACTACCTTGATGCATATTCAATAACATTATCATTTTTCATTTAGAAACAACCCTGTCATTTTTTTGATGCATCGTTGTATATTAAAAACCCATCATTTTCTGATACTAGATTCAAAATTAGATCACGGACTAATCTTAATTTCAATTATTCAAAAACAATTTACACATTATTTTGTCCATATGAACTTAACCCCTTTACGTGTGATCTTGGTTAATGGGTTAGACAATCAAGTAAAATTTTGATTAGATTTCCTGTAGTAACCTGCTAAACCAATAAAAATAGAAACCTCAGTTATTTTTACTGGTGTATGCCTTTCCTATACTACCTTTATCTTTAGAGGATCAGCTAAGATTCTATCCTTAGAAACAATATTGGCAAGAAAAGAAATTTCCTGAATCCAAAATTTTCACTTGCTAAATTTACCACATAAATCTTTTCTTATGTGAGTCTCAAGAATTATCCACAAGTGATTCTCATGGTCTTAGTAGGTTTTAGTATATACCAATATATCATTAATTAATACCACAAAAAATATCATCGAGATATTCCTTGATTTTTTTCACAATATCCCTAAAAAGAGAGGTTGAATTTGTCAATCCAAATGAAATAACAGTAAACTTGTAATTCCCATAAATCATTAGAAAATATATCTTGGGAATATCTTCCTTCTTTACTTGAAATTGTTGATATCTATAACAAACTTCAATCTTTGAAAAATATTGATCTCTATGGAGTTGGTCAAATAAGTCATTAATACGAGGCATGCGATACTTTTTCATAAATGTAACAAAATTGACTTATCTATAGTTAGTGTATGGTCTCATGGACCAATATTTCTTCTTAAAAAAGAGAATAGGGGCTCCCCATGGAGAAACACTAGGTAGAATAAATCCCTTATTACTCAACTCATCTAGTTGTTTCTTCAGATCCACTAATTCCACAGTGGGAATTCTATAAATACTACTTTATAGTGGTATTTTATCAAGGATTAAATCAATAATAAACTCAAATTTATGCTCTAGGGTTGTCCTGGTAATTACTCAATAAATACATAAATTTATTCCTAAAAAATTAGTGCATCCTCAATTTGAATATAACTTTCCTCATCCAAAGATTTAATTTTCTCTTCCTTCATAATAATTTCATTCAATAGAGAAACTGGGGGGTAAATCTAGATGAGAATGAGATGATGAAGTTTCTAATCTAAAGATAAGGAATTATAAACCTTCTTCAGAAATCATAATTTCATTCCACTTTCAATAAATTTTCACATCATATTTGGAAATCCAGTCCATACCGAGGATTATATCAACTTAAACCATAAGTTCGATTATAGGGTCAGAAAATAAAGCCCGTTTTTTTGTCATAATGGGTACTGGTTGAAATATTTTTTTCCTCCATTTGAGTAAGATTATTCATCATAATATGAGTAATTTTTCCTAATATTTTCATGATATGATCATCTCCATCACCAACTTTGTTGACTTTCTTAGTGAGGAAATCCCTAAATTATCTGCAGGTTTAATTTCCTGTGTTCCATTAGACAACGTCAATATATAATGGAACATACCAAGTTATCTTATAATCATCATGTGTATTGAGCCAAAAATTCACTATAATGAATTATTATAATTCTCATGTTTGTTTCACATCTAGTTACCAAGGTTTATACTAAACCTACTTTGATACCAATTATAAGAAACTTGAATCCAGTAGCTGAGAGTCTATGATTATTTTGTTACAGTGGCATAGATAAAAGAGATCACATCACCAATGAACGATCAATTTATTAGTCTTTCAGAACTAGATATATACAAGGTTCCATTATTACATTGGTTATTAAACATAGAACATAAAAAAGGAAAATAAACTACTTCCTTGACTCTTATTCAAATATTTCATCTTCATAAATTGGTGAAGGAGAACAAATAAATGGGTTAGATGAAATTCTCAGTAAGTTTTACATACAATATAAACATGAACCAATAATAAGAGAAGCATAACCAATAAGGTATAATCATAATGGAAAGTTAAATAACTGAAAAACACATTCCATTTAATCAATTAATTGATATTGAAAATGCATTTATAGATTTTTTCATTGTTAAAATATTATGGATGGTAATAAATGAATAATGAATGAAGAAAACACATTATTATTGAACATTATATATTTGGAACATGAATTAATACTATTAAGACATTTCACAAGATGGTTTATATCTGTGTGTAGAAATCCATCTGATCCTTCTTGGAAACAAACATGAAGGGTTTGTCGCCAACTGTTTTGTCTCATGAGACCCGTCAATGCCTCGAGGGGATATCTATAATCAGGCCCCACCCATGCCTACCTATCCAAATAATTCCTCAAAATAAAAAAATGATTTATTTAATTCATGAATCAATATGACTTATTAATATATCTGTATTGAGTAGATGATACAAATTTTTCAATATTTCTCTAGTTAATCAAATAACATTCAAAGTAAACACTGTAGGTAAAACTGGTATATTAATAAGACAATAATTATATATATGATACAATAAATATAGATAATTAATGAAAGATTCAATGAATAATGATAATAAATAAAAGGGGTAGTATACATACATCGCACACAAGAAATTAGTGGTGAATAAGGCATATCTCATAGAAATAAAAGTGAGTTCAGAAACCCATTTCATTTTGTCCAAAAGTGTTATGAACATTTACATAATGTCATAGATAATAAAATTAAATTCTTTAAATACAGACCCTATTAAACATATATTTTATTTATTATAATTTTATCAAGTTCATTTATGCCCATTATGATGAGTTATAATGTTTAATTTCATTGTTTCCGGAGCGTTCATTTCATGGTTTTATGGTCAGTTCACTTTTGTATAATTATGAGAGTTCTTTTAAAATAGAAGAAAAAATATATAAGTGAAATTATTTAGTATTAAGGAAATTTCAAAAGTTTTAATGGTCTCATTTATCATTTAATGATATGGTGTTAGTGTGATTCATTAGATCAAATGTCGATAAAAACGTTTAAATTTATTTTGGTGGGTTTTACTACCAGCACTAACTTGTTTCATTTTATTTAATATTATCTTTATAAAGTGTTTCAAGAATATTAAATAAGTTTTAATACACATATTATAATATTTTAAACCATAAAAATGGGTTTAAAACTATCCATTAAGACAATAATTAAAAATAAAAACTTGTTATCCACGAAGGCAGTGAATCAACACCTCATAGATGATTTTTTCATTTTTAGAATAAATGGTTATGAGAAGAGAATTTATGGTGGATATTACATTAACATAATTAAATTATAGTATATATAACTTATTTTAGTTACCATTCCACTTTGGATAGTTTAGGTGAAAGGAAGATAATAAAATTAAAGAAATTAAAATAGAAAAGAGGATTTTACCTCTTGAATACCGTCTCTTTAGGAACCTCCTTAAGACACTTGGATTTGGTCCTTTGGTAATAAAATTAGGTTTTTACTATGGGGAAGAGTCTTATTAAGGGATTTGGGTATAATTCATATAAGCTTCAAGTCTTAAAATGTGTAAGGAGAAGGGGTGGTGAGAGGTGATATTTATAGTGGTTGGAGAGGGTTATTTTTGATTATTTTATGCATTTGTTTAATATTTTGGCTCAAGAATATAAACAATTTTGATTATTAGGATTATGTACAATAAATAGTTCATGTGAGTATTAAAAAATGGTTTCTTACTTCTTCCACGACTGAAAAATTCATGTATTTGACTTAAAATGTTAAATATCTTAAATTACTGTATTTCACTATTCATAAGAAAATCAACTATTTCAAAAAAACCCAAAAGTTTCACCCTAACCATTTTTCAATACATATATTTTAAAAATAGAATCTATTTTATCAAAATAAGTTTCAGTGTAAGGGAAATTTAATTTCTAATTAAAATCATAATTTATTCAAAAAATACTGATTTTAAAATTATAACTAATTTTATGACACTTAAAAAAAAAGTTTAGGACTCATTAAGTTATTTTATCATTATAATGAAATAATTATTAATTTATGAATCTATTTTATGAAAATAAATTTTCTTTTAAATCATTTAAAAAATAAAAAATAAAATAAATATTTTTGTTTTACAAAAATAACAACACTTAATTTATCATTTTTAAAACATTTATTTACTTATACCATGATATAAATATATCATATTTTCATTTATTTGATGCCTAAATTTTATTTATACTTTCATAATTGAGGTTATTATTCTAATGGCTAACTTACTATTCCTAATGGTCACATTAATATTCCAATGTTCATGTTAATATTTAGTAGTATATTGTAGTTCTTTTAATCTCAGTGTTTCATGCAATGTAAGCAATTAGAGAAGTTGAATTTATTTAAGAAGATATATATCATAGAATCTTTGGGTGTTATAATATTAATATAAAAAAATAGAAATGAAAAACATGAAAATGTCTTCAAAATAAGGTATCTTACTGCCATAAAAAACCAAAAATTATAGGGGTTAAAATACAAAAGGAATGGGATGAATAGTTGATATGATACAAAATCACAATGATATACATTCTATAAATTGAGAAAATGAAAAAAGGGGATAAATATCTATAAGTGTTTTTCGTGAGTTCCCATCCCACCATATCACCATCATCAACCTATATTATATGATTAAGAAAATCCATTGCCTTGAAGTAGCATATTGTCCTCTACTACATCCATAAAAATCAAGTATACACATACCTAGTGAGTATATTTAAGGATTAAAGATATCAATCCCACTATGATCCCACCAGGTGTGCTATATTAAAGTTTTTTAAATAAAATAAGGCATTCTAGTTTCAAAATAAAGATACAAAGTAATGTTTTAACTTTTAATTGAAAATAATAATATAAAATTAGAGGATTGACCAATTAAATAAAATGAGAGTAAGCTATTTGGTTGGAATTTTGAAAAATACCACATGGGAGGAATACCCTAAGAGTAATAAATTTTTTAAACTTTAACTTCTATATCACTAATTAGTTAGACTGTCAATAAGTGGAATGAAATTATATATATTTCATCGGGAAAGTGGAATTTTTAAATTATAGGGATAGTGAGATGTGAAAATAACTACATCACTAGTCATAGAGCACTATAACTAGTGTAAAGGGAACCATATGATATTGGTCACCTTCACAAGTACTTGGGGGTTTCCCATGAGGTTTAATTTATTCCATTTCCACCAATAAATTCATTATTAGTTCTATTTTCTTTAAATAAATTCACTTTCCACTTAAAAATCATAAAATAAACATTTAATTTATAAGGGGATCTATTAATCAGTTGAAAAAATATCATATAATTTATTTCATAGAATTTGTGAAATAAATAGCAAATTCCAAGTATCCATTTTTTGTCCAACAAAGGAAGAGATATAGAACCAATTACTGTAAACAAGCTAATCCATATAGAAATGAAATAAATCCACTTGAAGGGAGAGGTAAAGATCCTAATACATTAAGAGGGAACCCCGAACATCAAAATATAAACTAAAAAATAAAGTAACAGAAATCCAATGCCACCATGGATTCGAGGAATAAATTAAATTGTGAGTAAAGGGAGAATAAAACAAAGAGGAGTTGAAGTAATGACTAAAAAGGGGATTAACTTGAAGAATACTTTAAAAAAACCAAAAAAATAACATACATGAGGAGAAAAGGAGGGAACCTCAGACATGGAAGGAGGTTGGGATAGATTGAGGGATAAAAAACAGGGTTTAAGACATTAATTCAGGAGAGGGTAGTATGGTATTTTGAAAATTATAAAGTTCTAGGAATGAGTCATAGTTTGTTACCACATTTTTCTAAACTATATTCCAACATTAGGAAATTATGGCTCACATGGAAACTCATACGATTGGTCTGCATAGTTTGAAAAACCATTCACTAACCCTGAAAAATTCTTATGTTAAGAATTATAGGAATTTTCATGATTTTGAAAAATTTTTTTCCTAACTATGTTTCGATTGTGAAAACACTCTAATTTACAGAATTTATATTATTTTAAATGGTAAAAATCTCAGGAAATATCGAATAAAAATAAAATTCATGAAAAATAGAATACATACCTGAAAATGTCATAGTGGCCACTACACATGGTATGTGTGTCTAATTTCATGAATAACTAAATTAATATTATGAAGTAATTTATTTATAAAAATATTCTTGTATATTTCATTTCTAATGTATATTTATCATCACATTTCAGTCATTTTTTTATAATTTTTACTGTCATCGGCCATTGGGGGTTGTTCAGTCAATTTCTAAAAAAATAATTTTCTATGTTGATTATAGTCAAAGGAGTTATAATATAGTTTCATAATGTCCATAAGTTTAGAGATATATGTTCTTTAAAATTATAGTAGAAAACTATTTGTATAGTTTAAGTTGTTTTCAAAAATAAATTCAAATTAAGAAAAGTGTCTCAATATACAAATTTTTGAAGGTTAAATTTACAAAAAAAATTATTAATACTAATCTTAATATAATACCTAATTTGTCTTTATAGAATATTATTAGTGTCATAAATACAATATTTATTCATTAAATCCACTTTTAGAACCATCTTGGAAAGGGGGTGATGAAAAATGAAATATATTTCTCATGGTAGCGATATTCTGACCATAATAGGGGAAACATTTTCATTTTATAATGGATGGGGAGAAAATGGATAATGGTTATCCAATAAACATAATAACATTTTATCATACTAATTATTTCTATTTTTTTATAATATTGTGGGCATGATATATTTTTAGGAGGAAGAAGAAAAAAAACCCGAAATAACTCTGTTTAAACAATTACATCTTTCTTCGATACCCCACTTTAGATCAACCCTTAATCAATATTATATTTTACTTTTGGGGAGGAAAGAACCTCTAAGACATAGAAAATTGAGTTTTAGAGGTGTTTTTAGAATTTTTTTGAGTAAATAGGATTCATTTGTAAGGATATATAGAGTGGTTAAGGTTCTATTTATAGGTGAGTGAGGTGTTGTTTTTGAAAATAGTTATTTTTTAATATAAAAATAATTGTATTGTTAAAGGAAAGTGGATCCAAAATTTATAATGACAGGTCAAAATATAAATTTATTCTCTAAATCCCTCATTCACCCATTTATAATTGATGTTTTAGTAATTTTTTATACTTTAACTCTTGATTTAACATTTTTCAAAATTTTAACCTTTTTTGCGGTGACTAATTTTTACCTTCGTAACTTATTTTTATGATAAAAAAATAAACTAAAATTATTAATTAATTTAAAATTATGATTCCAAATATTAAATCCATTTTATTTATTCAATTTTTGAAATTATTAAAAATTAATTTTAATATAATAATAAATACCACAAGAAAGTAATTATTTGGAAAATGTATTTTTAAGAATAAAATGAATGTATTATTATTCATTTTTAAGTAAAAACCATTAAATTAGAGTTAATTTTATTTTATATCTATTACTAATATATTTTATTAAATTAATTATTCAAAATTTATCAATTTATTTTATAAAGATAAAAATACATATTATATAGAAAAATAAAATTCTTCAAAAAATAGTCCTTTTTAACACTGAATGATTTTAATCACTTGGAATTTTTTATTTATCTTTTAACCATTAAAAATTTTATATTATATGGTATTATAATTCATAATTTTTCTTATTTAAAATAGTTATCATAATATATAAAATAAATTATTTTCACTATCTTTTTATTTACCCTAGTTTAAATTTTTTCTGCACCTTTCTTAGTGATATTTCACATTTTTTTCTTAGGATGTAGTAATGTACATATTTCATTGTAAAATATATCATCATTTATTTTTTTAGTGTTATGTATTAAAAAAGATATTCAGCATACTATTTTTAGGAAAACACATACTAAAAACTCTGTTTTTTACATTTTTTCTATTTATTCTATCTCATTAATTCATATTATTTAAAATTTTTCAAGCATAAATTATCATTTTTTTAAAATTTTAGCATAGAAACATGTAATTCATTTTTCTTTTTGAGATTAATATTAAATTATTACATTAAAAATTTCAAATGAAACAATAGAATCTTGTAAAAATCGTATTGATTATATCATAATCTCTTGTGATTGTTATATATATTTTCTTTATTTTTTTCTTTTATGCTAAAATTTTATTATTCTTATCTTCAAAAAAGTTTTATGTTCAAAATATTTTATAAGATAATGTCAATTATTTTTGATCACTCAACAATTATTTTATTCTCATACTATTTTATGAAATGTATTGAAACGAAGTGTAGGATCAAACACATCCAATTAACATGAAATTACTGATATATTGATTCATATTTTTGTTATTAATCAAGTTTTATATATTTTAGAATAAAATTTAATAATATTTTTATTAGTAAACCAATCAATACATCCTTTTTCCTTGATCAACACGTTCATTTTTTCGATTTTAGCATTATTTTTTTTGATAATATGAACTGGAAAATACAAAAACCCTGTAACATCATCCACACATTTCCTATTTATTCATCACCAATTGATATCTATAATAAATCCTAATATTAAGAAAATATTAAAACTCTTTTAGATAATTATTTTTAAAAAAACTTTTAACCGTTGTTCATGTTAGATAATCCTCTGTGTTTGGTAATTTTACAATATTATAAAGAAGAAAATAATAATCCAACCTGGTAATTTTTGAAATGAAATGTTTTTTTTGATAATTTTATTAATTATTGGATGAAATGAAATCATGAAAAATGTTTAATCTTTGAAATGGTGGGTTTAAATATTAGGTTTTTAAATTGAAAATATATTTTGAAATAAATTTATATTTTTTATTTTGGGTGGAATTTTTCATTGGAAAAATGGATATTAAATTTTAATTTAATATTCCATGACTATAAGTGTTTTTAATTTGATATAGGATTGAAAACCGGGTTGTATTACTGGTCCAAGTATAAATAAATTGAGATTTTAGTTGGTATATTTCGTGTTTATTGATGAATAATGATTGAGCCATTGTTTTTTCTACAAATGTTTCTGAACCATCTGATTGTTTTTATTCTTATAATTTAAGTATTATGGCCCTAGACTCTTATTGTTTTTAATTCATTATAACAAGTATAATTTATGATTTTATAGGAGATTAAATTTATTAAACTCATATTTGAGTAATTTATTCAGTCGATTCATGTTGTTTTTACTATTGGTTTTAGTGGAAGGAGAAGGTGACGTTGGGATTAATATTTGTTTTAGTGATATAGTTCATATATTAGTTCAAATTTTGAGTGTGAGATGATTTTGAATTTTTTAGCTATTATAGAGTTCAAGTTGTCAAAAAATTAAATATTTATTCTAGATCATTTGAGGAAGCCTTTGGATTGATCATTTGCATATCTAAATACCTGTGTTAGACTTCAGTGGTTCATGAGTGATGTTGGTCTTATTTTATTTGGGTAGTCCAATTAAAGGATGATTTGGTGTTGTATGTGGTTAGGATTTTCATTATTTGGAATGATTAAAATCTTATTAATTAATTTAAATTATAATAATTCCGTTTTCTAGGTGTCCAAGGGTTTGAGTTAGACCAAAGGTCATTGACTCCAAGCGTGGTGTTGGTTTGTGCTGGTGTTGGGTTGTTGATGGTTTTTCAATAAGTTGACATTGGTTTTGATTTAAATATATATCAGTCCAACTGATTTCATGTGATGTAAGTTCATATTTGGGTTTTAATAGTGTTCTTATGAACTTTTTCTACATTTCATGTAACTTAAGTGGAATCAAGAGACTTAATGTAAAGATGGATATGGAGGGTGTTATGGGGTTAGAAGGTGGAGGTTCGTTGGGATATTTGAATTAGATAAGTACAAGTTTTTTAGTTGGAGGATTTAGGAAGAAGATGGTCTATTACTGGTAGTTGTAGCAGCTATTAAGCTATCCTATATAGAGAATTAGTTGGTGCACTTTATTGGTTAGATTAAAAGGATATCAGTTGAGATTTCAATAAACATTCAAGACCTAACCATGAGACCTGATTTGAAGTTTAGAAAACTTTATTTAGGAGATTATAACTTAACATAACCCTGGAGTTGAGAGGAATAATGGGGAGGCTTTAAAGCTTCACTAGGGGGTCTATTTTATTCATATTAATTTTCTCTATTTTGTAGTTCAACCTATTGAAAATGTTTTTTGATATGAAACATTTCACTTTTTAAGCATGTCATCTATTTGGATTCATAAAAGGAATACTGGTGAGTTCTCTTTTATTTTATTTTAATTCATTTATTTTTTCACCAATAAGAAATTGAATTGTTTTCTGGAAGTTATATATATATATATATATATATATATATATATATCTATACACTACTTTAGTAAGCTCAAGAATAGGTAAATAAATGAAAATTTAATTTTAGTTAATCGTCTTAATTCACTTCTGAAATAAATTATTTATAAATTAGGTTGAAGTATTTACATATAAATAATTTAATCCTATTTATAAAATAATTTTAGAGAATATTTTATCATCCATATTTTTTGAAAGACCACCCAGTTGAATGGAAATGAAAAAAATCATTGATTCATATGACAATGTGACTATGATGAAGGCTCAAACACATTTTCCTTTATTATTATTATTTGAATTATCTTACTTGATAACGTAGAGTCCAGTTCAATTAATAATTCAGTGATGATTGATAGATATTTCCTTTATTTTAGTTCTAGTTCAGTTTATTATTGTGTAAATTTTTATGAATAAAGTAAACATTTTATAAACTTCATTAACCTCACATTCTCTATCTTTATTAAATCAGTCAGTTCATCAATTTTTACCAAACCCATAACACTGTTAGCTAACATTGGTAACATTTATCACTCAATATTATGTTTTAACCATGAATTTTTCTTTCACATTTCTCCCAAACATTAATTTATTCCCTTCTTTCCCTTTATTTAGGGTCAATTTATAACCTTAGATCACCACCCCTTTAGTTTGAACATTCACTATTATTATTATTTATGATATTATATATACCATTTTTATGACTGTTATGACCTCCATCAAATATCAATATTAAGATCTATTTGTAGGGAATAGAATTTTATGAGTTTCTTAAGGTGTAAATAAATAATAATAATAAAAAAATTATTTTCCTTTCATCACCATTGGATTTTTTATTTGGTATTAGAATTTTGAAAACAGTTTCATGTATCATATATTTGATTTGAAATATTCTTTTCCTTTTTCTGTGTGAAAAAAATGAAAATACTTATTACATTTTATGTTTTTTTGAACTAAAAATCACTTAATTTATTATAATATTTTTGTTATTTGAGGATATATTATATCCTGTTTAGTTATAGATTTGTGGTTGTTTACTTTGAATTAGTAATGAATGAAGTTTATTTGGGGTTAGAATCAATAAGTTTAGAAATTTTTCACATTTTGTTTCAATTATGGACACACTACTTAGAAGTGTTTCTATAAGACCCCATATAATACCTTCAAATTTAAAGAAAAAAACCATGTTGATCTAAAACTTGATTGTTAATCAAATTTGTGAAAAATATGAATGAAATAAGTGTTAAAAATGATCAAGATCATGATTTTTTTAATAAAGTTTTTTTAATCATGAAGTGTGAGAAATCTATCAAAAAGATTTATAGGCTGATGATTTAGAATTCCATATTGTAATTTGACATCTTAAACCAGAAATAATACAATTTATTTCTTGATATGGAGTTAATATGACAATATATCCAATAGGTCGGGGGGGGGGGGGGGTGAATTTTCCATTAAAAAACTCGAGAATTGAATTTTAGGGCTATAACATAGTTATAATTCAAATTCATTTAAGAAAAGAATGCAATAATTTTTTTTGTAGTTTGGATATAAATAATCTTAAATATACTCTTCACCCCTCTCCTGAACATAGAGTGATGACACCAAATATAATCAATATAATGGAATCTAATAGTGATTTTTTCCACCAGGAGTCGCAAACCAATTACAAATCATTTTCCCCCTCTAAGGATTAAACCAAAAACAAACCTACCTTTTTATACCTTGAGGCACAAACCGAATGACCTCCTTTTTCCCCAGGAGGCACAACCTGAACAACCTGCCTTTTTCCCCTAGAGGCATAACCCATTGCCTGACTTTTGATTGGGAGTCCCAACCAAAAATACTAACTTTTAATGGGTAGTATAACTCATTTTAATCACACACACATTAATATTATTGGAAGAATTAGATCTAAAGAACGACATGAATAGATCCAATGTTTGAATTTCGAGGTCGTAGTGAACTCTCTAGCAGCAAAGGATCAAATAGTTAAAGTTCATTTGAGAGCAGTAGGTGATCATCAAAGTTTGCGACCCCTTTTAATGTTCAAAAAAATAATCAAAATATTCATTACATGATCTGGATATTTCAAAATCCATATACCGAGTTTATCTATGCATAAAATATTGAACACTAATATCCCATTGGAGTTCCTATTTCACAATATAGAATATAGTTTCTTCATTAAATTCGCATGAAAAGCATACTCACGTGGGTCACATCATGAATATATAAAATTAAATTCAAACTCTATAGTGATAACATGTTAAAATAATTAATACAATACTAATGAATAATTATAATCAACATTAAAGTCAATTATATAACTCCCGTAAATCATGTGAGACAAATTGTTCACTTTCCAACAATATTTAATGTGGAACTGGTGTTTTCCAAAGAAATAAATGTTAAAATTTATCCCATGTGGTAATAATTTAACAAAAAATATAAAATATATTCTCATGGATTCTAAATAATTAATAAGTAATTGTAAAATAAAGAAAAAATTAATTATTTTTACAATAAACATGCAGTAAATAGAAAAGTGAAATGTTACGTAAAATATAGCATATTTCATGATTTTAAAATAGCCTGTAGAAAATTTAAATCCATATATGAATATACACATATGGGTTTCAAGTAGTATATTTATATTTGGGTTTCACATTGGTGAATATTCATAGCAGACTCTAGGTAAGGAAATTCACATTCCTCATTTCATATAGATGATTAAAGAAATTTGTAGACAACTTAACTGATAATGTTTCAGACTTAAAACATTCCTTAAAGGTAGTGGAATTATATTTAACTATAGTTGAATTATATTTTTATAATTTCATTTTATTTTTATATAATAAAAAATAAACTTAATGAGACTTCTATAGCTCATGTTATCATTAAAATATAGTATTAAAATTATTATGGAAAACCATAGAATTCTAACTGAAATCATGTAGTGAATTCAATAAAATTTATTTATATACAAAGATTTATTCTAAGTTTTATTTATTTTAATTAAATGTAGATACTTTTTATATCTTTATAAATCAATAAGAAACACTTAATTTGGAGTTTTAGACCAATTTATAGTCAATATATAGAAGATAATACTACTCATGGTAGGAACCATGGTAGACTGATACAGTCTGGTGACATAGTTGGGTGAATCCAAAATGGTTAATAATTTTTGTTCATGTATTAGGTTTCCATGGTTAGGTGAAATGATCAGTTTACTCTCATACGACGAGTATATTTTTGTTTCATATTGTCAGGTGAAATGGTCAGGTGACACAGTCAGTTTACTCCCATACGGTTTGTAAATTTTGTTTATGTGGATAGGTGGAACGGTCTTATGAGGTATGTTTATATGGTTAGGTGACTCCAAAATGATTATAATTCTTTTTCATGAGGTCAGGTGATTTGGCAAGGTGACTCCCACTCCACGGTAGGTTCCAGACTTTTCCAAATTTTAAATTTCTAGACTTTTAAAATTTTAGTTTCAGAATAAGTAAAATGATATTATAAGGTATTGAATGACTTATTTTTCCTAAGTTCCCTTCATGAAACTTGTTGTACATGTTATGAAATTTATGAACTAAAAACATAAAAACATTTTAATAAAATAAATATTATGATATGATCATTATTAGGAATACTATACATAATACAAATTATTAAGACTTTTAAAGAAACAAATAAATATTTACAGTTAACAAAAAAGGTGTTTCAATGAGAAACTCAACATTATACCATTTTTTGATATTTAAAAAAATGTATAATTTCAAAAACAAACCCCCTTCTTGAAGTTATCAAAAACATAAAGTTGTAGTATAAAAATTATCTCTTTGAAAATAAAACATAAAATATTAATTATATTTAAATAAAAACATACTTGAAAAACATAGTTTATTCCATAACATTCTTAAACATTCATATTTCAAAACATATATCAAGTAGCCACAAAAAAATCATCCACTTTCAAAACATGTATTAAGAATACACTGTTCAATGGGAAGAGTTTCAAAAGTTATTTATATAAATTAATGAGAAAATCTTCATGAAAATATACCTTTATAATAAATAATTAGTTAGAATGAAATTTTATATTATCTATTATGTATGGGAAGTATAAAAATAGTAATATAATGCACAAATATATATAGAAAATATAAAAAGTAATTATAAAAATTGATTCCATACTTCATAAATTTCAAATAAATCACAAAATTTCATCTCAAAACCACACCTAAACTCCCAATAAATTCATGTCATATAAATTTAAATCTCTATCATAACAGGTTTAAATACAATTTTATCAAATTTAGTAAAGTCTAAGGGAATTATAAAGATATCAAAAATTTATTTTTATATAGAAATAAATTCCATAATTATATTTCTTTTTTGAACATGATCTATAATAAAATGAAATTTAACATCATTATTCTAGTTCATAGTGTGTTTTATAAGATTTTTAGAGATAAAAATATTATAATTATTGTCACAAAAGATATAAATATTATCAAAATCAAAACCAAAATCCAAAAGTGTTTTCTTTATACATAAAAATTGTGCACAACTAGATAGATTAACTATATATTATGAATCGATAGCTGAAAGAGAAATATAATTTTGTTTCTTTTATTCCCATAAAAATAAATATTTACCAAGTAAATGGAACATACCAAAAGTGATCTTCTTATATATCTTGTATCCACCAAAATATAAATTGTAATAACCTCTAAAATAAAAGGTAGTTCTACAAGGCTAAAATAAACCAATATTAAAAGAACATTTAACATATATAATGATCATTCTAATATATTTAATGTGAGGTTCCTTAGGATCAAATTAATATTTAGTTTTCTAGATTTATTGAAATTTAACTTGGAATTAGTAATAATGAGAGTATTTTCACATTTATAGGATTCTAAACCAAATCACTTTACTAATTATTTATCATATCTGGATTGTTTTGGAAAAATACCATCATTTATTTGAAAAATTTACAAACTAAGGAAGAATTTAAATTCCACCATCATACTCATATCAAATTCAGAAGTCATTAATTTTTAAGATTCATTCCAAAAATTCTCATTTTAATATGAAAATATAATATCATCAATGTATATTTATACAATCAAAATATCATTAATTTTTTTAATAAATAATGTATGACCCACCTTTCATTTCTGAAGATTGTTTTTCAAAAGATAACTAGTTATCCTTTCATAATAAGTTCTAGAATCTTGTTTCAAACAATATAATTCCTTAGATAACATAAAAACGTGATTAGGATGATTCCCATTTTCAAAACCTGGTGGTTTTCTAACATAGACTTATTTAGAAATATAGATATTTAGAAAAGTGATTTTAGCTTGATTTGAAATAATTGGAAATCCTGAAATGAATTATATTCCAATAATTTCCTAATTTCGTTGAATCTTATAAAAGGGAAAAAATATTACTCAAAATCAATTCCTACCATTTATTAATAACCTTAATCAACCATTATTTCTTTATTATTAACTATATTTCTTGATTCATCAAGTTTATTTCAAATAATACACTTTGTTCTAATAATATGATAATCTTATGGTGAGACAACTGAAGTATACACACTATTCTAAGTTAACTTATTTAATTCATCTTGAATTTGAAAAATCCAATTAGAATCACCCAAAGATTCAAAAAAATTCTATTGAAAAAAATAAAAAATATAAGCTTGAAAATCACAAACATTCAAAACTGATTTTCTAGTTGGAAATTTTAGTTCAACATTTCCAATAAAATTATCCATGGGATGATCTCTATAAGTCTACCATGATTTTTCATGAATAGGTTTATATTGAGAATAAATATTTTCCACCTTAATATGTGAATCTATATCTTTATGTACTTCCTATTAAAAATTAAAGTCTCTAATTCCTCCATAAGATGTTCAAAATCATCATCTGTTTTATTCAAATCCTTTTCATCAAACCTAAAATGAAATGATTCTTCAAAAAAAATGGATATTTTATTATATAATCTATATGCCATACTATTATTTTAATATCCTAATAAAATTCATTTATTAGACTTGGAATAAAATTTAAATAAAGTATCCTTAGTATTTAGAATAAAAACTTAATGTCCAAAGACTCTAAAACAACCAATTTTCAGTTTTATTCCTTTCCAAAGATCATAAGGAGTAATTTTGAATAAGGGTCTTAAAATTATTCTATTATAAACATAATAAAATGTATTAAAAAATTCTTCACAAAAATATTTAGGTATATTAAAATCATATGTCATGGTTCTATCTATTTATTGAAGTGTTATATTTTTCCTACCCAGTACACCATTTTTTTAGTGTCCTTGGGGTTGATTAATTGTGAAAATATCAATTTTACACGCAAAACTAGAGAAATTAAAGATTCTAGAATTCTAGACCTTAATCACTTCACATTGAATTAATTAATTTAGCTTTCTCATTTTGATCTAATTTTCCAAAAGTAATAACATTATATAATGTTTCATATATAATAGTACCAAAGTAAACCAATGTATATCTTGTAAAATAATCTATAAAAACAAAATAATAGTTTTTACTTCCCAAACTAAAAGCTTTAATGGGAAAAAATAAATATAAATTAATGAGATCAATAGGCCATATATTTTCTAATTCTTTAACCAACTTGAATCAAATTTTATGTTGTTTACCTTTCAAATAAGAGTCACAAACAAAGGCATTGTCCTCTTTCAGTTCTAGTAACTGAAAAATAGTTTGGTTCTTATAAATCTTATGTATCAACATGAAATTAGTATATACCAGCCTCATATTCCTCAAAATGTTATCAGATTGTACAATATTTAAATATTTCACATTTTTATAATTTAATTCATCCAAAATTATTTGAATAAATGTTATAGTTTCTATTTTTATAAAATTATAGATTTGTCCTTAAGAAGAATTCATTTATCATTTTTAAATTTAAAAAACATTCCATTATCACATTGATATGAAATGATTTTTAAATTAAGTTTTAATTCAAAAAAAAGAATTTAGAAATAATAACATAATTAGATATTCAACCTCACCAAAACATTTTACCTTTATTTTTGAATTATCACAAAATGTTGGATTACATCCATCAAATTGATTTAACAAATGAAAATTCAATACATCACTAGTCATATTCCTTGAACATCCACTGTCCATATTCCAAACATCATTTTTGATGCTTCAAAGACATTTTTCATATAAAAACATATTTAAAAATGTTTTGGTACTAATGTAAATTTGGGTTCGATGGGATTAGAATATGAATTTTTGGGAATAAAAAATAGATTTAAAACATTTATTAATAGGAAATATAGATGATAATGATTTAGAAATAAAATCCTTAGTATATATAAGACATTTTAGAAATCTCAAGGAACCCACATTAGCTTAATGAAATTTCAAATTAAATCTAAAACAAGTGACAGTATATATGCTTCCCTTAGATATTTTAACAAATAATTTCTTATAGATTTTAGGTAAAATATTATCATAACCAATACCAGATCTTCTTTTTTTTATTAAAATAGAACTCATAATTTCATTAAAGTTTTATCTTCCTTGAAAAAAACAAATAGATTTGATTTTAAACTTAAAATGTCATTTTTTGTTAATTAATTCTCCATTAGAATGGTATCAAAATTCCTTGATTCAAATTCACAGGATTTTGAATTGAAATAAGCTTATGTTTTTAATATAAAATTTTAAATAAGTGAATTTTTCATATTTTCTTGAACATTTTCCAGATTTGTATCAGTATAATTTTTATCTTCTTAGACATATTTCACATTTACATTTTCCTTACGAACATCCTTATGTTTTCTTTTAAAAAAGTAAGGTTTTTACTCTTATGTTAAATTTTATAAAATTATGTAAGAAATTCCTAAAAAATGGGTATTTGAGATTTAGATTCATAAGTTGAATAATAAGTAGTATCACTTACCAGATATAAAGAAGTTATTAAACATAAGTTTGCAATAACTATTTTTAGAACTGGATTCACCAATAGTACTTGAATCCTCTATACCAAACCATCTAGAATCTATTTTATTGTTTTATTTTTTTATATTGCTTCCTCTTTTTCTTTTCCTTCTATAGTATTGGGAAATTGGGCTTGATGTGTGCAATTTTCCTATACTCATAACAAATTACATCTTGAGACTCTTTTGAAATGAAATTACCTTCCCTTTTCTCCTTGTTATCATCCTTATGATAGTCCTTATGAGATATGTTTGAGTAAACTTTATTCCTTCTATTTAAAACTTTTGAAAAATAGGATCTATCATTCAATTAACCACTCTATAACTTAGAATAAGAATAGAAAGTTGATACATTTGATTTAATAGAAATTCTCTTATTTTGTGAATTATCTTCTTTTGCAAGATTTTTTAGTTCTAACTCATATTTTAATAATGATCTAATAATATCATCAAGAGTGAATTCCTTAAAGTTCTTAATTGCCTCAATGAAAAACTTTTTAGCATGCCATTTATTTGGAAGTCCTATAAAAAATATTTTAATAAGAACAATATTTTCAAGTGTTTTTCCCAATGAACTCATACCATTTACAATAATAGTAAATCTGTAAAACATTTTATTTACATTTTTATAATCTCCCATTTTAAATTCTTAGTATTCAGATCTCAACATTACCAATTGAGTTCTAATATGTTTATCATAACCAAGATGTGTAACTTATAGAATTTTCCAAATGTTATGATCTATTTTATATTCTGAAACATGACTATAAAAATTCTTATTTATTGCATAGTTATATGATATTAATCATCTTTTATTTCAAAACATACTTTACGGCTTCAATTCAAACCAAAGATTTATGATTTCCTTTGGGAATCTTATAGGGATTTTTTATAATCATGTAATGATCAATGCTATGTTATTTCAATAATTCTCTTGTTCGAGAATTCAAATATCTATAATAAGTACCATTAAAATGAGGTGGTTTTTGAAGAATCCATCCACCATTCAAACATGCTCCTATTGTCTTATTCAAGATCGTTTTCCCTTCATGTTTAATTTAGGAAATATTTAGTACAAATAATATATATAGATTCTGAGGGATCCTTCTCTCATACAAATTTTTGGTCTATAATTAATAAGAAATATAGAAATAGGGGTGGTGAATTAGGATTAAAAAAATGGATTAATGAATTTAAGGGTTATATCAGAGTTATAATGTTAATTCATTGAAAAAATAACAAGAGATTTTTGTTGTTGTTTAGATCTAAATGATACTACATTTACTATTCACCCCTCTCATTAATTGAGAGAGATGACACCCACTATAACTAATATAATTTAATCTTACAATGTATTTTTCCACAAGGAGCCTCAACCAGATTACAAAGACTTTCCCTTTGCGGAGGCTAAAATATAAAATGAACCTACCTGTTTCAACCTAGAGGCACAATCAGAATATCCTACCTTTTCACCTGGAGGTACAACCTGAAAACCCTACCCTTTTTTCCATAGAGGCACTACCTAATTTTAAATTTTTGATTGTGATTCACAAACCAAAATTCTACCTTTTAATGGGTAGTATAGTGCATTAAAATCATAGACACAAAAATATAATAAGAATAAGTAGATCTATATAACTTTATAAACAAATTTAGTGTTTGAATTTTGAGGTATTAGTGAACTCTCCAACAATAAAGGATCAAATAGTTAAAGTCCACTTGAGAGTAGTAGGTGATCGTCAAAGTGTGTAACCCCTTGTATAGTTCATGAAAATACTCAATACCATCATTACATGATCTAGATCTATCAAACTCCATAAATCGAGTTCATCCATTCCAAAAAATTTTGACACTAAAAGAAAATTACAATTCCTCTTTACTAATACAACATACTACTTCCTCATTAAATGATCATGGAAATAATACTCACATGGGTCACATTGTTAATATCTAAAATTTAATTCATATTTTACCATGATAAAACATTATTATAATTAATACATTAAAAAATTAATTATAATCAGCATTAAAGTCTATGGGAAAACTCCCACAAAGAATTCAAGGTAAACAATTCACATTATAATAATATTGAATGTGGAACTCGCATTTTCCCAAGTAATCATGGTTAAACATTCACCCAAGTGATAATAATTTTATTAAAAAATTTAAATTATGTTTTCATGGATTATCAATAGTTAATAAGTAGGTATAGAATAAATAAAACATTAATTATATTAATAATAAAGAAGTAGTAAATGGAAAATTAAAATGTTTTGTAAAATAGAGAAAATTTCCATATTTTACAATAACCTATGTAAAAACACAAATCCACATTGGAAAATACACATATGGGTTTCATGTAGGATATTTATTTAGGTTATTCACATAGGTTTATCTATATTGACGAATCCATTTATGGAAATTCCCATTCCTGATTTCACATAAGTGATTCTAGAATTTTTTAGACAACTTAGTTTATAACGTTTGAGACTTAAAACATACCTTAAATAAAGTAGAATAAGATTTAACTGCTTTGAATTATATTTATATAATTTAATTATAATTACATTGAATAAAGAAACAACTTAATCATACTTCAATATCTCAAGTCATTTTCAAAATATTATAGAAACATTATTATAGAAAACTATAGAGTTCTTACTGAAAACACGTTGTGAATTGAATACAAAATTATGTATATATAGAGATGGTTTATATGTTTTATTTATTATAATTTAATATATATAATTTTTTTATGTTTTAAATTCAATAGTAATCACTTAATTTTTAGTTGCTTATCCCATGTTATATTCTAAATATAGAAGATAATTCTACTCATGGTAGGTAGCAGAATAGGTTAATTCAGTCAGGTGACATGATCTGGTGACATGGTCAGGTGACTCCCACATAATAAGGAAATTTTTATGTGGTTTTTTAATAGGGTTATTTGAATCCCATATTTTCAATACATTTTTTTCATCCGATCTTATGACATTGTCAAATGACAAGGTTAGTTGACTCCCGTACGATTAATACATTTTGATCATACGACCAGGTGACACAGTAAGGAATGATATGTTGATACAGTTTGGTGAAATGGTTAGGTGACATGGTTAGGATACTCCCACATGTTCATTACATTTTTTTTTCATTCGTTCATGTGGCTCCCACTCCATAGTTAGTTCCATACCTTGCCAAATTTTCAATTTCTATACCTTACAATTTTTTGTTCCAAAATAACTAAACTTTTATTATAAGGTATAAAAGGATGTATGTGGCCTAGTAAAACCTCATTAATCTTGTAGAAAATGTTAATAACTATAAAAAATAAAAAAAATAAAAACATTCTTAGAGAATAAGTATTATGACATGATCATGATTAAACATACTTTATATAATTTAAGTTATTTATACTTAGAAAGGGAAAAAATAATGCTTTCTAATTTAAATTAAATGACTCAGGAAGCCACTCAAAACTAGTATATGAGTTTTTAGGGAGTGGTAGATGAGGTTTTGGAAAAACTTTTAAATTTAGATTTAAAATTCTAAAACTCTTTGAATATATTTAATAATATCGAGTAACAAGATATAGGTCAATTTTATAGGATGTGATGAAGACAATATGAAACTAAAAGACATTGATTTTGAATATTTGAAATATAATATTAGATGTGATATTCCTTATTATGAATATATTAATTCAATAGTTTTTCAAATGGAAGTTGTTGAAGGGGATAAAACATTTAACTTTGAATAAGAATTAATTTATGAACACTCAATCATTGATCCTTTCATTAGTGATTTTACTCTTACATTATATGATGAATTAGAAGTAAATGTTAATAATTTTTGGAAAATATTACATAAATTTATAATTTACATGTTTTTTTATTTAAAATCATATAATTAGATTTTTCCTTTTGTAATATTGATAGAAAATTTCCAAGAAATATTTCATTTTATTTTGGGTATTAATTTTTGACGTTTATACAATAGTTAATGGTTAAACATGTATTGCTTGGGCTTATAAAAAGTAATTTTTCTAAGGTAGTGAATAAGGGTAGTGTTTTAATGTTTCCCCATAGGTGTTGTAGAATGAACCAAGAGGGGGGATGGAGGTGGTGAATTGATTTCATAAAATTTTATCTCAAATAAACAACCCCATTTAAATTTACTTTGAATATGTCCTTAGCTTTTTATATCAGATATTTAGTGGAAATGAATAAATATAAAGAGTAATACATAGTGATTTACAGTGGATCATGGAAAGAGGAATACACCCTAATATAGTTCTCTAATGACCAAATATATGTTTTGTGTTTTTTACTAAACAAATATTTTCTGTTGGGTTTTCCCCGACGAGTGAAAAAAAATTTCACATGGTATGAAGTATCCATGTGCCTTTTCCCAAAGATTTACCATTAAAAGACCTATCCACAACCTTTTTAAAACACTTATAATAAGTTTCACTCACATTAAAATGAATTAGAGATGTAGAATAGAGAAACATTTTACAACAACATTAGAAGAAACAATTGAATATAGATGAAGATCATATACTGATATGAGTATAAATGTAAATTATAAATCAAGAAGGTTATATGGAAATAGTTTATGTATAGGAATCAATATATAAAAAAGATTCTATTTTTCTTAATATTATTTGAGAATGAATAATGTATCTTCAATGTAGTAAGTTGAATAATAGTTGTTCATGAGAATATTAGTGATATATATTGTTCTCTTATCAAATAAACTAATTATCTTTTTAAACGGTTATGAATAAATATAATAATAAATATAATATTAAATTCTTTATTTTTTACAAGTGATCATATCTATGAATCTGTTTTGACTACAATTATAGTCTTCCTAGGAAATATTGACCTATTTGGAATAAATAGCCTATATTAACTCTATATTTGCACATTTAGAAATTTATACTATCTATAAAAAAAGATTATAATTTTATTGAAAACTACATTGGTAAGAAATGAATCAAAAAACTATAATTAATAGAATATATAATTTGATGGTTTTCCTTTGAATCAACACCTACCTTAAAAAAATAAAAAAAATGTTTCCAACATTGACAAAGGGTTCTTCTTTTTTTCTTAATTTTTTTTAATTGTCATATTATCTGGTAAAAATAATTTATTTTTGGATACCTAAGAAATATCATTAGACTTTTCCTCCTATATAGGATATCTTGAGTCTCATAAGATATTCTAAATTGTCATAAGAATTGTTTTCCACATAATAAATTTTTATCAATAGTATATTCTATAGTTTATGATATTTGAACACCAATTAAGATAACTGAGCATATAATATGATGTAGAATAACTATTTCAAAAGGATAATTTCTTCTTTTTAGGATAATTTTAGAATGAATATGAGATATATTATGCATAGCATATTTCTAGACTCCTTAGGATATTTGAATTTACCGAATATCTTGTGTGTATAACTTTGTAATCTCGCAAGACATTAATTTTAAGAAATTTACTCTTGTTATACCTTTATTTTACGAATTAAGATATTTATTGTATGCTTGAAAGATAATTTACTTTTTCAAAAAAATTAAATCATAGCTTAGAACTTTTTAACAATGCCTCATAGGATATTTTTTCACGCATGAAACATAATTTTCTTTGCAATATTTATCCAAAGATATATAACATTATAATAAAATAAAAGCTTCCAAAGGAAATATATTTTAAAAAAATATTAATTATTAACATAAATCACTTAAGATAAAATAACTAGTAAAAAAAATAAGGATTCTTTAAGCATCAAAACATTTGTAATATTGGGATCTATTATAAAAAAATTTGTAAGTCCAATAATATCTCCTCTTTAAATGATAAGAAAACCCAAAAAAAATTAAATAATATATTATAACAATTTAGTAAGAATATCTATAAAAAATACTATTATATACAAATCCTAATTTGAAATAAAATGGAGCTTTCCAAAATTTTAAAATTTTCAACTTTTTTCTATTTATCCCCACCCAATTTATCTATAATAATATTATCTTTTTAAAAATAATATTTATAATATAAGGTTTAAAATTGATCAATATTTTACATCTGGTCAAATTTCTTCCCATTTTTTATGATTTTAAAAAGAAATACAATGTAGTGATATAAAAAAAATTTATAATTTAAAACTAAATTTATAGATTAGTAGAATATAGATCACTCAAACTAATAAATGTTTAATAGTGACTTGGAATATCTAAAAAATATATATAAATAATCAAAAATTTTAAAATTATAAATAAGAAAACAAAACAAAATAATATAAATATTTTTGATTTGAAGTTGGTTTTTCTGCTTATGGAAGGTTAGGAGCAACATTTTGAGAATTGGGGGGGGGGGGGTTCTTAAAGGATATATGTGGGGAAGAGGACGGTTGAAGAGCCATTGGGATTGCATGATTCTGAGTGAAGAGATTTTCAATGGAAAAAACTAAACTTGAGTAACCATATTTAGAAACTTTATCTTACATAGAAACCCTACATGGATCGACCAAAATCTCAATACTAATTTTCTCAGATTTATCTTTATCAAAAATATCTATACGAGGAAAAAAGATCCTACTAGATAGAGAAGGTAGAGAGTTTGTTCTATCTTTATCAATAGATATCTGATTAACATTATGATATAAATTGGAAGGACAAAAATTCCCTTTAACATATGTTTTATTACAATATATCATTAAATATATGTGGGACCTTGATATATTTTTACTTACTACTAAAAGAGTGCATCAGAACACTTAGAAGTATTTTTGATGATAGCCTCTATTTATAAGTCTAAGATGACATTGTATTTATTCCACTAAATATGTCCAAACACTTTTAGTGTTCTTAAATATCTTACTTTGAAGAAAACCTAGATAGCAGAGTCCTCAAAAACATCATCCTTTGTTTCTAAAAATATTTGAGAATATACTATAGGGATAGATATTAATTGTGTTTATTTCATAAAATCCACTTATTTTCATTTATAATTATACCTCTAATTCTTAATTCGCCCATGATAGGATTCATCAGAATAGGAAGATTCCAAGACTGATTCACACACATTTTCATCGTATATCGAAATCCGTTTTATCTTGTTTAACATAATATAAATGTTTTATTTCTGTGCATGCCCCCACCAATTCATCTGGTTCAATGTTCTTTTAGAATATCAAATATTATATTGTGATGTTTGTTTCAGAGATCAATACAATTACTTAAAAAATTATTATGCCCAAAAAGGATTTTCAAGATATTGAATCCTTTTTCTACTTTTAAATTGGATATTCATAACTTTTGAGATGACACACCTTTTAAATTTATGATGTATCTCTTGTGATATAACATAACATTATAGAGAACCAATATTTTTATTTAAAATTTCCAAATCATATGAAACATATTTTAGGTGTTCATGAAGATATAGAGTCCATTTTAAATTAGAATATAAAACTATTATTTGAATTGGTTGAGACCTTTGATGAACTCAAACTGAGCTATCATCATATTTTTCATTAAAGCAGAGTCTTTTTTAGTCCTCAACTCAATTGGAAACTCTTTAAAGTCATATTTTGGTACTAATACATACAACAAATCAATAATCTCATATATATAAACTAATATTTATTTCAAATCATTCACTTATTATTTGGATTTGTTAAACATTGACTTCAAACCACCACTTTCTTCCTTAATTAATAGAAATTCAGAAAAGATTATTTTAGCAAATGTATATACTTAAATATTTAATATATAGTCTTTTCTATCTTTTTTAGGATGATTATCCCCTTTATAATTCAATAGAAGAATGTTCCATATTCATTAATTACTTTTTAGCTTTTAAAATCAAATGATTTTCTTTACTGACTTCTTCATTAGATCCAATAAACTCATTTCTAACAAAATGAACCTGTAAAATTTAAATTATACATTAGTCTGATAGAATATAAATTCTTCAACTAGAACAGTTAGCATATTACCATTTCAATGCCTCCAGGTATCTTAACATTAACATAATAATTAGCTAAAATAGTGAGGGTTTACATGTCACTACCTTTAATAGATACTATCTTTTAGAGAGAATTATCTAAAGCTACTTTCGCTAACGACCATTGAGAATCAATATTAGTGATTGCTGCTTTATTAGTATGAGTTAAAACTCCATCAAAACAAGGAACCTGAACCACATACCAACTAAAAATAACTTTATTTTAACAAGAATTCTATTTCCATTACACAACATTTACTTGAACAATAGGATAAAGAATATTTTCAATGTGTTCTTATCAATTTATTCTTTTTAGAGGAGATCCATATTCTTCTATAGAATATTCTAGATCATTTATTTCTTGGATAGAAGGTTTAAATTCAGTGAGATAAACCCTTACAAAAACAACATAAGGGTTTTCACCTTGAGTATTTTTTTTGCATCAACTAATGTACCCTCCACATTGGTAAAAAAGGGTCTATATAAATTTTTTTTTTCATATAGTATGAGCATATCAATAACTTTTATATAATTATCCCCATCAATATAGAAAACATCATCTTCAACTTATTCCTTATATTTGAAGGGAGTATTTTTATTCAAATAAAAGATCTAAAAAATTTCTAATATACTTTAGAAATTAAGATCCTAAACTATTTAATCCATGGAATTTGGATGCCATAACTTCCCTCAGCTCAATTTCTTTTATTTTAAACATTGTAGTAAAAATACATTGGAATGGGTAGAATCTCAATATCTTGTTATTTATGTAATACATATAACTTAATATGTACCATGGAAAATTAACTTTCTTCACAATGAGAAAAAGGTAGAGAAAATTAATGTATTAAAAAAGAAAATTTTAACTTATCCATTACATTGGGAAATTCTAGTTTGAATATAATTAATTAAATCATTTATCTCAACCTCAAGATCCTTAACAAGTTTTTTCTGTAGTAAAAATCAAAAGTGAGAGGACATTTTATTTGTAGGATTTACTACATCTATACTAAAAAGAGATGAATTTAACTTATAACTCCATACATGTGGAAAATGTAAGACCACAACCAACTATAATGATGAAATTGATAAATCCTTGTTGTTTAACTTAAAAAATAGTTCTTCATTTCATCAAAACAATAACTTGAAATTCTCTTATAAATATTCAACATGATTTTTATAGAATAAAACTATGTTTCTTTCCTGAAATTTCTTTCATAGCCTTGGATTCTTAAAAATTTCTTCAATCATAGGTCTGTAAAATCTAGACAACTAAAATCAGTAGTCTTTCCACACAAAACCTTTAATAAAACATTGTATCTCTAGTAACTACAAAAAGAAATATTGTATGCTCTCTTTGCCTCCCCCTTGATTGAAAAATAGAAGTAGTTTGAGGTTTGAAGTTTGAATGTTTGGGGTATGAAGGATAGAAATTAGAGAGATAATACTATGAGGTTTTCAAATGATCATATTTTTAGGACAAAATATTGGTAAAATATTTTACAAAGAATAAATGGTGTCACCAAAAGTGACATAAAAAAATAAATAAATAATACCGTAATACAAATAAGGTTTTGTAAAAATTAATGATATGATATAAGATTTTAATAAATATAATTAAATTGTAATATTAAAAAAGTATATTTAATTAGAATACAATAAATAACCAATTAAACATAAAATAGAAAATTTTTTAAATTTATTTAAATTTGAATAATTCCAATTCATTTTTAATAATATTATATGGTTTTTTTAAATTTCTACTAATTGATTTTTTTTATTTATGAACTCAATATAAATATCACAATTTTGTATTTGATATCTTAAAAAGTGTTGTCTTAAATCTATGTGCTTAGTTATTGAATAACTTATAAGATTCATTAAAATGTTGATAACAATAGTGTCATCAAATTTGGTTGGAACATGATCGAAATTATATCAAAATTTTACTAAGGTGTGTTTAATTGACAACACTAGTGAACAAAAACTACCACATATAATGTGTCAATACTAAAAAATTGATTAGAAAATAGGGAGTTACTTTTTTACTTAATAAGGAAAATATTGATTTTCTACAAAAGTGTTATGTTCTTGAAGTAGTTTTTTTATTTGACCTATATCCTAAAAATCAGTATTAGAATATGAAATCAAATAAAATCTATATTTTTTTTGGAAAGAGTAAATAAACAAAAACAATTTATTTTAAATATCTTAAAATCATTTTAATGAATTCTAAATGATATTCTTTGATATTTTATTGAACTTTTTCCCAAACACATACTGAAAACATAATGTATTGTTGGAAAAAGTTAAATATAATAAGATTACGATCATTCCACTACAAATGTTGTGGTCCACTAGTTTCTCAGCTTCCTAAAATCATGTTTTATATTAGAAGATATTAGAGTTTCATATATTATTGGTTTCAAGTAAATACCTATCATGTAAATCAGGTATGTATTTTATTTGGTTTAACACATTTTGAAAACCTTTTTGATAAATTTTAAATCCAAGAAATAAATGTAATTGTCCCATCCTTCTCATATCAAATTATTCTTTTAATGAGTTTTAAAAAATCCTTATAGAAATTTTAAATTGTTGAAAAAAAATAATATTATCAGAATAAATTATTACAAGTGAAATAACTTTTGATAATGTTTTTTTAAATAAACTGGGGAATACCAAACTAATAAAAAAAATGAAAAAAATTAAATTTATTAGCCTTTGATACCAGTATCTTCTTTATTGTTTAATATAATAAGGATATTTGGTAAGTTTTTTTTTTGAAATTGAGTATTTTAAAAACCTAGATGTGTTTCAACATAGGTTTAAACCAAAAGAAAACCAATTAAAAATACATATATATCATTAATTTGGAATATTTTAAATTTATATGAGATTTATAAGATAATATAATCCAAATGGATTCTAGTCAATATAAATAGGAAAAGGTTTTATCAAAATATATCCCTCTTTCTTGATGATAACCTTTATATAAAAGTATAGTTTTATTTATAATAATTATACCTCAATACTCTTATTTATTTCTAAACACCCATTTAGTACCTATGATAAAATAATCATTGCATGTATCAGGTAATTCACAAAAATTATTCCTCTTGAGATAATTTAACTCATCTTGCATATATTTTACCCATCTATCATCACTTAAGGGTCCTTATATTGTTTTGGGGAAATTTTTGATAAATTTTTTAAAACAATTATGTTTGGATTCCTTCAATTATTCTAGTAATTACTCTATCATTTAATATTCCTATAATAGTTTTCAAGGGATGGTTTTTACGAGTCTTAGACTATCTAGGAAGCACACTATCAAGTTCACTAGTTTACACTCTTTTAGAATTTTATTCTTCATGATCATGTTCTATGTCATCATACTTTTTATAATAAATTATTGGTTTAATACAGAAGTTATCCATAGAGTCACTTAGATAATCAATTTGAGCCCTTGGTGACAAAAGGGATAATTTTCAACAAATTTCACTAAATTTGATTCTTCAACCATCCTCAACCTTTTTTTAAAAAATTCATTAATATTTTAAAGTGGTAGAGTAACCAAGGAAGATTACTTTACCATCCTTTGGATTGAACTTACCCTGATTATTTGTGGTATTCAAGATGTACACTTTTATTCAAAAAAATTAAAGTATCCAACCATTGGGTTTATATTATTCCATTGGTAATAAGGTTTTTTATTCATTATAGGAATTATTAAAACACTATTAATATAATAACATTACATGTTAATAGCTTTAACCCCAATACAAGTATGCATGCTATATTCACATATCATAGTTATAATAATATCGTGTAATGAAGTATTTTTCCTTTCAATAACACCATTCTTTTAAGGTTTCCCAGATGAATAAAAAGTGTTTCTAATTCCGTGTTTTGAGAAAAAAATAATTGAATTCTTGATTTTAAAACTCTCATCCATGGTCATTTCTTTGTAAAATAATTTTTTCATTATTATAATTTTGAACTATCTTGTAATAATTAGTAAATATAGAACATTATTCACTTTTAAGTCTCAAAAATAAAATCCATGTGAATCTATAAAAATCATCAACCAAAAGATAAAAAAAATATTTTCCAATAAGGCTTGATATCCTTGAGTGTCTAAGTAGTTTCATGTGGATTAATTATAGTGGTCTAAAATCGTGAAACTTTTTTATTGGTTAATTGTAACAACCCAAGATTTTATGAAAAATATTCTTTTTAATTTCACTAATGTCTTGTGTTGTACGCTACACCAAAAGGAGCTTGCACAACACGCATCCTTGACTTGCCTTTCATTACACTCAATCGCGACATTCCTCGATAGCGTGTGTAGTACGCAATAACGAGTTTCACTAAATAACAATATGCTATTAAAATATTATTAAAACTAGCTGTTATGAATAGTAATAACCACTTTTTAAAATTTTGTAAATTTTATTTTTCAAAATGGAATTCATTTTTGGATTCGTAATATCGAAATTAGCTTAGGGTGAAATTTTGGTGATTTTTGGATAACTTTCAATTTTTGATGAATAGTGAAAATTACTAAATTGTAATTAAAAACAACTTTTTCAATCGAAATAATTAATAGTGATAAATTATTAATTTGAGTGGTTTTAAAGTATATTTAGAATATATTTTTACAATTTAATACAATGTTGGTCTCTTAAGAACACGCTATTTGTTTTGACGACGGAAATTAATTTTTAAATTAATTAATGAAACTGATATTTTTTGAATTTGGTAAAATAGAAATCATTTTTGAGTTCATAATATCAAATATAGCTTAGGCCTAATTTTTGGTATTTTTCTGAAAACTTTCAATTTTTGATGAATAGTGAAACCACTAAGTGGTAGTTAAAAAAACTGAATTTTTCATAAAACTGAATTTTAACGCTTATGTGAGTGGAATTTCAAAAATACGAGAGACACGGTTGATGTCAGTAAGTAAAATGTGGTTCAATGAGATGAAAATAATTTTTTGGTGAATAGTAACTTTTTACTTTTTTTTACCATGTTTAAAAGTAAATAGGGTAATTAAGGGTAGTAATGATATTATTATTACCCTAACACATGTCCTAATTCTATTGGACAAGTGTAATTCGACCAAAAACAAACTTAGGAATAAAATATGACCATTTAGGCCCACTTGGATTAGATTAGGACATTTATTATTAATTTATTTAAAGAAGGGTTAAAAGATTTAAAATCAAAGTTTATTTACTAAAACATTTTTAATATGGGGTTATACATAAGATAAATTCGACTATAAATATTAATTAGAAAGCTAAAAATATTTCCTACATAATTGTATTTTATTTGTAATTTTTAGACATTAAATAATTTAATTTATTTATGACACAACGATGATGCAATAATTATCTTACTAATAAAATATTGACATAATTGATGTTATAAATACCCAAATAAATATAATTTTAGACTTTTTATGAATTCCACTAATTTTCTAGGTTACTATGACATGTTAGTATTGATTTAAGCAACTTTGTTCGAACTTATCATTCTGTTATGATTTTCACAAAAATCAATTACTAAATAGTGTCAAAATTGACATAAAATAGTTTTTAAAACAAATATTATATTATTAATTTTTATTTTATTCATAAAAATCTAAGGTTCGGCCAAATAACTTAGATAAGGATATATATATTAATAATAAACAATTTTGGGTTCTTTTGGCTTCTTATAGTAAGTTTATTAACCTTATAGTGTAAGAACACAAGAAGACACGGTAAAAGTAAAGTTATTTAACTTAATGTTAAATCTAAATGATAAGGTTAAAATAGGAACCTAAACTTGACTAAATTCTATTGGATGAGAGTATTTCGACACATCCCCACCTTATCCACTAAATAAAGCAATTTGGAGCTATTTAAAACCGAACTTGACTTTATAATAAAATAATATTTTTAGTTATTCCAAAGGTGCCCCTCTCCTCCCTTATAAAAGGGCACATCCTCCCTCTCTTCCTCACCAACATTGAGCCTTCAAGATCGGCCAAACCCTACCCAGTTCTCCTATCCACTTCCCTAGAAACATCCTAGAGGTTCTGGTCTTCCTCAAAGACCAATTTTAGTGCCCTAAAAGAAGGCCGCAAAGAAGCACTTCAAAGAAGAGGTAATGTCCGTTACCGATTCTTTCATCTTTATTTCTTCTTCCACTTCTTCTTCTTTAGTTGTTTCATTATGAAGTAATAACATCAGTATCACTCATATACTGATATGTTATTATAAGTATTAAACAACCCTATTTCACCATCTATCCATCCTACGGAAAAAGATATCACCGCGCGTGCGTACGTACGGAATACCGTCTCCACGCCGTGGTGTAATCTGTTTTCCACCACCACCTTACTTGGATGGGTATAATGGTGTAAATAATGACTATATATGACTATTATAAAGTGATATTGATTCTGAAATAGTATACACATACTCCAATACAATTCCACGATCATAGGAATGATATCATCACTCGTGCGTACGTACGGAATACCGTCTCCACGATGTGGTGTGACTCGTTCTACAAGATCTTCATTTTATAATGATTATATAAATGAATTGAATTGAATGAATATGATATATATTACACTAATACCATTCTGGAAATGAGGTATCTATAACCTAAAGAAAAGAATAAGAATTTATTCGACAAAACACGCATAAGAACAAAAAGTTATAAACACCCGAATAACAAGTAGCAATGAAATATTACTACTAAGAAGCTAAGAATATGACCATATATGACTCTGGAATAAGTCAATAACATTATTTAAATCATTATACAGGAGGTTCAGACACTTACAAAGCAAGTCAGACCTAAGGTAAGGGAAATATCACAATCTCATTTTTATCCGAGATTGTTTATACTTTGAAATTTACTGGGGTGTATTTTATCATCCACATCCATGTTTCCTCAATATGTAATATTATTTCCATCCACCTACAATTTTTTAAATCCAATTTTACCCTTCGGTGAGATTTTAGTAAAAGATATGAAAGGAATATTTTGTCGTTTTTCGTACGAGGTACTTTTTTGACTTTTCCGACAAAAGTACGAGAAGAATGTTTTTTTAACTTATACGGCATGAATGGATTTTTAAAACATTATTTCCAAGAAGCTTCCTTTATAAGTTTTCAAGTTTATTTTTAATCAACTTCTTTTAGTTTAAAGTTGTATGACATGTTAAGAAAGGAAAAATGTTTTTTAAGAAGAAAGGATATTTTCCTCAAGAATGGAGTTCAAGTGTTTTATCAAAATTATTTTCCATCTAAGATAATAAAGGGTTCTATTTTTATCTCTATTATTACATTAATTTGATTATGTTGTGATGGAATTATATTTATGAATCCCTTTATCTTATATGAATTGTTTTATGATGACACAATGTTTAAGATTCCCATTTTTGTTACATGGGTTATGCTATGATGTATGGTTTATGATTTTCTGGCACACATAAGAATGGTATCATTATGAGATGGGTGGGACCAATATATCCCTCCAATGCATTGGGTAAAGATTTTATATCTCATGAGATAGACATGGCTGGAACGGTAGGTTATACCGATTCAGTGAAACAGGACTGAAACGAGGGTGACTCGGTTCAGAAAGGGACTTAGTCCACTAAGATAGTCTTGGCAATGAGTCTTGACTAACAAGAAATGATTCTCTATGATTATGTGTGAATTCCACAAAGTTTCATGTTTTAAGTTATGATTATTGTGATTACATTTCACTACCATGATTTACCCCATGTTATGAAATTACGATCTCTTTTGCAGGTTAAGATTTCCAAAAGTTATGTGCTTATGTATATGATGTGATTGATATTTATTTTGTTTACCCTTACTGAGCATTTGAGTTGACCCTTTTATGTTTTCTTTTCCCCAGGATATAAAGAAAGGTTTTAGGTAAAAAAAAGGAAGATCTTTATGGGAGATGTTGAAGATCTTTCACCAGGATTAGAAGATTATATTCTGAGTTTCCAAATACACTAAACTATTACGATCCTTGTGTGTGTGTTTTTGTTATGTACTAAGTATTACACAAATGTAATGTAATGTCAATGTACGTCAAGCTTCAGGTCTCTACAGTTGGTATCAGAGGAAAGGTTTAGTCAACCTTTGGAAACTAGGATGCGAAAACGTTAGTGAGATCCCTAGAGATATTTCTAAGGTATGTCTAGGAATGTCCCTAAGGTTAAGTATACGTATAGGTTATAGTACTAGAATTACGCTAACGATCATAAAATTAAACCTAAGATGTTAGATATTGAAGGTACTCCCCCTTTATTATGTTGTTTTCCCTAGCATGATTTTTGCCTCTCACACTATTCTTTTTGGGTTTTAAACGATGGCTGGAACCCGAAGGAACCGTGTTGATCAATGTAATGGACAATACAATGATTGTCCTCCTGAACAAACAAATGTTATGGGAGATGGAGTGAAAAATCTTATTGCTAAACTTACACAAGATATGAATCATTCTGGACTTCCAAATGAGCAGAGAAGGGAACAATATTCTATTGAGTCCTTCATGAGGCAACGTCCACCTTCCTTCAGTGGGTCTTCTGATCCACTTGTTGATTAACAATGGATCAGTACCACTGAAAAGATATTTTCAGTTCTTCAATGTTCTGAACATGACAAAGTCATCTTAACAGTGTATCGTTTGGAAGGTGATGCTGATCAATGGTGGAATCTTATTAAGAATACAAGGCAAAGGGATGAAATTGAGTCCATGGAATGGGACGAGTTCAAGAACTTATTTTTCAATAAGTACTTCCCTCGTATTCTTTGAACAAAGATGGAGAAGGAGTTTCTTGAACTAAAGCAAAAGGATGATGAATCTATTGGTATATACGAAGCGAATTTTACAAGACTTGCATGGTATGCATCTGGAATTATCATCCAACCTGAAAGTAAAGTCGATCGATTTTTCGGTGGCTTAAAACCAAGTCTTCGAAGGGCATTAGATATAAGAGACTTCAGTAGATATGAAGAAATTGTGCGTTGTGATATCAAGGTAGAAATGGAAGTTGGTGTTACATATCCATCTCATGGTTTTGACACGAAACGAAAGATGGAGTTCAAGGAGAAATCTCAGAATAATGGTGAAAAGAAGATGAATGTTTCCTTATGCTCAAAGTGTGGAAAGAAGCATGGTAGAGATTGTCTTAAAGGGACTAGGAAATGTTTTAAGTGTGGAAAAGAAGGTCATCGAGTAGCTGAGTGTCGAGGTAATGGAAAAAGGGTTTCTAATGATGCGAATAAAGCAAACACTGCAGAGAACGCACCACCAACACTTCAATGCTTCAAGTGAAAGGAGATGGGACATTATGCCAATAAATGCCCTAATCCAAGGGTTAGTGATGATCAACATGAGCAACCACTTAAGGAAAAGGACAAAGGGAAGTCACATGCGATCACTATTGGCGATGTTGAATATGACAACGATGTGGTGGAATGATTAAGTGTTTATGTAATGGGATTCCAAAATAGTGTTGTATATAGTATCGTGGAATATTGGAATATTTATGTATTGGTCTATTGTGGTTTTCAATAATTTTATGGTACCAATAACCATGGAAAGTGATTGAGATATTTTTGGAAAAAGAATGATATGCGCATAATGAAGGGAAAACGAGAAAATGAAATATTTGACAGTATTCATGAGCTCATGATTGATATAAGGACTAAGTGATATCATGGTTTGAGTATATAGAATTTTGAGGATTTTGGTATGTGGAAAGTGTTAACTTTTAACTGCATTCATATTTTCACTAAGGTTCAATGGGTATTCATTCTTCAAGAGAATACATGATTAATATATTCACATGTTTGTAATTTGACCAACAAGATATATCTTATGATATATGGGGGATAAATGATGGCATTCACGTGATTATTCTGTGACATTTCAAGTAATCATTTTATTTATACTATGAGCTTGGACCGAAGTATTTTAGATAATCCTAAAGATTAGAATGGATTATGTTGGACATAAGTTAGGATAAAACGTTTTTCAAAATTATTGATGGGATGTTATAGTAATATAGCTTTAGAAAAAGGACAACCTGCAGGACGGGCGACAGCCCATCGCGTCGGACAAGGCTGTGGGAATCGAACCCACAACCGAAGTGCGATTGGCCTTTATCGCCTACCACTGACCTACAGGAAGTCCCTGTTTAGTAGAAACTAGTTTTATTATATTAAGAAGTAAGATATATGAAGTATAAGTCCATTTTAGGAACCATATATGATTAATCCCACTATAGAATGACTTATGTATATTTAATAACTTTTGCTAACCTTTTGTTTGAGACAGATGGAATGACCCGTCATTCTATCACATGATCCGCTAACACTTCACGAATAACAAATTCAACTTCATTTATTTAAGAGATGAAGTGGAAATTGTTCAAGGCATGAACAACAGTGAGATTGTACCAAAATAAAGTAAGTATTTATTCTAATTCAAATTCTTCAACTTTAGGGAAACGATCTTGAAAACCAAAAATGTTGTCCTAGTGCTCTTATATCTGATTAATCAGATGGTACCTTAGATCGTCATAAATTTATGGATTTGTGATTGGTGGCTTTTCCATAGCCATGTTCTCTACCACTCTCCATCAGAACATGATGGTTAGATTTTTCTTCCATATCCATATTTTCACCTATGTGGAAACCCAGTGATTAGTTTATTTGGGTAAACGTTACGTTTCATACTTTTGTTTTTAAAGATTGGTTTTGGTATTCCTTTTTACGATCTGGGTTTCTATTAAATAAACTTTCGAATAGTAAACCATTTATAACCCCGATGAATTTCGAGGGCGAAATTCATTTTAAGGGGGGTAGAATGTAACAGCCCAAGATTTTATGAAAAATACTCTTTTTTAATTTCACTAATGTCTTGTGTTGTAAGCTACACCAAAAGGAGCTTGCACAACACACATCCTTGACTTGCCTTGCATTACACGCAATCGTGACCTTCCTCGACAGCGTGTGTAGTACGCAATAATGAGTTTCACTAAACAGCAATATGCTATTAAAATAATATTAAAACTAGCTGTTATGAATAGTAATAACCACTTTTTGAAATTTTGTAAATTTTATTTTTCAAAATGGAATTCATTTTTGGATTTGTAATTTCGAAATTAGCTTAGGGTGAAATTTTGGTGATTTTTGGATAACTTTTAATTTTTGATGAATAGTGAAAATTACTAAATTTTAATTAAAAACAACTTTTTCAATCGAAATAATTAATAGTGATAAATTATTAATTTGAGTGGTTTTAAAGTATATTTAGAATATATTTTTACAATTTAATACAATGTTGGTCATTGGATGTAATTTCACATTTAAACTAGACATAAACAAGTGTCAATCTTTTGATAGTTATTATCTCTTAAGAACACACTATTTGTTTTGACGATGAGAATTAATTTTTAAATTAGTTAATGCAACTGATATGTTTTGAATTTGTTAAAATAGAAATCATTTTTGAGTTCATAATATCAAATATAGCTTAGGCCTAATTTTTGGTATTTTTCTGAAAATTTTCAATTTTTGATGAATAGTGAAACCACTAAGGGGTAGTTAAAAAAACTGAATTTTTCATAAAAATTAATTTTACCGCTTCTGTGAGTGGAATTTCAAAAATCCGAGAGACACGGTTGATGTTAGTAAGTAAAATGTGGTTCAATGAGATGAAAATAATTTTTTGGTGAATAGTAACTTTTTACTTTTTTTTACCAAGGTTAAAAGTAAATAGGGTAATTAAGGGTAGAAATGATATTATTATTACCCTAACACATGTCCTAATTCTATTGGACAAGTGTAATTCGACCAAAAATAAACTTAGGAATAAAATATGACCATTTAGGCCCACTTGGATTAGATTAGGACATTTATTATTAATTTATTTAAAGAAGTGTTAAAAGAGTTAAAATCAAAGTTTATTTACTAAAACATTTTTAATATGGGGTTATAAATAAGCTAAATTCGCCTATAAATATTCATAAGAAAGATAAAAAGATTTCCTACATAATTGTATTTTATTTGTAATTTTTAGACATTAAATAATTTAATTTATTTATGACACAACGATGATGCAGTAATTATCTTATTAATAAAATATTGACATAATTGATGTTATAAATACCCAAATAAATATAATTTGAGACTTTTTATGAATTCCACTAATTTTATAGGTTAATATGACATGTTAGTATTGATTTAAGTAACTTTGTTCGAACTTATCATTTTGTTACGATTTTCACAAAAATCAATTACTAAATAGTGTCAAAATTCACATAAAATAGTTTTTAAAACAAATATTATATTATTAATTTTTATTTTCTTCCTAAAAATCTTAGGTTCAGCCAAATGACTTAGATAAGGTTATATATATTAATAATAAACAATTTTGGGTTTTTTTGGCTTCTTATAGTAAGTTTATTAACCTTATAGTGTAAGAACACAAGAAGACACGGTAAAAGTAAAATTATTTAACTTAATGTTAAATCTAAATGATAAGGTTAAAATAGGAACCTAAACTTGTCTAAATTCTATTGGATGAGAGTATTTCGACCCATCCCAACCTTATCCACGAAATAAATCAATTTGGAGCTATTGAAAACCGAACTTGACTTTACAATAAAATAATATTTTTAGTTATTCCAAAGGTGCCCCTCTCCTCCCTTATAAAAGGGGACCTCCTCCTTCTCTTCCTCACACAACATTGAGCCTTCAAGATCGGCCAACCCCTGCCCAATTCTCCTCTCCACTTCCCTAGCAACATCTTAGAGGTTCTGGTCTTCCTCAAAGACCAATTTTAGTGCCCTAAAAGAAGGCCGCAAAGAAGCACTTCAAAGAAGAGGTAATGTCCGTTACCGATTCTTTCATCTTTATTTCTTCTTCCACTTCTTCTTCTTTAGTTGTTTCATTATGAAGTAATAACATCAGTATCACTCATATAATGATATGTTATTATAAGTATTAAACAGCCCTATTTCACCATCTATCCATCCTACGGAAAAAGAAATCACCGCGCGTGCGTACGTACGGAATACCGTCTCCACGCCGTGGTGTAATCGGTTTTCCACCACCACCTTACTTGGATGGGTATAATGGTGTAAATAATGACTATATATGACTATTATAAAGTGATATTGATTCTGAAATAGTATACATATACTCCAATACAATTCCACAATCATAGGAATGATATCATCACTCGTGCGTAGGTACGGAATATCGTCTCCATGATGTGATGCGACTCGTTCTACATGATCTTCAATTCATAATGATTATATAAATGAATTGAATTGAATGAATATGATATATATTACACTAATACCATTATGGAAATGAGGTATCTATAACCTAAAGAAAAGAATAAGAATTTATTCGACAAAACACGCATAAGAACAAAAAGTTATAAACACCCGAATAACAAGTAGCAATGAAATATTACTACTAAGAAGCTAAGAATATAACCATATATGATTCTGGAACAAGTCAATAACATTATTTAAATCATTATATAGGAGGTTCATACACTTACAAAGCAAGTCATACCTAAGGTAAGGGAAATATCACAATCCCATTTTTATCCGAGATTGTTTATACTTTGAAATTTACTGGGGTGTATTTTATCATCCACATCCATGTTTCCTCAATATGTAATATTATTTCCATCCACCTACAATTTTTTAAATCCAATTTTACCCTTCGGTGAGATTTTAGTAAAATATATGAAAGGAATCTTTTGTCGTTTTTCGTACGAGGTACTTTTTTGACTTTTCCGACAAAAGTACGCGAAAAATGTTTTTTTTAACTTATACGGCATGAATGGATTTTTAAAACATTATTTCCAAGAAGCATCCTTTAAAAGTTTTCAAGTATATTTTTGATCAACTTCTTTTAGTTTAAAGTTGTATGACATGTTAAGAAAGGAAAAATGTTTTTTAAGAAGAAAGGATATTTTCCTCAAGAATGGAGTTCAAGTGTTTTATCAAAATTATTTTCCATCTAAGATAATAAAGGGTTCTGTTTTTATATCTATTATTACATTAATTTGATAATGTTGTGATGGAATTATATTTATGAATCCCTTTATCTTATATGAATTGTTTTATGATGACACGATGTTTAAGATTCCCATTTTTGTTACATAGGTTATGCTATGATGTATGGTTTATGATTTTGTGGCACACATAAGAATGGTATCATTATGAGATGGGTGGGACCTATATCTCCCTCCAATGCATTGGGTAAAGATTTTATATCTCATGAGATAGACATGGCTGGAACGGTAGGTTATACCGGTTCAGTGAAACAGGACTAAAACGAGGGTGACTCGGTTCAGAAAGGGACTTAGTCCACTAAGATAGTCTTGGCAATGAGTCTTGACTAATAAGAAATGATACTCTATGATTATGTGTGAATGCCACAAAGTTTCATGTTTTAAGTTATGATTATTGTGATTACATTTCACTGCCATGATTTACCCCATGTTATGAAATTATGATCTCTTTTACAGGTTAAGATTTCCAAAAGTTATGTGCTTATGTATATGATGTTATTGATATTTATTTTGTTTACCCTTACTGAGCATTTGAGATCACCCTTTTATGTTTTCTTTTCCCCAGGATATAAAGAAAGGTTTTAGGTAAAAAAAAGGAAGATCTTTATGGGAGATGTTGAAGATCTTTCACCAGGATTAGAGGATTATATTCCGAGTTTCCAAAGACACTAAACTATTACGATCCTTGTGTGTGTGTTTTTGTTATGTACTAAGTATTCCGCAAATGTAATGTAATGTCAATGTACGTCAAGCTTCGAGTCTCTACATTAATAGTAAGATTTGTATTTTTTGAACATTTGAGACTTATCAAATAACTTTTTTTATCTAACATAAGTTGAGGAAAATTTGAAAGTATTTTTTTCTTAGAAAATTTTCTCAAAAATTAAACATTGCAATGTACAATTCTTCAATTCAAAATCCAAGATTCATTTATTTTAGTATTCAAATATTTAATATATTTTTTAGATAAATAGTGAATCTTTAGAGTATAAATTTTTTAGTTCTATGTGCTTAAAATTTAACTATTTCATCTTTAAAACTAATACAATAATTATTAGAAAAATAAAAAAATATTCATCATCATGAAGTTTAGATATTTATATCATATTGTTGTCAAATCCTAAGTCATAAAGAAATTTATAGATGATGACTAAGTATATATTTACAACTGATACAACTTTAATAATTTTTTATTTAGAATTTTTACCAAATGTGACATCACATATATCAACCTTAGATATTGAGTATAAGTCTAAAAAGTCTCCACTCATGTTACTATAACAAACAATATATATGTACAATTTAGTTTTGATGTACTTGAGGTTTCTTTCCTAAAAAAAGTAAAACATGAATATTTTTGGGTTCCCAAATTCTCTTTGTTCTAAACAAGTTAGAAATTGAATATTTGGTCACCCAAATATATTTATATCATCCAAAAATTAAAGATTTTATTTTTGATATTTTTTTTGAAGGATATGATTGTTTAAAACCAACTAATTAGGGATTTCACAGATTAAAATTATTGGTATAATGTTCATTTATTCCATAGTGAAAACAAACAATATTTGAAATTTTTTATTGCACTTTGAAAAAAATAATTTATATACAACTTTGGCCTTTAAAAATTATTACTTATGGACTATTACCCTTTTATTTATATCTTTTTTCCATGTATTTTGTTAATGAAATCCTCCCACTTAGTAAATACACCTGTTTCATCTTTCATTTATTTTACCTCTTTAAATAATTGTTTAATTTTTATATCTTGTAGAACTCATGTGGAAATAAATGTATATATTTTTTTAAATTTTGATTTCTATTTTGATAAATATTATTTTTTTACAGTTAGTGGAATCAAGAGGGTTTTATAAAAATTATTCTTCTTTTTAAGAGATCTATATTTTTTTTTCAAACATTGAAAAATATTTATCTAATTCTTCAAAGTATTATTTTTTATTATTTAATTCAAAACAAAAATAGTAAAAAAGTTGTACCTCATGTCTAATCCATGAAGCACATATCAGGTTTCTGGTAAGATTGCTCAACATGTGAGTGAGAAGAAGAGTAATCATAGGAATATTTAAAATAACCCTTTTTTGATTTCATAAACATATTTTCTTTCCTCTTATAATTATTTTTTATTGAGAACTTATATTCCTATTTAGTATTTTATTTTTTAAGGGAAACTATGATTGATATTACTATTCTTCTTGCTTTCTTTAGAATTAACTTCCTTCCTTCCCCCATCATTATTGTTAAATTTTTTAAAAATCATTTTATATATTTAAAATTTTTAAACATAATCTCTAACTAGAAAAATTATTTATCACAATTTACATTGAATGAGTCTTCATCAATTGATCAGATAAACTATAATATTTCTCGTTATTTCTTCAAATAATTAGAAGTAAAAACTTTGAGAGTAACATTGTCCTTTTAGATAAAATTATGATCACTTAATTAAGATTCAATTTTTACATCATAAATCATTATATTTCTAAAGATATATTTAATTTTTGAGTAATTGAAATGAGTATACTATGTAATATTAGATAATATCCCATTCCACTTTAAGTAAAAAACTCAAAAGAATTTTAAAGCTTGATCTGGTTAAGGAATAAATGTTCTTAAAGTAGAAAAATTGTTAATAATTTCTATCATCCTTCTATTCATTTGAGTGATTTTCTCACCATAATCATCTTGAAAGTGTAAAAATTTATTTTTGAATTATTTTACCAAAAAAATCTGACTTTATTAGTCTTTTATAAGTATTAGATATTGTCTCCCACATCTCATGGATGGTATAAAATTGAGAAACCTTATTTAACTCATCCAAAATAAGACCACATGTGATAATATTCATATATTTATACTTCATCTCATAGTCAGACTCTTGATCTACACTTTATAATCTAGGTTATATGGAATTAATCTTAAAACGTTTAATAACCTTTTTGCAGACCCTTAATACATGACTCTTCAAGTAAATAATCTTATGATATTTTTAAAAACATTATTTATCTCTATTTAAATAAGTTTCCGTAACCCCATACATTCCATAATATAATCAATTGAAGTAACTCAGAAAATAATCTTCAAGAGTTGAATTGAAAATTGTTGGAAACTAAAAGAACTCTTACTTTGATTCCAATTATTATCCTAGATTTGTTATAGAAGGGCTCAAGAGGGGGGGGGGGTGTGAATTAAGTTCTTAAAATTATACCCCAAATTAGAAAACCAAATTTAAATTTAATTCAAATATGTCCTTAACCGCTTATATATGATATGAAATTGAAATAAATAGAAAGAAATAGTAGGACCCAATGATTTTTAGTAGTTTTGGGCCAGTGAAATTGTCCCAAATCCACTCTACCAATACCCAGATATATATTTCATACTTTTTATTAAACCATTCCTTTTATAAGTTAAAATATGACTGACTAAAATTAGTTTACACTTGATAAAAAAGATTCAAGAGAATTTTCTCAGGTATCTACCTTCATAAGACGTATCTGTGATCTTCAAGAAGTGATTAGTAAAAAAAGTAATCACATTACAATGAATGAGGGATGCAGAAGAGAGAAAAGATTTGGCACACTATTGTAAGAAGCAACTAATAGTCTACAAATATCTTTTAGAGAGATTATTATATCACCATGGTATATATTAAGATGGTTATTCAACTAAAATACATGTACAAAAAGAAAAATGGAATAATTAATATTTTTTTCCTATTATTACTTGAGAATTAATAGAAAATGTTGAGTACAAGAAAAAAAATAGTTTTTGAGAATATTAAAGAGAGAAATAGTTCTCTTGTAAAATGAAATAATTATATATAAAAATGGTTGAAAAGTAATATAATAATGCCCAAAATATTAAATTATTTATTTTCTACATGTTATTTAATCAAAAAATATATCCAGATTACACTTATCATTTTTCTTATAAACTTTACCTTCATTATAATTAAGAACTTGGATTAAATCAGTCTTTCTTCATTTAGACATCCCCACTTTTCAGAAAACAAAAGTTGGCGTGGTATTTTCCTATAAAAGAATAAAGGTAATATATAACTCAAAAAACTTTAATAAATTAGACATAGAATAATATTTCTTTTCTTTGAATAAGTTCCCAACTTATACAAATCAAAAAATATCTTTGGTATTCCGGAAGGGTTACATTTTATCATAAAACCAATAATAATAAAATTATTGGTATGAAATAATTTATGTTTTTATAATTTGAAAACACTATAAGACTTTTTTTTCATAGTTTATCTTTAGATTCATAAAATATTCTCAAATCAATTAAGACTTGTATTATATGTAAGATATTATTATCCATAATATATTCTACAGTGTATGATATTTTAATTTCACTTAAGATAAGAAAGCATGTAAAATAGTCTAGAAAGACTATTTAAATATGATAATTTCTTTGGTGTAAGATAATTTGAGCATGTGTACGAGATCTGATATGCATAAAATATTTTTAGTCCCATCAGATCCATGACTTTTACAAATATCCATTTCATACAAATTTTTAATCTTATTAGAAATTTATTATAATAATTTTACTCTCATTGGATATTTCTATTACCCCATGAGATATTTATAGTCCACCCATATGATAATATTGTTTTCCAAAAATTTGAATTCCATCTACAAATTTTGGAAAAAGCCTCATCGTATATTTCTTTATTCATGTAAGATAATTTCCTTTGAAAAATTTCTCCAAATTAGAATAAAAACATATTTAAATGAAAACTTTCAAATGAAATAATAATTAATAAAATTTTAATTATTAACATAAAATCACTTAAGATAAACTCATTAGTAAAAAATGGGGATTTTGCGAGCATATAACCATGTAAAATTTTAGGATATGTTAGAATAACATTATGAGGTCAAAAATTTAATAATTATGATAAATTTTCAAGAAAATCACAATTTGAGAAAATGTGATTTGAAATTTTCTTAAGTTTAACATAAAAAATATTAAAAATTATTCAATAAATTCATAAAATATTAATTAATTTTATAGTGATGTTGAAATTAAAATATCGGGTATTGAAATTAAAATAGTTGAAACAGTAATGTTTAAAATGAGCCATGTATGGTTTCTAATAATTAAATAATGTTTTAAATAATCTTTGAAAATTTCTTCTGGAATTTAATTTTCAAAACTTATTCATTTTCCCAATTTTATTTATTATCTTATATATTTAATTAAGATTGAGATTTGTAAGGGAAATAACACCCCTATAGAAACACCCTATATGATGTTTCCTCTTGAATGAAGATTTAAATGCATCTATTTTTACTTAATTAAAGAAGTAGACATCAAGTTATTCACTAATTTCAATGGGTGTATCAAAGGGTATATTTTCGCTATGTGGGGATTTGGTTTTTTCCCATGAAATTTTGAATCCAGTGAAATCCATTTTTTATATAATTGTATTTGGTCTATCAATATGTGGTGGATCATAGACAAGAAACCAAATCCTTGAAGTGAATATGAATAATTTATTAAGAGAGTTTGGTTGAGGATGATTAATTTAGAGTTATATTGGAGACAACCCATGATTTCGTTAATTTTTAATAAAAAAATTTATCTGTTCGATTAATTTTAAATATTGGAAATAAAGTTGTCTCACATTATTGTTTACTCACAAAATCTCAACTAGAAATATTTTTTCATGGGATTTCTCCTAACGAATCACTATCCCTTTAAGTTTGAATTAAATATCCAAATCCAATGTAGAGTAGAGATGGAATCTTATTGGGTTTTGAAATAGAATATATTTTTATATATTTTTTTCATTTTAATTAAGTGAATTAATCCCCTTTAATTTTATAATTTAAAGGAAATCATCACATATTTAATATATCAATTTAATGTTGAGATTAATATTAAAATTATCATCTTTTTTAATTTTATTTTTCAAATAATTATTTTGTTATTAAATATTGATGGATGATACATAACATTGGGTTTTGATGTTTTTAGTAAATGGATGATATTATAATGTGTTATCTTGGGGATCATACAAAAATAGAATTCCATTTTCAAGGAAATGGGGACCCTAGATATGTAAAAAATCTCTGGACATTCCTTTATATATGTTTTATTGAGAAAATTTTGGGGTCATTTGGTAAGTTATATATATAATATTTTTTTTTAATTTTTTAAAAGGAATAGATAGGGGATTTTCCTTCATATTATAGGAATTTTCCTTTACTATAAAATATATGTGGTCGATACATAACCAAATATAATTTACTACTTGGGTGGAAGGATTCGAGGTTCCGTGATATATATACCATCTAATTGGTTATATGTAAGTGTTATCTACTCATACATAATATCTGATTGGTGATATGTAAGATGTAATAGGAGTCACACCGGTGATATTGAAGATTCAAGGTAAGTTAAAGAAGGGTATATATAAGTTTTCAAACAAAAAAATTTAGCTGTGAAACTGACGTATGATTTATCTCCCAAGAAGATAAAGAAGAATCCAGTTGACCAAGACATAATTAATGGTTTTAAAAAATAAAGGAGTTGATTTATCACATGCATATGTGCATATTCCACCATGAAACATTTGGGAAGGCTTCTATAATATTCATGAATATTAATTTGAGGAAATGAGATTCATCAGTTACAGACATGGGAGACTTGTAGGAAACCTTGAGCGAAGAATTAATTCTCACCTAATGTTCTCAATTAAAAATAAATTTTTAGATATTAGGTTGACTATGTGTTTTAATATAAGGAATAAGAAGAAAATTAGTAGAAAAATATGTTGAGATAGTTTTAATAATTTTATAACAAGAAAAACATGTTAGAAAATTTTAAAAATAGGATAGAAAAGCTGCATCGCTGATATCGCCTTTGGGCCCAAGTGAAAGGAGGCCTCTACGACACCGCCTTCCCCCTAAAACCCAAAAAATAATTTTTTTAAAAAATTTTTGATTTTGATTTTGATTTTTCTTTTCTTTTTTTATATTCATATATAAACAAAACAAAATAAAAAATAAAATTAAAATGAAATTTTTTAATAGAATTTATTTGCTATTTAAAATCCAGCAGTACTGTCATTAGAGTAGTCTAGATTCTCACAGAATCTCTCACCCAGTGCTCCCTTTTATAAGAGTGGTTACCCTGAAAATCATTCAACATTTCCGATGTGGGATTTTGGTTCTCCATTTCCTGCGTAGAACATTCTGCATTTCCAATGTGGGATTCTGTTTCAAGTACATCACTTTAAATGACTATAAAATATAAACTACAGGACTAATATAAAACATAAAACATGGATTAAACATATAAGAAAGAGTTCAAAACAAAAAGAATTTCAAAAAAATAATGATAAAAAATAATTTATAAGTTCCACCTACATGAAACTTAAAAATGTTTCAAGTACGTGACTTTGAAAGCCTATAAAATATAAACTAGAAGGACATCTTAAATTAAACATAGTAAACGGATTAAACATATAACAAATAGTTAAAAATAAAAATACTAACATAAAAAATGTTGGTGGAAAATTATTTATATGTTTTCAAAGGCACATACATGAAAGTTAAAAATGGTTTAATTACGTGATTTTGAAAGCCTATAAAATATAAACTATAAGTCCAACATCAATGAAACATAATATATGGATTAAAAATATAACAAATAGTTGAAAATAAAACTAATTTCATAGAAAATATTGATGGAAAATAATTTATATGTTTTCAAAGACACCTAAATGAAACTTAAAAATGTTTCAAGCACATGACTTTGATAGTCTATAAAATATTAACTATAAGACCGATATGAATGAAACATAAAACATAGATTAAACATATAACAAATAGTTGAAAATAAGATTAATTTCATAAATAACATCGATGAAAAATAATTTATAAGCTTTTAAAGACACCTACTTGAAACTTAAGAATTTTTCATGTGTGTGCATTTGAATGGCTACAAAACATAAATTATAAGACCAATATAAATGAAACTTAAAACATGGATTAAACATATAATAAATTATTTAATTACTTAATAAATATAATTAATAATTAATTATATAATAATTAATTAGTTAATTATTAATTATTAATAAATAAATATATAGTAATTAATTAGTTAATTAGTAATTATTAATAAATAACTATATAATAAGTAATTAGTTAATTAGTAATATAATTATTAAGTATATAATAGTTAATTAGTTAATTAATAATATAATTAAAAATTATATTTATTCATTATTATTAATAATTAGAAATTATTACAAATTATTTTATAATAATTAATTTGTTAATTGGTAATATAATTATTAATTATATAATAGTTAATTAGTTAATTAGTAATATAATTATAAATTATAACTATTTATTATAATTATTAATTAGTAATTATTAAAAATTATTATATAATAATTAATTAGTTAATTAGTAATATAATTATTCTTTATAATTTTTCATTACAATTATTCCTTATAATTATTCATTATAATTATTAATTACTAATTACTAATTATTAATTATTAATTATTAATTATTAATTAGTTAATTATTAATATAATTATTAATTATATTACTATTTATTGTATAATTAGTAGTTTGTTAATTAGTAATTATTAATAATTAATTTATAATAATTAATTAGTTAATTAGTAATATAATTTTTATTTATCTAATAATTAATTAGTTACTTAATAATATAATTATTAATTATATAATTAGTAGTTAGTTAATTAGTAATTATTAATCATTAATTATATAATAATTAATTAGTCAATTAAAAATATAATTATTGATTACATAATAGTCAATTAGTAAATTTTTTGAGAAAGATAGAGTCGATGGATTTTTTATAACTAGTTAATTAGTAATATAATTATAAATTATAATTATTCATTATAATTTTTAATCAGTGTTTATTAAAAAATAATATAATAATTAATTTTATTAATTAAGAATATAATTATTAATTATATAATAGTTAATTATTAATATAATTATAAATTATAATTTTTCATTATAATTATTAAATTCTATTATTAATAATAATTAATATAATAATTAATTAGTTAATTAGTAATTATTATTAAGTAATTATGTAATAATTAATTAGTTAATTTGTAATATAATTAGTAATTATAAAATTGTTGATTAGTTAATTAGTAATATAATTAGTAATTCTAAAATAGTTGATTAGTTAATTAGTAATATAATTATAAATTATATTTATTCATTATAATTAATAATAAGTAATTGTTAAAAATTGTTATATAATAACTAATTAGTTAATTAGTAATACATTTATTAATTTTATAATATTTAATTAGTTAATTAGTAATATATTTTTAAATTTTAATTATTTATTGTAATTACTAATAAACTATTATTAAAAAATATTATATAATAATTAATTAATTAATTAATAATATAATAATTAAATATATAATTTGTAATTAGTCAATTAGAAATTATTAATCATTAATTATATAATAATTAATTAGTTAATTAATAATATAATTAATAACTATATAATAGTAAATTTATTAATTTTTTGAGAAAGATAGAGCCATACCCTTTTTTATAATTAGTTAATTAGTAATATAATTATAAACTATAATTATTCATTATAATTATTAATTAGTATTTATTAAAAATTAATATTATATAAATAATTCGTTAATTATTAATATTATTATTGATTATAATTATTAATTTGTAATAATTAATTATGTAATAATTTTTTAGTTAATAGGGAATTATTAATAATTAATTATATAAATTATTAATTAGTTAATTAATAATATAATTATTAATTATATAATTATTAATTAGTTAATTTGTAATATAATTATTAATTATAATAAATAATTATATAAAAAATAACTAATTAATTATTATATAATAAGTGGTTAATAATTGTAATTAATAATTTTATTACTAATTAAATAATTAATTATTATATAATAAATAATGAATAATTAAAGTTAATAATTATATCACTAATAAAATAATTAATTATTATAATTAAAAATTATATTTGTAATTAATTAATTAATTATTACATAATTATTAATTATATTACTAATTAAGTAATTAATTATTAAATAATTAATTATTAATAATAAATAATTAATAATAAATAATTAATAATTCTATTAATAATTAACTATTTTATAATTTCTAATTATATTACTAATTAAATAATTAATTATTATATAGAAAATAATTATATTACCAATTAACTAATTAATTATAATATAATTAAAAATAACATAATTAATAATTATATTTTTAATTTGTTATTATATAATTAATAATTATATTTCTAATTAAAAATTTAATTACATAATTAATAATTAATAATTAATAGTTATATTATTGAATAACTAATTAATTATTTTATAATTAATAATTATATTACTAATTAATTATTATATAATTAATAATGATATTACAAATTTACTAATTAATTATATAATTATATAATTAATAATTAATAATTAATAATCAATAATTATATTACTGGTTAACTAATTAATTATTATATAATTAATAATGATATTACTGATTTACTAATTAATTATATAATTAATTATTAATAATTAATAATTAATAATTATATTACTATTTACCTAATTAATTACTATATAATTAGTAACTATATAATTAGTAATTATATAATTAGTAATTATGTAATTAATTATCATGTTACTAATTAACTAGTTAATTATTAACTATTTCTTATATGTTTAATAAATGTATTAAGTTTCATTTATATCGGTCTTATAGTTTATATTTCATAGGCTTTTAAAGTCGCGTGCTTGAGAAATTTTTAAGTTTAATGTAGGTGTCTTTGAAAACTTGTAAATTATTTTCCATCAATATTTTTAATGAAATTATTTTTATTTTCAACTATTTTTTATATGTTTAATCCATGTATTAAGTTATATTTATGTTGGTCTTGTAGTTTAAATTTTATAGGCTTTCAAAGTCACGTACTTGAAACTTTTTTAATTTTCAAGTAGGTGGTTTTGGAAGCTTATAAATTATTTTTTATCATCATTTTTTTATAAAAAATATTTTTGTTTTCAACTATTTTTTATATGTTTAATCCATGTTTTAAGTTTCATTTATATTAGTCTTATAGTTTATATTTTATAGTCTTTCAAAGTCACGTACTTGAAACAGAATCCCACTTCGGAAATGCAGAATGTTCTGCATAGAAAAGGGAGAACGAGAATCCCACATTGGAAATGCAGAATGATTTCTAGGATAAGCTCTCTTATGAAAGGAAGCCCTAGGAGAGAGTTTCTGTCAGAATCCAGACTGAAGTAATGGCAGTACTTCTAGATTTTATATAGAAAATAAATTCTGTTGAAATGTTTTGTACATATATATATATATATAAACAAAACAAAACCAAAAAAAATTTTAAAATACAAAACATAGTAATTTTTTTCGATTTTAGAAGAAAGGGGACAACGGGGTTGCCTCCTTTCACCTGGAACCTAAAGGCGGCAGCTGCCCTACCGTCTTTAGGACGTATTTTTTTTTAAAAATTGACCTATGTAGTTTTTTAAAACAATAATTTTTTAAAAAACAAAATAAAAAAGCTCAACCATTACCACATAGAATCATGACGTAAATATCCAAAATTATTGAATCCTTTTTTTGATTATTTAAATATTCTTCATATATTTTTGGGGATTCAAAACCCGTACTTTTAAATTATGTGTATATTTGGTCATTGTATTTATGTTGTTATATATTTTTAATAAAATATTTTTAATATCTATTTTTCTTTCGTTATTCATATTATTACACTATGATATTCTATATCTCCCCAATAGAGGAATGATAACCATGGTATTTGATTCTTGGGGAAGCTATGGTGTTCCTAAGTCCCGTTCATGAATTTATTTAATCTTTTATTCATCTTATTTGTGAGAAGTGATAATTAAAGGGTTTAGGTAGGTGATTGTCACCATTAACTCTTAAGAGGATCAACTCACTGTATTCTTTCAATATCTATTCTATATTAGGTTGGTTGAAACATCATAAGATAGATTTTATAAGGTTTATGGTTGAATGAAAAAAAATGGAGCAGGGTGTTTAGAAGGATTAGATTATCGATAGAGGTGTGCACTACACTTTCATTATGGAGTAAGCGGGACTAGATTTTCATGAGAGATCTCTCATTCATATTTAGTACAATAATTTTAGTTAAAGAAGTGTAATCAATGAATGATTTTGATTTGGTTATTGAAATTCATTTAAATAACTAAAGAGAATAATTAAGAAATCTATAGAAACCCTAATAGCATTGACCTTTCTTTATAAGTCACGTGTTTCTACTTTCTTTCATCTAATTTCATACATTTACACCATAACAAAACACCTCTATTTTATTTTATTTTCAAAGATAAAATTCTAAAGTTATAATACAGTGATAAGGGTGAAGAGAGACCCAAAACATGTTCCCTAATAGACAACCTGGGCTATCCACTGTGATGCACTATAGGTATTATAAATTATTTTTTTGTATACTCCGTAACAGGTGAGCAAAAAATTTGGCACTATTTCTGGGGATGAAATTATGTCAATCATTATTTCTTCCACACTTTGAAAATATTTCATTTTTTCCTAAAATAACTATAAAATAATGTTATATATGTCTCAAATGAATATCTAATGTGAAAAATATTATGCGTGGACTAACTACTCACAGTTGAAACAATAATAAGTGTATTATTAAAGAGAACACTAGTTGTAATAACTTTAATAAAAGAAGTAGATGATTTGAAACAAATTCAAAGAAGAATACTTCCAAGTACTCAAAGAACATCAAATGGAGAAGAAAGAACAAGAATTATTGGAGGAAGATCTTTCCCCACTAATTTATCATGTTTAAGAAACCGAGGAGTATGAGATGGAATGTCTTGAAGATCTAATATTAGACCTCACCCTACTAAATCCAAAATATATCATTGAAGAATAATGTCCTACTAATACAACTATAAGAGATAAATAGTTTTTTTATTTATACTAGCGTCACTTTATAGAAAGAAATTTTCAAAATAATCGTATTTCCTTTAATGAATCACTATCAACACCATTACAGATTTCTCAGTATTTTTAAGAAAAATAAGTTAATGCACTTAATTAGGAATATATGAAGCCCCTAAAACACATTCAATATTTATTAATGGGATTAAATGTCAATTTTATAGAGTATATTCATGAAGAGAAAATACTGAAAGTTGAAACCATTTATGGTGGAAATTTATATTTAAATTTATCTCAATTTAATTTCATTAAACTTGATCTATTTATTGATCCCCCTTTGATGAAACTTTTTATACACCTCTAGTACTGAAGGCCTTGAATCTCAACAAAAAGAATCCATTATTTTAGTGAAAAAATGAGTAGGAAACATACTTTCTTCCACTTCCCCAATGCATGCTATATTTTTTTACAATGTGGTTAGAACCATATAATGATATCAAGGAGAGACTACGTAACCAGTTAATTTATTTTATCTTTTTAATATTAAATTTTGGTGGTTTACATCACATAATACTTAACCCACTTCAGATTTTGGGTAATCAAAATACTGTCTGGATGTAGGTAGAATAAACATAGAACCTCTTAGAGGATTTCCTATGTTTATAATCATTTTTTTGAATTTACATATTTATTTAATATTAAACTAAGTAATAATTCATTTAATCTATTTATTTGTTTAATACAGATTTATTTAAGTATAATTTCTGCATTTATTATTTTGTTTTCATTTATAATGAAATTTACCTTAAATGTATATCCATTATGATTTTTGATTCTTGATTTGATTTTTTTAAAATGGGTTTTTATTGATTGTTTTTAGGGACATTTTCCCTTAACTTTGACTTATATAAATTTTTATATGTTTTATTTTTTTTGAAATTCAATCCGATGAGAACAAAACCAAATTATTGTTCCCATCCAGAGTTGTATTCTGAATCAATTTTATATATTCTTCACAATGTCCTCACATTCATGTGTGAAACAGAGAACTTGTATGAGAACTACAACTTTTGATTATTTTTCTTTTCAAATATTTGGAGTTCTAGAAATATTTTTAATGTGATTAGGGTATTTCTCTTGATAGACACATTTTCCCTTGAGAATTATCCTTTATATACATTCTTTAAGCCTTTATCATGATATTAATTTTCTTATAGGTTTAACCCACATTCAAAGCCTATTTATCCTTACATACATTCAATATCTATATATTTTCATGGATATTTCAAGTTTTAGTGTGGGGGAAGGGCATTATTGTGTGTTCCTTGGGAATAAGTACCACTAATATATATAAGGTTTTTAAAAGTGCTATAAACCTCTTTTAACAATGCTAGAAAAGTGGTGTGAATCATGGAGAAGTTAGGGGGCCCCCTTTTACAATGATAAAAAAGCACAGATAAAGGGCGCACCAAAGAACGAAAAAATGCTCACCAGAGTTTCATAAACAATGCTATATAAATTTAATTGACATCATTAATACAAAGAAAAACACATTGTTATATACATTTCAAACAATGTTTTATATGGTCACAATTACAATTATCCAACAAACAGTTAAAAACATTAATGTTTCATCCTTCGGCATCCATGATCCCCTCTCAAAAATTGTCATCCTTGGTATTAATTTCCGAACAAAGTATCCATACTCAATTAAAAAATTCCACCTATATAATAAAACAAATATTATGTTATTAATAAAATAATGAAATAAATTAAACATTAATATGAAAGAATACATTAATAAAATGATATCTAATATTGAAGATGGAGGATCCAGACTCCCTCGCTCTGATTTTCGCCGGTGGCCATGTGACAACAGAAAACCTTAGAAGTTTGAATATGTATACCTATGATTCAATTTGAGTAGCCACACATCAACGAAACCATTCAAGATGCACTAAGGTGAAAGGCATAGAGAACCTGACTTCCTTCGTGGGTTCCACTGTCGATTCTTTTGTGGCTTCTAGCGACTTGAAAACGCAACGTATTATCCAAAAAGGCACAATGGAACATATCTCGATATCCAACATCGCTATTACAGAAAGGTTAGATTTCTATAATTTCTTTATCATGGATGAAATTAACCTATCAAAAGGAATGGAACTTTGGAAACTTAAAGATCTTATTGAACGGATTATAATGATTTGGAGGTTTGCTGATTTTAAATGCGTTTATTTAGGCTGTGGGTTTTTCCATATCATGTTGCCTTCTGTGAGCTTGAAAGGGAAATCTTGGAGCACTGGTTCGATCTATTTAAGGCTAGGAACTTTGAGATTACAGGATTGACATCTAAATTTCAACCTGTCTGGTTTCAAGGAGACTTATGCTCAGGCATGGATAAAAATACAAGGCTTAAACTAGATCATATGGCATCCAGAAATTTTATTTGATATCACATATACATTAGGAGTCCCCATAATGACAGACTGTTCCACATAAATAGTGTCTTTTGGCCATTTTGCACATATGCTGGTAGATGTTGATATGAGTATTCCAATGATTGATAATATTGTGAATTCAACTCAACAAGATGATATTAATATTAGAGTGGAATATGAAAAAATTCTTCTCTTTTCTGAAGAATGTATAGTTGTTGGTCATACTTCGTCAAACTATATAATAAAAATGATTTTTCTTGAATGTAATATGAAGGGACATGACTTAGATCACTATAGAATAAGAGAAAAGAGTGCAACACTTCTTAATGATGCAGAGGGGATTATAGATGTTGGATTAGTTTCACATCATATCATAAGTCAATCTTTGAGTTCTATTAATAATGTTTCTATCTCATTACATGATAAGGGTGGAACCATTTTAGATTTTACTAGGATGGAAAAATCACACTTTTAAGGTACCCAGTCTAGGAATTTTGATCCAAATCATGATAGTACATATTTTTATACTTTATTTTCTAGTCCAGACCAACCTACAATCTCTTGGATTGATTTGGGAGTAAGTGAACATAAGGAAATTTTTTCTTTCAAGGACATTCTATAAAGAGGTCTGTATGATGACCAGGTTTCTAAAGACTCAGAGGATAGTCAAACAACCATGGAATGTTTCACCCATGAGGCAGTGGACCACAACATATGACAAGAACAGAAGATGATATATGATAAGAACCGCTAGGGGAAGTATAAGCTAGATGCAGACTATTTTTCAAGTACTATATCTGGAGGAGCTCTCCCATCCAAAGAAACCCCTACTCAGAGGATGGATTCAATTACACTTGATGTTAACTCAAACTTTTTTGTAGGGAAAGTGATTGCTGATACTCCTCCTGCCCCTGTTTCTTGTAGTGTTCCTAAAGCCTCAATCCCTTGTGGAAAAGGATCGACTCCAACCCTTTTTTCAGCCTCTCCATTTGATAAAGATGAAGGGGGATTGTATAGAAATTCTAATATACCATTGGCACTAGTTAAGGGTTTAGACATTAAAGGGAATGGAACATCTCCTCCTCATCATCATTTAAAAAAAAGGTTAAGAGAAGGTATGCACTCATAATCCATTTGATTAAATGGATTTTGAAAATAGGGCAGAAGATTGTGGTGCACCTGCTATGAACACAACAATGGAAGATGGCAATATTGTACTCTCTCATGACTGTGATGGCCCATGGGTGCTTGTAAAAACATGGTGAAGGGGTCACCACTCTCATGGTATAGGTGGAAGATCCTCTTCTCAATGTATGAGCCCTTGCTCTTGAGTTTTCTAAGATTTATTTGGATTCATTTTGTTGTTTGTTAGTATGTATCCTCCTCATTTTTGTAATTTTACACTTTTGTACTTTTCCACTTTTTTACCTTTATATATTTCTTAATTTAAGGGGTCTTGCACATAATTCAGAAAAAAAATTAATAAAATGACAATTTTTAATAAAAAAGACTAATTTAGAGTTATACTATTCACATCATGCATCATATTGAGGTGGGGTTTATTCCTTCACGTTAAAATTGAGTCATAAATCATTGTTTTAAAATATGAAATTAATCTGAATGAGTTTTCTCACTTTTGAGTATGTCACTTGTTCTTTTACTGAAAATAATATCAAATTTAAATGGCACATTTGGAATTATATCGGTCACACTATGCATCAGATTTAGGTGCGGTTGATTTGTACATGTCATAAATTACTGATGTATCGTTGTACTAAGTATCAAAACAATTTAAATGTGTTTTCTCAGTTTTCAGTTGGTTACTTGGGTTTTTTTCTATAATTAATGTCAATTTTAAATAAAAAGAAACACTTTGAGTCATACCAGTCGCATTGGGCATTGAATCCTGGTTTGGAAAAATTCTACATGTCACAAATGACTTATGGATCATTTTCTTAATGTATCAAAAGAATCTGATTGTGTTTTCTTAGTTTGTAGTTTGTCAGTTGTATTTTGTTTTACTAAAATGTCATTTCAAATTGTAAACACACATTTTGAGTCATAACGGTCTCATCGTGCATTGGTATGATATGAGACTGCTTCATACACGTCACAAAAAACATATGAATCATTATCCTTAATTACAAATACAATTAAAATTGGTTATATTGTTTTTCATTGAGTGAGACATTTTGAGATAAAATGTCAATTTTAAACTGATATCAAACACTTTTAGCCATACCAGTCACACCGTGTGTTGGATTGAGGTGATTTTGATTCATACACATCATAAATGACTCATGGATTGTTTTCCTAAAGTATCAAAACAATTTGAATGTATTTGATTGTTTTTCAATATGTCCCTTGTGTTTTTTTCAAAAAATAATGTCAATTTTAAATTAAAAGACACACTTTGAGTTATACCAGTCGCATTGTGTGTTTAATTGAGGTTAGGTTTATTCCTACATGTCAAAAAATGACTTATGGGTCATTTTAAAAAAATATCACAACAATCTGAACGTGTTTTTTCAGTTTGTAGTATATCAGTTGTGTTTTTTTTCTAAAATTTCATTTCAAACTGGTAACACGCATTTTGTGTGATACTAGTCACATCATGTGTTTGTTTGATATGAGACTGCTTCATACACATCACCAAGAAATTATGAATCATTATCCTAAATTATAAAGACAATTAGAGTGGGTTTTCTTGGTTTTCAGTGAGTGACCCGTTTTGAGCTAAAATGTCAATTTTAAACTAATAAGAGACACTTTTAGCCATAACAGTCACACTATGGATCATTTTGAGGTGTGTTTGATTTATAAACATCACAAATAACTCATGTATTTTTTTTCCTAAATTATCAAAACAATTTGAATATGTTTTCTATGTTTTTATTATGTCACATGTGTTTTTTTTCTAAAATTAATGTCAATTTTAAATAAAATGTGACACTTTGAGTCATAACAGTTTCATTATGCATTGAATTGAGGTGAGTTCAATTACTACATGTCAAAAATGACTTATAGACCATTTTCCAATAGTATAAAAATAATCTGATTCTGTTTTATTAGTTTTCATTATGTAACTTATTATTTTTGCTGAAAATAATGTCAATTTTAAATAAAAAGAGACACTTTGAGTCATACTTGTAACATCATGTGTCGTATTGAGGTGGGGTTGATTCATACACATTTCAAATGACTTATAGATCCTTTCCCTAAAATATTAAAATAACTTAATGTTTTTTCTTGACTTTGAATAGGTTAGTTACTCTGATACCAACTATAATGACCTAAACATTTCATAGATTGACATCTCCTATGATTAGATTAATATTACTTACATAAAATAAATAAATTAACCATAAATATGAAGTAATCCAGTAATTCCATGGACAATGATTTTACTGTGAAAACATCAAAATCACCTCTGTGATTGAGCAGACACAGTGTCGTTGGTCTTCCTGAAAATGCATGTCACATGGAAAGAAATATTATAAAATAAATGAACCCTACAAGGAATAAAGAAAATAAAAAATCTATGTTTAATTATATAATTTATCGTTAAAAAAGAGATATTATATAGTAAAATTACCTTTACATATTTCCAAAGGGTTTATTTGGTCTATATATAAGCTAATAACAAAAATAATGATTCTTTGTGCACTTAACTACTCTTGGTTAACTAATGATTAACATAACATCTGATCTCAACTTCTGATCTGGTGTCCCCTTGATGCTCTCATCTGACACTATCTCTATGATATCATCATTCAACGTTCAATTTTACTTCTCTTCCCGCACCCATTTTCCTAGTAAATGAGTGGAGGAAGTGAAGGGAAAGTGAAAACTAATGATGATATCAATGAGATGGTGTCATATGAGAGCATCAAGGGGATGCCCGATCAGAAGTTTAGATCAGATGCTACGCTAAGGGGTTTTTGACCAAATGTAGTGAAGAATCCTTAGTTTTGTTATTAATTTTTTTAGTGATGTACAACCAATATTCTCCCAACACACTACATCATAAGAAACTACCACATAAATGGCCAAAGTACATAATATAAATGATCAATGCCATAATATTTTAGGTCTAGTGCCTTTGGAAACATGGAAACATAAATAAAAAGTTCATAAGAGTCTCTCATTATGTTATTATTTATTAGAAAGAAAAATAATTTATAATACCATTTTTCATAACCTAAGGATATGAAACATAAGAAAGGGTGAACATAGAAGCTCAATAAATGTAAATGAGGGAGATATCAGTGATTCTATAAGGATAACATAAGTAGTAGAAATTCACCTCTATCCTATTTGTGTACAATATTCTCTCAGGTATGCTACCCATTCATTTCTAAACACATCTATATCATCTTGTGAATATGAGTTTTTGCGACAGTCATGGTAGTACTGAAAAAATATAAACACACAAAGGATTAATAAATATTTTAAATGAACAAGTAATTATTTTCGAAAATACCTCTTCAGGGATGCTATTTTGTTGATGAAATACGATCTATTTCAAAAATTTAAAAACATAATAACCATAGTCCTTTCCATTTGTTTGTTTTAGACACTACAGAAACATCGAGAAAAATAAGTAATTTTTTTTGATATGTGTCTGGAAAGTGAACTATTTTTATATACACCATGATACTTGTCCAGTTGTAGATCTAATGGGCATTCTTGTCCTTAGGCCCAGGATTTATTCCATGATGTAGATGATATTGATGCACCACCCTATCATAACAGAATACCCATTAAAAGATAATATAAATTATATAACAAGATTTTTAGTTCTAAAATGGTGGATCTAGTGTATTAATAATTGAAAAGGCCATCATGCATGGTTAGTTTGTTGGATATCCCTGTATTGAATCCAGTAAATAAATATTTGAATTATTCAAGTTGACCACAATGAGCATCCAATTCTTCCTAAAAAAAAGAAAAAAAGAATAAGTAATGAAAGAAATTAAAATATAGTTGATATGATTAAATTTTAGATTTTTAACCCTTCATCATTAGTATTAAAAATATTCTTTCATCCATAATTTTATTTTCAAACAATTTATGCAGTGATGACATTATTTCACCCTCTTTATTGAAATTTATTTCTTCTTTTGAAGAGGTTATGTGAGGACTAACGAGTCCAAATTTTTGTTCATGGGGAAATCCCTTCAATTGTTTTTCATATATATGCATGAGAAAAATATGAAATGAATTAAGTCATATTTATAATAGTATATTAGATTTTGTAAAATCAAATCATGAAAACTTACCTCATGTATACATTTATAGGTGAGGCACCTAACCATTCATACTTGAGGATTTCATTTAATATTTCAGCACTAATGTAATCTGATTCTTCCCCTCCATACATATTTTTTTCAAAATAAACTGTGTGGGTATTGTTGTCTATAAACTTTGTATCCACATGAGCCTGTAATGATATTAAATGTGGATATAGAATGAGCGGGGTGAATGTGCTCTCCGTAGATCGTTTTGATGAGTTGGTTGATCCTTGAGATAGTTTTGAGCTGATCTATTGTTTCAACCCTTCTATTGTCATTCTGGAATAACATTCATCAGTTCAGATCTTTTTTTATTAAATGTTAAAGGTTCAGCTTGAAAAATAAATTGGAAATGAATACCTCCTTGTCGACATGTTTTTTTCAAGAATTTATGACCATGTGGTTAATGTTATAACAACTTTTTTGACCATATGAATGTCATCATCATCATTTTTAATAGGTAGCTAAGAACTTATCTCATGAGATATGTTAATCGATACTCTAACATGATCTGTTGGAGTTGGACTATTTTTTAGCATGTCATTATGCATATTGAACACCATCGATCTCGCTACAAGGTAATAGGTAGGAGTTGATAGATATAAATCACAGTAATTTTCACCCTGTATAATATCAGTACAGGAAAGGTATTAGTGTCTATGTGATTCATATTTCACATAAACAATTATTAGAATATTGATTACCTTAGTTAATTGAGGGTTTTTAGGGGAATGGCTTGCCTCAAAACTGGTGGGGGTGGGGTGGGATCTTTACACAGAGGTTTTTATTGAGTTGTTTCTTCTCTTTTCCTCCCACCATCAAACTTTATATCAGCTCTCTATGGTATTATTATTATTCTTGAAAGATAGATAATGTTTCCCTCATCTTTTTTATTTCCTCATTTTGATCCTCTACTTGTTTTTCTTTATGAAAATATGTTTAGGGTGTCACCCCAAATCCCGCACCTCTAACACGACCATACTGTTCTAGCTACTTCAAGACCGTTGAAAGTATATCTGTATCTGGTGTGATGGTAGTTGATTCCTGTAACTATGTAAGATATAAAATATTGGTCAATAAGTAATCATTGTTATGTAATAGAAATTCTATAAGGCCCCAGCCTTAAACCTTACTTAATCTTGAGTTATTACAAGATTACACATTGAGGATCTTTTCGGGTTTAGAGTTTTAGAGAATTAGATCATAAAACTTTCATTACATTCCATATATAAACAAAGTGGTTATATAAAGATAGTATTCTTCTTTCCCATCAATGGAAACATAATTAAAATAAAACATGGATTCTTTCTTGACACTTCCTTGACACTATCATCATATCATGTACCTTTCCCTTGATCTGTGAAAAACATTTCAAAAAACTTGGGATGGGCATAAAAAGATCCGTAAGGGATATAAAAATATGGAAAGGAAACATGGGTACATATATACATAAGAATGAAATCATACTTTACCCATAAAACATAAGCACTTTAACATACCTCATCAAATCATGAATAAATCATAGAAATCATAAGACATAAAGGTAACTTGAGTCATTCATAACATTATTACTTAGGGAGTAACCCTCTTGGTCATGTTTGGAATACCCATCACAGTATATTCCCTAAATCTCTTTAGAGAAACCTTAACGTTTCACTCCTTCACGTTACCCAATGCATTGGAGAGCTATATCGGGCTCACCCGCCCATAGTTTATCATGGAACCATCCGTCTTCATAATAATGCCCTAGAACCTCAACATAATCGTATCACATAAAACATGCATAAAGGAAACATAACATTTCCACCTTTCAAACAGAATATATCAATACAACACATGGATATAAAAACATTATGAAAACCATTTTAAATACCAAAATAAAAGAAAAGTAAAACATGGTATTTATTTTTCTTTTTTAAAACAGTATGGCTTGTAGAGGAAGCCGAAACTCAAATAGTGGTCACGACGGAGGAGAAGTCGTTGTCGCCGCATACGTACGACAAAAACATTCCATTTTGTCATTTAGTAAACGCTTTGTATAAAAATATTCCTTTTGAATAAATGTAAAATTCAAAGGGGTTTATATACCATATAAAAGAAGGTTGTGTATAAAACAAAATATGCCTCAATGAAAGGAGATTGAGACGAAGTCCCATACCTCGGGTCCGACTTGACTCGATCATTCTTTAATGTCCTGAATAATAAACTTGAGTTAATTTGTACTTGCTTAAGAACCTTTTTCAAGTTCATTATTCCTTTTATATCACTTATTTCCATGTCATGAACACTATGTAATTATTTAAGTTAATAATGGTCGTTTTAACGATCATTGGTACTTGAGTCAAAAATAAACCCTTTATAATTACAAGTTGTTCATGTATCCATTATATCCAGAATTATAATCATGATGTATATATCATATATATCCAGTATATACATGCATTTATAATATTACATAATCATTTAGAGGTAAGAAATGAAATGTACCGTTCAAGGAGACGGTAAGCCATACGTACGCATGAACGCTACTTTCATTTCTATTTTGTATTTTATAGAATGAAATAATAATGATATATATTCAAGTATAATATCATATATAATATCATAGTTCCATCCTTTATACGTCCCACATATGGTATTTAACGAATCAAATCACTTTGAGGGGGCGGTAGTCCGCACTTCCTTAAATGAAGATATCGCATTTACCCATAATGGAAACCATAAAGGTATGCCCAAAACGAAAAATACAGAAGCTTAAGGAAAACATAAACATATTATATATCATATATAAATATAGTGACATCTTAATGGCCACCTTTGAAGGCGTTAAGAGAATGTTGAACATTCATCGTTTCGGGAGGCATAAATTCACAATCCACGGAAACAGTATGTCCTTTAACCATTAGATGTAGGTGTGTGTAAGTGTAGCTCGAATCCTTATTATAACAACATACTAGTATATTGAAGATACTGAAGTTGTTACAAAATAAATTAATAAAAAGAGTTTAGGGGTTTGGAGAAGCAAAATAAAACAAAAGGACTCAAGTGAAGACATTACCTTAAAATCGGGTTACTCCCATTGGTTTGAGCTCAAAGGATTCCTTGGGAAGACTTATGCACAAAGTGAGGCTTCAAGGAGTAATATAGGGATGTGGAGAGACAAAATAGGTAGGGGTTGGCCGACCCAAAGGCTTTGGGAGTGTGGGTAAGGAGGTAGAGGTGGGGGCCTTTTATAAGAGGAGAGGAGGGGCACTCTTGGAAAGTAAAAAAATGTTACTTTATTTGAAAATGATTTTCAGATTCAAAAGGTCCCACATTGATATAATTCGAGGTTAAGGTGATAAGGGTTTGAAATCCATCCATCAAATAGGTTTTGGACATGTGTAGGTATTAGATTTTACATTATCATTCCATTTTATTTAAATCCTTTATTAATGAGGTAATCGCTGCATCATCATGATGTCATAAATAATTTAATAAATTTAATGTCTAAAAATTATAAAAAAAAATCAGGATATAGGAAATCATTTTATATTTCTAATTAATATTTATAGTCCAAAAGATCATTTATGTAGACAAAATTAAAAATATTTTACTTAGGTGATACATTCTTTGTCAAATTTAACATTCTTTAAAAATAAAAAGATAAAAAGTCACTTTCTCACAAAAGTGATTCCATGGGGCCCCCAAGTTTGGAACAAGGCATCCCATGGTCGGCCATGAGACAACCAGTAGCCTTAGAACACATGTTGTGGTCTTTTTGTATTATTATGATATCATTTTATTATCCTTAACTACTCGATTACTCATTAATCAAGATAATTAAAGATAATTACCGTCGTTACTATTCATAATGTCCAAAAACAAGAGTCTTGATTACATAATTTGGAAATTCTGCTTCCAAATATGTAATCCATTTTACCAAATTCCAATCACAGAAATTGCAATAATTGATTTAAAAATAATTCTTGTTTTCAAAATAAATAGCGGGTTTTTTTTGAAACAATATCTATGAAACGTTTTGCATTAGTTCATGACCAATTCCAAAGTGAAATTAATCCTAATGACCACCATTGGATTAGATGGTAAAAATATATTCATAATACACTTTAAGACCAATTAAAAAGATAATCTAACCATATAATTAAATTAAATGAAAAAGTAGTTTTAATGTAAAATGCAGTATTTTTCACTATTCATTAAAAAATGAACATTGTCAGAAAAATACCAAAAATTTATCCCATGTAAATTTCAATGTCCCAATAATGAAGAATAAGTTTATTTTGACAAACATAATTTATAAAATTGTCAAAAGATAGATTTAAAAATGGTTTTCCATCAAAAGTCAGTAAAACAATCCTTTATAAAATATTAGTGTATTCCATGCTTAAGATTGGATTTATTTTCATTTTAAGCCTCTAAAACACTATCTTAATCATTAATAGAAATAGATAAAAATATCTATTATTCATTACTTACTTGGGATGTTACATCCTTCCTCCCTTTAGAAAATTGCATCCTCATAATTTATTTACTTATCGAATAAATGGGGATACTCATCCCTAATTGCAGTTTAAGATTCCCATGTTGCCTCTTCCATCATGTGGTTTTTCCACAAAACCTTTACCTGATTAATCACCTTATTTCGTAATACTTGATCCCTGTGGTCAAGAATCTGGACTGGTTGTTCCTCATAAGATAGGTTCTCTTCCAGCTGAACTACCTCTGGACTCAAAACATAAGATGGATCTGGGATATACTTTCTCAACATCGAAACATGAAAAACATTGTGTACTTGAGATAAACTCGGAGGTAAAGCCACCCGGTATGCAACTGATCCAACTCTCTCCAGAATTTGATACGGTCCAATGAACCTTGGACTCAGCTTTCCTTTCTTACCAAATCTCATCACACTTTTCCATGGTGAGACTTTGAGAAAAACATGATCACCTACCTCTAAAGTTATATCCTTCCTCCTGTTGTCTGCATAACTCTTCTGCCTACTCTGAGCTGTTCTCATGTGTTTCTGAATCAGCTGAACTTTTTCTGCCATCTCTTCTACCAATTCTGGTCCCATAAACTTCCTTTCACCCACTTCATCCTAGAAAGCTGGAGTTCGACATCGCTTCCCATATAACGCCTCAAATGGTGCCATCTGTAAACTAGAATGAAAACTATTATTATATGAAAATTCAACCAAAGAAAAATGTTGGTCCCAACTTCCCTGATAATCCATCGAACAAGCTCATAGCATATCCTCCAAGGTCTGAATTATTCGTTCTGACTGCCCATCTAATTGAGGATGAAATGATGTACTAAAATTTAATTCATTACCCAACGACTTCTAAAGGCCTTTCCAAAAGTTAGAAGTGATCCTGGGATCATGATAAGATACAATGGAGGGAGGAAATCCATGTAACCTGACCATCTCTTTAAGATACAAACGGGAAAGTTGATCTAAGGAAAAAGTATCTCGTATAGCAAGGAAATGAGGAGATTATTCAAGCGATCAACAATAACCCAGATTACATTATTACCTCGAGATGTCTTCGGTAATCCCACAACAAAGTCCATGGATATATTCTCCCATTTCCACTCTGGAACTGGTAAAGGCTGAAGCATCCCTTTCGGTAACTGCCGCTCTGCTTTAACCTGTTGACATGTCAAACACTTCACAGTAAAATCAGCAATATCTATTTTCATTCCATCCCACCAGTAATACTCCCGCAGATCTCTGTACATCTTAGTACTGCCAGGATGAACTGAAAATGGAGAATTATGAGCTTCACATAACAACTCTCTCTTCAACTGTGAATTACAAGGCACACACAATGTCTTCCCAAATCTCAAAATGCAATAATTATCAATGTCGAACTCAAGAAACTTACCTCTCTAAACCAAATCTACCTTTTTCTGTAACTCACTGTCTTGCTTCTGTGCTTTCTTGATTCTACCTGATAGAGATGATCTCACTAATACCTGAAACAAAACAGAAGAACTTCATGCACCAACAACTTCTATGCCAAAGTTCATCAAATCCATAACCAAAGGATCACGTTCTAAATGCAACATTGCTAATGAAGCATTACTTTTTCGACTCAAAGCATCAGCCACTTTATTTGATTTTCCCGGATGGTAATGAATTGTACAATCATAATCCTTGATTAATTCTAGCCATTTCCTCTGTCTCATCTTTAACTCTTTCTGAGTGAATATATACTTTAAACTTTTGTGATCAGTATATATTTCACACTTTACTCCATACAAATGATGTCTCCAAAATTTTAAAGCAAAAACAATAGCATCTAATTTCAAATCATGTGTAGGGTAATTTACCTCATGAGTTTTCAACTGTCGTGAAACATAAGCAATTACCTGATCATTCTGTATTAGGATGCAACCAAGTCCTTTCAATGAAGCATCACTGTATATAACAAACTCACAATTCCTGGAAGGTTGTGCCAAAACTGGAGCATTCACAAATCTTCTTTTCAATTCCTTAAAGCAATCATCACATTCTTTTGTCCAGATAAACTTAACACCCTTCCGAGTTAGCTTAGTCATTGGACTAGATAACCGTGAAAAATTTCTAACAAACCTTCAGTAATAACCTGCCAAACCAAGGAATCTACGAATCTCAGTTACATTTGTGGGTCTTGGCCAGTCTTCCACAACTTTTGTTTTTACAGGATCAACAGTTATGCCATCTTTAGAAACAATGTGACCAAGGAAAGAAATTTGTTGCAACCAAAACTCACACTTTCTGAATTTTCCATACAGTTTCTTTTCTTTTAAGGTTTTCAAGATAACCCTTAAATGACTTTCATTCTCCGATTTACTTTTAGAAAACACCAAAATATCATCAATAAACACAACCACCATTTATCACCTAGTTCAACTGAGCCATCACTACAACAAACTCTTCAATTCTGATTCTGACCATCTCAGGTTGCTTATTTAGAAGGTAATTTCCCTCTGTATGCCTTCCTAACATAGCTGACATGTTTCCTCTGTGGAAAACCATTCTTAACATAGAAATATCTTAGCCGAAGCAACATGGAAATGTTTAAATGATATATCATATTAGTCATACCATAAATTAATTTATAATTTAATAATTTTTTAACTCCTAAAGTTGTCTAAACCGACCTCTGATACCAACTATAAGGCCCCAACCTTAAACCTTACTTAATCTTGAGTTATTACAAGATTAAACATTGAGGATCTTTTTGGGTTTAGAGTTTTAGAGAATTAGATCATAAAACTTGCATTACATTCCACATATAAACAAAGTGGTTACATAAAGATATTATTCTTCTTTCCCATCAATGGAAACATATTTAAAATAAAACATGGATTCTTTCTTGACACTTCCTTGACACTATCATCATATCACGTACCTTTCCCTTGACCTGTGAAAAACATTTTGAAAAACTTGGGATGAGCATAAAAAGCTCAGTAAGGGATTTAAAAATATGGAAAGGAAACATGGGTACATATATATATAAGAATGAAATCATACTTTACCCATAAAACATAAGCACTTTAACATACCTCATCAAATCATGAATAAATCATAGAAATCATAAGACATAAAGGTAACTTGAGGCATTCATAACATTCTTACGTAGGGAGTAACCCTCTTGGTTACGTTTGGAATACCCATCACAGTATATTCCTTAAATCTCTTCGGAGAAACCTTAACGTTTCACTCCTTCACGTTACCCAATGCATTTGAGAGCTATATCGGGCTCACCCGCCCTTAGTTTATCACGGAACCACCCGTCTTCATAATAATTCCCAAGAACCTCAACATAATCATATCACATAAAACATGCATAAAGGAAACATAACATTTCCACCTTTCAATCACAAGATATCAATACAACACATTGATATAAAAACATTATGAAAACCATTTTCAATACCAAAATAAAATAAAAGTAAAACATGGTATTTATTTTTCTTTTAAAAACAAGTATGGCTTGTAGAGGAAGCCGAAACTGAAATAATGGTCACAGCGGCGGAGAAGTCGTTGTCGTTGCATACATACGACAAAAACATTCCCTTTTGTCGTTTAGTAAATTATTCGTATAAAAAGATTCCTTTTGAGTAAACGTAAAAGTCAAAGGGGTTTATATACCATATAAAAGAAGGTTGTGTATAAAACAAAATATGCCTCAATGAAAGGAGATTGAGACGAAGTCCCATACCTCGGGTCCGAATTGACTCGATCGTTCTTTAATGTCCTGAATATTAAACTTGAGTTAATTTCTATTTGATTAAGTACCTTTTTCAAGTTCATTATTCCTTTTATATCACTTATTTCCATGTCATGAACACTATGTAATTATTTAAGTTAATAACGGTCGTTTTAACGATCATTGGTACTTGAGTCAAAAATAAACTCTTTATAATTAGAATTTGTTCATGTATCCATTATATCCAGAATTATAATCATGATGTATATATCATATATATCCAGTATATACATTAATTTTTAATATTACATAATCATTTAGAGGTAAGAAATGAAATGCATCGTTCCTGGAGACGGTAAGCCGTACGTACGCATGAACGCTACTTTCATTTCTATTTCGTATTTTATAGAATGGAATCATAATGATATATATTCCAGTATAATATCATATATAATATCATAGTTTCATCCTTTATATGTCCCACATATGGTATTTAACGAATCAAATCACTTTGAGGGGGCGGTAGTCCGCACTTCCTTAAATGAAGATATCACGTTTACCCATAATGGAAACCATAAAGGTATGCCAAAAATGAAAAATACAGAAGCTTAAAGAAAACATAAACATATTATATATTTTATATAAATATAGTGACATCTTAATGGCCACCTTTGAAGGTGTTAAAAGAATGTTGAACAATCATCGTTTCAGGAGGCATAAATTCACCATCCACGGAAACAGTATGTCCTTTAACCATTAGATGTAGGTGTGTGTAAGTGTATCTCGAACCCTTATTATAAAAACATCCTAGTATATTTAAGATACTGGAGTTGTTATAAAATAAATTAATAAAAATAGTTTAGGGTGTTGAAGAAGTAAAATAAAACAAAAGGACTCAAGTGAAGACATTACCTTAAAATCGGGCAACTCCCTTTGGTTTGAGCTCAAAGGCTTCCTTGGGAAGACTTCTGCCCAAAGTGAGGCTTCAAGGAGTAAGATAGGGATGTGTAGAGACAAAATAGGTAGGGTTTTGCCGATCCAAAGGCTTTGGGAGTGTGGGTAAGGAGGTAGAGGTGGGGGCCTTTTATAAGAGGAGAGGAGGGGTACTCTTGGAAAGTAAAGAAATGTTACTTTATTTGAAAATGATTTTCTGATTACAAAGGTCCCACATTGATATAATCCGAGGGTAAGGTGATAAGGGTTTGAAATCCACTCATCCAATAGGTTTTGGACATGTGTAGGTCTTATATTTTACTTTATCTTTCCATTTTATTTAAATCCTTTATTAATGAGGTAATCGCTACATCATCATGATGTCATAAATAATTTAATAAATTTAATGCCTAAAAATTATAAAAAAATATCATGATGTAGGAAATCTTTTTATATTTATAATGAATATTTATATTCCAAAAGATTATTTATGTAGAAAAAATTAAAAATATTTTACTTAGGTGATACATTCTTTGTCACATTTAACATTCTTTAAAAATAAAAAGATAAAAAGTCACTTTCTCACAAAAGTGATTACATGGGGCCCCCAAGTTTGGCACAAGGCATCCCATGGTCGACCATGAGACAACCAGTAGCATTAGGACACATGTTGTGGTCTTTCTGTATTATTATTATATCATTTTATTATCCTTAACTACCTGATTTCTCATTAATCAAGATAATTAAAGATAATTACCGTCGTTACTATTCATAACGTCCAAAAACAAAAGAGTATTGATTACATAATTTGGACCTTCTGATAAAAAACATGCAATCCATTTTACCAAATTCCAAACACAGAAATTGCAATAATTTTTTTAAAAATAATTCCGTTGTCAAAACAAATAGCGGGTATTTTTTGAAACAATATCTATGAGAAGTTTGGCATTAGTTTATGACCAATTCCAAAGAGAAATTAATCCTAATGACCACCATTGTATTATATGGTAAAAATATATTCAGATTACACTTTAATACCAATTAAAAAGATAATCTAACCATATAATTAAATTAAATGAAAAAGCAGTTTTAATGTAAAATGCAGTATTTTTCACTATTCATTAAAAAATGAACATTGCCAGAAAAATACCAAAAATTTATCCAATGTAAATTTCAATGTCCCAATCATAAAGAATAAGTTTATTTTGAAAAAAATAGCTTATAAAATTGTCAAAAGATAGATTTAAAAATGGTTTTCCATCAAAAGGCAGTAAAACAATCCTTTAAAAAATATTAGTGTATTCCATGCTTAAGATTGGATTTATTTTCATTTTAAGCCTCTAAAACACTATCTTAATCATTAATAGACATAGATAAAAATTTCTAATATTCATTACTTACTTGGGATGTTACAAATTCAATGAAAAAAATTATATTATGTCATACTTACACATGTTTCCCACAGTTTTTTTATTTTAATCTATTAGTATCCCCTCTTTATTTACACGAGCCTCCTTCCATATCACATGGCATGGGATGGAAGTGGCTATCAATTTCAATTTATCAATCGACATATAAAATATTTACGAATTTTTTCTCAAGTGAAGCATACCCCATCCTTGATTTACAGTAGGGGTACCCTGGTTTTGTTTCCCATTTCTTATTTTAGCACTTATTTTCTATTTCATAAATAAAAAACTATCAATCAAAGTGTTGAATACAAGAAAATCATACAACTTACATCAGAAACAATATATATGAAAAGTCTGCTCCACACGACAACTACTAAACGCATCCCATGCTCCTTGGGATATCTAGTGTTCATAAAGTGGATGTTTGTGTAACTTGATTTTTTACTTCATCATATTTAAGATTATATTTTGTTAAAATTTGGTGGAAGCCTCTATGAATCCTTCTTGAAACTCTTAATACATATTTCTTGGGTAAGTCATCTACTATTATTTCACTCTGTAATGAATGATGTAGAGTAAGTCAATGTTTTTCTATTTTATTATATTTTAATAAATTAAATAAACGATATCATAATGTTACCGTAATCTCTTCCCACATTAGTGTATTAAGCCCAGTGACAACATGGTGCCCTGAATGTACATCAATCCGCATGTGTTGCCGAGTGACTCTTCCAATATAGCTACTAAATATGGATATATCGGGGTTAACATGCTGACCTCAATTATTCCATCCCACCTCAAATTTAATGGCCTTTTATTTTTTCCTTAAGTATTTTCGCTAACACTGTCAAACTACAATGATCTTGTTTTTTTTATGCCACCAGGGTTTAATTGCCTACGATTTCCTCAGTTTCAGAATCACCAGTATGTTCCTCCCGAGTGTTAGCATTGGAATTAGGACCAATAACAACATGTTGAGAAACCGGATGTACCTTAGAACTGAGACCAATAGTAATAGGTTGAGAAACCTATTGTTCTTCTGCCCTGGGACCAACAGAAGTAGGTTGAGAGACCTGTTGTACCTCAGTTTTGGGTGCATCGGGAGGTGCAGAAGTCATTATTTGTAGAAGTTTTTTAACATTTAATTTATATTACATAAAAGTAGTAGCAAATAGATAATAACATAAGGTAATAAAATTTATATTACAATAAAAAAATAACCTGATTATTGAACTCTCTTTTTTTAAAGGCTAAAGAAATTTCAACCCTTTATCGACTATTTAAATCCCTTCATTGTGGTCTCCTCTGACAAAAAAAATGTCTTCTACATTGGGACCACTGGGAAATGAGAGTGAAGTCCCAATGAAAGGGTCTTCCACTGTTGAATTTTCATATGATCCTTAAACTATTTTGGTCAATAATAGAACAATTGACCAGTTTTGATTTGAGGGATCTGGAACATAGAATACTTGTACTACTTGTGATGCCATTTTAAACAGATCATAATTCTCCCCTTCCTTACTGAAATCAACTTTCATGAATCCCAATTCATCTATTTTAAATGCACTCCCATTATCAACCCACTTGAAGATAAAAATCATCACTTGGAATTTCTTATAATCCAACTCTCAAATTTGTTTGATGATACCAAAGTATGACATATTCACATAAATTGGATTTTTGTCCTTCGCAGTAGAAACATACATTGCTTCAGCCACAAGTGTAACCCCACTATTCTTCATGGTAATATATTTATCATGTTTATTAGTATACAATGTATAACCATTAACTAAATAAATATTGTAAGATAATACATACTTACTTGGTCCTCCGACTGGCCATCGAAGTTATTCTGAAATTGAGTCTAGATTTTCATCTTACTTCTTAAAAATATGGTCCCAAAACCAACCTATTAACTGTCGATTATGTGTATCTGATATCCATTTTTCATCTGTATATGGATTCAAATGCCTAATAATTTCTTTTTGGGTTAGAACATATGGGTCAAAGTCAAAACTATTATGAAAAACATAAAGGTGGGACTGATCCCGATCTGTAATATTGATTGTGACAACCCCTCCTCTAGAAATTCCTTAACCCACAAGATTAATAGTGTGATGAGATTTTGGTAGGCCAATTCTTTCCACACCAAATAGGTATTCGGTACAAAATTCAATGACTTCCTCAATAATATATCACTTCACAATACAACCCTCTGGCCGACTTCAATTTTTGACATACCTTTTCAAAATTTTCATATACCGTTCAATGGGGTACATCTATCTATAATGTACAGGACCACATAGTCAAATCTTTGTAACCAATTGAACCATCAAATGAACCATCATATCAATGAATGTCTTTGGGAAGAAAATTTAAATTCACATAATATGATGATAATTCTTCTTTCCATAGTTGGCAATTTTACCTGGTCTATAACTTTTTTGCATGTTGATTTGAAAAATAAATAGAGCTTCCTTAATGTATAGCGGACATTTATGTGAAAAATAAAATATAAAGCTACAAGAATTAGATCTCGCATCAAAACATGATAATTATGTGATTTAAGACCCTTTAACATTAAATCATTTGTTGACATGATGTTATTTATATTTGATGAATACTTCTATGGAACCTTTATGTCATTCAAGAAGTTTTAAAATTGATAACTCTCCTTTCTAGAAAGAGTTTAAGCAACTGGAGGAAGAAATATTCATTTTTCACCCTTCACTAGTCTAAAATCTTATCGTATTCCCATCTCAACCATGTTCAAACTAGCCTTAATTCCATTATTTGTTTTTTTAAGTGCATTTAGCAATGCGTCTACAACACTATCACATACATTTTTTTCAACATGCATAACATCAATAAAATGTCTGACATACAGACAATTCCAGTATGGTAATTCCAAAAAAATTGTTATCTTTTTCCAATTGGTTTTTGTAAGGTTTTTTAGAAAAAGTTTAAAAAAATTAGTGTCCAAATATTTTACTTTCTCAAACAATTGATCACCTATTAGTGGATACAGGGTTGTACATACTCATTAACTTCCATCGAATGATATATTCCAAGATCGGTACTTATTCCATTAGTGTAGAAATCTATGATATCTTAGAAACACAATTTTCGATGAATGTTTCAAACTAATTAACTGTGTACCTTGTTTGAAACGGGAAAATCTTGAGTTCCTTTAATGATATATCCTGAAACATTTCTATAAGTAGGAAAGTCATTTATCATCTTTTACAACATGGATCTCAAATTAAAATATTCATTTTTGTAAGCATCATACAACGTAACAACAGAATCCCACAATTATTTCAAATCCTAAATCAATGGATCCAAATAAAAATCAACATCATTACCTGGTTGTTTTGGTCTTGATATAAGCATAGATAACATGATGTATTTTCGTTTCATGCAATCCACCATGATAAGTTATAATTTTCCAACATAACTAGACATGTAATGTGAGTAATGTTTTGAAAACCTAAAGGATTCACTCCATCTATAGATAATGCAAGACAAAGTTTTCTCAACTTGTTTCCAAATTTAGGATACTCATGGTCAATTCTCTTCCACTAAGGAGTGTCTTCTAGGTGACATAGTTTCCCATATGTAATTCCAGTATCTACATGCCATGTCAATTTCCTTGTAGTCTCTTCAAATTGATATTGGTGTCTAAACCTTGGAATGATTGGAAAGTACCATAAAACTTTCATAGGAATGGAATAAAATAGGGTAATCATCCAACAATAATCAATGAAATTAGCAATAGTAAACAATATACTTACCTCTCCATGCATTACATAGGATGAAAGTTGATCATACCCATATTCCCAACCACCTGATCAATGGAACTAGCTATGAGAAGCCATTTCACAAGAATGTTTTAGTATACCACATGTGATATATATACATTGTTTTAAACTGGTTTTTTAGTGTTTCTCTAGAAACATACTATCTTGAGTTAATAAATATGGTACTAAACTAATAGATGATATGATTTTAAATAGAGTTATTATGGGTGGAAGAATTCATTACATGTGTTGTTATGGTTATTTAACTAGGGTGTCTATACAGTGTCCCATAGAGTCCTCTAGTGAAGTGATTTTCTAAGATTCAGTGGAACTTCACTAGTAACAAAGGGGTGGTGCCATTTAAATGGGTAAGATTTGTATTAATATTCAATGGTGAAGGAACTACAACATGGAAAGAAAATATATTACCAATCATGCCAACAACTGTAACACCATATAGACACACAATCGTGCTCATAATCGCAACACCATACAAACCAATCAAACAAAATTTTGATTTTACAAACAATACATTATTCAATTCTACTTGTTAATTTAATGGTTATAACCAAAGTTTTATCATCCTAGGGCATTAATTCATTATCCAAGTGTACATAAATTACCAATTTCTATATTCAAATGTTAAACAGGAACCAACCAACATTCAATTCATTTAGTGCACAAATAAGGACCACTAATGGCCATGATTTTCAGCGGGTTGTTTAGACTAGACAATTCACTACATAACCGTCAATATCAAATAGTAATAACATGCGAAATAGAGGAAAAAAATGAATAGAAGGAAAAAACTTACCGTGAAGGTGTCGTTCAGCATGTGGTGAAGGTGCGTTCACGACAGAGGAGATACACACAGTAGATGAGATTCCCAACTAAAAAGAAAACATAAAATGAGATCTCATATGTTATACCTATCCAAAATTGGTCCAATGAGATCTCGGAATGGGAAAAATCTGGTTAAACAGTTTTATTGGTCAATCATTGGATTTTATTTTCCATCTATGATATATGCTTCTTGTTAATTTATTTTTTTCATATCTAATATTTTCCTAGATGTTCAACTTATAAATGGGACATGTCTGGTTTTCTAGAGAAATATATTTCTTAATTTACTCTTATAAACCATCTGATCGTTAGAATCTAGTAGTCTTCTAACCAAACTCCATTTGATTGTTTAAAAAAATACTCCAAACAAACTCTACATTCATGCTCTACCATTGATCACTACAACCAATATTTGATACATAAAAATGAACATAATATTTGATACCACTTATTGGGGAAAAGTGGAAAAATCATACCGATTAACCAAAATAGTGGAACATCATCCAAATGTATCATATTAGTAACTGATACTTGAATCCCTCATTACATCAAATACCAAAACTAGGATGACCACACACCCCAACCACTACACCTATTTTTTCCTCCAATTTAGATTCCACCAATTTTAGTCATCTTAGTATCCTTATTTTAATGATCATACAAGAGAACAAGCATACATAGAGTGTATAAACATATAAAGAAAATGTGTAAAGAAAATTTTATATAGGGATTATTTTATTCATACATTAATATAATGTGTATGGTAGAATAACAAAATCACACTTTCATTCCATCGAAAAGAAGAACACGAGTAACAAGGTAAAGTCAATTTTGAAAAACCCAACTTAGTTCTTTAGAAGATGTATCACCAATACCATCATTTAGTCATTTCACATCCCTTATAATCCTTTCAGTTCTTTGAACATAGCCACTTTAATTTCAACCTATTGGAATCTGGATGTGCTTAAGTGTGATCCTATTACTATAGCCACCAAATTTTGGTATTTAGGCCTCATTAGTGTTGGTCAAATCATCTCTTAAATTTGTTTCTAAAAGTATGTATAGGTACGCATGTAGTTCATACCATTATTTTCTGTGGTCCTAAACTAATCATCCAGTCAGAACTTCCCTCTTCTTATTTTAGGCATCCTTCTATTGGCATGAGTAATTATTGATTGTTAGTAGAAAATTCATTTATGACCACCAAAACCAGTGAATTGTGCATTCCATATCCCCTTCACTCTTTTGACTTTGATGAACTATTCCTTTTTCATTTTATAGGAGAGACTCACATGAATCATAATTAGAATTCTTGGAACTCATGGACTTCTACACATCCATCACCTCCTCTGTATATTCATTCAAATACCAATAGCTTCCCATAATGTTCACCACACTGAATTTATTTAAATCCTAAACCTATGTCATGGGTACTTTCATAGAATATTCCACCTTGATATTTCCACACTCGGACTCCACTGTACTCCATCAACTAAACTCATTCATCCAACTACTCATTCTGAACTTCCAATAAAGGAACTCTCACTGAACATTGAGTGAAGGAACCATATTGCTACTACTTCTAGTGATATAACATTTTAAGTATTCATTGAACTTTATATTAACTGAAATTTATACTATAGGTGAACTAATAGATCCAACTTCTAAAATTCCAAGGAACTAAATTGAGTTTCCTAAACTCAAAATTTAATGGTGCTAGTGAACTTCTCTTTATCCAAGATCTCCCAAGTTAACTTTCAAAGAATGAACTTGTAGATCTTTGAAACTTGACCAAGAAAACAATTATCACACCAAACCCTAACTTGGGGCTCATCATGGGGTGGAAAGTAACTAAATAAATACCCTTTTATCAAGTTCTAAACAATACTTTACTATATATATAGTATTCATAAATTCTAAAATACCTATTTAAAACCATCTGAAAAACGTGTAAATCTAAGGGAATACACCAATAACGCCAAAAAAACATCACAATTAATCCATGAAAGCCTTTAAATAATTCTATAAATCAAACACACACCCATTTAATAATATGGAAAACCCCTAAACCAAGAGTCACCCCACTTTATAATTTTTCATTATTCCAATAAACAAGGAACACATAATTTATCTTCAACAAAACCATGATTTCCATTTTATTAATAATTAAGAATATCTGAAAAATAATTTTGAGTAAATGTATCATTGAATTATTAAAATAAAAACATTATGTCAAAGGAAACCTGAAAGTGATCTTGGAAAATTTTTGACCAATAAAATTTAGATAACATATACTTTATCTAATTAAAAATCATGTTTAGAACATCTATCAACAAAGGAAGCCTCAAATAAATGGAATGAAATATAATTACCTACATCAACCGATGTAAGGGTTTAGAAAAACCCTACGCAACCTATAGAAACTAGAGAAACCACAATAAAGACTCACTGGGGGGTTCCATGCAATGCAGAAGAGGCTACCAGGACATTCATCAGATGAGGAGGATGCACCAGAGCAGGTTAGGTGGACAAGGGGGCTGCACAAGGAGGAGGAGAGGAAGGAGATGGAGGAGGAGGAGGCAGTGGGGGAGATAGTGGAGAATGAGTTGGCGGTCGTGGAGGAGGAGGAGGAGGCAGCGACATCAGGGGAGGAGGAGGAGGAGGGGTCGTGGTAGAGGAGAGCTCAACGACAGAGGAGGTCTTGACAGCTGAAGAGGGTTCGACGGTGGAGGAGGGATTGATGATGCAGGGGTTAGCTTCCACGAAGGCTTGATAGAGTGTGAGGGAGGAGGATCCTATTAGGGTTCTTTTATAAAACATGATGGAACCTATATCAGCACAAGTTAAAAGCATTGATAAAGGTATGTTTTATCTGTGCTAAATTAAAAAGTGCCGATAAAACATACATTTGTCAGTACTTTTTAGCGTTGATAAAGTCAATCTTTATCAGCACTATAAAGCCCTAAAAAAAGACCTATTTATCAACGCTAAAATTAAGGCACTGATAAATCTGTCTTTTATCCACACTTTTTTAGCACTGATAAAGACCATCCTTATCAGAACAATTTCACAACCAATTAAATATTTATTTAAATAAATATAAATTTATTTTTATTTATTTATAAATATTTGTATATAGTTATAAATAGAGTTATTAAATTATAAATTTATAACTTTATAAGTACTATAACAAATATATTTTTTAAAATTTTATAATTATTTACACATATATATATATTTATAGTTATAATTATAACTATAAATAGTATATATTTATAAATATTTGTATATAATTGTTAATATATATATATATTTTAATAAAATTATAATATTATATGTATAATTTTATAATTATTTATATATATATAGTTATAATTATAATTACAAAAGTATTTGAAAATTATTTATATATATCATTAAAAATATAATAAAATATATTTATTATTTAAATATATTTAATGTAATTATATAGGTATATTTTTTAGAACATATATAATTCATATGGGTAACATTATGAATTAATCAATATACCACATCAATGGAAAACATGATGTAATGTATAAATGAACATTCATGCATCATACATAACATATACATACGCATGATCAATATAATCATTGACCAAATTCATTGGAAAACACACATATATTCAATAATTTAAATTATAAATATATATATTAAAAAGTATTATATATTTATAAAGAAAATAAATATAATAAATATAAAAAATATAAAAAATATAATGAATTAATTCAATAAATATAATAAATATAACAAGTTAATCTAATTAATCTAATAAATATAAATCTAATAAATCTCTAATAAACATTTGGTTTGTTTTTATGTATACAAATAAACATTATTTTTTAATATAAATATAATAATTTTTTATAAATTAAAAATATTTTTTTTATTAAAAGCTTTTATCAGCACTATTATTAGCACTGATAAAGGTCACATTTATTAGTGATTTTAGCTAGCACTGATAAAGGCCCACCGCTTTATCATCACTTTCTACTTTGTGCTGATAAAAGGCAGTGCGTCACTTGCCCTTTTTTGGTAGTCTACAATATTGGGTGATTTAAGAGGTGTGTGTGATAATTTTTTGAATTTGAAAAGGAAATGGTCATGAGTCGCTATCATCTATTATATTTTACTATTTTCATCTAATTCACCTAAGAAAAGATAAAATAGTGGAAATAGATATGTGATTGTATTATTAATTGTACTTAATTTTATTAATCATGACCCAAATCAAAGAAGTTCAAGAATCATCATTCCTTAATTAAATACATTTTTATCTGATTCTCCTTGAAAATAAAAAAACAAATGAAAAAACTCAGAATAAGGATAAATTAATTTGCTGTGAATTATATTCATGACTCATTTACCATGTTAGGAAATGTAATTGGATGGGTAATACAATTTTTAAGGGGAATTGATTGTTTTTTTTCACCATTTTAATTGAATATTCATACACTTTATCAAATATTATAACTTCCTATTTTTGAATATAATTTTAAAATACATTTTCCAACTAGCCCTTTGCCACCAAAATCACCTTGAAAAATAAACAATATTAAATAATTTTTTATGACTAATTATATAAAGAAATTAGAATTTATATATGTTTATAGTTATACCTGATTTTTTCAATTATGAGCATAAATCTACATTGAATTTCTACTTAGTGAAGATTGCAATGAATTTCCATGTGAGGAAGTCTCAGATTGGGTAATGTGTCGATAATTGAATTTAGATGAATTTAAATATGATAAGAGGAAATAAAATTAAATTAATATGAAAAATGAAAAATGATAAATTATATTTTGAAGAATCTTGTAAAATTATCTCATCTTTTACTCTAGTGAGATTTGATATTGATATATGATGTTTTACGAAGAGTGAATTATTTATGTGTTGTGGAATTTATAGAAAAAATGTTTTCATATATGTTTCATTGTAAATAAATGAATGAATCCACATATATTTAATAATTTAAGGTAAGTTAAAAAATAATTATTTAATAGGTTTAATATTGACATTAATATATAAACAACCTAATTTGTGAATTTTATTGTTTAAATAATTATTCAATGCTTAAATATTGATTTTTGAAAATTATAATTTGTTTTTAATTATTTTCTAGAAAAAGATGATAATATTATGTGTTTTCATAGGGATAATACATATAAAGAATTTATTTTCCATTAAAGTGGAGACCTTGGATACGTAAGAAAATCCTCAATCATACCTTTATGGAATTTAGATGGAGAAATATAGAGGGGAAATTCGGAAAAGTATATGTGTAATATTTGTTTTGGGATTTACCCAAGGGAACATGAAAGGACTTTAAATTCATTCTTAAATAATTTTCCTTTACTGTATATTACATGAGGCTGATATGTAATGAAACATACTTTGTCTTTTGGATAAAGGGAATCGAGAATACCTGTGATATGTAATGTATAATCTGTGATACATAGGAGGTATGTACTTATACATAATATCATATTGGATCTACATGAGATGTTATTAGAGAAAAAATTGTGATTTTAAAGATTCACTAGAAGCTATAGAGGGAAAAAAAATTTGAAAATAAAAACTTATCCAAGATACTCACTGAAGAATTATGTTCTAAGAAGAAGGAAAAGAAGAATCTGATTGAGGGAGTCATGGTTAAGGGTTCTACACCAGTGAAAGAATTTTTTTTAGATGTAAATGAGCCAGATCAACAATTAAAATTTTGTGAAGGGTTTATGAATAATCATGGAGATTAATTTGAGTATGTGATATTCATCAATATCACATGTGGAAACTTTATAGAAAAAATGGAGGTACGAATAAATTAAAAAAATATTTTTATTAATCAAAAATATATTATCATATATTTTTTGGGCCTCATGTTTTAATCTGAGAGTGAAAAAGGAGAGTAGCAGTCAAATATAATTTGAGATTTTGATGAATTTAAAACCTTGAAAAATAGGGAATGATGTTAGATGGAGAATTATTATAGGAGAACTATTCCCATATATATAAATTCCATACATATAAAAAATTATTAAATCCTTTATTCCTGTATTTAAATGTTTTATTACCTCTATTTTGGGGGTTCAAAACCTAGCCTTCTACCTCGAGAGTGGATTAGGTCATTGCATTTTTATTTATACACATTTTTTTAATTCAGGATTTGTTTTCTCTATATATTTATCTTTATTTATTCATGTTTTCACACTATGAGATTTTATATATATTTTCTTCATATAGGGAAAAAATTAAGGTATTTGATCCTTTGGGAATAAATAGTGTTCTAAAGTTCTTCTCATGAATTTATTTAAGGTCTTTATTAATCATCTTAGTGGGTAGTGACAATACAAGTGTTTATAAATATTATTATAAACATTAACTCACAGTCGGATTAATGAAATTTAGTCATTCACTATCTATTCTCCCTAATCTCATACAAATCTTCCTATTATGGACTTTAAGAGGACGATTATTGAATGAAATAGAATGGAGTTGAGGATTTTTAAGGTGCACATTCTTGATTGATGTTTGTACTTAACTTGCATTATAAAAGAGGTGAGACTATATCTTCATGGGAGATATCTCATTTTCACTTAGTTCCAAAAAATTAGTGACATGAGAGTAGTCAATGGATTATAATGGATTGGTTGTTGCAGTGAACTTAGGTAAACAAAGAGAATAATGAATAAAGACACACTAACTCTGGGATCAATATCCATTATTTATAGCTTTTGTATTTTTACTTTATTTATTTTAAATTCACAAATTCACACCATAAATAACAACCTGGATTTTCCCTTATTTTCTATAAATGATGTAAAAAATATAATAAATTGAGAAGGATTTTGAGTGATCCAAAACATGCTCCATGAAAGATGACTCGGTTAGACACTTTGATGCACTATAAGTGTTATAAATTCTATTTTTTCATACACCATGATTGGTGTGATATGATTATGGTGCACTGTTGTAGTCACCTATGTCTTAGACCTTCATTACCAAATCCTTATCATCTTAAACATGGTTTTATTCCACTATAACATAAATACATGAATTTAATTATTATTTTATTTTTTGTAGTTGGTACTTCAAAGAGAAATTAAGATGAGTATAAACAATATTGAAAACGATTGATGGGTAAACAAATAAAAGAGGAAAATGCTTTCTTGTTATAAGGTATTACCCTATCAATCAGGTTATTAATTGTTCTTTATATCATACATTTGAGATTTTTTTTGTTTTTTATTGAATATTCTTTTACATTAATTAATTTTGTTTATTTATCCATTTTATTCCATTTTTATGTATTTTAATCCCATATAGGATGTTTTTCCTTATATTGATTTTTTCATGAGTGTTTTTACAAATCACCTTCAACGTTGGTCTAACATGATGATTTTGTGTGTTGTGTTTTTATTGCATAGTGATGATACTATGATAGATATGTTTTATTCTATGTTTAATGAAAATAAATTTTAAATCTAATAGATAGTGTACATGTTAATACTTGGATTTTACTTAAAAGTGTCAATCTTATGTTAGCTCCCTGTGAATTAAAGTGAAAGTTTAGTGGATTGGTTTAAAAAGTGTACAAACCATTAAATTTTAAAATTGATTCTTATGTGTCAATAATTGAAATTATTTAATAGTAAAAGATGGTCCTTGAACCTATATATTCTTTTTCTGAGTTTGTTTAATTCTTTGGAATATAGAGTATATCACTTGTCCAAAAGGACTTTATCACAACATTCTACATTTACTTTTTAGAATTTTTTTTGGAAGGAAGAAACCATGATGGGTTCTCAAGATAAAGGAGAGTTAATTTCTATGACTAAATTAAAAGGAAAATGATTATTATTAAGGGAGTATTTTTTTATCCATTTATTTTTATCTTATTTCATTTGTTTTATAAAATTTACTTCATACTGAAAACATAAAATTATATTTATGTTTTACAGTGTCCTATATTTGGGAATTTACATATTTTTTTACTTTTACAATTTATACTCATTTGAATCCTTGTTATTTGGCCTAGACTATGACCATGATAATAATTTTTTGAAACTAAACTATAAACATGCATGTGCACTGAAAAATACTTGCTAAATGATTGCCAAAAACTTTTTTTCCATAATCATATTTTTCTAATTAATGAAGGTTGTGAAATTCATGTTATTGTTTAATTTTTAATGTCACCCTATTTCATGTTCTTATCTACAAGATATTGAAATATACTCATGAAATTAATTTTCAACTTCACCCTTCATATTATGGTTTGATATTGGGGAAAATGATGATTTTTATGTTTTGGGGAATGATCCTGTATGATCTTAACCATATTTTTTAGTAAATATAAAATTTTCCCAAAAATTATATAGATTTAAAGATACGTGATTCATGTTCTATGAGAATTATTGTAATTGAAAAATCCTTTAAAAAAATACTCTTCTATAGATTATTCTTTATCTTTAATTTCTCAAAGTAAATAATTTAATAAAATCACTTTATTTTATTTTGAAGATAATTTTCTTGGTTTCAAATGTATAATTACATTTAATGATTTTAAATAAAGTTATTTAGATGATAATAAATGTGTTTTTAAAATATATTTTTGAGAATTATTATAGATGAGATCTAAAATTATTGGATGAAAGTGCAAGTAATTTATCTTTATGTAATGATGAATGGTGTTACATAAATTATGAATAATTATTTATTTCTTTAAAATAAAATCCTTCATAATTATCACTAATTATTAATTTTGAGTTAATTATATATATATATTTTTATTTGTTAATTAATTGGGTTTGTTGTATTATTTATCATATATAATAAGATTTGTCTTGTAAAAATTCTTAGGACATGACTTTAAATTATGCTTTCCAATATAAAAAATAATTCTTTATAACTTATTCTAAATTGAAACTGTTTGGAACAAAAAATTATCAAATTGAAATAGATGATGAATTTTTTTCTTATTAAATTAAATATGTGGAGAAAAGATCCATGTTACAAGTACTATTGTCATGGAATCCATTTCATTCCAAATTTTGAATGAATTATCCTCGTTGAATGTGATTTATTTCATTACGTAATGATGAGCAATGGGAAAAGCATGAGGAAAATTGATATGGTATTGCTTTTAGAATTTAACACATGTATTTTCATGATAATTCTTTGTTATTTTATATTGAAATGAACTATAATTTCATAATACATGTTTTTAGATGAATTTATTATGAAATATGAAATTCATTGTGTTATCAGTGTGAAAAATGATATGTTTTTACTTAATTGATAATATATTCTTTAAATTTACTTTTTGAAATACTCTTTGAATATACAAGGTTCATATATGCACTAAAATTTTTAAATAATTTGTAAATAGTTAAAAATTTAATTTGTGTTAAATAATTGAAATCATAAAGAATTATTTATCATAAAATTTACATATATATATTTTTTAGATATTTTGAAAATTGAATTAAATAATTTTTTTGATATGAAATGTATATTTTTATGAGAATTTGAAAACTTTGGGGATATAATGAAATTTTCAAGAAATTTATTAATCCTTAAAATGGAATGTTTAAATATTAGGTATTAAAATTGATAATTATTTTTGAAATGAATCAATTTTTTATTTTATGAGTGTAGATTTTCATTAGTCAAATGAAATAGATTTTTAAGTAAACATTTAATGTTGTTAAGTCTTTTTACATTGATATGGGCTCGTCAACTAGGTTTCATTATTGGGATAGGATAATTTAAATTAACATATTGGATGGGCCATTTTAGATTGATTACAAATTGAAGATTGTGCCATTGATTTTTTACCAAAGTAACCGAACCATCTAATACGAAATATTATTTTTAGGGATTCAACCATCCATATTTATTTAATTCTCTTCATTCATTATATATGTCTTGATATTAATTTTTATAAGATATTTGATGTAGTTCACTACTACTAGTCTAATTTAACTGATTTCTTTAGGTTGGTGCTATTATTGGTCCATTAGAAGGTATCAATGATGTTGGGAAACATGTTTGTTTTACTCATGGAGTATTTACACTAGTATTTTTTGTGATTAAGAGGAACTATAAAGTTAATTAGTTGATATAGATTTTGAGTTATTAATTATTTGGGGAACTACTCTAAAAAATTATAGGGATAAAATTGATTTAGTATTTCTAGTATATCTATAAGGTTTTATAAATTTGTAGTATATAAACTAAGTTGATTTGGTTTTTTCAAAGGATTCCATTTTAAGGATGATTAGGAAATGTAAGTGGTGATGCCTTCCATTTAGTGAAATGCACCAAAACTTCATGATGAATTTTCATGAGGGATACTCTTGGGTTAATTAAAATTTTATTTATGAGATATTATTAAGTATTTGAATAGACAATTACTATGTATTTCCTAGTTTAAACTTGAGGTGTCATATATTGAAAATAAGGTGTTGTTATTTAGATATTATATAAATTATTTTCATGATTATATGGTTTCTCACTATTATTATTGCTTCTCATACTTAATTTTTTGGTATTAGTCAATTTGTTAGAATGAGAATGAATAATGTTAAAATTTAATTTAATAGAAAATTAAAATATTATTCTCTTAAGAAACAATTTTTTTTGGATATTTAATGAAAAATATCATTAATATGCTTATACAGCTTTCTCAGGCCATGAATCATACCGAGCATCCAAATAAGAAAAGGAGGGGACAATGTTCTATTAAGTACTTCACAAGGAAATATACACCTTATTTTATTGGTTCAAATTATCCACTTGTTTTTTATTAATGTATTATTACCCCTGAAAATATATTTTCAATTCTCTAGTGTTTGGAGCAATGAAAACATTATTTTGACTATTTATCCTTTGGAAGGTGAATAAGATCAATGATGGACACCTATACAGAAAATGGCTGAATAATAATTAATTGAATTTATGGATTTGAATGAGTTTTTATGGTCATTTTTCAACAAATGATTTCTTCATATTCCTCATAAAAAAATTAAAAATGAATTTCATGAGATAAATCATAATGATGTTATAATTGTTAATACCCATGATTTTTTACAAGACTTTCAAGGTACTATTATGGTATTATCATCTATCCACAAAGTAAGAATAATAGAATATTTAAGGATTTAAAACTGATTCACTAAAGTTTTTTATCCATAAGAGTCTTCAGTGGCAATAGAAAAATTGTTCTATATGCTATCAAGGATGAAATAGACATTATATTCACTAATTAATCCCACATTATTGATAATAAAATAAATATAGAACTTAAATGAAATTATAATAAAAAATAATTGAGTAAAGAGGATGAGTTTTAATTTATGCCATAAGTGTGGAAATAAGCATGAGGGAAATTTTATTCAGTATATTAGTAAATTATTTTAGTGTGGAGATAAAAGGGAATCAGGAAATTGAATGTAGAAGTGGGGGAAAAAATTTAGCTAATGATGAAAATGTTGAGAGGGCTACACACAATGCACTACCCATATTCAATTTTTTCAAATGAAAGGAGTATGTGCATTATTCTAATCAGTTCTAGAATCCAAGGGCTACAAAAATTTATTGATGTTAATAACCTCTTAATCCCATAGATAAAGTGAAGTCTCATGAGATATCTCTTACCAGTGTGGGGGTACAATATTAAAGTGGTGAAAGGTATAATTATTATCAACTCTAGATCTACTAATATCTTATTAGATTCTAGATCTACCAGCTCTTTTATATCTAAATTATTTTATAAGGGTATCACATTATAACTTCATGGATTAGGTGTTAATTAAAAGTGAAAACTTCTAATGGAACGATGATCACATATCAAGTATATGATTATTATCCAATTGATGTTTTTAGGAATGTGATTCTTATAAATCTTGTTATTCTTACTCAAGTTTAATTAGATGTTATTTTGGTCTGGATTGAATTTGTTTACATAAATCCGATATCAATTACTAAGTAAGTGAAGCCAAATTTTATATTTTGAAAGCACATATGATCATATATAGTTGAGAGGATAAATATTAACTTTTGATGGAAATTAAATCCATTTATTGGTCTTGATTCATATTTAAAGGGGGTATTTATCACAAATGGTTTGGGTGATACTCAACATCAAAGATATTCCTATCATACGAGAGTTAGTTGATGTATTTCCAAAATATTTTCATAGTATTCCTTAGAATCACGAAGGTAAGTTTTTAAAATAACTCATACTTTGTACTATACCTATTTAAAAGACTCCATATACAATATCCCTAATTGTTTTACCGAAATTGAAGAATCAACTCATGGATAATACTAACAATGAATCTATTCAACCAATTGCATCACCATAGGGTGAATTAATTTTTTTTATTAATAATAAATATGAATTAATGATAATGTATGTCGATTATTTGAAAATTAACTAGATCGAATCAAAAATAAGTATCATATTACCTATATTGGGGATTTTTTTGATATATTAAATGAAGCTCAATATTATTCCAAGATTGATTTTTGACCTAGATACAATCAATTAACGGTCAAAAGTGAATATTTTACCAAGATAGAATTATATATAAGCTATGGAAACTATGAATTTATTGTGATTCCATTTAGACTTATTAATTATTCTTTCATATTCACGGATTTATTGAATAAATTCTTTAGAGATCAACCTGATCTATTTATGGTAGTCATCAAAGATAATATTTTTATATATTTCATATCTGAGGAAGAGTATGAAAATCACTCGAGGATTTTACTGAAGACCCTAAGAATGGATAAGATGTATATAAAATTTACCATGTGTGTATTATTTATACAAAAAGTTTCATTTTTGGTTTATATAATATTCAATGAGGTTTTATCGGTGGATCCATAAAATTAAGAAGTTATTTAACATCTAACATACCAACTACCATGATTGATATATGTAGTTTCATTGAAGTGGATAGTTACAATCAATGATTTATGAAAAACTTGTCATGAATATCTAACACACTCAATAAGTTAAATTAGTAGGGATTCAATTTCTTTTAAATAAATGAATGCGAGGAAAATTTTAAGGATCTGAAAAGAATTTTGGTCAGTTCACATATAGTCACACTATCATGTAGTACGGAAGGGTTTATGACATGTAGTGATGCATCCTAGAAGGGTTTGAGATGCGATATTATGAATAATGATATAGTGAGAGCTTATGAATCATTCTAATCGAATATTCATGTTAAAAATTATTTGACTCAAGATTTAGAGTTAGCAATGGCAATATATGCATTAAAGATATAGAGACATTAACTTTATGATGAGATGTGTGACATATATATAGATCATAGAATTTTAAATTATATATTCACCTAGAAAGAGTCAAATTTGATCTAGAGAAGATTGCTTGAGTTGATAAATGATTATGACTAATCAATACATCAGCACCCAAGGAAAGTGAACAAGGAAATTTATGATTTTAGTTGAAAGGATAATGTTATATTATCTATTATGCATATAAAAAAGATCTAATATTTATGTATTTTCAAATTATGGACCTTGAAATATTTTAGGAAGGGGATAAATATTATATTTCTTTAATGTGTGTTTAAATATCTATCCTTGAAAAGATTAAACTGCTGTATAAAGAATATGTTATCCTGTAAGATAACTCAATAAATGTTCTTGAGTTTAAAATTGATTGTGATGGAATTATAAGTTTTTTAATTAATTATTTTCCCCATTAATGAAATAATTGAAGAAGTAGCTATTGAAATAAGCTCATTGCTCGTCATTCTAAATTCATTATGGGAGTGATAAGTTGTATATAGATTTAAAAGAGTATTTCTAGTAGGAAAACAAAAAAATATACACTATAGTGTATGTATCTCGGTACAGGTATGAAAACTAGTTAAGGTTGAGAGATATATGTCTAACGATATGTAACAATCACTACCCACACCATAATGGAAATGGGAAGACATCTCCATGGATTTCTACATTGGACTACCCAAAAAATATAAAGGCCCAAATGTTATTTTGGTTATAGTCAATAACTTTACAAATTCAACACATTTAATTTCTATCATTGAATAAATTTCTACTGATTATATTTCCATAATATACATTAATGAAGTGGTAAGTTTTTATGTAGTATCATATTTTATTATATCTGATCAAGATATGTGGTTTACCTTAAAGGTTTGGTGAAGTATTAAAAAATATATGGATATAGAGTTGAGTTTTAGTACTTTTTATCATCTTTAGACAGTTGTATAATAAAAGAAGAAAAATTCAAACTCTATAATAAATGTTGAGATATTTATTTATAGATTTCAATGGAAGGTTGGATCAAAACCTTCCTCTAGCAGAGTTTTCTTATAATAATATCTTTCACTTGAGAATTCATATGGATCCTTATAATGACATATATGGGAGGAAGTGAGGATCACCAATGCACTATGTTAAATTAAATGAAATAAAGCTATTTGGACCCGATCTAGGTGAGGAAATGGAAGATAAGGTTAGAGTCATTCGACTACTCATCAAGGTTGCGCAAATCCAGAATTAGATTTATGTTTAGAATAATTGGTGAGATCTAGAATTCAATTTTTGTGAGAAAGTATTCCTATTAATTTATAAATGGAAGAAGGAATTGAAATTAATAAATAAGGTAAAGTTTATCCCCGGATGTATTGGTCCCTTTGATATTCATGATCTAGTAGAGATTATTTTGTTTCTCTTAGTTAATCTACCCAACCTCTCTAAAGTTTACAACATGTTCCATTTATCTCTCATGAGGAAGTACATACCCACTACTCTAAATGTAATTAACTAAAATGTTATAATAATATATAATTATATTACCTATATAGAAAAACCATTATAAATCTTGGATAATAGAGATCAAGTGTTGTAGAAGAAAACCACTCACCTGGTCCTAATTTATTAGAGGAATCAAAAATTTAAGGAAGCTACATTGGAACCTAAAGATGTGATGAAGTAGATATATCTTAATTTTTATATCATATTGATTTAATTTTTAGGGATAAATTAATTTAGGGAGGGGGTAGAATTTAACACCCCAATATTTTATATGTATTTCCTTTGATATAAACAAAATATATATAATAGTTTTCTTTTCATGCAACCCCGAGTCTAAATGAACTCATGATTTAGTATAGATTTATAACCTATCCATTGTATTGGTGATATGAATTAGATTAACCACATTAATAAATTTAAATATTTACAAATATTTTCCTATATTCAAATTTATTGATTAATTTATAATGAAATAATCATTAAATTTTTAATAAAATAATTTAATAATTTAAAGATCCATTTTTTAAATAATATAATTTTTTAAATATTATATATTATTATCTAAAAAAGTATATTGATCACTATTAAAAATTAATTGGTAATTTATGAAGAAAAATACACAGATTAAATATAAATTTTTTAGAAATAATGATAAAATAATTTAATGTTAAAAAAATTATTTTTTATAAAACTATTTTTATTCGCGGAATGAGTTGTTATCATAATAAATTGAATAAATCATCATTATTTAATGGTTTTAATGAAATTTATAGACTATATATTCAATTAATAATTTTAAAATTCATTTGATATTTTTTACACATCAAGTAATGAAAATAAATTAATTTTTATGCATAAAAATGCAATTTTATAAAGATGATTTTTTATTGCATTTTATGATTTTATTTTAAAATTAATTTTTTACACTTAAAGAAAATTAATTTGATAGAATCAATTTCATATTTGGAAATAAAAAATCTTAATTTTATAATGAGGATGGTTGGATTATTACAATACTTCTTTATTTTATTGATCCCAAATCATGTTAATTATGTTTCTAAAAAATTTCATGTTGTTTGATAGTCAAATTTTTCTGGATAGAATGGTAAAATTCAATAAGTCTTGAAGCTATCATCACTACCTACTATGTGAATAATTTTAATTGAAAATGAAGGTTAGGTAAGCTTGTGGGATTGTCTACATGCATAATTAACTTACCACGCATCAGATGATAAAATTCTGTCTAAGTCATGAAGTAACGGTGCATTGAATTTCATGTTCAACCTACCAAATAAAAAACCAAGTTTCCATGTGAAAGGTGAGTATAATTTATTTATGTATTGAACTTACCATGTGTCTATAATGTGGTGAATTCATGTAGATATGAAGTTACCACTTGAAGAATTTATTTATCCATAAGAAGAAAAGAACCCACAACATGAAGTAAATAAGTGACTGTGCGAACAAATGTGGTAACAATACTAAGTGAAGAAGCTACAATTCAAAGTAATAAAGTAGATGTGTAAAGTAATGAAGCAAACACATAAATAGGTGAACCAATTATAAGAATAAATTAATTGATCACAAGAAAAAATAAGGTTACCATGCCAAGTCACCATGATAAGTAACAATATAATGTAACAGTGATCCAAAGTAACCATGATTTATTTGAAGACCAAGTTACCATGTCTAACTTAAGTAGTGAGGAATTTTTAATCTCCAAAAACTATATTGTGGAGTATTAATTGTAGATTCAGGGAATTTTATATGGTAGTGAATGTCCTATAATGACTACTTTGAGATAGAGTATAATTTAAAAATAAGAACCACTCATGGAAAAATACAACTCATTGAATAAAGAATAATAGAGATGAAGAACATGCAGCGATCCGTGAACTAATTTTGAAATGTAAAATAAATACATAATAGACTTTCATAGAAAATTCTATGACACAATAGTTTCTAAAACTCATTGTGAAGACTTAGTTAAGGTTTTTCCCTGAAAGATAAAAAGACTACTGATAAATTGTAGTTGACTGATATGTATCTAATATTCTTAATTTTTATCTCGTTATATTTCTTTTCTAGATTATATTTCAGGCTATGTTTTTTACAATTTATTTAATATTTAACACAAACTTTGGTATTGTATTAGAGAGTTATAGATACTCTCTTACATATTATTTTACATATGATATCTTTTGCAGAATAGTTGTAGAGACTATCTGAAGCCGGGACTAATAGAGTGTATTTGGTTTATATAAAACTTGATCAAGTTAATAGATTGGAAAATTATTTAACAAACTATTTAGAAGAGGGTTTCCTATAATTGGATAATATGCGGTCTTATTTAGAGATTTAGCCTCTTATTTTAAATTTATGTTGTGTTTACCAATTTTTCATTTCTCTATTTTCTAAAAAACTTGCTTTAGTTTTAAAAAAAATACAACAAATAAATTATTTGATAGTTTACTTTAATTTTTATTTTATAAAAAATTATTGATACTATTAAACTAGTTTCAAAATCTAAAATCTTTTTAATTTTTTTTGATTGAGTTGCAATTAAAATTTTAAGATTTTTTTTGAAAGATTAAAATATATAATCATACTATTTTAGTTAACTTGAAATTAAAATTAATTAGGGAATTTAATTTTAAATCATTTTTAATAGAAATTTTAATTAGACACTCAATTTACCCCCCTCTTAAGCTTTATACTCTGAATACATTGGGTGTCAAAGTGTTATTTTTATTTTTAATTTTTCTCTTGTTTTTACCAAAAATATCAAAAAACTCTTTCTATTTACAAATTTTTATTTTCTGGGATAATAATATACAAGAGGTAAAAACCAATCACCTATATCCTTATTTTAATGGAAAAAATTATTCTAAGTTTAAAATTAGAATGAAAACCTAGATAGAGATATTGAGAATTGATATTTAGACTGTAATTGAGGGAAAAACAAAAAACCAAAATATGCTAGAGTTGAATGGAGCGATTCCACTATGGAAAATTATATGTATAACCATAAAGATATTAATGTATTATAATATCAATTAGGTGAATAAATGTTTTGTAGAAAGTTTTCTTGTTTTACTACCTATGAAATCTTGGAGACACATACTATTTATTATGAAAGAACTTAAAATGTTAAAGAAATGGGTCTAAATGATTATATAATTAAAAATGATACATTCATGATGAAACCTAATGAAAAAATTTAAGATATGTTTCCCAAGGTCAATGAAATTGTAAACAAAATGTATACACTTGAGAAGAAAATCAAAAATAAATATTAAGTGATGTGGAATCTATAATGATTTCCTGATAGGTGGAGACAAACCTTTGTTTCCGTCAGAGAATCATGTGAAATAAGAAAACTACCAGTAAAGGAGTTAATTGGAAATAGACCACCTTTCTAGGTCATTTAAAAAGTTATACAAGAAGAATAAATTCTTCAAAAAATAAAATTTAGGAGGATTGTATGATAAAAGTGGAAATTGGAAAAAGGAGAACCAATCATGTAGAGTAACATGTTATTAATGAAAATGAAAAGAAGACATAAAGGCTAATTTTTCTAATCTAAAATACAAGAAATGATAAGAGGAAAAAGGAAAAAAGACATAGAATGATATTAAAAACTCATAGAGAATCTCAGAGGATAGTTTTTGTGAATATGAATTAACCAGAGAGAATAAAGACGATATAGAAAACATGTGTTTTATACCAAACACATCTGAGTAACTGAATAAATTTTTTGAAATTCTTGTTCAAATTTTTAATCTCTATGGGAATGAAAAAAACAAATAAGATATAAGTAGTGAATATTTATTTGAGAACTATAATATGATTGAGGAAACATCCAATGATTTTAAATATAATTATAAAATTCTAAATAAGCATCCTGATTTATTAGTTCACTTTAAATATAATTTTTCTATACTAAAATAAAATATTTATAAGTTATTAAAAATCAATGAACTCAAAATGTCCAATGAGAAACTCAAAAAGGGTCTATAAATATTTAAAAATGGTATATAATCCTTGACTAGGATACTTTTTAAACGAACTGCACCCTTGTACATCATTGGAATTGGTTAACTTCCCAGTCAGAGAAAAATTTATAAGAATAAATTTTCTATCTCAAGATCTTCCAATACTGTAAACAATTCTTATTAATTTGGACCTAATAAAATTTTAATATCTATAATTATAAAATATATTTATTGTAAAATAGTTAAATTGTTTTTTATTCTTAAATCTTTTATTAATAACATTTCTGGACCCAATAAATTGTTGATTCTAAATTCATTTTTAATTTTAAATGTGTATAAGAAACCTTCATGAAGATTACCATTAAAAACTTATGGAATCTAGAAATTGGTTGTTCCAAAAACATTATTGGGTTATACTGAAGGATTAAAAGTCTTATTAGGGTGGATATTGGACATTTCACCTTTGGTGACAATGCCATAACAAATAATTGGACTTGTCCAAATCAACAATTCTAGGTACTATTTTAATTTCAGATGTATAATTTTTATATGGGTTAAATTATAAAATTCTTAGTATCTCACAGTTATGTAACGATGGTTATCTTTTATATTTTAGAACAATTCTGGAGAAATTTATTATTCTAATAACTATTTAGTTTTTAATACCTTTCATAATGGAAATGTTAATATAATTTAGTAAAATTCATAATTTTTTAAATATATTTATTTTTTAATTACCTTTCAAAAAGAGTCTTAACTATGGAAAAAGATAATTGGTAACTAAAACCTTCACTCACTTAGAAATATTTCTAATAAACTATTAGTTAAGGATATTTTGAAACTATAATTCCCAACAGACAAAGTTTGTAACCCTTTCTAGAAAGAAAACTAATAAAAGAACTTTTTTGAGCCAATGAAATAAGTGTCAACATCTCAACACTTAGAGTTGGTTCACATGGACTTTTTGGACCCTCTAAAGTCTTTATACTTAAAGGGATGAACTATAATTTTTTTCTTGTAGATGAATTTTCTATATGCACATGGATATTCTTTGTAGTTCACAAATGTTAATTTTGTTCGTATTTTTTTAAATATAAAAAATCTATAGAAAACCTTAGTGGACTTAATATTAATACCTTGTGGAGTGATCATGTCTATGAATTTGAGAATCAGGACTTTGAATATTCATTACCATAATGTGGTTATAATCACAAAATTTATGCTTTTAGAATTCTAAAATAGAATGTTGTTTTAAAAATAATAAATTATACTTTTTAAGAGATTTCTAAGACCATGCTCAATGATTATGACCTACCTTTATATTTTTGGGAATAGGGTGTGAATAAAAATTTCTATATTATCAATTAGGTTCTTATTAGACCAATTTTAATGAAAATTTTATATGAGTTATAAAATGGAAGAAAAGCAATGGTTAATTACTTTATATTTTTTGGCTGCAAGGTCTTAAACCATAATACAAAGAATAATTTATATAAATTTTCATCAAAAATTGATTAAGGAGTCTTACTTGGTTATTCAACATCCAGTAAATCATACAGGGTGTTCAATAAATCAACCAAAATTGTGGAATAATCTTTAAATTTCACATTTCATGAAATAGATCCACATGTGACTAAGACCTCTCTATAAAACCTTGAGTAGGATCATCCTAATTTGAATATCAATACTTTAATGAAACCCAATGATGGTTATTTCAAACCTGATGTAGAGAAACCATCCATCTTAGGGAATATGTTTAATTGAGGAATTGAAGTAGAAACTAATTTTATCCCTAGAACCATTATGACACATAGATACCACCCCTTAGATGTTATAGTTTGATATCTATAAAGAGGAACTTAGAGTAGAGATTATATTAGAAACTAGGTTGAACATCAATCCTTATTATCACAACTTGAACCTAAAAAAATCACACAAGTAATAGATGGTAAATTTTGGGTAATGTCTATGCAAGATAGATGAATCAATTTGAAAGAAACAAATTATGTAAACTATTAGAAATATCTAAGGACCTTATGATTATTATCACCAAGTGGGTGTTTAGGAATAAGTTTAAAGAGTCTAACACTGTAATTAAAAATAAATAAATTCTAGTTTCACAATGGAATATTCAAGATTAAGGTATTGACCATGAATAAAACTTTGCACCAATATCAATAATTCAAGCCATCAGAACATTTATTTCCTATGAAACACATTTGAATTTAAAATTTTATCAAATCGATGTGAAGAGTGACTTTACAAATGGTTAATAATTAGGGATATGTTTGGAAAATAACACTTTGGATGTCAAAACCCTTATTTTGAAATCATGTTTTTATATAAAAAATCACTTTATTGTTTAAAACAAGATCCTTGAGTTTGGTGTGATAGGTTAATATCAGTTTTGATTTCTACGAAGTTTTAAAATATTAATTCTAATCATAATTTTTTTTATTAAAAGTGTTCCAAAATATATTTTGAATGTTTGAATCTATTTTGATGATATAATTTTTATAATATCTAAAAACTCAATATGGGACAAAATTTCAAAATTAATGAAAAATTAATTTGAAATGATCTTAATGGGTAACTTAAAATTCATCCTTGGTTTTTATATTTTTGGAAATAAATAAAGAATAATTTTAAATCAAATAAAGTATGCTAGTGATATTTTAAAATGCTTTGGTATGGACAAAAAAAGCATTGTTACTCCCATGAGCACAATATATAAATTGGATCTTGATTAAACTAGTAAATTAGTGGATCAAACCATCTAAAGAGGTATGATTTGAAGTTTACTATACTTTACTACTAGGTAGACAAATATTATTTTTAGTGTGTGAATGGGTGAACATTTTACAAAAAATAAAAAATAATTTAATTTAGAAACATTAAAAATAATTTTTAAATACCTTAAAAGTAAATCTAATTTAGGATTTTTTACTCTAGGGGGATAGAGACTTGATTTAGTGAGTTATTCGGATGCATATTTTGGTGGTTGTAAGTTAGATAGAAAAAGATGATCTGGAAATATGTTAATTTTTGGGAAAGTATATAGTTTCATGGTGTAGTAAAAATCATAACATTGTTACATTATCTACTACTGAAGATGAGTACATAGCATCATAATGTTGTTGTGCACATATTTTAGATGAAACACACATGAATAGACTATGTACTTTAATTTTTAAATTTCCATATAAATGATGATAATAAATGTGCTACTAAAGTTTATAAAAATCATTTATTTCATTCTAAGAAAAATATGTTGATATAAGATATCACTTTTGGAGAGATCATTTTTAAAATAGATATATTACTCCTGAATTCATTGGTATTCATTAGCATCTTGCTGTGATATTTAAAAATCCATTTAATATTGAGAGAATAAATTTCATTAGATATAATTTTGGGATAGTAAATTTTTACAAAATCTTTTAATTCTATTTTTACCTTTTAATTTATCTGAATTATTGTTATAAATTCTTAACTTCTATTTATTGATATTTTTTATTCTAGTAACCATGTAGTATAGTTTACACAGTCAGTTAAGTGCCTTTGAGTTTTTTTTCAAAAAAATAGTTAAATGACCATGACCAGTTGGTCATTTGGTCACTATACCTATCACGAACTTTTACTCACACATTAACCATACATAATGTGATTAAATGGTAAATTGACCTACCATGTCTTAGTTGTCGCCAATCAATGGTTAATATACCCACCATTTCTGTTATGTTCGATTTTTTACTCAATTATTTTGGTTATATTTTCATTAAATATATTATTATATTATACCAATAAATGGATATTTTTAAATCCTTGACTTTTCTCAAAACCCTATCTCTTAAAACTCTCTTTCAATCCCGTACATTTTGAGAAATAAAATTTAAGCATGAGAATTATGAGGATGAAATAATATCATGATACTACTCTACCAGTCAAAGAACCTTCTATAAAGAGATCAAAGTAAGATAAAGGTAGTATGATTTCCAAATTGAAGCCATGCAACCCTCATTTATTCATTCATCTAGTGTGTATATAAAGGAAAGTTTTTTCTTAGTGGATCTAGTTTGGTAAGTCTCTAGTGTGGAAATTTATTCTGTATAAAAGGATGGGATTTTTGGTTCAAGTAAAATGGTAATTTTTTCTACTAGAGAAATTCAATTAGAATTTGATCTATCCTAGGAAAGGGGACTTTAGTATCTTAAGGCACAAAGATTTATTATTTCTCTTGATGATAATGAATAGGTTTCAGATTAAATTTTCTTGTTATGTGATGAGGAGTTTTCATGAGTTATTTAAGACCTACAATAAGTTCCATTTTCTTCCATATGTAATGTTTACATCAACTCTTATGGAGTATAAGTGTTTAGTTCCCCAGGGGGAAGAAAGGTGACATTTTTAGATGTTTTTTGCGCAACATAGAAAATTTTTAGGCTCATGAAAGTAAATTGGAAACCTTGGGAAATGTAATTAGTACTAGAAACTAAGAATATGTATGAAGTGTTTAGTCTTATCAAGTGTCCAGTTAGACAGTGGGATTATGTGGATCTTGGTCATAAGAAAAATGATTTTGGTGAATATTCTTCTAATGATGATGTTAAGGAGAGGATATAGAGTTAGCTGATCGCAATGAGGAAGCCTGGGTAGAACATGGGGACGTTCGAGAAGAATATTATATTGTTTCCTTTGGACCACCTAACTATCTTATACCTTTACACTCTCTTGAATATTATTTTCAAGAGGAAGATCTTGTTGACCCTACTATTTTTATCAGTGGTTTTGTGCGTGAACCTAAATGGGATGACTCTGGTTAGTCTGAAGAAGATGTAGGCAGTTCAATTAATTCTTATAATATTGGAACCACTCCTAGAACTAGTATACTAGAGGAATATTATAAGGGATAGAAGTCCCCAGGATGAGTTTTTCTTTGTCTATACTACCCTAAGTTATATAATGATGGTGATAATGTGATAATTTCACCTCATGAAGGGGAAACCACTATCCATTATGATCATAAAGATCTTAAAGGTTATTTAACAGATGATATTGAAACTCCAAAAATAATTATGTGGTTTTCTTCAAGAACATTAGTATATGAACTTTTGGAAGGAATGTTTAACCCTACTCTAACAAAGACTATTGAGTAACCAAAAAAATGAGTTGAAACTATTCCTTTTGGAAGTAAAGAAGAATTTGTTGATGAGGATGTTTTTTAGTCTATGATATCTAAGTCTATTGAAATTGAGGATGAGAGATATGGTCAATTGTCTTCTTCTAATCCATATCTATTTGTACATATTGATACCCCTTCTTTTCCTTCTACATCACATGTTACTAAATATTATTTGAAATAGTCAAAATCAGATATAATTAGTGTGTTAAAATAAATATTTATTGGTTTCAGAATCTCAGTGTATCCAATTAGATAAGAATATATAAAAATTTCAGTGACCTTTGACATTTCACATATCTAGTCTATTTTTCATCTCAATATATAACCAATCCAGAATGAGATTCAAGATTTGAGAGAAGTAGTATGTGATTTTCATGTAGACCTATAAAATATGATGCTAAAACCATATGAAATTTTTTAGAATTTAGTATTTCTTGATTCAATATACATTTATCTAACTTATTATCTTCCTATACTATAATTTGAAAGATATAATTAGACAACTCATTAAAAATGAGTTAAAATTTGTTTTCAATGAGTCTGTGAAAAAAAAAGAAAAATTGTATTTAAAGGTTTAAAAAATCATGATACTTAAACTTTAGTGTTATTTGAAATGATTATAAAAATGGATGTAAGATATAAAGAGACTATTAAAAGAGTCATTGAATTTTATCTTTGTAGAAAATTCACTAAGTCATACTTAAAGGATATGTTAAGATTATTTTCTAGTGATATGAATATTCATCCCTTGACCCAAGATTTTAAGTATCAAATTTTAATGATGAAAGTTACGACTCCTATTATATAATATTTCCTGGAAAATAATTGGACTACTTTTAGGAGATAGATCCTGGATCAAGAGTAGCATAATATTTTACTAGGTTGTGGAAACCATTCTTCTACTTTTCTAGCACAACCATCCTAGATCCACCTACCTTACCTTTTTCCTCTACCCATGATACTGAAACTCACTTTATTAATCATTTTAATTTTTCTCATAGATAATAGGTACAACACCTTCGATCTTTTTCTAGGCGTGTGGTAATATAAGACCCTACTAAAACCTTTATACCATATCCTACCAATCCTACCAAACTTATATCTATATTAAGAGAAAATAATAATATCCTTATTAATAAAGATTAAGGATGTATCATATTCTATCCCTGATTATAATTCAAAATAGAGACATTTCTTATAATCTATTTGATAATTCTTTGATATATTAATGGTATACACTTATTTCCGTTATTTTTTTAGTATTTTCAATTTTTTTCTAATATATCTATTATTTTAATTTATTTTGTATATGTTAAATTTTTTTATAATCTAAAAAGTTAGATAAATTATGAAACTAATTAAAGAGATTAAAATTTTGATGTTTTAATTCATTGAAAATATGTGATATTTGGAGAACAAATTATTTTTATGCATTCAATTTATTTCATTTTATATTTCATAATTTGTTATCATAAAAGAGGGATATTTTTTTCTTATTCCAACAGTTACTTATTTTAATGATCCAAATCTTGCTTATTATGTTTCAATTGAATTTCATGTTTTATGGAATTCAACTATTTTGTGAAAAAAATGGTAAAAATGGTAAATTTGGAGTTCAAGAGACTGCATGTATACTGAACCTACCACACAAAGGATCCAACCTACTTGATGAACAACTAAGTTACCCAGAGATAGGTCAGTATAATTTGTATTAGTATTTAACTAACCACTTGTCTATAATTTAGTGGCCATAAGTAGAGATAAATTTACCACATGAATAATAGAAGTTACCATGAGAAGAAAATAACCTACCAAATAAAGTAAAGAAGTGACAGTGTGAACAAATGAAGTGATGTGAAGTAAAGAAGATAACATGTGATGTAATGAATATATCATTTGAATTCATGAAGATACCATACGATGTGATGAACCTATTGTAAGAATAAATCAAGTGACCACAAGAATAATAGATTTTACCATGCCATGTCATCGTTCCAAGTAACCATGTGAAGTAACTCTGAGCCAAAGTAATTGCGATTTAAGTGAAGACCAAGTGACCATGTCTAACTTAAGAAGTGTGGAGTTTTAAAATTTCCAATTGATATAATTCAGATAATTAATTGAAGATTTATTGCATTTAAAACTGAAATTAATGTCTTCCAACATCTACTTTGAGATGGAGTTCTCTTTAAAAAAATGAACCTCTCATGGAAAAATACCACCGATAGAATAGATAATAAAAAATATGCTGAACGTAAGATGATATATGAAATATATTTTAAAGGGAAAAGTGATACACATAGTACTTATAGAAAAATTACAAGAAAATTGATTTTGCAAACCTCTATATGAAAACTTAGTTGAATCTATTCAAGGACAAATCCAAAGACTACTAATCAATCGAAGCTAATCAGACTGAACTACATCAAATATTTTCACTTTATATCTCTTATTATTTCTTCTATACCTTACATTTCAAGATATGCGTGATATAATATATTTATACTTTAACATAGACTCCTATGTTATCTTTGAGAGTGTCATACACTCTCTTAGTCACTGTTGAACATTTGATATCCCACTTAGAATAGTGGAAGACACTTCATGTATAATGGGATACCAGAGTGTAATTGTTTTATATAAAACCCAATATAGGTTGTGGATCATTTTATTCTTTAATAAAATTATCTGTAGTGGTTGATTTATAATTAGAGATGATTAAAACTTTGCTTGATTCTGTACCTCTTTTTCCAATTCCATTTTGTCTATTCTTGTTTTTCATTACTTTATTTTCAAAGAGAAGTAGTTTTAGTTTTGAAAACCATACATCAAAACAATAGTTTGATTGTTAAATTTTATATGCTATGTTTGATAAAAGTAAAAATATTTCAAATGTTTATAGTTTTAAAATTGTTTTAATATATTTGTGATCAAATTTTAATAATATTTTTGAAGGATCAAGTTATATACTTATATTTTTTTGGTAACTGTGAGTTTTTAATAAACTTAGGGATTTAGTTTTAAAACTTTTTTTATTATAAATTTGAATAGGTAACTAAATTCACCCCACTTGACATTTCCACCGATACAAATAAGGAAACTTTCATTTTTGGTTATAATTAATTGTAAAAATATTAATTTTTTTACCATGGACAAGGATAAAATAGTTATATCAGGGGTTTGGGTGGGGATTAAACTAATGTATAAAGAAAATACTTCCTCATAAAATTTAAAAATGTTATTATAAGAATATATTTAAGCTATATATTATCTTAACTTTTAATTATAGGATTTTTTGATTATCTTTCACAAGAAAGAGGCATGATATTATTTAAATATTTCAAGTAATTCCATGTGTATCTTCTCCCTCACTTAGAAAAGGAAACCTTCATTCCATACGTATTCACAAATTTTTATCCTTTTATATTGGCCAATACCTAATAAAATTCCTTCATATATTCCTTTAATTCACCATATATCCCATGATATTCTCCTAAAACTAATATTTCATGGATTAAGGTGTATGCTAATGGAGGTCTCTTAAAGAAGATGCATAAATCTTAACCGAGATCTTTCAATTTTATTTATTATTACACATTCTCTAAAAATTTGGTTCCCATTATTACATGAGTTCTAAAATATAATAAATATAATTATATTCTATTATGAGGTTTTCAAAACCATTTCTCACAACCTTTTCCTCAAATTAGAAATGTATTTATTGCTCTTACATATGTGTGGACTACTACCTTCCTGAGGTGATATGATTCTGTTTCCATAATTGCATCACATTGATGAATATAATGATGGATTTGATAAATATATTTTATATATTTGATAAAAATGATAACATTATTATTATTTAATGATAACATAATATTTTCATTGTATCTATATTTTCATTAGAAAATTAAAACAACATTCATATATACGTACATACCACCGTCTCCATGAAATAGTGTGATTAATTTTTGGATATCTACCTTTTATGGATGATTCTAATTATGTATACAATGTATATATTATATTAATTTCATTATTATCACTATGGAGATAATTAAACCATGCTTAATGTAAAAGGACCTAAACTACTGAACTTCCACTCTCAGGGAAAAAAGAAATAGTTAACACCTGTGAAAAAAAATATTAATAAAGAATTATTCATAAATTGGTATTGAAATTAAATAATTATAACATATGTATTATAATAGGTACAAATATGGATATGGTATATATGTATAATAAATTTAAATTTATAATAAATGGGGGTATAGTGCTTATAAAGAAAGATAAAATTGAGGTAAGGGTTATATATTACAATCTCATTTTTATGAGATTGTTGATGCTTAAATTTCTGAGGATTAAATTATATGATCAATATCTAAAAAACATTATATTATATATTATCATCAAGTTATTTACATACATTTAATTTTTCCATTAATTTTACTCTCCATAAGTACTCAAGAGTGTGAAATAATGTTTTTGAGAATTACAAACCTGGTTTTTCTCTTCAGTTGTGGATATTTCTCTTACATGTCCATTATTTTAAAATGTTTTCAAGAATGTTTTAATATTTTTAAGTGATTAATTAATGATTTTTTTACCCATGTACGTGTTTTCATAGAATGCTTTAATATTACTTTCTTGTCACATTCTGAATGAGGTACATTTTATAAAAGGTCTGATCATACCATTTTCATTAATGTATACTGCAAGAATGACGTTTATTTCCCTAATTAATAATTTTTTATTTGAATATTCTTTTAATAAAATTCTTGTTTTTCTCAAATAGAGTGTCTACCTTAATGGGTTTTAATTTTTTATATTTTAAATGAGTTTTTTCAAATTAAAAATAATATTTTCCTCAAGAAATGTTTCATTGATATTTTAAAGGCATTTTTATCTATGATTAAATCCTTTGATGTTACTTATGATTAACTGGGGATATGATTATATGATACCATCCTATTTATTTATGGGGATAATTTATTATTTTAGTGATGAAATATTGATGAAACCCATTTTCTTTTCCATTAGTTAAACCATAATGAAGTGATAAATGTTTTTATGTTCTTGTGGAATAGATATGCATAGATTATGATTATGTGATGAGAGTTTGGATTATATACCTATAATAAATTAGGTAAATATTAATGTTTTATTTGGATATAGGGTGAATGAGATGAAATCCCAAGCCCGAAACAAGGTACATGATAGGTTATCCGAAGCCCAAAAGTTGGTATATTGGAGGTTATCCCAAGGCCAAAGAAGGCACATGGGTGGTTATTCTAAGCCTTATATGAGATAAATGTCTTGGTGTGTAGCCTTGAAATTATATTTATATTATTATAATTATGCCACAATTTATTACAATCTTTTATGAAATGATCTTATGCTAATGTTATTATCTCATGGATCATGCTCTTTGATTCCTTTATGATTCATATGTCGTGGACTACCAAGATTTATTTCATGACTCATGATTATGATTTATGAATTATTGGGTATGATTTTAAAATGTTAATATCATGTTTTTAAACCCTTTATATTATTATTAAATGGCCATTGATATCTCCCTTTTTTACCCTTTATGGGCATGTGATCTCACCCTTTATTATATTACCTTTTACCCAAGATATAACGAAAAGTTTTAAGTACGATAAGTTTAATAAGTGTGATAGTTGTAAATAACATAGTGGGGGTATTATGTGGATCATTTACATACCAGTTGATTATGTATACCAGTTTATAATGACACAAAACCTTTACAATTATAGAGTAGATCGTAATGTGATGTAATGAATTTTCATCTAATAAGATATAATTTTTATGCATGTAACATTTTGTTTCACCTTATGTAATACATTTGAAAAAAATATGGTCTACCTTCTTTCACCTTCCACATACCACTTTATCATCTATTATATTTCACTTATTGGTAAGCTTCTCTAGTTATTCCATAGGATTTCCAACAACTAATCTAATGATAACATCTCTCACTTGAATGGATTATTTTTTTCCTTCAAATTTATCCCATTTAATTTGGAATTACTGAATATATTTTATTAGTGATCTAGTGTCTGTTAACAAAATAGAATCATTTTTCTTATAGGTCTTACATGATTCTTAGTTATCTTATCAAATTATGGGGATTTGATAATTCAGATTTATTACTCACATATTTTTATCATAGTGAAATGTTTTCATGTTTCTTTACTTCAAATTAATAAAATTGTAGTTATTTATTATCTTCATTAAGTGGATGATACTTGGATATATTTTACAATAATTTATTACAAAATGGTCACTATTTCTTCCCATCTCACATAATTTCATCAGATATTCCAATATACAATTTAGATAAGATTCTTTTCTGTTTATAAGGTTTGGTTATTATAAGTAATAATATTGCATTGAATAACTTTTCTCTCCCTATCTACATTCCTTATAGAACCTTTTTACACTAACTTTTTGTTCCAGAAGTTGTTGGTTTTGTGTGATATTCTTCAGCAGCACTAACACCTTTAAATCAATATTATTGTTTTTATTTTAGGTAGATGATTTCTAGTATGTCATGATTTATATTTTTAGAAAAAAACCCCATTGTTTTGAGATTATTTTGGAAAACGTTTTTTCGAGGAAAACCCCACTTATTTCCTTGACATGTTAGAGATTTTTTCAATATTTCCCTCTTCCAAATTTCTACAAAATTTTGGTTTTCTTCCACACTTATAAAAATTACAAATTCAGTGAAATTCACTTTATCTACACCGTGGGATGACATTTTATATGATCTTGAGGAATAGTCTATTCTATATGATCTCAAGATATTTTGGACAATAGTTTGATCATTCTTTGATGCTGGAATCACTTTCAAATTTTTTGTGGAAGCAAATTTCTTATTAGCTTGTTGTGGAGGTCCATCTAGTTTTGATTTAGATCTTTTAGTTTTGCTTTTAGTTATAGAACATTTAGGTAGAGGGTGATCTTGTCATACTATATTGATCTCAAAATGTCGTTCCAATTACTATTAGATACTTATTTCTCATAAATAATTTTTTATAATTCCTCGTTAATTAAAGGAACCTTTTCATTATAAGGTGTGGAAAATTATTAATTATCTTCTACAAGATTTTTGAGAGTGATGAATCATTAGAGGACTATAAGTCATTAGATTTAATAGATAAATCATTATCATTCTTATTAGCTTCAATTAATAGTATTCCCTCCTCTATCTTTGAGATTTTTATCAAATGTATTGCCTCTTTCTTCATCATGTTTTTCAGTGAATTGGATGTGGATTCTATATATACTTTTATAAATTTAAAGGAAATATTCATTATAATTGACCATTATTTAAGGATCTTAATCCCAAACATTATGAGGATTATTCTAGAGGTTACCCATCCATCTTATATCAATTTAGGCACTTAGGGGACTTATGTACCACTGAAAGGATAGGGGTGAATCCATGGTCACTAGAAACTTTTATGAATTTATTTCCTTTTGAAATAAACTTTATAGAATTATTCAATATTGATCTAACGTCTAATGTTTCACTATAACCAGATCATATTCACACTGATTTTCTCTTGTCTTGAGTCACAAAAAATCTATTCTCTTGTCTCATATGACTTGTATTTCCATCTACCCACTTTCCTTCTTTAGAATCTTCTCATTGTTCCTATATCTTTAGACTATACTATTATTGCATATCCTATGTGACACATTTTCCATATATTCCCACCATGTATATACAGGTTATCCCTTTAAGTTCCTCTTTCGAACTTGATCAGTAGCTCTACACATAATGTCTCCACAATTATCATAATGATATATTTATTCTAATAGTAGATTCATTGGATTTTATACGGTCTTCATGATACATTTTATACAACTCAGTCTCCATTTAAAACCCAACTACATATCTCATTAATATATATATTCATTTTGATTTCTCAATCAATTAGGATCACTCAAAATGATCTCAAAATGATGTCTAACTTCCCTTCAATATTCTTCTCTATAGAAAGAAGAAGATTCATATTCTTCATTAAGTGCTTTAGGGATCCCATACACTCATTTTTATTACATATGAAGGAGTAAAACAATAAATTTATTTTGTATTTTATTTCCTTTAATTTCTTATAAAATCACATGCATAGTGTCTATATTAATTTAAAATTTCATTTTTAGTGCCCCGTAAATGGAACACCTGTTGAAGAAAGTATCCATGATATAAAAGCACGATAATAAAGTACCCATTATAGGTCTCCATTTATTCTCATGCACACTTTTCTTCTAGGAGTATCCCACAAATAAACCTCATTAAATTATAATGCTTTTGAAAACTAGCAGGAAATATCATAAGAAAATATCAATAATAGGAATGACTTATTTTCTTCAAATGATTCCTAAAAAATTCTCACAAAAAATCTTCCATTTTTATCAATAGTACATAATAAACATATCTAAGTTGGGGAAATCATCTTAAAACAAGATAATTTCCATGAAATACAATATATTCTATAGACTCATATTTTTATATAGAATCATCTCATCCCAACATCATTCACCCTAAAAAGTCCTTAGATCATAAATATTTCATGCCTTAATGTAACCAAGCTTGAAATAACATCATTTTTGTTATTTCTGAAAATAAAAAAAACACCTTTGAAGCATCAAATGATATATCTAGTGATACTCCTCTTTAAATATTACTCCAAGTAAGAATATATCATGGATTTTGTAATATACTTTGTTTTATGACTTGATAAAATTTAATATGTAATTTAAATTTTACCGTTTCTTGGACAAGATGTTATATAGGCCAAGCCTTAGAATGAGAATCTGAGCCTTTTGACACTTAAAAGTGTTGTTTTAAGGCATTTTTAGAGGCACGAGAGGTGAATCCGGGGTTAAATTGAGTTTCAAGAGATTTAGGATTCAAAATCTCAAAATCGGGAGAAGATTTCTGTGGAACACGATTTTTATTAAACCATGCGGCCTTCTAAAAGAAACCATGTTGCTAATCCTATGGGGTGGGAGGTATTTAATGGTTTGGTCTAACTATTTGAGAGGATCCACACTTTTTTTCAGGTGTTATATAATGTTTGACTGAGGTATTTTACATAGGTGGCACATGGTAAGACAAACCATGCTGCCTGCACCTATAAGGAGGTTCAATGGGTAGTGCTAAGCACATGGTTGGTGCATAGTTTTTCCAACTGTGGGGCCAAACCATGTACCTCCTCTAAGGGAGTAAAATTCCTATTTACCTTCCATAATTTTAATAATTTTATCCACCTTTCTCCTCTCATGCATGTAATTCATCCCTCCACCTGTAGGTCCCCTCTACTCTCCTCACCTTAGCATGGATGCCTTCCCTTTGTCTAATATTTGGATCGAGTTTCTTCCTTATCATTAGTTATCCCTCAGATAGAGCTTCACTCCTATTTCCACCTTCATCATTTCTCCCACTATCATTGATGTTATTGAGGTGTGACCTAAATTGACCTATTTTTATGGAATTTTTATATTTATTTGATTTTTCTTGGATTAAATCGATTCAAGCCTCAATATTGGATGTGTGGACCATCCTATGTATAAGGTAGGTGTTTTATATATTTTCCCTTAATGTTTCATCATTTTATAAAGTATCATTATTATGTCGCATGATGAACTTTCCAAGTGTCGCTTATAATTTATGAAATGCCTTTAATTAAAACCATAGACTACCATGTGACATGTTTAGACACACTTGATTTTGTTAGAGGTTATGACCTCAAACAAAACCACCCTAGAGAGTGGGTTCACATTATTATTCACAGAGAATTATTTTTATCTACAATATGATTAGACCACCCTTGGGGTGTGTTAATTTAAATTCCTGGAATAGAATGTTTAGCTTAGGATTTGAATCTACCATTAGGTATGATAGTTTATTCCATTTGAACCTGATGATTAAATTGAGATAAATGAATTGTTTGTGGGAAATGTCAGGTTTTATAATAAAACAACCTTTTCTAGTGGGGTGTCTTCAAAACTAAAAGGGAAATGATTATTGTTTCATATATTGATTTTCATTATGGAATGAGAGTTTCCCATGGCTTTTATGGTTGTTGTTAGAAATAATGGAATGATTAGTACTTGGCCTTTATTATGTTATAATTGAAATGAATAATAGGCATACATCTCTTTTTTTACTTGATTTGTGATGGCATGTGTATGAATAATGACTCCTTTGTAATTGAAGATAAATAGTTAAACAATTTATGGACTTTTTGAGTGATACATGGATTCTCAAGTAGGAATTACTTATATACGATTATAGTCTATTTAAAAGTATATGTTCCCTAGGAGATATTGGTTTCCCTATTATGATATATTAGGTAAGGGATTATAGATTTATGGATTAATATTTTTTATTGAGTGATACTTGGGTTTCCTCATTAAGAAATGCCACACACAAGTTCATTTCCTCTTTGATATTGTTATCCTTATTAGTTATACCAGTAGCCTATGGATGATACCTTGAGAGAGCTCTATTGAAATATGGTTACACTATATCATGAGTGATACTCCTTACCCTATGTGTAAAACCTAAGATAGGCTTAGTGGGTTGTGAATCTATACCATTCTGAGAGTGATAATTGTGATTCTTATTTATGGATTGCCTTGGACAGACTCTTGTAGTGATGAGTAATTATGGAACTCCTTATGTGATACTTGGGACTCCACTTTATAAATATACTTGGATGGAACCAAGATGCCTTTTGATTAAGAACCATAATTACCCTTATTAAATATCAATGAAATATTAGTTTATTAGATTAAAGAATGCACCCACCAAGCTAATGAACATCCTTAGGATCAGTCCATGTTTATTTTTTGCCATTATGACAAGCCCAATTTTGATTCCTTTTGATTACGCTAGATAATTATATATAAATATATATATGTTATGTCTTCATAGTTTTACCTCTATTAATAGGTATCTTGAATTTGGAAAAAGTAGGTGTGGTTAGTTAGGTTTCCTTACAAAACATGATATCAACTAGTTACATTCAATAATTTATTTCATGTCTATTTATTATACCAACACACTGCTACATTTTATACTCACAGACATAATTATTCATTAGACACCATTGGTGGTGGCCTACTAAATATATCTCACACCCTACTAGGGCCACCATTTCACTGCGGTAACCAAGCATATCTCATGTTTTCAGGTCCATGGATTATTTATTATATTTTGCGTTGTACATGGGAGATAAGAAGCATGGAACTGATCTAGTACCCAGGATGCTCATGGATATCACCCTGAGGTATTTTTTTTATTTTTCATTTTTCATTTTTTGTATTTTAATGGATTCTGTATTTTCATTCTTGAGATTTGTAGAATCATTTGGACATATATATGTAGATCTATATTTGGAGTTGTCTCTGTTTATTCAGTATATTATATTCTTCCACTGCTTGTCATTTATTTTTTCTACTTCCACTATGGATTAAATTATTAATCAATACAACACTCTTGATTAACTTATTTATTATCTCTTATACTAATGTGATAATATGATCATGAGGGTATAATATCACCACTGTACTATCATTAGACTTTCACTGCTAGTTAGCAACCTCTAGCATAAAAGGAGGCACTTTTGTGGTCATCTGGAAACTTCTTCAACTACTAGTTTTATAGTAAGTCGGTCAAGGACATTACCAAATGGTAACAAGGGTGGTTCCTTTTGTATTACTATTTTGGGCTAGTAGAAAGGAGACTTGTAAAGTGTCAACACATGGTAATTTTTTGGTTCTGAGAGTGATCACCCCACATATGGGAAAAAGGTCTATGTGGCCAGGGATGGGATTGTTGTTTGTGTTGTTTGTTGTTATAGTTGATAATGATTCCACCTTGCATGAATGTTTTAATTTTTTCTGTTTATTGATTTATGATATTTAAAATAATTTACCCTAGGCCTAGTATGGTAAGGATGTATCATTAAATATATCATTTTTGGAACATAGAGATTTAGATGTCATGTATTTTCCATGACTTGTAGATTTCATTGCTAGGATATTTGTGATCTTTTGATATGCATTGCATGCTTATTATCATATTGTGACATACCATGTTAGGTATATTATTAGCATTCTTAATGGTACCCCTTATTGGGTAATTTAATATAATTTTTTTTCTTTTTAATGTGCCTTAGTGTTTTGTTTTCAAAGCTTGTTTGTATATCACGTCCTTATGATTATTGTGCCATGTTTAGCACTTTTATGAGTATACCATTATTTGTTGTCACCTACTTTATAAGTATATTATTATTTATATTTTCTATTATTTTATGTTTATTTAACATGTTTACCTTTATTTATTACTTTTCAAAGCATGAATTGTTATAATTAAAGTTAATTGTTGGTTAAATAAAATGTATTCATCAATCTAAGTGGTGTTTTCCTGCATACTTGGATGGTGGAATTCTATTTAACTAGTTGATCTAGAATGTTTTTATCCACAAACTATTTATTTCATGGGCTAAAACATCTTAGTTAAAATTAAATGGGAACTAATTTTCAGTCTATAAAGTGTATGAGTGCTTTTTAAATAGGAAAATGGTGACCCATTTAATTGAACAATCATATATGAAATTTATATACCTAGAGACTATTGTATAATATAAATTCTGATAAATTTTTATTTTAAATGAATTGGTTTCTTTTATAAATCATTGTAACTCTATTAAGTGGGTGTGATAAACATATGGATAAATTTATAAATGCATAACTATACCTAGGTAGGACATTTGGGGAATTTTTTCTTTTGAGTTAAAGACATTAAGGGTGTTTTAAAAATATTAATGTTTAAAATGTCTTGGGTTGCATTTTGATAACCCATAATGGATTAACGAGAACCTCATAAGTCTTATTTACTTTATCCTACATTTCTTTATAAGGAAATGACATTATTACATTACTTAATCTTTAATTTCATCAACAAATAACTTCTTTTCACGTTGAAGAACTTTTCAAGTTTAGAGCTTTAGATATTTGGGACATAATGCATTCATAATATTACACATTAATATAGAGTGTATATCATAAAAACAATATTCATTTCTTCCAAAATATAATTCATTCAAATATAACATGATTTTATTTGAAAATTATTCAATCATTTAACTTGGATTCCTTATTTTTATTACACATCCTTACAACATATGAAAATCATTTAAAAACTTGGGATGAGCAGAAAAATCTCAACAAGTGATATGAAAATTGAGAAATAAAATATTAATCCATGAATACTTGTAATATATGAAATCATTTTCAATGACATACTTGTTACCCATATATACTTACTTTGTGAAACATGAGAATTCCAAAATATCCCCAAAAAACATAAGAACATAAATAGAAACATTAAGGTATCTTGGGAAATTAATTACATAATTTTTTAACCCTCTCGGCTACCTTATAATTTGTAACCCTCACGTCTACCTTACAATTTGTGTAACCATCACAATTACACTTAGAGTAACCATACAGATGACCTCCAACTTACACATACCCAATGAATTGGAGATATATATAGGTCCCACATTTCATCACAAACAATTTCTAATAAAAAGAACACAGTATTACAACATGAATAATTTCATAAAAACATTGCTTTTGAAATTTTTAAAATAGAATTTTAAAAAGGGGTTTTTAAAAGAAAGGCCCCTTACAAATATCATATAATTGAAGTGATACTTAATAGAGTGGATGAAACATGTATATACACTGTAAATAAAAATAAAAATACATAATATAAAAAAAATCATCACACAAACAATCTTAATACCACATAAATAATGAAGTAGAATGTTAAACCAAAGAATGGAATCAAGTTATGAATTCCCTTACCTAGGGTTCTTTTTACTTGAAAGTTGTTTTAAAGCTCATGTATAATGGTTAAAAGAGTGTTATTAATATATTATAGAAATATATTAATGTTTATAATACCTTATATGATAATTTCGTTACATCATTTCTCCCTTTAATTGTTAGTATTTTGTTCCTTTCATTGTTTTGGGTGCGTTCTTTACATGATTTCCATGATCGGTTCATGATGGATATTCTTGTCGATTGGAAGTGAAACTATAGAATTGTAATGGATTTGTATTAACATGTTTCAAAAACCATAAATTATACCTTTTATCATTTTTAATTATGATATAAGGATTATTCATAAGTTAAATCATTATTGATATTTGTTTAAGTCATTTTGGCATTTCTTCGATCATAAGGAACTCATTTTGTTTTATAAATTAATAACATGTGTACAAAATGATTCCAGAACATTGTAAAAGTAATATTATATAAATTATAATCTGTTTGAAACATAAAAATGGTTTCATTACCAGTCTTGAAGAATGTAAATGAAATTGAAATCACATCGTCCACGATGTTCGTAAATCGACACGTCATAGACTGTGTTTTAATTTCTTGAATAAGTGGTAGAGGAGAAGAAGTATAAAGGTGAATATTACATAAAAATGATTAAATAAATAATATGTAATATATTATATCATTAATATCTCTTGGATAAGTGTCGGTGAGGAAATAACAAGAAAATAAAGCAACTCAAAATAAAAGAAAAGTTGAGAAATCCCTTACGAAAATTCAGCATCCTAACAACATCGCTTAAAATTTAATAAACTATTTTGATGAGAGAAAAAGTTTATCTCATAATTAATACACAATATGGGTTTTAAGGGGGATATGTAATGATATATCCCAACATAATCTAAAATAAATTAAAATTTATAACATAAAATGAAATCTTGAAATAGAGAAGTGTGGTGGATTCTCTTACCTTGTAGAGTAACTCCTAAAACGAAAATGTTGGGACATTGGAGGCTTGTTGACACCTTGGGAGGACTAATAGTGATTAAATAATACCATATATTAAACTATTTGGAATTTGTAATGAATTTAATGATGTAATGGGTTGGTATTTATAGAAAAAGTGAGGGAATATTTTATTAATTTGGAAGGGATGCCTCATTAGTTGTATTTGAAAAACCTTGGGCTTTCCCATGGTATTTTCACATGGTATTGGCCACTAAGGAAACCTCGTAACATTTTTTTACTATACACATGTCGACCAGAGTTATTACATAATAATTACATCATTAATTATGTCATTAAACACACCAAAACTCAAACTATATTTTTACTATTCACTGAAAATTCAACTGTTTCAGAAAAATCCCAAAAATTCACTCTTACCATTTTTTAATGTGTAGAATTAAAAAATGAACTCCATTTTGTGAAAATAATTTTCCAAATACTATTAATTTAATTTTTAAATAAAATAATACTTTATTCAAAAATTAACTAGTTTAATTCTATTACTTCTTTTATATCACATCGTCCATGATGTCGGTAAATCGACAAATCACGGATGATGTTGTAATTTCTTGAATAAGTGGGAGAGGAGAAAAAGTATAATATTGAATCTTCCATAAACATGATGAAATAGAGAATATGTAAGATACTGGATCATTCATTCTTGTTGGATTATGTGAGGTTAGGAAAGAAGAAAAAATAAAGGAACTCAAAATAAAAGAAAAAGTTGATAAATCCCTTACGAAAATTCGGCTGCCTAACAACGTCGCTTAAAATTTAATAAAATATTTTGATGAGGGAAAAATAATATCTCATCATTCATAAAAAATATAATAATTTATGGGGATATGGAATGATATATCCCAACATAATCCACGTAAAATTAAAAAGAATAACATAAAATGAAAACTTGAAAATGAGATGGGTGGTGGATTCTCTTATATTATAAAGTAACTCCTAAAACATGATGGTTGGGACCTTGGGGGATTTAGGATAACTTGGTAATAATACTAGGGAGGTAAGAAGACAAGATAGTTGTTTAGGAGGAAATTTTAATTAATGGAATGAAGAAATGGGTTGATATTTATAGTAAAAGTGTGGGAATATTTAATTAATTTCCAAGGGATAGCTCATTAGTGGTATTTGCAAAACCATGGGCTTACCCATGGTATGTTCCCATTGTATTGGACACTTGGAACACCTCATACAATTTTTTACTCTACAAAAGTTGACCAGAATTATTACATCATTATTACATCATTAATGATGTCATTAAACACACAGAAATCTCAAACTGTATTTTTACTATTCACCGAAAATTCAACTATTTTAGAAAAATCCAAAACATTCACCCTAACAATTTTTCTACAGGTATAATTTGAAAATTATCTCCATGTTTTAAAAATAACTTTCTAAATATTAATAATCTAATTTTAAAATAAAATCATAATTTATTCCAAAATTATCAATTTTAATTCAATAATTGTATTTATATCACATTGAAAAATTAACCAAGATTTCATTATCTTAAATCCTTAAGAAAATAAAATATTAATACAAGTTACTATTCATTAGGGTAATATTACTATTCATAAGGGTATGTTACTTTTCACCAAAAATCAAGTTTGTTCCATCACACTCTAAATAACTTACTGAACACAATTGTAGTTGACTGTTTTTTGAAATTAAAAATTTAAAAGTGGAAAAATTATTTTTAAAGTCTAGTTGTAAATATATACATAAAAAGAGTTTCATGCATTTCAAATTATTTTTAAAACCTTGGGGTGTTACAACATTAGTACATAAACCCTATGGGGGTATGTTATGTTCTATAGGAACAATCATCTAAAGTTTCTGAAACCACTTATATAGTTTCACATATATATTTATGGTGGTATCTTGTTTGTCATGTCCCATATTTTTTCGGTAAAATACATTTACTCTTCTTCTGGTTTACTTATATGAGTTGTTAGTTAATTAAAATTACAATTACAACATGATGCGTGTTTTCCTATATAGATTGAAATTGAAATTTTCTTTAACAAATCCCCTTCATTGGAGAATCTCTTTTATAAATAAATACTTTTTAAGAGGGGGTTCATGAAGAGAATTTCCAACATAAAGTGCTAAAAAGACACAAGGGTTTAATGGGTGGTCACAGAATGTTTTGACCCACGTTATGGGAATAATAATCATTTAACGCTCAGTTTGAATAGGATAGGCATGCCTAGGACATGGTCTGCCACTGAGTAGGTCGTGTGACCCATCATCATCATCATCATCTTCCTCTGTGATGGATGAATCAGCACATCGTTACCTGAATTATAGATGCATGAGAAAATATGAATGTTGGATAATTTTCTTTATTGGTTATCAGATAATATATTCCTAGGTAATAGAAGCCTATGGATAGTTCCAAATGATGTTTCACGGTGAAAATGAATCTCGGGGTAGTATAGGACGATACATGTGGTACCCTTCTAGTTAAAAAATGGTGCATCCATTTTTAAAGATATGATCTATCAAAATACGTTCATATGTCATTTATAGAGTAGAGTAAACTGGGTGTTGGAGAAAATCAGACTAGTCCCAAGGCTCAGGCTAATGTTGTAAAAGGATCATGTGTTTTGACATGCTGGTAAGCCTAGTTTTAGTGTTTAGACCAAATTCTCATGGTACACATGGTCATAACTCAAGATAAGTGTCACATGTATGAATAAGAAAAATCTAGTCTTGAGTTCTTGTTAGAGGATATTATATATCTACTTTCATTTTAATGTTTTTCTAAACGTGTGTTGGTCACATCCAAGACAAGCGATTAGTGGTCGATAGAGCATGTTCTGTGGGATGAGTTCCCTTTTCCAGTAAATCCAATGACAATGAGACTACTAAGGTGGGGAGCATCACATAGATCATAGAGAAAGTGTGCTATTTTAAGTAGAAGGAACAAATATAGGAGAACCATTTGAGAATGGTAAGTATTGATTTTGAAGGTCTATGAGGATAGTAATATTTTGGGTACTTATGTGCTTGTGAGGTAGCATGATGATGATCTGGTTGGTTAATTTTGTATCCTTTGAAAATGTTGTGAGTTAGGCTAGAATTTTATGGTAATGAATGACCAATCATGGGAAGCCTTAGGTGGGAAGGGTATTATAGTTAGTTAATTGAGATCTATCCATAGGTGTATTTGAGATTTTTAAAATAATTCTACCCGTAGTGGTTTGATTGCTCTTCTTTCCAGTAGTTGGGTATGGTTGGTTGGAAATTATATTGAGCACTTAATGTTGGATATTGAAGAATTGTGTCTAGTATTATTAGAAATTCTAGATGTCCTCTTAGTGTACTCTTGTGTTAGTGATGATGATGTCCCCTCTCTTGATATCGTTCGTGGTACACTAAGAGGGAGACAATTAAACAAAGTTATAAAAGTTTAAAATTTCATTTTGTTTTGATGAATAGAATTTATGGGAGTTGTGATATGGAAGTGTGGTTGGTTGATAGGTGTTGTTGTCTTGAGTAATACCATAATCGTCATGTAGGAATGTCATAAAAAAACTCATGGACACCAGTGGGATCTTGGACTTAACTACTGTTGGGCTCAGTCAAGGTTCTTGATGTGTTGACATTCCTCTATGTGCCGACGTCTTAGTTGTAAAATATAGAGTATGCACTTCCTTGGATGAGATCCTGGGAATCTAGTTCATGATTTCGAGGTTACCTCGGACTTCAGTCAAGCTCAAATGAGATGCTTTAAGAGTTCAGATCTTAGTGTGCTATATCAGATGTAAACCCACATTCATACCAAGGAATGATAGATTAAGTGAGTGTTTCAGCTCGAGATGTCACTTTAAGGTCATTATGGGATTACGTAGACATTCTTGAAGCAAAGGGGGTGTTCCTTGGAGGAAGGTTTCATCTTTAAGGTTGGGTTACTCCATCCATCTAATCCAATCATTTTTTTAAAATAGTTAGTGAGAAGTTCCTCAACTTACTTCTCCTTGGCTTCAATGAATGTGATCGGTGAGGAACCATATCTGGAATGTCATTAGGTTAATACAGGCGCAATGTAAATGTCAAAAATGCCTTTTAGGTAAATATTTCACAACTAGTTTCATCTGGATCAATCGAAATTCTATCGATTCAATCAAATGAGGACCATATTATGTCTTTAGATTTAATGGGATGTATAAGTTGAAAAAAAACACTAAGAGAATCATTAGAATTATTATATAATTATTTGAAATACAATTTCTATGGTAGAGATACCGTGACATAGAATTGGAATTTAATTACTAGAACCTATGGTGGGGAGTTCTATAGGTTGTGTAATTAAAGAGACAATGCAATTATTATGTCTCTAGTGATATAGGATCTGGTAAGCATCATCTCGATGTTTTAGTATGATGTACTCGCATTTCCTTGAGTTTTAATAGCTTATGTATCATATGTTTAAGGAGATGCTTATAGGATCATTGGATGTTTGGGAACACAAGATGACCATTTAAATGAATCTTCATGAACCAAGTATTTTGGGTGTTTTTTTCATTCTATTTGTAAGGATTCTCGGGGAAGAGAAGTTCTAAGGTGGGTAGGTTGTAACGTATCATGTTTTTGGACCAGATAAAATTCCTTTGGAAATTTGAATTTCACGATTTGGTGGTTGGGACAATCTATAGACCAATCCCTAGAATTAGTATTCAATACTTTGGATACATAATTTTTTTGACTTAGTTAGAGCCCTGAGAGGTGTCTCAGGTGTTTCATCATTTTTTGGAAGCATCCGACTCTGAAACCTCAAACCCAAGAGAAGATGGATGGGTCATATGGTTAGTCTAAAATAGTGAAGTCCTTTAGAAGAAACTTTATGACTAATCTAATGGAGTTGGAGGTCTCAAATAGTTTATTCCAAATGTGCAGAAGGATCTTCATGGATGTGCGGGTGTTGTAGAATTTTTGACAGAGGAATTTTTCACAAACTGCACATGGTTATATAGAAGTCTACCTCTCTGCGAGGAGGTAGTCCGAGAATGTCGTCAGGAAAAATTTATGCATACTGATCAACCACAACAGGAAAACTCAGACTCCACACATCAACTGCTCCTAGGATGAGACTAGCCAACTGATGGGTGATCGACTGTCATCTCTTCTGTGTGAGTCCATCCTGCGCTGCAAAGGCTCCCTTCTCGCCGGTGAAGGTGAACCTGCTCCCATCGGTGCGAATACATCGCACATTGCGCCTAATATAGTCGATCTAAGCATGGACCGTAGATAACCAATCCATGCTCAAGATGATGTCGTAAGGCCTCAACGCCGCTACAAGAAGATCCCAGCTGAAGCTCTCGCCTCCTAGAGTAAGTTCACACTGTTGGCACCAGTGCGTAATCATCGAGTCTACTCCCGTTGGAGTCTCTAGCTGTAAGGATCGAGCCAACTGCTCCGTCGGAATCTCCGATCTCCGAACAAGGGCAGCGAAAATGAAATAATGACTCTCTCTTGTGTCTATAAGAACTAGAGCAAGGGTGAAGTGGACATATATAGAACCTCGAATCACCTCAGGTGCGCCGTGGTCATAGGCCTCCACTGCCTAAAGCTGAGCCTGTCTCTGTCCGGCAGCTCCCTGTGGTCAGGGTGGACTTCCTGGTGGTGGTGGTGGTAGAGGCTCAAAGCGTCGCCCATCACCCGCTGCTCGGCCAGCTCCTCTGCCTCGTCCGCCTGCTCCCTGCGGACCACCACAGTCGAACCTCTGACTCTGCCTGGGTGGTCCCTCAACCGTCTGCTGCTCCTCTGCATGGCTGGTCGGACAGTCCCGAGCCATGTGGCCCTATCTGCCGCATGCATAACACTGTCTTCCTCTCATATGACTGGCTCTACTGCGTGTTCCCCGCACATCTGAACCAGTGTCTTGAGGTCGTCCACATGATGGTCTGGTCCGCTTGAACCCCTGTGACATCCGTCGACTGCCAGCTGCAGAAGACTCTGCTACGTGTCGCCCTGCAGTAGGTCTCGCTGCTTTTGTAGTCTCAGCCAGAAAGCTCTCTACAAGAAGGGCTCAATCCAGTACTCCTTCCTGCGTTGGAATGTTGAGGGAGATCATCGATGCCCTGATCTCATGCCTTAGTCCCTATTCGAAGGTCTGGGCCCAGAAGAATGGGTCCCGTATCATGTCCGTGGAGTAGCGCGAGATATCAGTAAATCTCGCTGAGTACGGGGCTACTGACATGCTGCCCTACCGCAACTGTAGTAACTCATAAATGTGCACCGCATGAAGGGTGGCTGGAATGAACTCCGAGCGGAAAAGGCTCTCGAAGTCCGACCATAGGAGAGATGCCTCGTCGTGCACCTGGAGCATCAGGCTCCACCATCTACCTACTAGCGCGTGCAGGAGACTCACTGAAAGGATCACCATGATGTTTGCTGGTGTCCCTACCATTCTGAAGACTCGAACAACAGCCTCCAGCCAATCCTTGGCTGCCTGAGGGGCCGTCTCCCCACAGAACCTGGGCAATCTCTGATGCTGAAACTCGTGAAGTGTACTCAGGTGACATGCACTCTCAGCTTCTGGGGATGGTGGCTCAGTGGGTGGAGGTACCGTTGGTGCCTCCACTGTAATGGGTCCCTACACCAAGGCCTCGTCACTCAGTGGGTTGTCGTCTCACACAAAACTCGGAACCCTAGCTGGCTTCCGTCAATGGGCCATCCTGAAAGAAACAAGTGCGCCATGGTTAATATAATATACCTGGTGAGCTGACACAAATTAATCACAAAGAAAACTTTTGAAACACACATTCAATCATTGTTTTCATTAATTGAGTGGGTAATCAGTAGTCAGGATCCTGATGTATGGATACGTCGGATACCGCACCAACACTGGACTCCCTGGACTGATAACCACACTCAATACCCTGAACACTATTGCTTCACACAGAAGAAATTATCAGAGTCCTAAGTTCTGCGGTAGAACCGAATCCTCTGATACCAATTTTTCACGAACTGTCCTCAGGGCTCGTGCCGTGACTACCCCAAGCCCGCCTTCCATAGGTCAGGGGCTGGAGACTAGCACCAAAGGAAAAAATCTCGATAAAGGGAAGGCATTTTATTTATATAAGTAAAGAAACACAACAGAGTACGCATGCTGAAGTAAACACTAAGTAAACAGAGTACAAAATTAAGTGTTGGAATGTAAATGGTCCAGAATACAAACCCAACTGAAAGTAAAATACAACTGAAAAGAAAGTACAGCAGCAGAAAAGTAAAGCAGCAAATCTAAGCCGTCCTCTAGAAATCCCACCTCAAGGGTGGGTTTAGATAGTCTCCACAGCTCCTCGGGTCCAGCCATCCGCTCTGTGTACGTCCCGTCCAGTGATCCACCTCCAGGTACTGTCCAACTCCACGAGCCTCAACCAAGATCAGCGTTGTCCGTCGTCTGCAACCAACACAACGTAGTGCGGGCATAGCCTGTGCAGGGGTGAGTATACGATACTCAGTCGGGACTCTGAGACCCCCGAAGGTCTCTCATAATCCACAAAGGATAAACCACAAAGGAAAGATACAATCAAGAAGTATCAACCAAATCTACTTTGGTATATGCTCATACATATACCTAAGTCATCAATTCAAGTTCGGCTTCAACTCACGAGCCCAAGTTCAACCCAGTCCACATAGGAAAGTACAACCCAATCCACACAGGAAAACACAACCCAATCCACATAGGATAGCAAGTCAATCTTATTGAAGATAATGATTGAAAGTCAAGACTCAGCTCACACAGGTATACTACTCACGAAGAGGGGTGGAGATGATAGATATAGCCTATTAATAATTTTCCCTATCGAACCCACATTGGTTCCAAGTACAGAAGTCATCACTGCCGAACTCACATAGGATCCTAGTACAGTAACCATCGCTGCCGAACCCACGTAGGATCCAAGTGCAGTCGTCATCATTGCCGAAACCACAGAGGATCCAAGTACATTCGTACTTGCTACCAAACCCACAGAGGATCCATGTACAGTCATCCTCACTGTCGAACCCATGTAGGATCCAAGTACAGTCATCATTGTCATCGAACCCACGGAGGATCCCAGAACGGTAGTCGTCGCAGTCGCAGCCAGCTCTTGGGTTCCCGCACACAGCATACTCGATTCCAGGAGGATCCTCTCCTCGAGTCAAAGGTGTGGATACATAAACCATCACGAAGACCAGAGATGATGTATCCCAACATTCCGTCCCACTTTATAGGGGAAAACCAAGCAAAACGTGCCTGAGTCATAGATAACAAGACAACCAAACCATTTTACAAAAGTACATGACGTGTAGGTAATCGATACATGCTGTGTCATTAGACACCGGGTACTGCCCGTGTGAAAAGGCCCGTGTCATGGGGCTAGTTTTGTAAATAGTAAGTACACGACATGTGGTATGGTGACACGCCATGTCTTCAGTAAACGATTACTGTCCGTGTACCACATCCCATGTCAAAGGGATGTTCGTGTAAGAAAAGTATATACACGGTGTGTGTTATTGTTATATACCGTGTCCAAACTTCTGGGGTCGGCTCCGTGTACGCTGGCCATACCTGGCCGTGTGGTGTAGTACCTTCCGTGTACTCCACCCCATGTTCGTGTATTCCCAGAATACACGCTGAGTCATCAGGAAGCCGCTTCTGCCAAAGTGAAGGTGGTACACGCCATGCCTCTTGGCCATGTGGTTCTGCCCGTGTCCGGGTGTTTCCCAAATGACACGCCGAGCCTCACGTAGCCTCTTATGCCTTTCAATGAAGATAATACACGCCATGCATCATGGTCGTGTATTCCTGTCCGTGTCCGTATATTTCCCTTGAATACATGCCATGTCCATTGAAGTATCCTCTGTCAAACCGTGTGGACAATACACGCCGTGTGACCGGTGTCACACACCGTGTGTCACTTCTTCTGATGTCTGATACTTCTTCCGCTGAACGCTTGCACTACATGGCGTGTGCTTTGGAAGGACACACCGTGTATTCTAGAATTTTCTAGAAATGACGCCTCTTCCCAACACACCTCCCGAGGCATCCGTCCTTTGTTCTGATGATCCATTTGCTACAATACTCCCATTTGTAGGTCATCCCTATGTTTCGAGGCCGTTTCCGATGTTTTCGGGCCTCCGATTGGATTCAAAAACTTGCCTTGATTCACCGCTCAAGAACGGTTGGAGAACACCATACAACAAGAACGACGGAGGAATCGGACCGTGTTAGTTTGGTCTGGTTCCTTCTGCATTAGTTTTATAGTAAGAGGTTTAGAGGGAACCAATAACATGGAAGGGAAAACAACGTTGCTCATTTATAAACACACCCCTGCCTCAATGAAATTCACGGAAGCTAACATCGTGGAAAACGACGTCAAGGGGTGAGGCTCCGTATACGTCGATAGAGAATGTCTGAGGAGAAAGCGGCGTCTCCCTTTCTTTGATGTGGAGAGAAGATGGAACTATGTGACGACATTATTCGTCGAAGTAGGGATGTTCTTCTCCAGAGAAGTTGAAGTTCCTCAAGAGGAGAAGAGCTCTCCCTCTCTCAATTCTCAACAGAACAACTAAGCCCAAAATAAAATAAGACTTGTCTTATTTTATTACTTCAAGCCATGCATTTTAATTTTTAAAATTCAAACACAAATCCCACTTAATTGATTATGTGTGTTGGCTTGAATAAAGAGGAGAGAGGGGAGAGTTAAAAATTAATGGGAGTTGTCAACTTAAAGAGGAGTTAGAGGAGTTAGAGGAATTTGAATGGGTGGGGATCGTGTGGGCCCTACCTCACTAATATCCTATCAGGAGGAGTTAGGATTTTATTGGGTCCCACCCCAACTCCCATACCTAGGAATAAACCACCTAGAAAAGAGAAATAAAATTGTGACACAACTTTATTTCACTTTACAGTTAATTCATTTTTAAACAACTCCTCACGAGCAAACACAACTCCAATAAAGGTCTTCTTAAGAAATTACCGGTGCTGCGGTTTCATCAGTGCCCTCAGATTTCGATTCCGAGCGCTGGTTCAAAAGTTAGAAAAACCCGCTCTTTCTTTCACTGAACGTACTCGAGCTAAACTTAGGAAATTGATTCCAGGCACACCGGGCCTCGGAATCAGGTGCCGTCAGAAACTGCGTACTCGTAAAATCCCAGAAAAATTAAGAAAAAAATCTCCTTGAAATTTACGGGGCTTTACATCTTTGAGAGATATTCCATATTCACCAATCATTTATTTTTTGTGGTGTATATAATACCATTTTTTCTATTATATAATTAATTAATTTAACATAATGGAATGAAATGTTTTATTTAAATTTATTTATTTTATGTGACTTATGATATAAAAGTCACTAATGTGGTAATGATTTATTTCACAATCTCACCATTATTCAGTATTTATTTAATTTAAGTCTATCGTGCAAGAATTATTTTATATTTATATCTTAAAATTAATATATTTTTGCTCTAATTTTCATTATTGAAAAATTTTAAAGTAATAGTACCATTTTTTCACTCTTTGGTACTAAAAATCATTAATAAAATGTTTCTAATAAAATATATCTTTATTTGTATCTTCTGTTAGAAATCCCTTTTCATTAAAACCCATATTTTGTAAAAAAGCTTAAAACCATTTAAAAAATTTTTATTAAAGGAATTTTTACCGATTTTTACTTTTTACGAAATGTTTTGAAATGAACTTTTATGTCATTTTCTAACCAATGACTATTGGATTTTTACCGATAATGTGAATGGAATCATTGTTTTAACGTACTCAACATTTACCGGTAGGCGTGGAGGCATTGAATGTCTACCAAGTTGGATTCCAATTTTCTACTGAAAGTTCATTGTGCTTTGCTGGATTTCTTCCATTTTTCTGCTGGATTTTCTTTGTGTTGATGGATGATCTCGGCCTAGTAGTTCGCGGACCATGGCGGAGTTCAAGCTTCGGAGTAGATGATGGCAGATGGCTCCTCTGGCATCCTCCTGTGAAGGTGGTGCGTGGATGGATGGCCGGTGGTTCGACGGTCACCGGTGATGCTCACCGGCGGGTTTGTGTGATGTTGATTGGTTTGGCCAGTCCAGCGAGTCTCGCCGGTGGCGTGATTGGTGGCGTGGTGGTTTTCGCGGTTCGAGGTGGCGTGCGGCTCGAGGCGTGATGATGGGTGACATGTGATGATGGGTGCATGACTCGAGGTGGGGCACGTGATGATGGGCGCAGCTCAGTAGAACTTGGTTGGTTTGAATTTTGAATCTTGATTTTCAATGAATTCTGTATGAGGATGGGATGTTTTGTACGGTTTCCGGTTTTCCTTAAACCTGTTTGGGGTACCGGTTCCCTTAAACCGGCTTCTGAAAATGAAAAAAAAATGATTGGCAGAAAAAAAAAAGGATATTTTCCTCAAAAAAATTTAAAGATATTTTTATAGTTGGTATATTCACTAATGACCTCAAAAGTTAGTCTTACTTATAATAAAATGGGGATATGTTGTATTTATATCATCCTTATTATTTATTTGGATTATTTATGATTAGTAAAATTGATAATGTAATGTTTTATTACCATTAACCATTTTACTTTGAATGAGTTATGATTATGTCTATTTATTAGGGAATTATATACATTTTGTATGCTAATTTATATAAAAAGGTTTATGTTAATTTTGTTTCACCCCTTTAATATGAGAAATGAATTCGACTTTTAAGTGATGGGTGGTTCCATATATAACCCCTTTATACATTGGTAGATCTCATGAGACAAACTAGATTTGGTTTTGGTTGAGGCATTACCCATATGTATAGATTCCTTAGAAAAATACTAAATGGTATTAGATGTCTTGCAATGAGCCTCAACGATATTAGATTTCTTGGAAGAAGCCATAAAGATTTGTTTTAGATGACCATTATTATTCATTCCATCATTATGACTTTAGTTATTCATATTCCATGTGATTATTTTATTATTTTGGATATTCATGGTCCTTTTAATGATCATGTGATTATTTATGTGAAATTATTTGATTATATATCTGTTCATTCTATATTATTATTAATTTATTGGTTAAATGAAATGCGTTTTTGTTATTTACCTTTCCATATTGATTATTCCTTTTTTATTCATAGCTTCCATTGTACACTTACACTTACTATACATTTTGTCTCACCCCTTTCTTATTTTTTATTTTCTCTACTATAATAGTATGAATTTTGTGATTTATATGAATAGATTCTCTAAGGGGGATAATAGATTTCTCAAATAATTTTTTTTATGTATTTTATGTTTCAAAATGTGATGTGAATTTCAAGTATGTATCTAGTTTACCAAGATCATTAAACTATTTGGTCTTTCAGGATATAAGTCCTTATATCTTATGATAATGTAATAAATAAGACATTTTCTCCTAGCTACTGGTCTTGTGGTGGCTATAGTTGGTATCAGATGAATTTTAGTAGAAACCTTTGGAATTAGATTTAGGAAAATAAATATTAGGGAACATGAACCTATAATATAATTTTAGGATAAGTATATAATAACATCCTAATGTTTTTGTAAGGAATATATTATCTATTTTTTCTATAAAATAAAATTGTATCTAGATACAATAGTGGACGTGGTTATAGAACAGATGTACCTAGGGGTAATAACTTCGAAAATAGAGAGTTGGTAATGACCTGATCATTACTTGGTGCATGACAATGATCCTTACTGCACACCTAGTTTGACACTCACATTTCATATTATTAGAATAATTAAAATTTTCTTTACAAACCATTATAAAGGATTTTAAATTGATATATACTAAAAGAAACAATGATTATGATTATGAGATTAACTATGCATAAACATTTCAATTCATGTTAAGTGGTTCACTTGTTACGGGATTATACATTATGTTTCATAATGTTATGATCTAATCCATTGTATTTCATTTGTTATAAAGGGTTTAGAAAAGAATGAATGCGAACCGTATTAACGCACATAATCAAAAGAGTCAAGAAAATCATTTCATTTATGGTCTTAATCCAATATTTCAAAGGGAACTATTGTCCCAAAATTTTTGATCATATAAGAACATAATATAATGTTTTTATCAAGATAGAGAAATAATAATTTAATTGTTATGGATTAGAGTGGAAGCCATAGAATAAGAGTACAATAAACAAAGAAATGGATAATGGGAAGATGGGAAAGAATGGGTTTCCCACATGTGATAATTATGGAAAGAAACACCCTAGTACTTTTTGAAGGGAACAAGAGTTTTCTAAAAGTATGGAGATAAATTCCACAATTATCATAATTTCAAGGTAATAAAGTATATTCCAATGTGTAATGATTCCACTGTAAGGATATGGGGCACAAAGCAAATGAATGCTCCAAGCACTAATGTAATGTACCTTAAAATAATAAAAGGGATCAAGGTAAGGCATGTGTTATTGCTAGAGATTAAGTGGAATGATTAATGTTCATTTGTTTTGGATACATGATTTTTTAATTAGAGTATTTTAATCTATGTTATTCTAGTTATATGTTTTATGAAACTCATAATGATTTTAGTGATGTAATATTTCTTAAAGGATTTGATATTATATGTTAAATGGTACCAATGGATAAGAAAAGTGATTCAGTGGAAAGTTTAACTTTATATAAAACACATGATTGGGGGGAATATTACCCTTAACATGTAACTAATGTTAATATAATAATGTTGGGATAAAGAGATCATTTATATGGATAGATTACATTTTATAGTTCTAACTAACTTGGAATTGATTAATGATAAGTTCATTTTGGACATTTAGTATCCTTCTTTCTAAATTTATGGATCTTAATCTTTTATAAGGTCTATAAGTTTAACTATTTTTGAAATGGTTTAAGTTTTAATTTAGAAAAGGTTTTATAGATTAATGTATTAATTCTCCATATGGTGATTCATGCATATTTTATAACCTGTGCTAACTATTTTTTTCATAATAATAACTAGATATAGAAGGAATAAATTATCATTCTATTGTGTATATTATGATCCATTAATAGGTAATTTTAGTAATTTAGGAACAAAAAATTCATTTTGGATTTCTATTTCTTAGAGTAAGCGATCAATTGGGAATTGTACAAACAAAAACCAAAGTATGAAATTCTGATTATCATATAGAAACTTATCAAGAATATACATTTCCTTATAATCATAGATAATAAAATAATTCATCAACTTTCAAAAAAATTTCTTGATAAAAAAATGTTGTCCAATTACTTTTATATATGATGAATTAGATAGCCTTTTAAATCATAATAGATTTATGGTTTTTAGGTTCTTAAATTTCTATTGATAATTCACTTTATTTTGATCAATTTAATTCATCACTCTCTATAATTATTTATTCTTTTATTCTATGTCCTTGTTTTCATTTCCCACCTATGTTCTCTTACATGGAAACCTAGTTATGTGTTATTCTATAGGAACTTCATAATTCTTTTTATATATTATCTATAGGAAGTTTTGTTAAGCCTCTTAAAATATGAGTTTTTATCAATTTTTGTTTTATTAATTTCAAACCCTTTATTACCAAGATCTAGTTTAAACAGCGAGGACACAATTTATTTAAGGTGGGGAAAATTTAACACCCAAAAATTATTAAATAATAATATTGTATTCGATTTCATGTATGATAAGAAACACCAATATTAGAATAAATTATAACACAATAATTCTTTATGATATATTTTTTAAATAATTTCAATCCCATAATAACTTTCAATACATGTAGTAATGACTTTTCCTTGTATTGCAAGAAAAATTGAGTTTAGCATGCATTGCATGCAACACTGAGTTTAAACGAAATGTGAAATATTATTAAAATATTATTATTTAATATTATAATTATACATACATGTTAAATTTTTTAGGCATGAATAGTTTTAAATAAATTATGAAAATAATTATTATCTATTGATAATAAATAAAAACATTATTTAATTTTTTTTTGATAAACTGTGTTTTTTCAAAAAGAAGGTTTAGTTTCTCTTTCTGCACATAATTTAAAATTAATTTTTTCCACATTTATAAAATTGATTTTTCTAAAAAAAATATTTTTTGACATAATAATATCAAAATTATATTCGGTTCATTTTTTTGGATTTTTATGGAAAGTTTCATTTCACATTGAATAATGAAAAATACTTAATTTTAATTGGAAACTACATTTTCATTTAAATTATTTATAATGTAAAATTATATTTTATACTAGGTTTATAAGATATTTGTTCAATTAATTCAATTTTCCTCATTGGAATCATTTTCATATTTTATTTTATATAAAAACAATGTAACTCATTGAACATTATCTCTTTAAAAACTGTTTTATCATCATGTATGTGGGATTAATTTTAAATTAAAATTTTCTATTTATGATAATGGAATTTGGAAAAATTGATTCAATATTTGGAATCATAATAATTTATATTTTCTAGTAAGTTCAACTTAATTTTTGACCAAAATTAATAGTTAAAACAACAGAAATTATTTACCATATTTAATGTAAAAATTGATTTATCATGTAGTTAAACTAAGAATATAACAGTTAAAATGACTATAACACCTGTATAAATAATATTTTATGGACATATATGCACATAATACATTCCATGTTATAATATAGGGTTATTTTGAATCCTTTTTTATGTTATTTACTTTACCATTTTGAATTTTTTGGGAAATTTCCATGTAACTTCGAGGAGGGTTCCCTTTCCCCACTAATAGAAGGGCACTCCATCCCTCACTCCAAAACAACTCTGAAGCCCATTTTTATAGACCAAACCTTGCAAAATTATCTTTAAAAAATCCTTATTAAAATTATACAGCTTCTTGTACTCCCAAAATACAATCCCTAGTTTCTTTAAGAATATATCCAAAGGAAGTTTCTCTCAGAGAAGGCAATTGTTTAACAAAGCTCTTTCATTTTATTTATTTTTTTTCCATATTAAATAATGTATTAAAACTTAAAATATACTAAAATCATTATATAAAATATAATAATATCTTATTATATTTATTTAATAAAATCTATCAATCTCCACTTTCATTAAATGGGTTACAGAATCACCATTCAAGTGTATGGTGGACTACCACCTTTCAAACTGATTCCATTCATTTTTATATTATCACCTCTCATGGTTTGTTATGACGATGGATCTAGAATAGATATATGATATTTACAACATAATTTTACCTCTATAGTGATTATATCATATATACCTTTTTTACCTTCTTTACCATAGGGGATACGATAACGCCACTCATTTGTATTGTGGACTTCCACCTCACAAAGCATTGTGATTCGTCTTTCACTAACGATTTTCATTTAAAGTGACCTGGATAAATTTAGTGAATATGTGTAATATAGATGATATAATTATGAATTTCATGAAGTATTTATTATTTTAAAAATATAATATATATCATTTTATCTATTAATATTTGACTCACTTAAAGATGATAACGTTGTTCGTGTATGTGTGGACTACTGCCTTTACGAAGCGATGCAACTCTCTATTCACCACCACACCACATGAATGATATAGATAAGTATATTTAAAAAAATAATATAGGATTTATGATATTATGATCATTATATAATGACAAAATATTACTTACCACCTTTCCATAATGATCATTGAAAAATGTAATTGTTACACATTCATATGTATGACTTACCATCTCCATGATCATAACATACTCCATTTTTCAAAACATTATTTTATGATTGGTATTAAAAGTATAATTGATGTATAAATATAATAACTATTTTATGATCATTTTTATATAGATTATGGAACAATATAATATTCACGAGAACTGGGATGTAGATGGAAAATCACGAATGAGAAAACAAGGCAATTAACGCCCAAAACAATGAAAAAAATGAAATATTATCAATGAACGGGTAGTAATATGTTATAAAAGGATAATATATGTTATTATGAATATTAATATTGTTATTTATATGTTAATAATAATTTTAAAACAAATATATAAGAGGTAAAATTATGTTCAACCAAAAGGAAGCGTTAGGTTTGGGTTTCTCATCTCACTTTTACTTCCATGAGATAAACACCATTTTCACCACTCAATTATTTTGGGTGATGTATATACTATTTTTTTTTTATTTTATAACATGAAATAATTTATTTTAATATTATTTCATATTTCATTTACATTTATTTCTTTCATGGGGCTTATAATTCTAAAGTTACCAAAGTGGTAATAGTTTATTTCACAGTCTCATCATTATTCAGGATTATTTTTGTTTGAGTCTCCCTTTAGGGAATTATATGATAATTGTATCTTAAAATTAATCCATTTCTTTATACTATGGTTATTATTGATCAGTTTTAAGTAATAGTACCATTTTCACTCTTTGGTAATTTAAATTATTGAGAAAATGTTTCTAATAAAATATGACTTTTTCTCTGTCATTGGTCGAAAATCCATTTTCATCAAAACCATTTTTTTCTAAAAATGTTTGAAAATTGTTTTAATCATTTAAAAATAGTTTATTAATAATTTATTTTAACATTAATAATTTTTTTAATTGTTTTTGAAACAAATCATCATTTCATTTTCAAAACAATGATTGCTTAGATTTTACTTAAAATGTCAAAGGAATCATTATTTTTAAGTATTTTTAATGAAAGGAATGTAATTTCATATCTACAGTATAATTTTTTAAAGATTTAATTATAATTATAATTTTTTATTTTAAAAGAAAATTGAATTCAAAATTTTTCATGAACTTTTAGTTATACAAGGTAATTTTGAAAATGAAAAGGATATTTTCCTTAATAATGATTTTAAAGATATTTTTATTTTATTTATATTAATCAATGAAATAAAAAAATATTGTACTTATGATCCACTAGGGATATGTTTTATTGATGTCACCCTTATTATTTATTTTGGATGATTTATGATCGGTTTAATTGAGGTCGTGGAATTTTATTACCTTTCACCATTTTAATATGAATGGTTTATGATTATGATTATTGATTAAGGAAAATATTTACATTTTTATTTCTAGTTTAAATATTAATTTTAATGTTCATTAAATCATTATCTTCATATAAGTAATATATTAGACTTTTTAAGTGAGGTAAAAGGCCTGTTATAGTCCCTCAATGCATTGGTAGGTCTAATGAGACAAACTAAATATGATTTCAGTTGAGGAATTACCCATTTATATAGATGTCATTGAAAAAGACTCGATGATATTAGATGATTTGGAACTATCCTTGATGGTATTAGATTTATTTTAATAAGACTCTATTATACGTTGTAGTTGTTCATAATTATAAATTCCATCATTATAAATTCTATTATTGACCTTTTGTGTGATTATTTGATTAGTTAGATTATCCATGGTCATGTTTCAAGATCATGTGATTATTTATAAAGAATTATTTGACAATAATTTATTCCTATCATATTATGCTCATGTTATTGATTAGAAGGCACATGTTTGGGTAATTTACCTTCCATATTTTGTATACATTATTTATTTATAGTTTCTTCTATACGATTTCATTTGATGAGATTCTTAGCTCACCCCTTTATTATGTTTTTTTTCACTATAATACATGGAATTATTTTGTTATTTATATGAACATATATAATTATGGGAATAATGGAATTATAAAATTAAATTATTTTTGTATTTTATGTCTTAAAATTTAATTTGAATTTCATGTATGTATCTAGTTTACCAAGACTACTAAACAATTTAGTCCTTTAGGATGTGATTTCATGTATCCTATAATATTGTAAAAATTTAGACACCAACTCCAATATATTAACGTAAGGGTTGCTAAAATTTTGGAAGAATTTTTTATATTGAATGATTCATTCATTTCGATTTGATTTCCAAGGATAAGAGGTATAAATTATTTTTTATATGTAATTACACATTAGATTTTGAGAATTAAGTATCCCAACCAACCACCCTATCCCATTTATCATATCTAGATCATATTTGTTTCTCACCAACTGCCTTCATATTGTTGGGAGTTTAATATTGGATGATAGTTCCAATGAAACAATCGATGATTGATAAGGTTGGAACCATATTTGATATGGTAATAGTGATATGGTGGCTTGGTGGGGTCTCAAGGGATGGTTTGGGTTCATGAGAATGATGATGAATGACAAGATAATTATTTTTGGTGTACTAGGGAATTGAGGATATGGTATTGGAGGGGTCGGGATCAACTTACCCTATGGTGATAGATATATTGATAGTGGTGAGGAAAAATTTGGGAAAATGATGAATCTGGATATGAAAATAATTATCTAACTTATTTATGTGTAACCCTCATGATCAAATGTCAATTTTCAAATTTCTATGCACCACTAGGGTTTCAATGGTATTATGAATATCACATGGGGTGTGACTTGGGGTCATATATGATGAATTTCATAATCAGTGATTTGGGAATATACTAGAGTACATGAAAGGTTAAATGGTTGTACCCATACGTTTTGTCGGCTAAGGTATACTCTATATATAATGGGCAGAGGACTCAAGTATTTCTGAAAGTATAGATTTATGTTTTCTAAAAGGCCCACATATTTCCTAATTAATGGTACATTCCATGTATATTAAACCGAAATGAAACGTTTGGGGATAGTATATACATCATGTACTATACCTGACACCCCATGTAGTTCAACATAATACAAACTCAATAATAGTAGGCCACACTAGGTTATTTCTCTAAGATACCAAACCATGCACTCTGAATTACATGTAATGTAGTGATAATTCTATGTTTTTTTTCATATCTTATTTCCCATATTTCAAAATAAGACACTTGAGAAGTCTATTATAAGTGATTCTCTATGTAGAATGGGATTCTTCTTGTCTCATCGTTAGTAGTTGTTGGTTTTGAGAAATTTTGGATATATTTTAATTCTTAGCTTCATGAAGATGATGATGGAGTAAGGGAGAAGTATTTGGGGTAGGAAAGGGTTTAGTAAACCCTAGTGACATTCTAAGGATAATGAGTAGTTCCTCTTGATTAATTATGGATTTAGATACCCCACTAGGATCTAGGGTATATTAATTTAATCCTTAGGTAGTGATTCCTTCATTAGAGTATTGGGCTAGTACAATCATGAACATAATGAGGCATGTGCCCCTAATAATATAAGTGGAGTATTTGACCCCCTAATGGACTAGGTAGAGTTTATTTACATATAGAGATAAATGTTTTTCCAGTTATTTAGGGTGTCAATTTTTCATCCATAATTAGAGTTGGTGAATGTTTCGAATGATACACATTCCATGTGATAAGGTACATGTACTCCATTGGGGGTGATAACCCATAAAAAATATGAAATACTATGTAAGATACATTTCCCCACTATGGTTTTAAGGTGGAATCTTAATATTTATAATTTCTAGGTAGTTGTGATGATATTTGATACAGTTATTTCCAGTCTTGTGACATTTTAGTTAAAATAAACTATGTTTTTTTATATTAATTTTATTTAGGAAATCACATTTAGTATTTAAAATACCTTTTATACTATGGGTATCTCTAGTTTCTTTCAAGATGTGATTCTTGGTGGAGTAGAGATGATATGATTGGGATTTAAATTTTATACACAGTTTTATTGAATATATAGCATATCTAACACCAGTGGGTTTCTTCTTATTCTCCTTGGTCTCATGTTTTTGTTAACTAGTGCTTATTAAATTTATGTTTTTAGGGTATCCTACTTCGTATATTATTCTCTCCAATACATGGGATTTATACCCACATGTATTGGGTTTGTGTTGATTATACATAAATAAATACATCCTTGTTGGATATAAAGTAAATATGATAGTTATAATGAATAGAAACACACAATGGTACATAGTAGGGATAGTTCCTATCAAATACTGATCCATTATCCCTTGTAATGAGGATGTATCTTCCCCTTCTTAGAGTCTGTTATATCTAGTGATCTTATTTTATGCATATGTAATTCCCTTTAGTGGCTTCCAATGTGGAATTTTCAGATGTGGTTGTCCTATTATATTTGTACCTATTATATTGTTGATTATTTATAAAATATTGGTGGTCATTGGATATTTTTTAAAATTTAAAGATTTGTTATGAATTTTTATAATATTATCTCTCCTATGAGTTTTATTACATCATGGTGATAGTATCAAACCCTTGTCCTATTAGAGGTAGACTTGGGTTGGTGAACCCATCTTACTGTTGTCCCTAGATAGACTCTTGTGGGTTGGTTCAAGTCAGAATGTTATTAGAGTAGTTTATATCCTAGAGATGATGTTCACAGTTAGTAGTCTTGAAAGGGTTGTTTTGAGATTTTAGGGAAATAATCGTATTGGATTTTTAGTGAAGATTCCACACTAGAGAACCCAGTGTCAAAGAAATGGTCATTATGTCCATTCACCAAGACTTTAATAATATATTGATTGAATAGAGACAATAAGGCTTTAGTTATGGGGTATAGTCAAGTTGATGCAATCATCACATAGTGGTAAGTTGTTATGTTTTTCAAGCCCTTATTTTATCTCACCCAGATATAATATAGTAACCATTAAATTATCCTTAATAATAGATAATTCATCTTTTAGAAAATTATCTTAGATTAAAAGTTAGGGTCATGAAGATTCCATTCCAATGTTTGAGCCTATTTTTTCCAATTTATAGAGATAAAATGTTATTGATCTAGGGATTCAGGTAATACCATTCATTGAGTATACTTTTTGAAAATATTCTCAAATACAAGATTTTATTTCTCATTGATCTAAATGAGATAACCCATAGGCTGAATCTGAAACGTGAATTTTGAGGAAACGGTCCCCATAGGTTTATTATGATCCGGAAACTTAGGTGATGGAGGATTTATAAGACTATGAGACTAATTTTTTCTATCTAGGTCGAACACCCAACTACCATATAAAGATTAAAAAATTATGTTCTCTTCAAGGAATAATGATCCATTGGTTGACATTTATTCAAACTCTCAATGATGTTACTCTATCATGGTTAGAGTTTTAGATTTTTTAGTAAATTATATTCAATGAAATTTGAAATAGTTTGAGTTCATATAAATTTATACCTCTTAGAGGTATGATGACCGTACCAAGTGTATGTTCAGGTTTACAGATAATTTTATCCATGGAAATGATTACGAAGAGTGTTCATTCAAAGCTGAAGAGTTTAAGAGAGGATTATGAAGTGATATATGAAATCTGGATATTCGATTATGCGCCCTCTCATATATCAAAGTATTTGAGAAATCACTAGTGGTTTGGAGTTCTATAGTATGAATGAATCCTATATTTGGGACAAGTATACATTTTTTAGGTTTTAGAGATTAGGTCCAGGGATAAATATCTATATTAATAAAAAAATTAGACCATACACCATTCTATTGTTTTCATAGAATCATTTAAAAATAATATGTTAGAAAAACAGTTAGTGATGCATGAGTATCTAGTGATGTTCAAGGAATTATACTATATCTACCACAAACTATGAGTAATACTCATCAATCCTAGAGGAGTTAGGCCACTGATATTTTAATTTTTTGTATGATACATATCAAGAAATACTAGATAATATAACATTTATAGGTTGTGAGTTCTTCACCAAAACTCATACGCATCGATTCCAGTTTGAACCATTTCCTTCATCCAATATTGTTGTTTGGTAATTTGGGATTATATTTGAGATACTTAGAATACCTATTTTGATGGAGACTCCTATTAGTGATAAACATTCCATTTCTCATTATGTTTGAAAGTGTGATTACCCTCATATGATGGATTTTTTTTTTGAAATTCAATCATGTAGGGGTGATACCATGTTTCATCATCCTTAGTGTGAAATAAACGGTCTACAAGTGTTTGAAGGTATTGTGTAGTTGAACATATGGGTTGTGGTATACCCTTAGTGGTGATTCAGACCCTCAGGTTGGATGAATGGGTTAACCCCCATTGGAATTCATCTAATTACCAAGTATTTAGGGTGTCTAGAATGAAACTCTTAGGATACTAGAGTGGATTAGTTTCCCTATATGGTGGTAAATCATTTGAACATTTTTCTTGGAGTATATTCTTGGTATTCCCTCATAAATAAGTTGTCTTATGTATCATCTTACATCTAGGGTAGTACCTATAACCTCTATATTTACCCAATAACCCAACAAAGATCAGGGAGGTAATAGTGTAGAAATGTGAGGCAAACAAAACATAACATACATAAATATTACAAATAATTTGATGAATATTCGTTATATATTATTATGATCCTCACTAGAACTATACAATTATAGTATCATTGGAAAGTCAGATGCATAAATAACTGGTGAATAAAAGATCTACATCATCTCCCACATAGTTCTTTAGAAATTTTACCCTTCTTAGGAATATCATAATTAAAACATTTATTTATATACTAGGGAAAGGGAAATATAATTAAGGGTGATATTAGATTCTTGGTAAGGGAGAAAAGGGGGATATTAATCAAAAACCATTTTTAGGATTTACATGAGAATAAGGGTATGAGAACACGAAATTCAAATTCGAAAATCATAGACATTAATTCATATATTATAATTGTGATTCATGGCATACATCTTAGATGTGTATAAGATATGAATCATAATGGAATCAAAGAACATGAGCCAAGAGATACTATTTTAATCATAATAAAATTTCATATAGAGTGGCAAAAAATGTGTGGAATAATCATAATAATATAAATTTTATGTCAAGGAAACCCACCAAGATAGTCATATGATTGAGTACCAAATGATTTCTATAGTATCCTAAAAACCAATATTTAAATCATGTATCTTAATATGAAATTATTTTCAAGGAAATTATGAAAAACCATATGATATTATCCATGTACATATGTACAAATCCAGAATCCGATCATAAATAGGGAGAGAGTGGAAAAAATTATTCCTTAAATCAATAATCATCCAAAAAATATCATTTACCTTCAATAATCTAGGAATTCATGTCATAGAATACATTGATGTTCCATACAGCTTCTTTAGTGGAATCACATGTGGTCGGTTCAATCTTATAGGATCCTAGTGCATTGTAATCCCCCATTGGTCGGTGAGGAACTATGGTACAATCTCAAAAATAATCCTCATCATGACGAAGTATCCATCACAAATCTTAATATCTTTATACATATTTCTAAAACCTATATTTATTATTAAGGGTGAGGTGACCAAATCCCTCGACACCTCCTCACACAACCCAACTAGAACCACAATCTTCCTATGATAAATAATGGCATAATTCCCACCATAATAATATCCATTTGGTTCATTATCTATGTATATAATGTCATGCAATTGGTAAAATTTAATTTCTCCAATCTAGACCTCCCTTACCATGTAAAGAACTATGGGGATCGTTGCTATCAAATTAAGGGAGGTGAAATCCACCTCTTTCACCGAACTAACTACCTTCAGGATTGAATCACTGTCATATACCAATACTAAAATTCTTAATTTTCTATTCGAGCGGTAGATTTAAAAATTAGGTAACCAATTACAATGTTTAACTTCATATGAGTATAAATTTCCCCAAAGTCATAATCATTAAATAACTCTATCAATTTCTTCTACCTCTATTGGAGATATCATTGAGAGAAAATATGACTCAGATTCTTTTGATCTTTATAGAACGTAAATCACTTAGTAAAAATTCAATGTAATTAGTTTTTTAAATAAAATTATTCTTCCATGTTCTCAAGATCATGGCTTATGTAACAATATTAATGAGTGTTTCACCTAATTGGGGTTGAGTTGTATTTTTTTCAATGAGAATGAAGTCACTAATCATGATTTTAATATATATTGTAAATAGAATCTTGGAATGATTTTGGAGTTTCCATTCATATTTATGAGAATATTGAGTGAAGTAACTATGAAATGTGTCATTATGTGTTGAGTTATAAACATTTAATTAGTGTTGAAGAAACACCTTATATATTAGAAGTTAGTTACTATCATTATTCATATGACATAAATTTTATTTTTAGTTTCTTACACAATTTTTGGAGATCCATTGATTTATGGAAATGTTTTTGAGATGATATCATCATTTCTTGAGGATTCTAATTTTGTTAAAGGTTTGAATAGATTATTTCAATGTGATACTAAAACAAGACATTTCTTGTTGATAATCTATTTTATATGGTTTGAATATCTTAAAAAATATATTTGATATATTGGTAATTAATATTATTGGATTATTATATCTCTATAAGTATTTGTGGATGCAAGTTACAGAGTTTTTGGGAATCTATCTATGAAATCAATCCTTGTGATTTTCATGTATGATGATTACTTCATATGAAATTAAAACCCAAATAAAGATGTGTTGAAAATTTTGAATTGAAGTTGAAATATGTTATGCATTAATTGGAAACTTTTAAAATAACCATCATTTGTGTTCAGTCATGCTCCAATTGCCAAGGATATTTTATTAAAGAATTTTTTTATATATCCATAAAGTTTACAATAATTATTTGATGTTTTTAGAAAGATTTAAGTGGATTTGGTTATTTTAAAATGAGTAGATATAAAAGGAGATAAATTTTGAAAGTTTTAAATTTTATATAAAAAATGAAAAGGTTCATGTATGTAAGAGTAATATATATTTTATAAGTGATATGTAAGAGTAACTCTAAAATATTAAACCATAGGTAACAGTTGATCTAAAATTCTCCAAGATACTTAAAGGATGATTTATTTCTTTAAAGAGTATCCAAGGGTCCCTCATAAGTTTTGAGTAACACATATGAGTGAATTCCATGATGAAGGTGGTATTTGAAGTTTTTCAATACATATATAAGAGTTGATAGAGAGTTATATATGGGAAAAGAGATACATAAGGGTAATTTGGATATTACAGTACTTATGTTAGAGTTACCCCAAAATTCCTTATGTTATATAAGAGTTGTTTTTTAATATTATCATGTATTGTTTCAATAATTGTTTATAGAAAAAGAATAAATAAATCATAAGATTCTTATTCCCTGTTATTATATGGTGATTTAAATGTAACAATGTTTTTGGTAGCGATCCAAGATTATATAGAAGTATTATTGAAATGAAATTATTATGAATTAAAGGATCTAAGCATGATAATTTTATAATTTTAAAGATGAATATTTAAAATCATCTATAAATTTCAAATTTTGAGGTATTATCAAGAAACATTCATTGAACAGTTTAAATGAGAAGTTGTGGGTATTTTTGGAATATCAGCTGAGATAAGAAGAATAATATTCTGAGATCTTTATAAGTAGTCCCATGTTACTATATTGAGAATTAAAATAAAATTTTAAGAAGTTCACAATGGTGATTATCCTTGAATTTATATATTTTAATATGGAAATAATATTCATATGATTATGAAAATATATACAAACCTAAGAATAAATAAAATGTTTTGTTTGAGAGAAATTTCTACCCAATATTATCCTGAATATTATATAAGTTAAAGAAAATTATAAAGAGCAAGATTAATATTGTTGGTTCATATTCTATATATTGTAGAAAATAGAAATCTCATAATTCTGTGTCATATCATAATTGAGAATTAAAGAAAAGTGTGAGGAGATTGTGGGTGATAGACATATATATTATTTGATTATTATCTAAGAGGATGAAAATATGATAATGGGAAGACTATCCAATAATAATAAATATTGTGACTATTAAAGTAGACTGTGAAAGACACTAGACTATAATTATACAAAAGTGGTTTTCACCTAAGATTTCTACACACTGAGAAATAATATCCTGATAGTTAACTAGATACATTAGCCTAAAATATTGATATTACTTCAAGGAAAGGCTAGATAAATATTGTATTAAAAGTTGAATATCTATTCGGTTCATGAGTATGAAAATAACTAGTGGGAGATTTATATTTTGGTTGGTACTATGCAATTATACCTTATTGGTTTCAATATAAATTGTTCAAGGATGTACCCTTGAATGGATTTAATAGTCATAATAAAAGAGAATATATTCTTGAGTGGGATAACAACCACCATACACTAGAAAATTAGTCATCCACATTATACGTGTTCCTCGTTATCAATCCTCATGTGCCACAATGTTTATCTTTCCTTCTTGAAATATATAAATACCAGTCGAAGGTGAGAAAAGAGTAATATATCCATTCACTGAATAGGTGAAAAGGTAAATAGGAAAAAAGATTTAATTGGTAAAAATTCATCCACCCTGATTCACCCCCCCCCCCCAATGTGGTCTCATAGATCTTAGGGGAATAACAATTGGTATCATAGTTGTGGTTACACTTCTCATTAGATTCTAAATAATAAAAATTTCTAAAAAATCAAATTATTTCATTATCTTAAAAATTAATAATGAAATGAAGACTTATAAAAAGTATTAAAACTAATAATCATAAATATAAGTCTTTCAATAAAATGAATAATTGAAAGAAGAAAGAAATGAGAAATATAAAGAAGTCATACCTATTATAAAAATTAGAAGAAAATACACCTTCTATATACTGAAATCATTATGATTTCATATCCAGCATGAATATTAAATATATAATTGGAAAATACATCATGGAGAATATTGAAAAATATTCTATCTTAAAAGTTTAAAATATATTTTATGGAGACGAGTTAACTATAATCTCTTTCATAGAATTTCTATTTAAATATCCATGTATAAGAGAGGAATATCTTCTTTCAAAAGAAATATTTGATAAACCATATAATTATTCATATTTTTTACTTAGAGGAAACCCTATAATTGATTAAAAAAGATATAAATTATTTTATTTTTATCCCTTTTAGTGATTTGAAAATTGAGTTTTCTGACCTTGAGAATAAATCTTAAATTATTGAAAATTTCTAGGCACTAAATTCATTGGCGAAAAAAAATCTCACCAAAAAAATAGGGGAAAATGTAAAAGGAATTATGAGATTGAATAATTATTCTCCATATTTAAGAATAATTTTCTTAAGGAAACCCATGATAAATAATAATTATTAATAGGTACCTATAAATAGTACCATTCATTGAAGGAAAAATAAAATTCTTTCATTAATGTCAAAAATTATCAACATGAAATAAAATATAATAAGGTAAATCAGATTTATAACATATTTAAATAGAAAAAAAGATAAATTAGGTTGTTTTTAAGAGAATAATAATGGTGTGTGAAGAAATATTGAACATATTAAAGGATGGAAAAAACATCATTAATACGAAGTGTCTTGAAATGAAGGTTAAACGTTAAAATCTAAAAGTGACACCATTTGAGTCTTATTAAAAAGATGAGATAAGACATGTTATCACACTTAGTTTTAAAGAGGATTATTCTACCACTATATTATGAAAATAATAGGATAAATTTATTCTATAATAAATACTCTTCATGAATAAATAATTATTTATTATTCACTCTAGAAAATTATGTTTTCTCAAATTATATTTTCCTTTAAAGTCCATGTTTCACATAAACAATATTGGTAAATATGGATGAATAAAACTCTAGATTAACCCACCACAATTTTTATGGTTTATGTAATAATATTTATAATAATATATTATAAAAAATAATCCCAAATGGGTGATAAATTGATAAAAAAAATAGAAGGGTGTCTAATCTAACCAAACACCCATTCAAAATAAAAAATAATGATTTATTAGATATTGTCGGTACTATGAAAGATTTGGGAACAAGGATATTTGATATTAGAATAATATTTCTACCCATATAAATCAATGAAAGCATATAAAAGGGGGGGGGGGGGAATATGACTTGATGAAAAGAGAAAATGAAAAAGGGGGAAATATTGTTATCTCAAATAGATTATGAATCTTGGAGAATCTCTTGAGTATTTTCAATCAATATTATCATAGTGATGATGAATTATTATAAAAATAAATTAAACATATGTCAAGATAAATTGAAAAAAAAGAAGTACTAAAAATTAAAATTTTAATAGAATTTAATGGGATTTTACATTTATAAATAAGAAATATGAAATTACTAAACAAAATACACCGAAGAAGGATACTAAGTGAAGAATAATAAGAATAAAAACAAGAAAAACATATTTTGTGGTATAAGAGGACACACCATAAACCACTGAAAGTATTCCACAGAAATTAGTGTGCATAAAATTAATATCTAGAAACAAAAAATTGAATCAATCCACAAAAGGAATAAAAGGATTGTTTTAGTGTAATATAATAAAAAAATTAATGTTCATAAGAAGTTTACAATAGAAAGTAAGTTAAAGTACCATGAGAAATCATGAGGAAAAACCAAGAGATCTAAGAATTTTTGTGAAGTATGTATGACCAATTGGGTAGATTAATTAGAAATATAAATAAATATGGAGAAATTGTAGTAGAATAAAAGTAAAAAAGGGAAAAAATTAATTCCACATAAAGAAATCATATTTTATGAGGGTTTTTTGAAATGTGGGGACCCAAGAGTTTCTGAGGAGTTATAAAAAAGGAAAAAGAATGTTAGACACAATTATAATATTATCTGGTAATGATACCAAGATAATTTATGGATTTAAGGAGGATAAATCCATCACAAAAAAGACTCATATTCCTTCATGGCAGATTTAATTTATACAACTCCACACAATTAGATTTTGGAAAGAAGAATGAATACCATTTTTCCCAAATAGAAAATTTCCAATAAAATAATAGAATCGACAATGAATAGTTTTCTCAAAGATGGATATAAAAGTAAATGATTATCTTGGATGAGAATAAACTCACAACCTTTTTTCAATCACAAAGAAGCATCAGATACCACACTATATTCCCATACAGATTATTTTATTTACATTCTATATTAGGAATTAAAGACGATGTATATGTTAAAGGGGACAACTAAGGGATATTATTATGAATTAAAAACTCAATAATTGATTGAAAATTTTCATCTTAGATTGATCCAAAAATTAGTAGCCTAAAACTCATTTAATGAAGAAATAAACCTTGAAAAAATTTAGTTTCATTGTATACTTCATCGGTGATATGTTTTGAGAAAGATAAAAAAAGTAAATATCTAGATAAAATTTCAATTTTTTAAATTTTCTTGTAAAAAGTAACTGAATATGTGTCGTTACATATTCTCCCATCTATTTTTTTAATAATAACGTTTTTTTATAATGGGGATAATATAAATTTATAAATGGAATGAAAAACTAAGAAATTTAACTGTTGATTTCAAAAATAGTTAGTTGTATTAAAAGATTTTTAATCAAATATTGAGATGAGTGTGTAAATTTAGTTTGAAAATCTCATGTGAATATATTAAAAAAATACATTACTAGGATGTAAATATATTTTAATGGACCCTAAGAAAATAATTTTGAGTCGGTATTATATTCTAACCTTTTTATTGACTGCTTTGTTGTCTAAAATAGTGCATCGTATTATTTAAACTAAGCATTTTTCATGTAGACATAGAATGTAATATTTTATTTCATTTATTTTTAAGTGAAATTATTCAACCCTATATCAAATATCTTTTTATTTATATTCAATAATTGGGAGACAAAATAAAATGGAAGAAAACATATTGATATGAATTCTACAATTGAATATTGAAAAAAATACCAAGGGGGTATTTGAGGTGAACCGAGCTAAACATACCATCATTTTTTTATTTTTATATAATTAAAAAAATTAAATTGAAAAATAATATAATCATCATGATAATTAATAGGTGGATTACCTTTGGAGTCTAAAAATATAAGATACTTATTTTAAAAATATCTTAAACCTTTACCCATAATTTAATCATGGTAGATATTCTCCTAGACGTATCACAAGTTAAACTCATCCTTATGAACTCGGAAATAGGAATAAAATAAAGAGTTAATCTCAAACACTCATTAAGGTGACAATAAACACATCAAAAGGTTTCCTGGGGTGAGATAATAAGTATATGAAAAGACATAAGTAGGGGATAAATCACTGATTAAAATAACATTGAATCATAAAATCTATTCATATTACATAATAGGTGAAAAATTAATATCATATAATTGAACATATAACATGGAGGAAAGATAATGAAAACATGAGACATAAATCATGAGCTATTGGAATATCACAATCACATGTCATAATATTTTAGGACCAACATAAGAATATATTATCAATATTGTGGATCAAGCATCACCACATGTTTACCATAGTGCAACGGGCATCCCAACATGTTTCCCATATTATATAAATTAGAACAAAAATTTTCTCATTTTGGATCGAGCATCACTACTTGTTTCACCATTATCTCATGAGATGTATAACATTGCCTAATGAAATTGGGGGATATATTTGACCCAGACATTACTTAAATATTAACCACACATGTGTTCCACAAGAAATAATCTATTCATCACATCATTAAAACCTAAGAATGATCATGGGGTTTTTATTACAGTTCAAAACGTGTCATATAAATAACAACAAAATCTAGATCTAGTGATACAAAATTCAATCACCCAAATGAGTGATGTCATAAAATAATTTTTAGGGTAGTTCATAAAGAATAACTTCATGGATAAACACACCCTTTATATAAGTACTAAAATGGAATCAAAATTTAAACCATTTTATTTCTAAGGGAAACAAAATTTTGTATATTTGGAAATACCTTTGTTGGAGAACCACAATGAAAAGTAGATAATAAATCGTATCTTTTAAAAGTGGAACATGTAATGACTCGTAAATTTAAAGGAAATTTTTTAATTAAATTCTTCGGAATTTTACGAGTCTGCAGTTTCTGACGGAGCATGAATCTGAGGCCCGGTGTGCTCAGAATCAATTTCTGAATTTTTTCTTAGGTACCTTCAGTAAACGTACGTGCGAGTTTTTCTATCTTTTTAACCGGTGCTCGGAATTGAAATATGAGGACATCATTGAACTCGTAGCATCGGTATTTTCTTAAGGAGTACTTCTCCTTGATCGTAGTCGAGTCGGGGTGAAAGTTGGTTTTCTAAGGTTTTATAGGATAAAAATAAAATAAACTTTTATTTTATTTTTATTTGAAATTTTGAAATTTTGAAACTCATTTGGTGTGGGGACCACCTGACAATTGAAACTTCTCATTTAATGAGGAGCATTAAGAGTGTGGTTACACTAGAGGTGTAACCTCCCAATTAATGAACTGCTTAATTTTGTTAAACGCACAACTCAACTTAAGGTGATAATTATGTTTTGAGTTGGGTTGGGTGGGGAAGATCATTCGTTTGAAAGGAGAGAGTTCTTTGAAAGGGTTGTTGACGAAGAACGGTTCTCCAATGATATATCTCCTAATATCTTTGATGAATGACAATCCTTCAACAGAAATCGGATCCCAATGAGTCTCCGATGCTTAAGCTCAGATATGAAGTGCGAGGTGGACACAACGATCGACGTCAACTCCATCATGTTTCCACGATGTCGTCAACGAACAACGAACCGAGGTAGGGCTCGTTATTGATTGTTTTAAATCCTCCTTCCTCATAGTTTATTGTGGTACTTTTTAGAAAATTGTTATAATTTAACGCGGAGGGCGTGGGCCAAAAAAACATGGCCCGACGTCCCTCCATCAGTTCTTGATTGGTCGACGACGGTGGCGGCGCAACCGCGCCACCGGTAGAGGGAACCGCAGAAGAAACCAGTCGCAAAATTGTCACTGGGTCACCAGAGTTGTGAGAAGAAAGGGGATGTGTCCACCACAGGTCACAACAATGCCAGAGGGGCACAGTATCGTCGCACCGCGCCAGAAGATGGGGGTTGCGGCCCGGAGTCGGCCGCCGGCGAGGGGTGCGCCAGGGCGGAACCGGGCTGGGTTCCGCGAAGAGGAACCGGCATCTGCCGGTTCCATTACATGGAGAAAGGGGGGGCATAGCACCCCCACCCTTGATTTATTAGGATGGGCCCCACAGGGCTCCGCCTTAGCCTGGTCTCCCTGACCAGGCGGGCTTCACCGCCCCCAGCTGCTATGGGCTGGGCCACCTCGCCACGCTGACTGGGCCACCGCGCTCCACGGGTCGGGCCGCCGCATGGGCCGGGCTGCAGCCACTAGGCTGGGCCGCGCCCGCTGGGCCAGGACGTGCCCTACCAGGCTAGGCCTGGATCTGGTTCGGGTCGACTCGGTTCGGGCCGACCCAGGGCGGGTTGGTTCGGGTCGGACCGGACCCAGACCCCCCCTCTTCGGACCACTTTGGTTTTTTACCTATAACTTGAGCTATATAGCTCAGATCGATGCACCGTCAATTGTGTAAAATTCCTTGGATCGAGACGGTCGTTTTGGTATATCACACTAAAGGTTTTAGCAAATTGTATCTAGGGCTGGGATGGTTTGAACCCAAAATCTAACCGACCCCTTAGAGCGGAGATGCTTATAACTTAAGTACGAGACGTCCGATTGACGAGTAGTCAACTATGTTGGATTCTTATTTATGAGAAAGTTCTTTTGGAATAGTCCTCATAGGATTCAGATGAGGTTAGAGTATGGTCGGGTTGGATTGTACCTGAAATCCAAACGGCCCCTCGGAGCGGAAACCCTTATAACTCTCAGACTGGGCATCCGATTGACACACCGTCTGTCGCGTGGGGTTCCTTATGATGAGACGTGACTACTGGATACATAAACTCAGGACTTTGTGATAGTTGATGTATCGACACTTCGCTCAAGGAGTGGACCCTCCTGGAATCAATCTTAGTGTGCGCGGAAACCCTAGAGAGTTAGTTGCCACTGTGACCACTACTATACTGGGATCCTCCGTGGGTTCGACAGCAATGACTACTGTACTGGGATCCTCTGTGGGTTTGACAACAAGGACTCTTGTACTGGGGTCCTCCATGGGTTTTACATTAATAACTACTGTATTGGGATCCTCCGTGGGTTCGACAACGATGCCTATTGTTCTTGTATCATGTGTGGGTCCAATAGTTTTGACCCTTATACTTGTATTATGTGTGGGTCCGAAAGAGTAGCTCGTCTTGTATCCTGTGTGGATCCGACAGCTTAGCTGGTCTAGTATCCTGTGTCGGTTTGACAGCTTAGATGAATCAGTGACTACATCTGGTCATCTCTATCACTATAAGAAAGATGTATACCTGTGTGAGATGAGTCTTGATTTTCAATCATTATCACCGATGTGATTGACTATGGACTGGGTTGTGCTCGGGCTCGAGAGTTGGAGCCAAACTGAGATTTATAACTTAGGTATATGTATGGGGATATACATAAGTAGGTTTGGTTGATACTTCGTGATTGTATCTTTCTTCTGTGGTTTATCCTTTGTGGATTCTGGGAGACCTTCGTGAGTCTCGAGGTCCCTACTGAGTATCGTTATACTCACCTTTGCATGGGCAATTCCCTTACTTCGTTGTGTTGGATGCAGATGACGGACAACGCTGATAGAGGTCGAGAGAACCATGACTTGATAGTACCCAGAGGTAGACCTTACGACGAGTTGGCGTACGGTGGAGACTGACTGATGTGGGTGCTGAGGTGGCTATCTGTACGTACCCTTCAGGTAGGAATCCTCGGAGGACGACCCAGGAGCCGCCCTTTACCTTTAGTTGTTTGTCCCTTTACCTATACTTGTTGTTCGGTTAGGTTTGTATACTGGCCCATTTACTTTCCAGCACACTCTTTTTTATTCATTATACTTAGTGTTTACTAACTGTTGCATTCTCTGTTTTGTTTTTTACTTTCATAAAGGCAATGCCTTCCCAGCTTAGGGATTTACGCCTTTGGTGCTAGTCGCCAGCCACGGGCCTATGGAAGGCGGTCTTGGGGTAGTCACGGCACGGGCCCCGAGGACGAGTCGTGACAGAACAGGAATGCCTGAATATCACATAAATTGGTATATACTTTGATTTCAATAAATGAAAGAATAATATTGTTGATAAGTGAAATCATTGACTTGAAATAAAGATTCAATTAAGAGGTAGAGTTTTTTTATGGATATCATTATAATTTTAGGTGGGAGAGAAATCAAGTAGAAATATTTGAAATAAAAGAGAAATTTTCCCAATAAAAATAAAATATAACACCATATAAAATTATAAATAAATTAACAAAGATAATTTTGAATTCATAAGTTTCAAAGAAACTGTATAACTAAAGAAAGAGATATGAGTTACCAATGTGCCTTACGGACAACATAGTTCAGAAAGTAATAAACTTTTAAAAAGGGTTTAATTTGGTATAAATTTAAATACCTAGAATAAAAATACAGAATACCATATAATAAAATCATATTTCATAATTTACCCAACTTATATGAAATATTTTTTAGAAAAACAATTATAACACAATCAATAAGAATTGAGTAAAAAAATCCTTACAACTTGAGGATTATTTAAATTAAACCCACTTGAAAGGGAGAGAGACTTAAATTAAAAATGAATTACCATGAAAAAAATTTATTTCATGAGAAAATATCTCGATTGGGCATCATATGCACCACATAAAATAAATTAGGTGTATAAAATAAAATATGTCTCAAAGAGAGGGATTTAGGAAGAAAATCCTTACCTAGGTCTTGAGTTATTCTACACTTACGGAAAACATCCCAAATTGTAAATTATTTTTATTAATTACGTAAAATAGAAAATTATCCCTAAATATAACCATTTATACTTTCTAATAAAAATCTTTCCATACATATATATACTAGTCAGGTTTTACATATTTTCCCTCATTTGGTGTTTATAATTTTATTGGTTTATACTAGTTTGATAGGTGTAATGTCGATATTTGTTATGGTTCAAAATTTCATCATTAGAAAATAATTAATGTTATTATATGTTATGATTTATAATGATTTATAAAGTTTAAATTTTATTTAATGAGTTATTTAGTCTTTATCCTAGAACTAGAATTTTCCAACAAGCATATTTAGGTGTTTTTAACCCATAAATAATGTTTTCTTAGATAATGAATTAATTATTAACATAGTAATGACATAAAAAACAAATATTTAATTAAATATTTATATCATATTACACCATTAATTATGTTTTTATAATTATTCTTGATATAATTTCATAGTACCTTTCATATTGGTGGTCAAACTGACCTAATCCGTAACAATCCATGATTAATAAATAATTATGAGGTGATTTAATTTAAATATAATTATAATAGTAGCATAATAATATCATTTAATTATTATTAATGAGATATTATAAAATAATAAATAATGAATATAAGAAGTGATTTATAATAAATAATTACATGGTTTGAATAAATTTTTTTCCCACCTAGTTTTCTTGTTTAGGGTGTTTACCTTTGAAATGATTGTTTATCACTGATAAAATTAATAGATTATTCAATTTTAATTACCATAACCTTATTAATATCATAATAATATTATTTATCCTTTAAACTCATTCTTATATGCTTCTATAAAAGGTGGTATTGAAAAATTGAATGCATTGTACCATGAATGTGGTAGTCCACAAGTATGCATGGATGATGATTTCATTTTTAAAGGAACGAGATAAAGAAGTAATATGGTTTAGTATTATAGAATAATAAATAATTTATAAATATTATAATTATATATTAAATTACCTTTTTAGACTATCCATGTGATATGGTGAAGGAAAATGAACTTGTTTATTTATGGAGGCAACAACTGTATATATACATGTTGTACATTTTCATTTTTCATAATAAAAAGGGAAATAGTTGTTAATGATTGTAAAAAAAATATAATAAAGTAAAACTATAAAAATTATATTTATATTATGACTTTTTGATTTTTTACAAAAAAATTATAAATAAAGAGTGCATAAAAACAAATAGAAATGGGAAAGAGAATTTTGGAACTTATACCTAACTTCTTGGGTTATCTCCTTTGTGAAGGGTGTTAAGACATTGAGGTGTGGTTTTTTAAGAGAACAAAATATATTTAATACGGATATTAATTTTGAGGATATTTTTGGGAGTATTTGGGACTAAACTTATTGGGTTGTGTTGTGAGAGTAATTGAGGAGAGGCGAGCTACTTTTATAATCCAAAAGGGACGGAATTTTTGTAAAAACTAAAAACATTTCAATAATGTCAATTCACTCTTAAGAAACATGGATCCAAAATTATAGAAATAATGTTATGGGAAATTTATAAGTTTTAAAAATTCTTAAACAATTTTTTCACACTTGTTTTAAACATTTTTCAATCCCTTTACTCCTTGAATTATTTCATTTACCATTTTAGATTTTACCACGGTAAAATATTTTCACCTAAGGTAGCATAATATTTATGGCTAAAAAGATGAACCTTGTTAGGTAATATATAAATTATGACTTTAAATTTGACATCCACTTTTTTTATTCAATTTCCATAAGTGTTAGGAATTAATTTTAAAATAATAAATGTATAATGTATTTAATTTTTTTTGAGAAAAATATTACATGAGTTCAAAGACACCAAATTTAGTTTTGGAAATAATAATAAATATTATAAAATTTTAAATTATAAAGAAAATATTTTTTAAATAAAATGTTTTCATACATTTATAAGTGATACTTATATACTAAAATATCAATAAAAGTCGCAATATTATTAAAAATAGTATATTTTTCTATTCACCAAAAAAATTAATTCTTTTAGAAAAATATTCATAATTAAACTGAAGTTAAAATTTACTTGATAAATAAAAAAATAAGTGAATTTTATAAAATTTATGTTCTAAAATTTATAAATTTTATTTTTAATTAAAAACATAAAATATAGAGAAAATCTATTTTAATAAGAAATTTACCTTTTATGTTTTAACTATTATTATTTCCAATAAATTAATAATTAATATAATTTTATCTTATTATTTCTAAAATAAATAAATATTTTTATTATTAATTTATTATAAAAAATTCTTTTAAATAAAATTTTAATTTCAAAAAAATAAGCATTATATGAATTAAAAATAAACTACCTTTCAAAAAGTATAAACATTCATGATATATCTATATATATAAATATTTAATTACATTTTTATATTATCCTAATTTATAATTGAATGACCCCTTATAATCATCATGTTAAACCTAATAATCGTATAATATTTGGTTATAGTTTAATGTGGTGGTTCTATAAGTATGGATCTTGTAGAAATGTCCACGGGATTAAAAATCTCCCACATGTAGTTTTTCTCAAACTGTAATTGGATGAGTTTTGATTGGTCATGGTCTAGGAAAAACCCAATTGAAGCTACCTCCATTCTAAGCTCAAAAAAGTATGATTCATATGGAAGACTTATTCTTTTAGACTCATTTTAGTCCCACTTTATTTATTGATTTTATAATATGTTTACTTCACTTTATACCATCTAATTTAATTGATAATTTTTAATGGTAAAATTTAATATTCAAAATATGTCACTATTGTTTATCTTAGTTTTATAAAGTGTTTGAAACACACTTTCTAAATATTAGTCATTTGAAGAGAATGTAAAGTGAAATATTAGGTCATTACAAGATTTTTAAACCAACATACTATTGATTTATGTTTTTTTAATAAACATGAACCCAATAAGCTTGATTTTAATATGTATTGAGAAGAGAATCAGATTTCTAGTTTGGTGTACCTAATATTATTAATGAGAATATTTAATAAAGTACCTAAGCAATGTCATATTTTGTGTAGTGTTTTGAAAATTGCATCAATGTTGAAGAAACCCATTAGTAATGGATAGGAGATTTTTTAATTATTCATAAGAGAAATAAATATGATTGAGTTTCTACCACTATGCTTAGAGATCCATTCATATTTGGAAAATTGTTTGAGATTCCACCAACATTACATTAAGATTCTACATTTGTTAATTTTTCAAAACATTATTGATATCTGTGGATGAAACATGATATTTCATATACAGAATATATTTTTGAATATTTAAATAAGTTGAAGAGCATAATAGTTAAATAAAGTATTAGTATTGTTTTATTATTATTTCATTAAAAATATTTAGGGAAGATAGTTTTTGAGAATAAATTTTTTAAATCCATCCTCATTATTTTGATTCATCTTGGCTACCTTAAATTGAATTCACACATTAATAAAGTGGTGTTAAAGATTCTGAGATGAAACTAATGTAGGTACTACATTAATTGGAAGGTGATAAAAAACCATAATCTGATCTCAATCGTGCAATATAGTGACTTCAATTTTTTATGGAAGAAGATGTTAGGAAGGTCTAAGAAATTACTTGAATTATTTAATGTTATTTTATATGGATTTAAGTGAATGAATATGTTTTGAAATGAGTTCATTTGGATTGATATAAATTCTAAAAGTTATAGAGTTTTTTTTAGAAAAATGGAAATGGAAATGTATTTAATAATAATACAGATTTCCTAAGGGATATGTAATAGTCACTCCAAAATCATTAATCATACATTAAAGTTAATCTAAAATATTAATGATACGTAAGGTTTCATATGGTTCTCCAAATTGTATATAAGTTTCCCTAAGAAGTTTTAAGGAATACGTAAGATTGAATTCCATGATGAAGGTCATATATAAAGGTTCTTTATAAATCCATAAGTGTTAAAGAAGATATATCTATTGTAATGGAAATATTGAATGTTAGTTTGGATTTTATAGTAATTATATAAGAGATACCTAAAAATACTTAGTGTTACATAAGGGTTGTTCTAGATGATTAACATTAAAAAAATTAACAATGATTCCTAGAATAAGAATTAATAAATAAAATGATTCTTATGTATAACATTTATTTAGTGATTTATATATCCCAATGATTTTGGTGATTATCCATGATTCTAGTAGAGAATTATTGAAATTTAATGATAAATAATCAAAGGAACTTTATATGACATTTATGGGATTTCAAGTAACGTTATTTGAAATCATTTATGAATATCAAATCTAGATGTACTACTAGTAAATTCAATTGTCCATTAAAAATGAGAAGTTGTTGGTATTGATGGAATATCAGCTGATATAAGAAGAAATATCTGCTGAGATCATGGGATAGATTCCCACATGATTATATTGAGAATTTAAAAGTGAGCATTGGAGATATCATGGTTCTAATTAATATGTAATTTCCAAATTTTAATAAGGACATATTATTCAAGTGATTCTATGAATATATAAAAACAAAAAAGTAATAAGAAGAGTTGTATGAGAGAGGTACTATCTTACTAATATCCAAAACATTTTACGATTCAATTAAAAATAGAGAGACCAATGTTTCAATTATCGAAGTGTATTCTATGTGTTGAAGAAAAGATAAATCCAACACAAATGTGCGATATTTACCTTGTCAATTGATGAAGAATAAGAAGAGTAAAGAGTGATTGACAAGCTGGAATGAATATTATTTGATGATTATCATACAATCTGATGAAAAAACTTGTTTGAATAGTAGCCTATGATACCACTATATCATAAGGTCTGATGAAGATTGAGATAGTATCTTGAAGAATGTTTTCAACAACAAGAATCTGCTTGTAATTATTTCACATGAAGGAAAAAAGATTAGATTATTTTTGTCATGTTGATACCTGAGCCTACTCTACTAATTATACTTCAAGAAGTGTCTAGCTGAATCCTATATTCAATGAGTAAGACCTAGTTGGTTCCAAAGTCTCAAAATAGAAATTATTTGATTGAATTTATAGTTTCTGATGTACAATTTTACATATTTGGAACCAAGATTCAAGTATATATCTATTCATGAGAATTATCTTGATAATAATATATATTTTTTGTGTGATTTTGATCGCAACCATTATTCAATAGGGACATAATCATCAACATTGGAAGTCAATCCCATAATAATATCCTTCAGTTCCTTATTTTTTATCTTTCCTTTTATACACTGGATACATGAAATCTATAGGTGAGAAAGGTTCATATATCCATCCATCGAATATGTTCATATGTAAAGAGGAAAAGTATTGAATTATTAAAAAGTCACCCACATTGATACAGCCCCACCCTATGTGGTTTCACTAATCCTGATGGATAAAAAATTAGATCTCAGCTACAAGGACCCATATGAAATCACTACATTCCTCTATATTATCACAATATAATATGGTTCCATGTTGTATCATAGAACGCCACATACATAAATGCTTCCTCTATAAATTCTAGAACTATAGAATTATCTAATCTCCAATTTTAGATTTCCAAAATCTCTCTAACATTTATTGAACTATATGAAAGGTTTCCCATTTTTTCTAAGTAATTAATGGGATATATGGTCCTAGAGAAGTTTTCCAAAAACTTATGATAATAACTTTCCCACCAAAGTAAGATTCATACCTCGAACACATTCTTAGGTGTATCTAAAGATATCATAGCCTCTATCTTCATGGGTTAATATCTAATCCTCACATTAAAATGATGTAAAATAGAATATCTTGATTTTAGAACATGAACATAGAGAGTTTATCATATATTAAGTTCTCCATAATTAGGTCTAGTGTTATCGTTTAATGCTAAACATTATCTCCCTTTGACCCATAATATATAAGGATGATTTTAATGATGCGAACTATGAAATAGTCTAAGAACTACTGGAAGATGTAGTTCATGATTACTGAGAATATATTTTGGGCAATTATAATGATTAAGGGAATCACTTGGAATATGAAATCCCTATATAAACACTTTAATTCCATCTTTGGAATATCTTCCTCACAAACCCAAATTCGATGAAATATGGACAAAAGATCAATCATTGAGAACCACTTCTATCACTATAATGAAAATAAATATTTCTAAGGCGGTCATACTAGGTCAAATAAAACCATTCACTAAAAGTTCCTCAAATAGAACCTTCATCTCTCCTAGCATAGTCACATGGGATATGTTTTTGATGGAATCAATGTGGTCTTCAAATGAAAGTAAATAAATAATTTGATCTCTTAATGATATGTAAACCCTATAAAATACTCTATAAAAACATACATGTAATCCACCATGAATATAGGAATGTGATCCTCAAAATCATCCTCTAAACACATATTCGTTCCTGACAACTATTGGATAATCAATTATAACTTCCAGCATGTAACCACTGGTAGTTTGGCCTAAATATCCCACTCACCCATGAAATATATTCATGATCTACTGACTTTATATCACACAATTTTATGATAATATTAGTTTTTTAGGAATGATATGAAGATAAGAAGTATGTACAATGGTTGAGGTTGTTGGGATTCATTCTCACCATAATAAGGTTCCAAAAAAACTATTCTCCACTAAGAGTACACTAGAACCACTATAAATTGAGGGTGATTATGCATTCACCACCCGAAAGAGTCTCAACCATATAGCCTTTTATAAGTTCACTATTAGAAGATCCTACTCTAAAACTATTAATGAAAAGATAAACTAGTGGATACCACTAGTGTTGAAAATATTGGGTACTAGTGGGTAAAATGAATACATTAAACCTTGAACCATATTCAATATCACTTAAGTGAATCCCTCCATATAATGGATTTATTTAAGACACTAACTACATATTAATCAAGCCTATAAAGGACCATGTTAATGTTTTAGTGGTGTAAATAGATCAAAGATTTATCCAACCTTATCTCTTCTTTTTACATCTCCATCTCCCCTACAAATACTACATCTTGGATGGTATCCCCATGTATTCATTGTTCTATACAGGTAAACCTTAGAAAAAAATATAGTTGTAAAGGCTAAATTCATTAATCCTTTCCCTCAATTAGAATAGAAAATCACATCTTCTAGATGATTGGACCCTATGAAAGACTCTCGTATGAGTGACCCAAAGGATTGGATCATTTATTTGTATACCTATATTGATAAGAAACAGATATCTATCATCAAATGACTATATTTGAAGACCCCACCCCAGATATCCAATATCTTACCCAAATCCCTAACCATTTACCCTCAAGAATATTTTAATCACTATAGCTATCTCTAAGGCCTAACATAAGTGTCTATTCAAAAGGTTATAACCATAGCTCAAATATATATACAAATGCCCCACTCAAGCATACATGTTTATAGGAACCCATTATTCACCATGTTAAGGGAATTCTATATATGGTCTATAAAACTCTGTGTGTACTCCATTATGATCTACTACCATGGTGAATATCAAAAAACTATTTTTTATCACATTCTCTCTAAGAGATAAGTTTCTATCGAGAAACCACCGCTCCCTCCTCCTTTCCCTCCCATTAAAAATGTATGGTTTTCTCTACCATCCTTATTATAATCATCTTTCATTACGCTTGTTATCTCATTTGGTATGTGAATTCTTCTCTTAACTTCATATTTTTTAGTATTGCACCTCATGATTCTTGGTAATGTTGGAGTTTTCATCATGTTCTTTAGGGCCTCACCTACTTCTAAAATGTCATTTTTCACTAAAACCACCGTGCTAAAAACCAATTTTGTTTTGATAGGATAAATATCTATTAATTTTATATTGTTTTGTAGTTGTTTTTGGTTCAAACTTTCACATGGTTTCTAGGTGTTTTTATTATTCTTAATTTCATTTTTACTTTCTATAATGTAGGTTTTTATCTTTGTTTTTGTAATAAGTCATTTTTTTATTTAGAAACTCTTTTCCTTTATCACATAACCCTTCATGCTAGAACCTATTATCAATTCGATATGAAGTTAATTATGTTGGTTTTAGGTCTATATATATATATAGGTTTTCAGTTTTGATGGTATTTCTTACATTAGTTTCATCTCTTTCTATAGTTTATAAAATTTCTTTCTTAGTGTTTTTCTTAGGTTTATTCTTATTATTTCTAGCCTTTTTAAATATCTCATATAGTAGATTTATCTTATGTAGGTCACAATTAATTTTTTGGATTGGTTTAGTAATATTTCTTATTTTGATAATGGTTTTGGTTTGTTTTTTGTTTATTGGTTTTCAATCAGTGCTGGATAATCTTGTTTGTGTTTTTTCGATATTCGGTAATAATAGAGTCGATAATTTTGGTTTCTATATTGGATACCTTTTTTTATTTGGATGATTTTTCACAGTCCTCGATGATGATGGTTTTATTCATGAAATGGCGGTCATCCATGTTAGTGGTGATTCTAGAAAAGATGAAGTCATCAGCATCAAAATGTGCTTGAAAATAAATACATTTCCCTAAAGAGATATATCCTAAGTCGTCGTATGTTCATAGATCTTGAGACATAATCATTTTCTTCAAGCATGGATACTTCCTGCTTGACCTATTTCTTAATTTGAATTATTTCATTATTATTTATGTTTTAGGGTTGTTTTCCATCTATGATTGTTTGTAATAAGGTTTTTCATTTTTTATGGACTCTAGTTCTCTCTTATAAGGACCCCACTCAACCACAATGGTGAGTTTAATTATAAAATCAAAAAAATAAAATCAGAATAAATTATAAAAAACCCATGGTAAATTAACTTCATTGTTAGTTTGGTTAGTTAAATCCCACTAATGGATTGACACACTGTGATGGATTCTTGATGCCAAAAGCCCCATCTAATCGGTTGGAATATAAAACAATAGTAACACCTAGGTTACTACAACTAGTTATTCCTTGATGTCTTGTGGGATCAAATCACCTCAAAACCTATATGAGAAGTAATTACAGAAATTATGTAGTACATTATTCCCTTGGGTTATCTCTTCCTAAACAACTAAAATCACACTCTACATCATTAGTGGAAGATTACTCATTTCATTACCACTAACTAGTTAGTTGGGCTCACATAAAAACCTAGATGAGCTCTAATTTTAGAGTTTATACAGCATATTCTACCAAAGAGTTATCTTATCCTGCATAATGAGAATCATCCTCTAATACATAGGTGGAGGATCATCCTCTACTCCTTTACTCATTTCATTACTACTAACTAGTGGGTTGGGCTCAGATAAAAACCTAGATAAGCTATAATTCTGGAATTCATACTGCATATTCTACCAATGAGTTATCTTATCTTGCACAATGAGAATCATCCTTTACTCCTTAGGTGGAGTATCATCCCCCTACACCATTAGTGAAGGAAATTATCTATGTTAAACAATCACAGGGTATTTCCATTACATTTACAGTAGATATATCTCCCAATCCCATTCTTGGATCCATGTCTCATCACTCAATTGATTAATCATAGAAGGCTCAAACACTATCACTTATTTGTCATGACCCTGTATATAAACCATGGTTGGATATATATAGATTATAATCCTTTATTTAACATGATAAAACCATGGTAATTAAATCATATCTAAATTTTTTGACTCACGAAGAATATTGAATTATATAATTGAACACTATAAGATGTATATACAAGATTGTACCCTATAAATGATGAGTTTGTAATTTGAGTCAAATGAAAAATTATTAGTTTCAATTGAAATTATACATCTATTTTGTATAATAAATGTTATTTTTCCTCTATATGAAACTAATATCAATACCACTTTACACCTTTTCTCTAGTTTTTCCAAAACACCCCACAAGTCCTCCAACTCCAAACATTGGTCTTAAGACTAAATTCCATATTCCAATACCACTTTAACATGACCTATACAACTGGGAACCTTCATGGTTCAGTATTTATTACAATTGTTTCACCCAAATCCATTTACTAATAAGACAGTGAATTTTAACTAGAACTAAGAAGGAATGACATATAATGGGAGTCCTTATCCTAAAAAACTAAAAAACTGTACATCTCTATGTCCTGGATAAATCAAATAATCAACAATAAAATACTAAATTGACTATTAAAACAATAGAAAAATATTAATTTAATAGATATTTACCATCCACATAGTATGATATGGGAAAACCCATAAGTAAATTCAAATACAATAGGCTAATATCCCAAATGAAATATTGGTCTGAATCAAGAGTAAAAGACTCCCCCAAATCATAAAAACTCTCGACATGAACACTGATGATATCCATCCTAAAATAGAACCACTATGTCCTAGGTTTTCCCACTTTACATCATTTATCATTTCTTAGGTATTTTATATCATCTAGATAAACACAACATGTGTTTGAAAAATTTCCAGACATGGGTTAATATAAAAATATTTAGTAGGATGTACCAAAAATAAAATAAAGTACTAAATAAAAACTGAAATTCAAACTGAAGATAAAGATAAATATATTATTTAATGATTAAAATAATTTTTGGTCTAGTGAATAAAAAATATTTTAACCCAACTCATCCATGATATTATTTCATATTAATTCAAGACATTCGATATTTTAATGTTTTGTAACACAATTACTATCTAACTCTAAGAAAATTAGACCATATCTCTAAATATATAGTGGGGAACCATGCCTAATCAAAAAAATTATATTGGTTGAGCAAGTATCCTCCCCTTATGGTGGACCCATACCTCTTAAAGGATAGTATATTGATTACTATAATACCAACTAAAATGTTGGTGGACCAGAACCCTATCTTGTGATGGAGTTCCTTAACACAACATTAAGGTGTGGGGAATATTCCATATTTTAAGGGTAGATTCCACGGGAAGACCTAAAACCATGCCTAAAGGGTGAGTCTCCTACTTCCCTGGGTAAGTATTAAAATCTATTTCCTATATGGGGTATTGATTCCATATCATCAGTATGCTATCAAGGGATAGCCTACTATATAACATATTTAAATATCTCACATGAACTCTATCATCATACTAATAGAGATAAAATAATCAAACTACCCAAAATTCCTCTAAAAGGGCCTTTAATGGTAAATAAGTCCCTATTATCTCAATATAGGGTGAGAATTGACTAAAATTTTGTTAGAATCAGATAATTAGGAAAATAACCACAAAGAATACCCAAGAGGGTTTGCGCTAAACCATGTGGTGGCCCTTAAGGTGGGTTGTATGGTGTGATGAGCAGAGAAGTTCTCGCAGATATTTTTTAACTTATAAATATAGGTAATCATTGGAATATGGTATTAAATGTTCCACCAACTAGGTGGGGCAGATCATAGCAGACCTAGCTCATGTAGCCAGCTCTATTAATCTATCGGCCTACCTAGGGGAAGGCTGGCCTGTAAGTCAACCCATGTCAAGCATGGGGTCATTTTAAGGGACTTTTCTTGATCCAAATAGCTTATATAAGATTTTTGGAATATTCTAGTCCTTCACTAAACTGATTATGATAACTAAGAGGTTCCACCCATCCCAACACATGGCACTGGATAAGCGTGTGGCCCCCTGGTGGGGTTCGACGCACCAACTCCCATATCATTCACCCTCTATATTGTGAGTAGATCTAACACTCAACCAATGGATGATATAACATCCTAATTCAATCATCCTATAAACCCCCACCCTATCCATATAAAACATATTCCTCAACAAAGTTTGAGTCACCGTCACCCAGACTATTACCATGGCCCAAGCCACCATGTTTCCTCAGAATTCACCATTTCATTCCAAATGTCCAATGTTCTTGATATCCCTAAGACTAGTAATGAACATATAAATTTCATAATCTAATATTTAATGACAATGAAATCTCATGGATCCATCCACTCTAATCACCACAAGTCACCTATGTTGAGTTTCATTACCTCCTTTGAAACGAAAACCACTACAAATGTTAGTGATGGTCTCATTCAACATGAGGGTGAGGATAAATGGTAATATGAAGAGAGGTAGAGAGAGATGAATGAGGATAATGTGGTGATTAAGTTAAACCACCCAAAATTTACAAGACACCATTGGCTGAAGCCAAGGATACCTTCTATTTTCTATTCATGTGACCTAAGGTGGGGAGAGTGGTTGGTTATCAGAAATAGTTTATCCATCAATATTCTATTTTTTTTCTTGATATTTCAATGATAATTACATGATTACCGTGGTTTCAATATAAAAACTAATAGAAAAATAAGTATATGAAAATTAAAAAAATGAAATATATGAATAAGAATTTCCATTACGTGAAGGATAAGGAATGAAAAAAATTCCTAACTTTATGGTGGGTGTTCATCATCACCTCAAGATCTGCTTTCACTCAACGAATATATAGTCCCCACTCATATGAATAAAAAACTATAATCTTGTTTTTTTGTTTAAATTAAAACTAATACTTTAATTAAATAGATTAGATTGATATTTAAAGACCCAAAATAGGTCTGAATAGGGCCTAAAAATAAATTATGGATTATACCACTCCTAGATAAAACCCCCCATCCTAAGAAAAACTATTTTCAAGTATTTTGCATATAGAAATCTATTATTTATATCAATAATTCATCTATTTCATAATGATGAGATGATATTTTAATATATTAAATTGTAAAATAATATCATTTGGGAGCCCCTGTTACTAATTAAAATATTTAAGCTATGTGGTCATTTTGATAAAATATTAATAAAAATATTCTAATGACTAAGGAAAAATGTAGATCCTGAAAATTAGAATTATAACAAAATTATTTTCAATCATTTAGTTTATCCTGAACATTATTTTTGATGTGTTGTCTATTCCTAGAATTCAAAAATTAATTTAATATTTTTCATATTTATAAATGAAAAAAAACTTATATTTCTAATTTATGATCAATTGATGAATATTTTTAACTTAAAAGGAGTTATAATTTTTAAAATAGATATTTGATTATCATGGGCACATTGCAAATATGGTAGTTAATTCCTCATGGATTCTAGAGATCATAATAGTTATAATTTCAATATTTTGATGGTGATATGATCAATATGATGTGAATTAGGGTTTGTGACTCGAGGCCCTCATGTTTATTAGGAAAATACTTTAACTGGTGTGTTTTATTTGAAATTTAAAATTTGAACTTTACATGTATAATTCCTCATATCGAGTTGTTGACATATGGATTTGGTTTTAATGTGGAAGTTTTAGTTTAATTTGTGGTGTTTTTAATTATCTTCAGTGTATTTATTTGGTTTCCACTTAAGAAGAAGTACATTTTTTCTAAAAAACAACAAAAATTGGAGGAATTGGTGATCATTGTCCATACATTTAAAAAAATGTTCCTGCCTTTTAATTTATTTTTTATCATCTCATAACCATTTTGAACATGGAAATAAATATAATTTTATATTTACTTTTAATAATTATGGAAACACCAATTATCTCTTTATCTATGGTTCATTCCTATATATTAAAATTAATGAAGGAATATTTCACCCTATTTTTATGAAAATTCAAACTCATTTTCTCAGTTTCTATTCTTCGACACTCATTTTGAACTTCAAAAAAGTTATAATTTAAAAAAAATATGATAAAGTGATATAATTATTATAACACCTTGATATTTTATGATATTCCTCTTTGAATAAGTTTAATTTTCTTGATATCTTACACTACACACAACACTGAGTATAAAAGAAATATGATATTTTATTTAAATATTATTATTTAAAGTGATAGTTGTCACCTAGCCATTAGATTGGAAGATATTAATCTGAATAAATAAATTATGTAAAATTTATGGTTTATATATTTATAAATTGTTTGTTATTAGTTGAATATAAATGAAAATGAACATCTTTTTAATGTAAAAGATATGTTTTTCTAAAAAAACTTATTTTGTGCATGTAATATGTTTTTATCATAATAAATTAAATTATTCACTATTTATTATTGATTTATATGAAATTTAAATGTTATATATTCAATAAAATGTTTTAATATTTGTCTAATGTTTTTTTGTATGGAATAATAATAAATCCAATTTTGTGGTAAAAAATGTATTTTTATAAAAAACAAATTTCATCGTATTTTGTATAATTATTTTAGAATGAATTTTTACCACTTATAAAAATTGAATAAAGAAAAATTTATTCCATATTTAGAATCATGAGGATATAATTTGGTAAATACGTATCTTTTATTTTTAGTCATTTTGAATTGTAACTATGGAAAAAAATTGCCTCGATAAGGGTAAAATGGGTAAAAGATGGTAAAACCCATGAGATAAGGTCACAAAATCAACCCAAGACTTTCCATTATTTCATTTTATGGATGATATTCAACCATAGACATCTTGAATTCAATTATATTTCGTCATTATTACATTTTTCCTTGATAATGAAATCTATATTAATATATGTGGAGAAAATTCCAAAATGTCTCTCTCTTGAATATAATATAACTAATTTTATTTACATGTGGATAAAAATTGTCTCGGTTTGTTTATAAATTTTTATTTGAAATATATCATTTTTTTAGTTTCCCTAATTTATTTTTAATTTTTAGGGGTTTAGAAATTACCTTAAATGTTGACGCAAATCTAAAAAAGTATTTATTCAATAAACAGAAAAATAGAATAAATGATTATAAAAATATTAAAATCAATACAATTTCGATAAATTATTGTGTTCCATGGATTTTTTAAATAAATATAACATATAAGTATTTTTTTAGGGTTTATATTTTAATTCTATTTCTCTCTAGATGCCTTTAATGTCAAAGTTAAATAATAGTATCAAAAATGATATTAATGATATCTTATGTTAAATAAATATTTTATTAAATTATTTAAAAATCATAAAAATATTAAAATAAAATATTAAGTGGATAAATGTTTTAAAATTGCATACCATGGATTTTTACAAGAAATTTATTACCATACAAGTAAAATTATAACCCTTTAATATTGAAAAAGTCATTATCAAGCTTAATGTTAAAATCAATTAAGGAAGAGGATAAACCAAACAATAAAGTTTAAAAAGACAAAAAAACCTATATAAATTTCATTAGGTGATGATTATCATTCCTTATAACATTTATAATTGAATTTATTTCGAATTTATCCATTTTTATTGAGAATGAACTATTTCTATTTTAATATTTTTAGTAATTCCAACTGTTTCCTTTCCATCCCTTATAAAAGGACACCTTTTCCCTTTTTATATACAAGAATTTGAGCCATATAGCTCAACCAAAAACTACTTAATTATCATATAAAATTTTATAAACATAAAATATAGGTTCTTTTATCCTTTTAATAGCATTCCAATGGACCTTAAGAAGGGATATAAAGGAAACTTATCAAAGAAGAGGTAGTCTTCTTACCTGACCTCTATCAATTTATTTCTTCTTAAAACTATTCTAAATCTATGGTATTGAACATAAAATAATAAATTGCATATACTAAATATATTTAAATATTATTATGAATATGTAACTATCATTATCATAACTCTTTACTATCAATTTGGAAGTGAAAGTATCACTTTTGTGTTTATATGGATTATTGTCTCCATGCATTGATGCAATTCATTTTCCATCATAATATTTCATTTATGGTAGTCATTATAGGTTTAAAGTTAATATATAACATTTTTAAAAAAATATTATTATGAAATTATAATAACATATCTACCTTATGACATTCCTATATGCTGGAAAACAATAATGTATCTCATTTGAATATGTGTACTACCACTCTATGAAGTAATGGGATTCATTTTACATCCATCTAGAAGTGAAAACAGCATTAATGCATACGTACGGCCTACCATCTCCATGAATGGTGTAAATTATTTTTCTATCTCTATATTTTTTGGATGACTCTATATATAAATATAATGAATATATATGATATTTATAACATTATTCAATATATGATTGAACCACGATCAAAGTACAAGGACTAGAACTACAAGACCAAAATTCTCATGAAAAACGAAACTATTTACACCCATAAACTACGATTTTAATGAGGAATTATTAATAAATGGGAATTTAAATGTTATAAGGGTATCATATATGATATTATAATTATCTACATGATTTTTTTATAGAATTATAATAAATCTAAATTTATTATACCTGAGGTTTTACGTATTTCAAATAAATTTGAACTTCAGGTAAGGGTTTATCATCTCGAATTTTCTTCTTGGAGACATTTGTTATGTTATGAACCAATCTTCTTTTAGGAGTTATAATTACTTCCATTTGAAAGTTGATATCATGAATATTCATATTTTAATCACATTTAATGTTTCATCTGAACAAAAGATAACTCTTTATTATGAAAAACGTTTTTAGGGGATAGTGAGAAATTAAAAAATCCATCAGTACAACTAAAATTAACCATAACAGAATAAAAACAAAAGAAAAAACAAGATCTGCCTCTCCCTAGGTACTACATCATATTGAAAACCCCGCACCAATTCATGACCACTTAGGTAACTATCCCGAACAAGGGTGCACAAACCTATAACCAACAGAAAACACATCCCCTCTCAGACTTCCAAATCCAAATGGCAGGGAATGTTGAATGCTTCATCCTCTGAAACCCATCTGAGACAGATCCAAGAAAGGGCGGGATGCATCACCCCAAATTTCACTTCAATAGACACATGAATAACTGGTCCAAAAGGAGACTAAAACCAAACCATAAAGCATCCCAAACCAAAAAACAACCTCAACTGAACTAACCATAGTAATTGAAGTTTAATTTAAGATTACCAAAGTCATTTCCTTATGCAATTTCCATGAAATAGATATTATATGGATGCTAGGTGTCTATATACCTAGAATTTCAAACTCATAGGCAAGACGGTCCCAAGACTTTATATACTCCTCAATGATAATTTTCCCTTTGTTGAAACCCCAAATAAGAAATTGGTCATGTTTTTTCACCCAAGCATATTTCTCCTCATTATGGGTTTCCCTCAAAGACCTCCTAATAATTTGAGATACCTCATCCTAAAATGTATTAAGAAGAAAGACCTACTCTACCACTTCTTCCTTAGAGATTAATTGTAGTTCCAAGGGCTACTCACCCAAGACCTCTGATCTCTGGTTATTCACCTCCCTGGTGTCAAACTTTTGGTGTTAACCTTCTTATAAGATCTAGTATCTAGAGGAGGTGGTAAAGATGAGTAGTCCTTCCTACCCTACCTCCACCAATTAATCTTCAGTCTTGATTCTTTATCTCTCGAATTCCTATGTCCATCTCCATTTAACTCATGTACACATCCTTAGGATGCCTCAGATGAGTTAGTAAGCTCAGAACTGAAGTCTGCCTAAGCAATCCCTTCATATTTGTTGCTCAAAATAATTGAGGTCTGGTACCTGTAAGTAGAGCCCTATGTATTCCCATAACTGCATTGTTATTCCACCTCCGAAGCAGGCCCCTGAAACCCATTCTTCAAAACACCACTAACCGACCCTAGAAACTCAGCAGAACCATTATCCTCATTGTCTGCTATCTGCAGCACAACCTCATGAATTCTACTCTCTTGGGTTCCCACTCAAGCCACATGCTACTAAACCAAACTTTTATCCTTAACAACAAGTGAAGTGGAGGTCATTCCAGATCCAGCCTCAACCGACTAAAGATATTAGCAACCATTAGATTGTATTGAGGCACTAAGGCCTTATTAATAGGCGACCGACATCATGATAGTGGGATAATTCCTACCTCAAATGTTGTATCGCAAGCCACTGGACTGCCGAAAGTCATATCCACCATTTTCAAACTACCAGTGGAATCCCTCCCACCCACCTACCATACATTCCACAATAATAGACTTCTTCTCTAACATCTATACCTCACCCTACTCCTCATATTCCTTTCTGGGACCACTACCCCTCCTTAAAGAAGGTCGAGACCCCATTCGACATAAGTACAGTGAGTGACCCAATCACTTTCATCCAGAATAGAAATCAGTCCAATTTTCATTGGCCATGTGTTTCTTGCATCGGTACTCCTCACCCACAGTGATCTACACATACATAAATGGAACCCTTCACACATCCAATTCAAAAGAGACATGCAGATTGAAATGGTAGCAAAGGGATACGGTTCGAATATCTAAACACATGTACTGACTAAACAAATTCCCTATCATATGCATAACTGAAGGATTTTGAAATGTAAGTGGATATTGGGAAAGCATACCCAATTCTCCATAGTTAGAGGATCATGCTTCATAATCCAATCGAAGGGCCATTGAAATAGGAAAAAATTGAAACTTTTAAAGCTGTGAGATGCACTTCGCCAGGACTAGATGAGATAAGCCTATGAGGAGATGCATATCATAATATGTCGATGATCCAATAGACCCATTGTAGCCTTATCATTTATGTTACAATCTCATTGTTTATCAGGATTGTTTATAATTAAGTTTTTGATGATGAGATTTCATGATTTAACTCTAAAGAATATTGTTAATTTTCTAAGTCTATGTTAATTTATGTAGATTTTATATTTTCCTCACATTATCCTATCTTTAATTACTCAAGATATTAGAAGAATATTTTTTAGGAAATCCAAAAATGTTTTAGTATTTATTCAGGTTTGTTTTTTTTCCATGTCCATGTTTTCTCAAAAAAAGTCAATAATATTTCCACAACTATCCTATGAGCTTTTAAATTAATTTTACCCATTATTGATTTTTTTTTAAAAATTAAAATTTATCTTATTTCCATTTTCTAAATTATGTACCTTTTACTGAAAATGTGAAAAAAACACTTATTTTAACATATACAAAATGAAAAAAAATTCCCACTATTATAAACGATCAATGATGTGAACCTTTATTTTCAAATTTCCAAGTTTATTTTCAAAGAAAATATTTCCCATAATATTTTTTAATTTTTTATATTTTAAAGATATGATTTCAAAGTGAAAAATATATTTTCTTCAAGAAATATTCCATGTGATCTTTTAAAGTAATTTTCATTTAATATGACATCCTTTGATGTAACTTATTATTTAAAGGATATTTGATTTAATGATTCCATCCTTATTCTTTCTCTGGATGGTTTCAAATTTTTGTGATGAGATGTTTAAGAAACCTATTTGTGTTCAATGGGATATGTTGTGTTGAAATGTTGAAATTTCTATGAAACATATTTCCTTACAGCTAGTTATGATATATAATGAGTTATTTATGATCTTGTGGAACTAATATGAATGGATTATTATTTTGTGATGGTTGGACCCAAATTTATATCACCTCCCAATGAATTTGGAAAATATTAATGTTCTATGAGCTCAAAGGGTATATGGGAGGTTAACCTAATATCGAAAAAGGGTTCATGGGAGGTTAGCTGAATCCCAAAATATGGTATATGGGATGTTATTCCACACTTTTATCACATGATATTTTGCCAATGTTATGTTTTCATGGCTCATGTTTAAGGATCTATTTAAGATTCATGTCTTATAAACTGCCAATATTTATTAATAGTCACGTGTTTATGATCTTAGAAATGTTAAGTATGATTTTAAAAGGATAAGATCATGTTAGCATAACCATCATACACGTCTTATGTTTAAATGAAAATTTATATATAACTTGTTCACCCTTTCTAGGTATATGATTTCACCCTTATTTATGTTTTATTTTTTCAAGGTTATGATGAAAACTATTTTAAGTATAACGTGTCTAAGAATGGTTCTACTTTTGATGAACTAAGTTGGAAATGATTTAGATTTATTATAAACTAGTTATTAATGTGTCTAAGTTTCCAAATACACTAAACCTTTATAGTTATGGTGTGTATTGTAATGTTATGTAATGAATATTTATCTAATAAGATGTAATTTTTATATATGAAAAGTTTAGGTCATTATAGTTGGTATCATAGAAAGGTTTACTTACCTTTGGAAACTAGGATAATAAAAATTTTGTTAGAACCATTAGAATAATCATATGTATAAAATAACATCCTATGTTTTGGTAAAGAAAGGAATGTGATTTCCTAAGAAAAACAACCTTGTCTAGATTCTTAAATTGGAAGTGATTTTGGTATAGATTCATCTATGGGTAATAACCCTAAAGAGATTTGTTTGAGTATATTTTTATCATTATACTAGTGCATAGTTAGTATTCCCTTATTGTTCACAAGTATTGACACACCCAAGGGTTATTCTTCTACCATTATAAAGGATTTGAATAGATGATGACCATGAGTATCCTAAGTTAAATCTAACATGTCATATATTGAAAACAAGATGTCTTTATTTATACATCCTATGAATTATTTTTCGTGATTAAATAATTTCTCACAATGATTTTTGATTCTCAAGATAACCATTATAGTTTTAATAATGGAATAAATATAGGACAATAATGTTAAGGTGGTGATAGGAATACTCAAATAAAGAAGTATATTATTTGATATTATTCATATGAATTATTTTATATCATAAAACATATTCAAGGATAATGATTCATAACATAAATGATTAGACGATGAATTAGCGATGAAAACATCAAATGATAAGATGAGAATACCTTAAGCCTTTGATTCTTCTCCAATTAATGTTTTTGGGAATGTGTTTCCTAAAAATATCATTATTATATCTCTAAGTAAATTTAATATTATTTTAGGAATGGATTGGATATCATTAAATAAATCCAATATCAATTTACAAGGAAGGAACCAACCTATGATCATCATTCAGTGCGATGATAAATAAGAACTCCTAATGGAAATTCTATCCATTATATGGGCCTTGATTCCTATAAAAAACATGTATTAATCTTCGATGGTTGGGGAGAAACTCAAAATCAAATATATTCCCATTTTATGAGAATTATTTTATGTTTTTTCAGAAACATTTCCATGAATTTTCCTGATTTAATTTTAGGAATTAAATAAGAAACTACAGGAGAATATTGATAAAAGATCCATTCATCCAAGTGTGTTTCCTTGGGGTGAACCTATTCATTTTGTTAAGAAGAAATATGGATCAATTTGAATATTCATTAATTATTCGGAACTTAATAAGATCACAATAAATAATAAGTATCATCTTCCCTATATTGATTTTCTTATTCATCAATTATGAGGATCACAATATTTTTACAAGATTGATCTTCAATTCAGATTTTATCTGTTGAGGGAAAAAAGTAAAGACGTGCCAAAGATAGTCGTGTATACATGGTATTGACATAATGAATTTATTGTAATACCTTTTGGTCTTATAAATTCCCCCTATATATTTATTGATTAAATGAATATAGTCTTTAGATATTTCCTTGAATATTTTTCTTCAGTCTTTATAGATGATAACTTTATATATTTCATGAGTAAGGAAGAGCACGAATATCACTTTAGGATTGTATTTAAGAACCAAAAGAATGATAATTTTTATGAAAAAATTAAAAAATTTGTATTTTATCTATAAAAAGTTTCATTTTTGGGTAATATAATATCAAGTGACGATATATCATTTTGTTTGTCAAAGAAAGAAGTTGTTGAACATTATCCATGAATAACCACTATGACTGAGATCCATTTTTTTATATTTATAGATATTATTGAATCATTAGGGATAATTTCTTATTACAATCTACTCCACTCCCCATGTTTCCTTGGAATGGAGACAAGTTCCTTTAGACAGATTAAAGTGAGTAAAATTTCAAGGAACTAATGGGAATTTTATTAGCACAAATGTGATAAACTACCTTATAGTGGATAAGGGTTTGTGTATTGAACTGATGCATTGAATAAGGGACTAGGACACATCCTCATGAACAATTATATCTTTATATATTTTTCCTCACTAAAATTGAAGGTTCATGAGAAAAATTACCCAACTCATGATTTGGAGTTATATAATATAATTGTTTCATTAAAGATATGTTTGTATTATATTTATAGAAAAATGAGTGACATATAAAATGATCATAAAATTTCAAAGTATATATTCACTTAGAAATATTTTAATATGTTCCAGATAATATGGTTGGATTTGATAGAATATTATGACTACATAATACATCACCTCTATGGGAAAGAAAACACAGTGGCAGATGCTCTGAGTCAAAAGTATCATCCTATCAATTCTATGATGAGGATCACAAAAGATATAATATTTATGGATTGCTCAAGGATATTTCTGTAAATCTTAAAGGAAGGAGACAAATCTTATCATGATCAAATTATTTTCAACCATCTATACAAGTGAATATTAAGAAGGCATATAAGGAAGATGTATAGATAATAAAAGAAGGTTAAAAATTTTCCTAAGTTCAATATTTATTGTGATGGAATAATATGGTTTAAGAACCATGTATGTACCTTATCAATAATATAATTGGATAAGGATCTTCTTGATGAATCTCATAGTTTGACATTCTCTATTCATTTGGGAAGTAAAAAAGATGTATAGAGATCTGAAAGATTATTTATGGTGGAACAACATGAAGAGATGTATTGCAGAGTATGTATCTAAGTGTGTGGTATGTCAGTAAGTTAATGCTAAGAGAAATAATTCTAAGTGGATTTCACAAAAATTACCCATACTAGAATGTAAATGGAAAAAAATCACCATGGATTTTCACAATGAACCCCACAGAAATTCTAAAGTTTGTAGTGTTATTTGGGTTGTAGTTGATCAACTTAAAAAGTCAACATAGTTATTTACTCAGATATTATTTTGTGGATTTCAATGGTGGTAGGGATCAACAAAATCATAAAATTAATTTTTTATACAATAATTTTATTCACTCGACCATTAAGATATATCCTTATGAATAAATATATAAAAATAAGTTTATAACTCCAATTTTCTAGGATGAAGATATAAAAAGAAGTCTATTGGGTCCTGATATAGCTGAGGAAATAGTAGAGAATGTAAAATTGATTCATAATCACATAAAGGATTCTCACAGTCGGCAAAAAAGTTGTGATTATGATATGCCCCAAAATCTAGAATTTTATGTTAGTGAGAATGTATTCCATAAAATTTATCCATGGAAGAAGGTTATGCAATTCTAAAAGAAGGGAAAGTCGAGAATCAAGTATATTGGACCATTCTAGTTTCTTTATTGAGTTTATATGGTATCTTATTACTTGGAACTTCCACCAAACGTCTCCTCAGTTCACGATGTGTTCCATGTATCTCTCCTGAGAAAGTACACACTAGATCCTTCAGGCATTCTAAACTTATTAGGACCCAATCCTTTTACAAACCTTATTACATGATTGTTAAACAAAAAATATGCAATAGGTACAAACCCAAATATCATGAGGCCAAGTGTCTTTAGAAAACTAGGATCATAAAACATCAAAAGAAACTAAAACATGGAATCTGTATATCTTTATTTTCATTATTGAGATCCTAAATCCATTTCAGCTCCAAAACTACACAGAATAACCTAGGGAATTCATAAAAGAAATGGGTGGTGTTAAATATAAATAAAGGGATAAAAATGATAAGAAAAAATAATGTCTGAGTCAAATATAACACATAATATCATAAAATATTAGACACATGAGAAATCACATGGGATCATAACATAAAGAAAATGTTATAATAAGATCTTGGTGGCATAGTAAATGTGGAAGCAATATACAACAATACATAAACATGATTCAAGGATAACTACCTAGAAAATATCATATGGTAAGTAAAACACCATAATGTATTATGTTTACTCTCTAATCCCATACTTGATATATCATGAGACTAAACATTTACCTGATGCATTAGAGGGCTATCTGGGTGAACCCAACATAAAATTTTCATGATTTATGGGTTCCACTAAAAATAAATCAATCATAAGGCATAAAAATTAGAATTTCTCATGGACAGAAAATGGGTTGCATAATCTTCTCTCATTTCATAATAACAAATCATAATGAAGTCATTTGAGAGATGAAAATAAGACATATATTACCCAATCAAATAAATGGAGTGTAGACTAGGTATACATATAAGTGACATATATACATAATTTATAAGAAATACATAACATAAAAGGTTGTTTTCATTAATGAATATAAATTTAAAAATATTAAAATCATTCTTGAGGAAAATAACCTTTTCACACTGAGTAACATCAAAGGCTTTCATTTTAGATGGAAAATGGTTTTAAATGATCACTTTTAACATTTCTTGAGGAAAATATACTTTCCATTTTGAAAAAACTTATTTCAAATATAAAACTTTATCAAACATTAAAGAAAAAAAATTAAATAGCCTTTGAAACATAAAAAGTAATCTTTAAAATGTTTAGTGTACATAAAGGTGAAAAAATTGTTATTCATTCCAAATACGTTAAAAACAAAGATTCTTTCTTCATTTTTGTAAGAAAATTCAAAAAGTACACAGTTCAAAAAAATGAAGGGAATGTTAATTTTAAAACATATTAAAAAAAATAAATTAACGGTGAATATTACGTTAAAAAATAATATTAAAACATTTTCAAAATCATTTTTATAAAACATGGATTTGGAAGCAAAACTGATTTTTGATTGAAGAGATAAATAATGTCGATTGTCATTAAAATATTTTCTTAAATAATTTTAAGTACCAAATCAAGAAAAAATGGTAATATTATGTGAAAAATTAATAAATAAATAAAGGATAATGAAATGAAATAAATTTTTTAGATAATGAGAAAATAATTTCCTACAATGGAAATTCAATAAAAAATGATCTCGATAAAAAAGAGATTGAAACATAAACTGTTATAGCTTTGGTAAATTTTGAATCATAAATTCAAATAAATTAAGTAGATAAATTATAACTTAGAATATCAAGAATTGGTAATTATTAATTATATAGTATGTAAATGGGTATTATAATAACAATTTAAAAGAGATAAGGTGCATACAAGAACATGTTTCTCAAAGAAGGAATTTTTGAGACAAAACCTTCACAATGTTCATATCATTGAAGAAACAATTAATATATTATGTGATTATGTGTAAAAATGTAAATCCAGAAAATTAAAAGTTTAAATACAATCATAATTAAAAAAATAGTCATTTCACACATAATTTTGGCATAATATAATAAATGAAGTAGACATATAAGCCAATGAATGGGGATTGAGTCAAGAAACCCCTTACATTGTGCTTCCCTTTAGTTGTACGGTATTTAAACACATATATAGTGGTTTTAAACATGTTATTAAATTACAAAATATTATTATTATCATATATTATCATTTTATAACATCTTATTACACATTCACTAATAAACATACATTATCAGAATTGTTTCGGGTGATGATTGTCCTGTTTTCTAAGGCTTTTTTTGTCGTGAAAGTTAATCTTATCATACATGGGTTATAGATAAATCATATAAAAATTATATTAATGTATAATTTTTTGATTAGATACATATTTAAAAAAATTATTTAATTTTTCACATGGATAATGAATTACATCTCTTCGTGGAGACGGTAGGTCGTACATATGCATGAGCGATGTTATCATTTTCTTAACGGGTGAAAGGGTAAGGAATTAGATTTTATATTAATTTTAAATAATCAATATCATGTAATATATATCAAATATATTCATTAAATTTATCATTTTTTACCATCCATGAAAACATTTATTACAAAACTACTTGCATCGCTTCACAAGGTGGTAGTTTGTCGTACACACGAGCGACATTATCGTATTCTCTACATAATTGATTGTAAGAAGGTCTGTGTGATATTATAATTATATAGGTATAATTAAATAATATATATCATATATTTAAATTAAAAACATCATTATATCTATCCATGAGAATCATTGATGGAAAACAAATTACATCGGTTCATGAGGCGATAGTTCGTCGTACACACGATCAATAGTTTCTCTTCCCATTTGAGAGAGAAGATGTTTTTAGATCATGAACTTAAAATAAAAAAATATTAGTATATTTAATATAATTTTTTTATTATACTATTAATTTTTAATAATATTTTAAGTTTATCGAATATGAAATAAAATAAAATGCTCAGTTAAGGTTGTTACCTCTTCTTCGGACAACTTCTTTTGGTTTAATAAAAATGAATTCCAAGGATGGATTTACCATAAAACCAAGGATTATATGATTATTGGAGGGGATTATAATGTTTATTTGTGATTTTATTTTCCAAGAAAAATTAATTCTGTAAAAGAGAGTAGAGGGGTTTCCTTTTACATGTGGGGGAGAGGACACACTTGGAATTTTTAAAAAGAAAGAATTTCACCCACATTTTTCTGATGAAACAAGTCCCCAAAATGGACCATGTTCAAACCCTGTAATATATAAGGTCGAAATATAACCAGAAAATTTGAATTAGACCAGTTTTTTATTTTAATCCTTTATATATTGAGTGTAACACCTGGTAAACCTGGTTTTACCTAAACTATGGTAAATAATTATTACTATTTCTACTATTAATTATGGTAAAAAATTAAGATAAACATATTAGATAATATAAATTATTTTCATTCCAAGAATTTTATCTATTTTTCTAAATTAAAATCACATAAGTGGAGTATTTTAATATTAAATTAAACCTACATACGTGCTAAAAAATGGTTTTCCAAAAGAAAATCTATGAGAGGTTGAAAATATCTTTATAAAATAAATTTAAAAAAAAATCAATCCAATGACCTAGTTAGATAAAATTAATATATTTTTAATCTAAATTTCTTTATAAACCCACATTAAAATAAAATGGGTCTTTAAAATTATTTAAATGAAAAATTCTTCTTAATAAAAATCAGTATTTTCATTATTCATTAAAAATGAATCTTTTCAGAAAATTTAAAAACATTCACTCTAAGATAATTATTATGTGATGATTTTTAAAATTAATTTCTTTTTATAAAATAAATTTTATAAAAGTGAAAATAATTAATTTTAATTTATGTGTGCAAAGCACGGCTAATCCGCCTTTTAGAAAAAAACTATAATTTTTCAGAAAAATATTTCTTTCTCTTTCAAATGATTCTTATTTTATTTATAATAATTAGATAACCATTGAATTTATTTAATACCAGTACAAAACATAATTTAAAAAAATATTCTTATTTATAACCTCTTATTTAATGGCTAGTTTATAATTAAAAAGTTCAAGTAATAATATTTTTATAGATTGTCTTGTTTCATTTAAACTTGGAGTTGTGTGAATCAAAAGCTATGGAAGAGATTGAATTTGTTTAAAAATTAATATAACTTCAAATATTGGTGTGTTATATTCTCTTCTAATATGGGTTTTTCTTGTCATATATTCTATTGAACATGATATTCCACTTTTAAAAAATCTGCAGGTGTTATAGCACTCAAAGGTTATACTAGTGGAGAATGAACATTCCAATATAAAATCCACTATAAATATTTAATTATAAGGATAAATTTTTGTGGAACAAGACTACTTACTAGGTTAAAGTTATATAAATGAATTAAAAATTAAAATAAGTTACATGGGAACTTGAGGATGTGATGAAATAGAGATATCCTCATTCGTTTGTATCGAAATAAAAAAAATTGAAGGGTGAAATTCATTTTAATGGGATATAATGTAACACCTTGAGATTTTATGATATTTTCCTTTGAATATGTTTTATTTCTTTGACATATTTTTATAAGAACTCAGATCTTCATTTTAGGTTTGGATCTTTATTTCAGGTTATTTTTTAGGAAAAAAGAAGAAATGGGAAATTTCTAAGTACATGCTCTTTACTTTAGAGTAAACGTCGTGTATCTGGTTGCTACATATAGCCATGCATTGGTTGTTTAATGTTTGAGTACATGGACGTGTAGGTGACCTGGCAGACTACCTAAATCAGGGGCCGGTTGAGGCGAGTATAATGCGTGTACATTAAATGAACACCCCGTGCACTTTTATTTTTAGTTGATGAGTCAGAGTGGGGTCACGTATCATCTCAAGAAAACAATTCTTCTTCCCGTATCTCATACAATAGAGTGCCAACACACCAATTAACTTCCATCTCCTCCTGATTCTCTGTCTGAGATTGGATTGAGATTCTGCCTGGTGTATTGGATTCCCACTAGTGAGCTCTCTCTTTCCTGAGAGCCCTTCTTCCTGATTCCACATCTCTCATGAGTTATCAAGGGATAATCATTTTTAACCTTTTCATAGATCTACATCATTCTAGTATGATTAAAGGGTCGATGTTCTATAGTTTTCATCATACAACATCAAGGTAGGTGGTTTGTGCCTTTTTTATTCATCTTTGGATTATATACTCTAAAACAGCCGCATACCCGCGTATGTGGTATTTCTTGACTGAGGATTTAACCATATTATTTTATTTATATGTTTAATTTATTGAAAAGGGATTGTTGTATATGAATCAGGTCAGATACATTGTTTATAGGATACTCCATCGATGTGTTTCCCTAGTTTGACTTTTTATGGCCAGTTGTCCTAGGTTTCCTATGAGGCGTGCTTTGTTCCCATGCCTTGAATTTATTAGGATGAATATTGATTGATTAAGTGAAATGAATTTGTAATGCCTATGAATGATATGTATGTTACAGTAATATATTGAATTTTTTACCTTATTAGGATATGTGTATTGATCTTCTAATGGACCGTGAGAGGCTTGGACCAGAAAAACTATGGGGGTTTCCATGTTTATTTACATAGGATTATGAGAGCCTTGTGGTAGACTTTTACCTTGGTGTATTGATAGTTATATCTACCTAGGAGGTAGTTTATGATAATTTATGCTATGTAGACCTAGGGGTATTGACCATGAGAGCTACTTGAAGGCCATTTATAATTTATCGATGCCATGTTGACCCATGGGTATTGACTGTGAGAGCTGCCTATGTGGTTGTTTGTATTTGATTAGTGTCATGTCAAACTATATGGGTAAGAACATGAGATCTTTACTAGAGGGTTTTTTTGAATGATTTAATTATTGTGTCGAGTCACCAAGCCAAAGTACAAGCTTGGACTCGATCTTACTTGGTTGTTTAGATAGTCTTCTGAGACATTTGTTGTTATTATTACATACAGGGATACAAAGCTTATGATAGATCCTAGGATTCGTTATTCAATGGTTTGAATAATTAATAAATGTAAATTAATGTAATTGAAAACAATATGATTGTTTACTTTGGAGTAATTCATAGTTTATTGCTTCATTTCTCCACATTACCTACTATATATATTCACTGATAGTTAGGCACAAATCTTTTGGTCGTTACCTACTGAGATTCGTCTCACACCCTATTCGGGTCATTCTATTGGACCCAAATAGATTATATGGTTACAAGTATAGATAAAAAAAGTTCCCTTCTTCATCAGGTACTTAATTACTATTCGGGTTGGAGAGTATAGAACCAAGATGAGGCATGCGATGCTATTAGAGCTTATGGATTTTCTCTACTTTGGTTTGAGTATTATATTTCCAGCATTGTGACTTTTTTTCTTCTTTCCTAGATACTTGTGGCATGCATCATTTATTTATATATATGTTTCAGTTGTTTCATACTATTATTCTTTCGTTGTTTACTTCTATTGTATGGTATTACTGGTTCCTTTATTGGTTACTATTTTTTATTCCACTATGCATACTCAGCCAATGAGGGCATAACTTCTCCATTATTATACCTTGGCCCTCACTGCTAGTCGGTAGTGTTTTGAATTTGGGGAAAATGTGTTTGAGTTTATGTGACCAACCTGGTACGAGGCACCCTTAGGCATCACATGGAACCAGAACATTACAATTTCTCTACACATAAAACTGAGTTTTAACAAAGCATGATATACAACTGAAATATTATTATTTAATTTGAAATATATTGCCAATACATTGTATTGGTGGGTAAGAATAGGATAACTAAATTATGAATCATTTATGGTATACACATGTATAAAACGAATTCATTGGTTATAATTGATTATGAATGAAAATAAAATTCATTTGAAAGTAAAAGTTATGTTTTCTAAAAAACTATTTTCATGAGTTTAATGTGTTTTTATCTTAAAAAATTTAATTAATCACTATTAGTGAATTATTTTAAAGAAATTTATAGGTTACATGTTCAATAAAAAAATTAATATTTATCTAATATTTTATATTAGCTTGGGATAATAATAAATCTATTTTTATGTTTGAAGATAAATTTTTTTAAAAATGGTTTTTGTCAGTTTTTGTGCACATATTTAAAAATTAATTTCATCTACTTATAAAAATTTAATATTGAAAATTGGATTCCATATTTATAATAAGGTGTATCATGTTTTGTAAATATGACTCTATTATTATTTTTCATTATGAATAGTAACTGTGTAATTATATTTCTCCTCGATAAGAGTAAAATGGGTAAAATGGGTTAAAAAATGATATAAGGTCTCAAAATCAACCCAACGTCTGATCTTATATAATTTTAAGGATTAAATTCGACCATAGACATCCCATATTTGAATAGATGGAATTTTTGTTCCATTTTCCCATGATAATGAAATTTATATTATTTAAAGTGTAGAAAATTCTAAAATGTCACCCTCTTGATTTTAATATCCCAAAAAATTTTAAATTATGATTCAAAGAGATTATTTTCAGTTCTATATTTTCATTTGAAATGAAAATTATTTTTTCCAAAGTAATTTATTTCAAATTTTTAGTGATTGAATAAGTGGATTAAATTCTTATGAAACACCAACACATTATTTATTCAATTATTATAAAAGTAAAATCAATGAGTTTAAAAGTATTAAAAGTTATTAAATTTGGTTAAATTATTATTTTTCATGAATTTGGATCATAAATTTGACGTATTAGGTAGGTTTGAAATGTTTATATTCAAATTTCGTTACTATCTTGAGGACTTCAAAGTCAAAGTATATGAATAGTGTCCAAAATGACATTAATGAAATATTAGTTTAAATAATATTTTATTAAATTATTTAAAAATAATAATAATAATTCATGAGGAATCTTAGGACTGTAGTTGGTCTAAAATTTCATCCTTTGGACATATATGAGCTAATTGATACCTTATAAGTAAATTTATATAGGCACAATTCCTCTCTCTTTTATTTTCAACACTTTGATCCATATAGATCAATAAAAACCTGCAAAATTCTCTTATAAACTTCCTTATCTGCAAAATATTTTCATTGGTATTTTTTAAATACTATTCCAAGTGTTTTTAAGAGGGGATATAAGGGAGGACTATCGAAAAGGAAGTAATATTCCTACTAGACCCCTTTCAATTTATTTATTCTTATACCTTATATAGATATATAGTGTTCATAAAATAATAAACTAAGTATCATAAATATTATTAAATATTATTATCATTATTAAAGTACCATTTTTCTTCCACTTTTTCATCAAAGGGGAATTCAATGTATCACTCATGCAAAGGTTTGGATTACCGCCTCCATGTAGCGATACAATTCATTTTCCATCTCCATATTTCATGGAGGGTTATATTTTGGGTTTAAAGTTTATATATTATATTTATAAAATAATTATCCTTATTTAATTATAATATCATATCAAACTTATTTCCTTTCTATCCATTGGAAAATGATAATGTCACTCATGTGTACGTGTGGACTACCACCTCCACAAAGTGATGTGAACTATTTTTAATTTCCTATTTACATAGATGGTAATATGGATATATTTGGTGAATATATGAGATATATTATATAAAAATTATTCTTTAATTTTTAATTATAATTTAACTTTCTTTCATTCCATCCATCAAAAAGTGAAAACAGTGTCCATGCATACACTCAGTCTACCGTCTCTATAAATGGTGTAATTCATTTTTCTATATCTATATTTTATGGGTGACTCTAAATATAAATATAATGAAAAAATATGATATTTATATCATTATTAACATTTCTTATATGATTTAACCGTGATCAAATTATAAGGACTGAAACTACCAAATCAAAATTCTCTTGAAAAACAAAACCATTAACACACAGAAACAATGATTTTAATAGTGAATAATTAATAAATGGGGTTTTAAATGTTATAAGGGGTCATATATGATATTATAAGTATCTTTATGATTATTTTATATAATTATAATAAATTTTAATTTATTATATAGTCTTTTATATCACTTTTGATGAAAGTAAATTTGAGGTAAGGGTTTATCATCTCAATTTTTTTTCTTGGAGACATATGCGATGTTATGAACCTATATTATTTTATGATTTTTAAGAACAACAATTTGACATTTTATATCATTAATATACTTATTTTAATTATACTTAAAGATTAATTCGATGTTATTCTTTCTAGTGTCATATAATTCAAAAGTTACCAAAGTGGTGAGGGATTTATGTTACAATCTCATTGTTTATCAAGATTGATTATGATGAAGTTTCTAATGGTGAAATTTCTTTATATTACTCTAAATAACCTAATTAAGTTTATTCTCCTTGATTTATTTCTAGATATTTCATTTTTTTACTTAAATTTACCTTTCTTTAATTACTTAAGATAAACAAATCATATTTTTAAGGATTTCCGAAAGTGTTTTACTATTTGGTCAGGAATCTTTTCTTAAGTACATATTTTCTAAACATATTTTATTGAATGATTTTACTATTATAAAATAATTTTTTAATGTAATTTTTACCCATGATTTATTTTTTACAATTTTTTTTAATAAGAATATTCTTTTCATTTTCCTAATGAGTTTTCTTATACTGAAAATGTGAAAGTATTCTTTATTATAACAAATGTGGAATGAACAGAATTTCCCCCAATCATGATTTCTCAATGCCTTGAAGCATATTTTAAAAGTTTCCAAGGTTATTTTCAAATAAATTTTGTTCCATAATATATTGGATATTTTTAAATTTTAAATAATTCATTTCAAATTGAAAAGGGTATTTTCTTCATGAAATATTTCAAATGTAATTTAAAAGAATTTTTCTTTTAAGATGTCATCCTTTGATATTACATATGATTTAATGGGTATATTATCCAATGATACCATACTTATTATTTATCTGGATGGTTTATTATTATTATGATGAGATTCTTACGAAACCCATTTATTTTTCATGGGAAATGTTATGATAAAATATTAAAATGTTTATGAAACCCATTTCATTTCAATGTATTATGATATATGATAAATGATTTATGATTTTGGTCCATACATATGAATAGATTTATATTATGTGATGGGTGGTCCTGGATTATATATCCCCCAATGAAACAGGTAAATATTAATGTTCTATGATATAAAAGGATACATGGGAGGTTATACCAATCCTAAAAGAGGGTAAATAGGAAGTTATCCCAACCCTAAATGAGGTAACATGAGAGGTTATCTAAATTTTTAAGTAGGTATGTAGGTGGTTATCCCAAGACTAACATGTTATACATGTATTGGAGGGTATCCTTGAAATAATATTTCTCTGATTATAATTATTCCACACTTTAGGACACACTTTTATGTCATGATATTATTCCTATATATGCTTTAATGGCTCATGATATTTTATTCCTTGATGATTATTATCTTATGAACTACCATGATTTATTCCATGACACATGTTAATGGTCAAAGAATTAATGGGTATAATTCTCAAAAGTTAATCTCATGTTATCATACAATTTATACTCATGTTATTTTTAAATGATCATTGATATGTCCTTATTTTACCCTTATTTATCCTATGAACTCACCCTTTATTATATTTTAATTTCTATAAGATATAAATAAAATGTTTAAATATGATATTTCTATGAAGTGAGATGGTTGTGAATAACTAAGTGGGAGATAATTTAGATATATTATGAACCAGTTTTTTATGTATCCATGTTTATAAAGACACTAAAATTTTATGGTGGTTGCATGTATCATAATGTTATGTAATTAATATCCATATAATAAGATATAATATACATATATGAAATTTTTTTGTCACTATAATTCTTACATTGAGATGGTGGGTGAATAATTTATTACATAAACACATATATAACATCCCTCTACTAGGTCAACTCCATCATTACTAAATCAGGGAATTAAGTAACTTAAGTGTGCCTCCTTGTACACCAGAGGGTGTCAACAAGCAATGAGGGTCAATGTATAATATTTGGAGACTATACGCACTCTGGTAAAAATAACCATAAATCAAAAAATATCTATATTTATAAAATTAAATCACAAAATGAAAAGTAAATATGGACACTACAACTAAATGAAAATTTTAAGAAGAATATCTAACCCATGTTATATCACAACAGAATACTTTAATTCCAAATGATTCATAAATAATAGTCATGTTTTCTTATGGTATTGTGGTATAAAATAGTAAAAAAGTAAACAAAGGGAGGAATACATCCAAAAAAATAGTCCCAAGTCCTTTTCATGTCCTATAACCCAACTCCAACCAAGAATATCAAGCTCAACCATCCGTAGAAAGGACTATGTCTTTATCTGATTCATAGACCCTAAAATCTGAATACACATCAGGATAACAATGTAGGGTGTGAGTACAACTCAATAGTCCACCACTAGCGATGTCCCCAAATAAATCTAAAATGTACAAGTTCATGTAAGCAATGATACACCATTAATAATAATTAAAAATAATAATAGTAATTGTCACACACTCGGATGCTAAACTAACTACACGGGGAGTGACCATAATGACCTCAACCAGGGTCAGAGTTTCTTTTTACTCATCATAATAAAACCAAATGTTCAAATGGTTCATATGTTTCCAAGCTTGTAGGATCTCGTTCCATAGGTAATATCAGCCATATCTTATAAAAATATAAGGACAATGGGAGAGGTGGACCTTTTTTAGAGTCAGGCTCAACTCTTAGGCATTTCAACCATTGTATATTGATATATGGATAAAGGGGAATGTGGACCCTACCAATATGATATCACACCTAAGGTATCTCAATCCAAGATTAATATAGTATAAAATCAATGGGAAATATTCCCATGTTTATAAATATACTAAAATATAGGTATCTTCATCACAACATAATAATATAAATACAAATTGGAAAGTGGACCCTATTATAATGGTCTCAACCCTTAGGCATATTGACCCTTAATAAGGATAGTAGTATGACCAATGGGAAATACATCATAAGTCTTTAAAAATATTATCTCTAAGGCATCTCAATACCACCTCATATAAATTTAAAGGCCATTGGAAAAGGGATAACATCCTATATGTTTTGAGGTATAAACTTATTTAAATTTTCACCAAAACATGTGTATTTCGAAGGTTTTTATCCATTTGAAGTGTGGAGAGTGGTTGAGGGATGGTATTTGAGAATTTGGGTCTAATGTAAGAGGTCTTCAATTTTTTATAAACAACACCGAGTACTTGGTGGCATGTACTAGGTACCTAGAATACCCAAAAAAAAGTGGGGATAACCCTTGGGTGCCACTATCTACCTAGTATCCCTAGGGTAGGTAACCCAAAGGGAACTAGGTACCCAATGGGTGCTTTTATAGTTTTTTAATATTTTAATTATCAAAATTTAATTGATTAAAATTTTCATAAAATAAACTACCCCCCTCATTTGGTTATTTCAAGATGTACGTCCAAAGGAATTCTCCTATCCAATTATTTTACTCTCAAGTGTTGTCCTTATCCATCAATGTTACAATATAAACATCATATAACCCGATAAATCTCCTAAGGTAAAGATATCAATCCTCTCTCATTGATTCTTAGATTCTATCATTTTTTATCATTCTTCTTTAGTCATTCCCTAATTTAGTTTTTTTTAATTTCAAAAAATACTCTAATTAAATCCATTTTTTATTGATCATTAGTGTGAAAGCCTATAGTATATTGAGGTGGGTGGTTCTCAAACATTATCATATGCTTGTACATGTTTTAATACAATGTGTGATATATGGTCATCCCAACAATGTTTGTATGACCAAAAATATATTTGAATGGTTTCTTTTGACATTGTATAACTATGGTAAGGATGTCAAGGTCCCAGATGAATCATCTGTCAATTGTGATCGATGACCTAACCATTCAAGGCCATGTGATTAAGTTTAAGTGTAATGAAACACATGACAATAAAATAATATAGTGAAATTTGAGTTAGGTTGGTGCATAATAAACCTTTTTAGGTGAATGTTTTCCTTTTGAGCATAGGATATGTGTTCATGCCCTAGATTTTCATAGGTAAAATCCTCTTGGAGAGTTAATAGGTCATCATTTGGAAAAATTAAGACATTTAGGTCATATAATTTGGTAATTTCCTCCTTTAAAGTAAGTTGTTCTAATGGGGTTAAAATTTAGGGTTGACTTATAGAGAAAGGGTTTTTGTATGTGAGGGATAACCAAGTATAAATTATAAAGGTGTTCGATTTTATGTTGAGAATTATATTCATTTTTGAATCATTTGGGTTGTAAACCTTTAGATGATAATTTGAGGGGTTGAGATATCTATAAGTTGGAATTAATAAAAATATGGGTACACCCTTCCAATTTTCAATTTATTAATCTAAATTTGGATCAATAGTATTTTTTCATGATTTCCCTATGGACATGGGGATGACTTTCCTATGGTCAGTGTATTTTTATGAGAAAGAAAAAGATGTTATTGATGTGATAAAATTATATACATTTTGTTTCTTTTACCCATTTCCAGTATATTCATATGAGTTGGGAATGAGAGGTGTGATGGGTGAGATCATTATAGACTAAGTAATCCTTACACATTGGTATTTATAATATCTTAATTAGGGCTTGAGATTCTTGTGGGGTGATATTCTTATAGAAATGGGTCACTTTCCCATTGTCATTATGTTGATATATTGTGATCAAGATACCTATCATTTAAGATCATTACTTATATTGGTTATATTCCAAATGGTCTTATATGATTTTAAGTTGTAATTAAGATGATTTATAGAGGAGATCATATAGGTAGGTTTTTCCCTCTATATCATCTTTATATCATTATGAGATGGTAAATATGCTTAAGAGATGAGAAGGATACTAACATGGGTCCACCTATCTCATTTTCCTTAAATTATTATGAGTTATGATCTATATTATTTAAGGGATATGATCTTATTGGAATAGGAATGTACTACCCCATCAATGCTATGTTTTTATTTTGATATGTTCCAAGATACTTCAAAAATAGTCGAAACATGTATTCTCACTCCTTGGGTGTCTAATTAAGCACAAAAGGGCATGACATTTATTTTTATTATTGTAGTTTATTGTTACTAGAATATAACTACTTAAAAGAACCTATATATTTTGGATTATTACACAATTGGTTATGGATTACTGAGTTTTTCTCATACCCTGTATGGGAATCTTAGTGAAATTGTAGATTTCATGGTTTATTACTCGGATAAGGGAAAGGTCCTAGTAGTGGATGGTTGAGAAAGTGATGCTCATTTAGATTCTAGTGATAGAATTTTTCCAAGAATTGGGACTAGTTTTATTGATTTATTCTTCCATTTGTTTATTTTTTTCTATTTTCTATATAATCGGCACATAGGTGATCTTGTTTATTTTATATAACTTTTTGGGCATTATAGTAGCTCATTTTTTATAGAATGATATTTTTTATCTAGTTCTGGTTATATTATAGTTGTAATATCCATAGTCTATTTTTAAAATATAATTGAATTTTATTGTCATATATTCTACTAGAATTCATGGTTGTCTATACCATAGAGGTTATAGTCTCCCCACATCATACATAAACCCTTGCCTCTGGTGGATAGATTTTATAATATGAGGGGGCATATTTGAGGTACGAAACAATTATATTCGATTATGATGAAGGAGAAAAAGAATAAGAGCATTAGAAAAGTGGTAAAAAATTCCTTGTTTACTTTTTATCTTAATATCTGTGTATGGTGGGTTGTGTTAGGATATTATGAAATCTTATAATAGAACTTGTTTTAGGGAGTAACAAACCGACAAATTTGGAAAGTCCATGTTACCAGAGATGGGATATTTGTTCTTGGTTTTCAATGTAAAAATTTTATGTTTTTCTAGGAAGATGATATGTGATTTTAAAATTTATCATTTCACTCTTTTCCTAGATTATTAAGAGGTGTGAATTCATTCATCATATATGGCATGTAGAAATCACAAGACAATCATGTGCTTTGTTGTGAGTGATAACCATGATTATATTATATGTTGAAATAGTGGGTTCCCTAGACCCAACTATTCAGTGCCTTTGATTACCATATTGTGTATATAGTTAGCTATATATGATTTCATCTTACTATTATAATGTATACTTTTCTGTATTCACTATTGAAATGGTAATGTCCAAAGATTAATTGTCGTATTGAAAGGTTATAAAAGATCACATGCTATAATGAAAACCTCTAGATACTATGAAATTAATCATAAATATATGTTATATATTCTAGATACATCTTAGTGATTGGACATAGAATATTTTTGACTATCAGGTGTTGGGGGATCATAGGAATTGATAATTATTCTTATGAAGTTATCACTTGGTTATCTCTAGTAGTGAGATCATGAGGACTGACCTACGAATAGAAACAACACATGTTTTGGGTTTCATTGGATTTTCCTATCTACAACCATGTGTAATGGTCTCTTGAATTGAGATCATTAACAATGTATGTCATTTTATTACGTACTTTTATGGAAGAAAAAAACCATGGAGATGAATTCATGGTGAGGTAGTTTGTGTTGGGTGCATCATTGGTAGCATGGCATTGGTTGAATGGTCAAGAAAGGATTTTTCGCTTCTAGGTTATCAAAGTAATATATCTCAGTTCATGTTGATATGGATGTAAGTAACTTTATAAGACCATGGCCATGGTAGTTTAGGGTTAATCCATCCAGTTAAATCAATAAACAATAAAACAAGATAAGGGTGATGACACGAGAGGGCATCCTACTTTATGATATATTATAGACAAAGAGATTATATTACACATTGCATGTTTGTGGGTTAGTTTTCACTACTGTGACAATACTTATCTCTGTAGGGGCCCTGATGGGTTGCTAGATCTTTCTCTTGGTATGTGAATACTATTCACTGTTGTTGAGACAAGGGCCTAGAGGGTCACACACAATAACATATTAAAGAATCTGACATATTCAGTTGAATATGAGTTTTGGACATGGTGGGCCCCACAAATGGGGTCTGGGATTTTTCCAAGTTTAAACGATCACCGATACAATAAATAAATTCCTATTATTCGATTTTAGAATAATTAATATTGAATTTTTTTATTAAATGCATTTAATAGTTTTAAGTAAATGCATGAAAAAATATTAATTGATGAATATTAAATTATTCAAGGTTCAATTAATATTTATGGGAATGAATATTCGAGTTAATGGATCAATTGTTATCACGTAATATATTTTAATATATTACAAGTAAATTATAATAATATTTATGACTCAATTTAGTAGTCATAAAATGTCGTTACTAGTGCGTTAAGTATTCGGGGTCAGCGAGGTGATACCGAATATTTTAATTAACCACTATAAATATAAGAGAAGTGGAGATTTCTAATAACTGTTCATGGATATTCTCTCTCTACTCCTCTCTCCCATGATCTAGAGAGAGATGCTCTGGATCTAAGGAGCTCGGATTAAGCTCTCTCCCAGACATCACTTGTGAAGTGATGAAGTGATTGTTGGAGCATCAAAGGCATTGTCGTAATTCTGTGCTAGCACCAAGATTATGACGAATGGTGCTCCCGCAGAATCCTTGAAGCATGTGTGGAAGATCTAGAAGAGTTTGAAGTCGGATTCTTTGAGCAGCGATCACCAATGACGGGTAGACATTGTGTACATATTCGAAATTAAATCATGTATTTTATAGATTATTTTTTGTGCCTAAAATCCTTCACGCATGGTCCTCAAATAAGATCGGACTGCTGTTCACCAACGTCGACAAGTTTACGTCGATCGTCAGTGGAAAGTTTCAAAAAACCACATTTTTGGGGATTTCAATGCACGCTTGGTTACAAAGTGTGGTATTATAGGGATGTGTGATGATTTTAAGTTAAATAAAAAAATTAAAGTTTCATTCAAATATTAATAGGGAATCGATATGGTCCCAACACTAGAGACAGAATCAGAATTGGACATCGGATGGCTAGTTTATAGCCATCCAAAGTTTTGAATTCAAATTTGAGATTTCTTTCTGGTGGTGTTTTATATTTTGACCAGAAATCTCACGGCTGAAATACTCACTAGAAAATCAATTTTGATTAGATATTATTTTTTTAAAAACATTGTATTATTATTATAACAATAAATTATTTTGGTTTTATTATAATAAAAATAAATAATTTTATTATAATATTATTATTATTATAAAATTATTATTATTTATCTAATGTCTAATATAGGATTTAGAAAAAAAATTAAAGAGATGGGAAAGACTTGCAAAAGAAAGTCTTGGATGATACAAAAAAAGACTTACATGTTAAGTCTAGAAAAAAAAGGGAGGTGGTGGGTGGCCTGTAAAGTAGGTCACCCATATACAAAAATAAAACCCAAAAAAATAAATGGGAAGGGGCCGACGTACATGTGCATCTTATGAAAAAAAACAGAAGGCTTGGGGGATGATCGGACCTATGTTCAGCAGAAACGTATGGCAGTCCTAGGGGCCGATGCGTCCCTTCCCAAACCGGCACCTCCCAGTCAAGGAACACCCTCCCTCTAGATGGTCTCCCTTGTGAAGACCCACTGTAGTAGAAGTGCAAAGTACAGAGGCCACCACAGTCTTGGCACCCCCCATCTTCCTGAAATGGAAAGCTGCACCTACAGTCTGCCTCCGCATAGGTGAAGCAGGTCGGCTCCACCCCGTGTGTGCCCAGCTTCTACTTTCCCTCTTCCCTCGTGCTGCCCAGCTGGGTGACCTGCCGCCTCAGCCGCTGGCTTCCCCGGAACCCCATCCAGAAGCCCAGGACACTGCACCCAAGCCACCCATAGCCTACCAACACCTCGGCCCACCTCTCCCCTTCACGTTGCAGCGCACTAGAAGACCAATGCACTTCCGCCCTTGCAGGCCGCCTCTTGTCTTCCGCTGCATGGGATCGAATTACGCTTTGAACCTGTAGTGAGACTGCCCATGTAAGGCCGCATCATCCTAGTCAGACAAGTGACTCAACAACCACTCCAAGCGGCTACCCCGCGGAAATTAGGCCACCTGCAGACTCCCCAGGTATTCCTCGCTACCCTGTCGGTCTGACCTCCTCTGCACTCTCCTCTAGAGACCCACAAAGGGGCACACCACCATAGCCTTCTCCCACACCGGTGCCTCCGCACCCCCACTAAGTGGACCTATACGTTAGCCACTTTCGACCAACCCATGATAGAAACCCCTTCCAGAACCTCCAGCATAGTGCGCACCACCGTGATGTAACCCATTTGCAAGGATTTGACCAGATCCTACCAAAAACAGGTGTGGGAGGGTTTTCTTAGCCCAAAACAGGCTTAGGTGGACCTACCCAACCCAGAATGCCCCACATGAGGTCATTACTGCCCGAACTGGGCTTGCACAGGTTTGTCACGACCCGCACAGGCCCTGCTCAAAGTTTCATGGGCCCGGGTGATTTAAATTTAACCAAAAATTAAAATAATTAATTTAATTATAGTAGATAATTAAATTAATTAAATATTAATTTTTCGTTTAAAAAATTATTACGGCATAAATTATTTTATTGGAAGATTAATTAAATTAATTAATTAATTTAATTTTTAGTTTTTAAAATTAAATTAATTAATCGGGACCGAACGACATTAAATTGAATTCAAACAAGAGTGAAGTTTTAATTCAATTAAATTCCATCAGAAATTATTTTAATGCAAGTTCAATTTTTATTCTGCATTTATTTAATTTATGCAAGTTTAATGCGTATATGACTGATCATGAGCTGGAGACTGACCAATGCATGTCTGGTGCATTTTATTTAATTATTTATTTATTACAATGGTTTTGTAAAAATTAGTTTAATTAAATAAAAGATGATATGTATTTCATCTCAAGTGTCATTAGATGTATATGGGCCTACGAGCCCATTATCAGAGTTGTATATTTATACAATGAGACCCCCTCGCCTGCGTGTGCGTATAGTTGTATGATGATGAGATGAGGCATGATTCACTTCACACCATGTGACAACGAAACAACACACAAGAGTTGCATTGGATGAGCAGGAATTGTTGTTCAAGTTCCAAGCCACACGACTAAAGGTACTTACCCATAGGGTTTCGATTGCTCCGTTATTCACTCAATGGATCAACCATTAGAATTGTATCATTATCAGGTTTTTCCTTTTATTTTTTTAATGTTTTGTTATTTTGTGAATGTGTTGTTAGAACGTTATCACATATAATAATAATAATAATAATGCATGCAAGATAAAATGAACATGTGATGTGTTATATTTTCCTATTTCATGCATGGTCAGTTGTGAGTGAAATAACATAGTACATGCTTATAAAAATAAAAAATGATTTCTTTTGTCACATTAAAAATAATAAAACCCACAAAAATATATTAAGTCATAACAGCCTTCTGTTATTCAAATTTGGAAAAAACTAGGTGTTTGAGGTGTTGGTCATGCCATAGCGGAGGGTGCCTCTTACTACTAGGGAGTCCTTATAAGAGTGATGGGTCGACTTAACTAAAATTTCAACAAAGAAATAGCCATATCTATCTTGTTTTAATTTTAGAGGCAAGTGTTGAGTAAATCAAGTTCTGATTTTAAGAAGATGATACTTCACTCAACAGATCGAGGAGCCGCAAGTTAAAGCGGTCGGCCAACCAAAATCCCTCCTAGAACCCTCCATATACTGGAGTAACTATAACTTGTAGACTATGAGGGGTGTTTTTGGGGTCTTTTCACTAGAATACTCAAGTGATAGAGTATTCTGATTTTAGTACCGATGGATCCTAGAATCCGATAAAATAGTGGGAACATTAAATGATTTAAGTCATTAATCAAAAATGTCTAAACAAGTAATCTAGATAAAAGGCACAAATCTACTATAATTATTTTTGTTTTAAAATTCCAAGTTATATAACAAGTTTAAATTTCAATATATATTGGACAAAGTAAATGTCCTCTCTGACATGAGTATCAATTAATAGTACAAGAGCTTGCACATAGTACTATAATATAGAAAACTCAAGGGGCCAGTGTCCCCAACACAATTAAACTACCTCAAGAAGCGAGGGTGAAAATTTATTATAGGAGGATAATGTACAAAGCATATTATATTTATAGAATTATGCTCTCATCAATGTCCAAGTTCAGTTTCGGTCGCTACACCAATACATGGATGATATAATCCAGAAGTTTCATCTTCAAGATGTTTTCCAGGAGAAAGGAAAGCAATGATAAGAATAAGGTGATGTTTACACCGACATGTGTTAATTAAAAGATCGATCATGATCTATATATGGATCCCTTTCTCATATCATTTTCACCACATTACTCAAGTTTTTTATTAACTTACAAAATGAAAAAGTTTTGAGTAAATTCTTCCTTACCTTTCCAAGTAAGGATTGCCAAGTGAATAAGAATAAAAACCATTAAGTTTTAATTCTTATGAAAAATAAATTGAAAGAAAATGAGGAAAGGTCAATGAAGTTTAATTCCAATGACACATTCACGGTGTCCTTTAATTAATGAGGTATTAACAAAGGTTATTTGCATTGACATATTATAAAATAAAACAATATAAGTCTAAAAGAAATAAACTGATTTAAAGAATATAGTTGTAACTTCTACATCAGGAATATTCATCAATATAATGTTTTTTACAACTTGGGTATTTAATAATATATGATTTTTACATATATGTATTTAAATACAGTTACCAAGTAAGTATAGAAACCATACTAGAAGTCAGGTGTATTCTCTAAGGGGTTATGGTAGGGTGATACCTGGGCTAGTGGTGGGAAGTACCTGAATTTTTAATTTCCATGTAAAATATTCATGTTGAACTAATATTGAGTATAACCACGCACATTAATCTCATTTTCCTTGGATGCATGGAGACATACTTTTAGGTTCTGGAATAAATGATGTTTTTGGTAAATTCAATCACTAGTTCAGTAATATATGAATCATAGGCAATTAGTGATGAATATAAATGTAAGACTTATACCCAGTAGTGATAAGATAATTTTTTTCAAGTAATACTAAAAGTGGACATCATGAATATACCAAGTATGATATTTAGGCTTGGACCAGATAAATACTTTTGGTACTATCAACGTCTTTAGTTTCGAAAAAGGATTCTTTATAATTAAAGGTATGTCACAATGCTTTTGGAAATAATTCAACAAGTAAGCAGGAACTATTCCAAGTATAAGAGAGAGGTATACATAATTCATAAAATTATTTTAAGTAATTAGAGAATAATAAAGTGTAGTATATTCATGGTCATGAGATATAAGTTGCTTCAGGTTGGGATACCAAAGAATATCTCAACCAAGCATTCATCAATCATGATAATGTAGTGTGGAGTAATTCCTAAACACACATTACCTTATCAACATCACGAAATTGATGTTAATGAGGAGGATTGATGATTAAGTCTTACATATCAACATTGATCAACAAACATGTAGTGTAGAGCAATTCCTAAATTCATATGTTATACATAAAAAAAATTGATGTAAGTAGTATCAATGTCACAACCTGCAGAAACATCCATTATATTTCATGAAATGCTTTGTAAATAATGGTGATATCCTACAACCATATGCCGACTATAATGAAAAATGGATATCATATGAGTCATAGTATGATGTAAATACATTATGTCATAAGAAAATGTGTTTGGATGAAAATTTTTGTTTCAGAAACAAAAAAACTTGCATCAAGATAAACACATTGTGCATCTAAGGTACTTATCCTAATGATTGCTTAGGATGGTACATAAATCCCTAAGATAGAAAAGTAGGTAGTCAATAAATATACTAAACTTCAATATAAGGTTTAATATCTCTATTAGAGATATTGGGAGCTGTATTGACTTGTGTTTAGTCAGTGCTCAAGAGGCACAAATAATTTGCAAAGGAACTAGTTCCACAAGCACATGTCAAATAGAGTATGTTCCAGAGACGCGTACAGTGTATGAAGGATAAAACCATGGTGATGGTTTTTATATTCACCATGGTCTGTGATCTATTATTCAATGTGAATAATATTTCCTACAAGTAAGAAGTGTATGGAAATTAGATAAAATTGATATGACCAACAAAAATTAAATTAATGGATTCCATGTATCAAAGTTCAAAGGGGGTTATTATTTTGAATATCATGGTGGGTATTCAAGTGAGTTGATACATGGATGGTACAAGCATAGTACCAATAAGGATCGATTGGTTTAACCAAGTCGTTATGCCTAAATCAATTAGAATTTTACTAATCGAAACTAATATATATGATCAAATTATTTAGCATTGGATGTCATGACCACCAATCGTGGTCGATGTCTATACGACGCAACCAGAAATATATGGTCATGTCACAAAATTCTAATAAAGTTTGCAAGTTACTGAAATCCGGTTTACGATTAAAGTAAGAAACATGATCATAGAATATACAATTGCAACAAATTATTCCCATGTGTCTATGAGAGGTTAGTGGTAGCGTCAAAGTTTTACAATTTAAATATGTTCGACAAAATATGGAAAACATACATTGGTCTCACGATTAGTTTAGACCAAGATGAAATTGATTCTCCAGTTATTGACTTAATGTAGCATCCTAAGTTCAAGGGAACATGGTCTAATGAGGTAGATATATTGGTTTCATGGTCCTATTAAATCATACATATAGTGAAATTGTAATGAACAATACAAGATAGAACAATTCAAGAGACGAATTGTTGCCTATGTCACGGGGCATAATCTCTTTATGTTGACATGTCTGGTACATTGGAAGAGATAAAACTGTTGAGTTGAGATCCTTAGTTTGAAGAAATGGATCAATCATGCATTTCATGATATGTAAAAAAACTAATATTGTCTAGGTATATTTTATAATAAACAAATTTTTAGTTATATCTAGAAGCACTGCAAGGGATGTCGTCAGAACTATCTAATTGTACTTCGGAAAGTACAAAATATATGTACCTGGTAAGTGGAGAAGAAAGGATACTTGTTTTCAGGGATAAAAACTAGTATTCAATAGATCATTGTGATCTACTATCACAGTTAGGCTAATGATGATGAGTGATTCAAGCTCATATTAGTCAGTGGTAGTCATACCTACAAGACCGAGTACATTGCAGCTTCTGAGGTAGCTAAGAATCTGTTAAATGAAATTATTTTGTCTTGTTCTTGGGATCACACCTGGTAAGAAAAGTATTATCATAATGTAAGTTATGATATTCATACTAGCCATGATTTCAAGTTACGATAGTCAAAAATTGGGACATACTCGGGATACCATCTCTGAAGAAGTTTTATTGAAGGATATGTGGTCGCTATTACAGAATTTCCAGGAGGAGGAACCATGACAGGCTCAGAAGCTAAAGCCATTACTCAACAGAAACATGATTTTCATCATGTGAGTAGGTAACAAGTTTGGTTAGCAAGTTCAATCTAGTGTAAGTGGGAGTGTTGAAATAGTGGGTGCCCTAGACCCAACTATTCAGTGCTTTTGATTACCATATCATGTATACAATCAGATATACAAGATTTCATCTTACTATTATAGTGTATAATTTTTTGTGTCCACTTTTGAATTGGTAATATCCAAATATTAATTGTCGTATCGAAAGGTTATAGCAGATCTCATGATATTATTAGAACCTCTAGATACTATGACATTCATCTTAAATATATGTTCTATAGTCTAGATACATCTTACTTATTGGACATAGTATATGTTTGACTATCTGGTGTTGGGGGTTCATAAGAATTGAGACTTCTTCTCATGAAGTTCGCACTTGGTGATCTCTAGTAGTGAGATAATGAGGACTGACCCGCGAATAGTAACACCACATTTTTCACGTGTCATTGGATGTTCCAATCTACAATCATGTGTAATGGTCTCTTGACTTGAGATCATTACCAATTTATGTCATTTTATTGTGTACTTTTATGCAAGAAGAAAACCATGGAAATGAAGTCATGGAGAGGTAGTTGGTGTTGGGTGCATCATTGGTGGCATGGCATTGGTTGAATGGTCAAGAAAGGATTTTTCACTTCTGAGTTATGGAAGTAATATATCTCAATCCATGTTGATATGGATGGAAGTACCATTATAATACCATGTACATGGCAGTCGAGGGTAATTCCATCCAGTTAAATAAACAAACAATAAAGTAAGAAAAAGGCGATGACATGAGAGTGCATCCTGCTTTATGAGATATTATAGACAAAGTGATTATATTACACAGTGCATGTTCATAGGTTGGTTGTCGCTTTTGTGCAAATCCTTATCTCTTCAGGGGCCATAATGGGTTTCCATATCCCGCTCTTGGTCTGTGAATACTATTCACAATTATTGTGATAAGGACCTAGAGGTTAACACACAATAGTGTATTCAAGAATATTCCCTATTCAGTTGAATATTAGTTTTTCACATGGTGGGCCCCTCCACTAGGGTTTGGGATTTTTCCAGGGTTAAATTATCACGGATGGAAAAAAAATAAATTCCTATTATTTGATTTTTGGATAATGAGTATTGAATTTATTTATTAAATGTATTTACAAGTTTTAAGTATATACATGAAAAAATATTAACTGATGAATATTAAATTATTCAAGGTTTAATTAATATTTATGGGAACGAATAGTTGAGTTAATAACTCAATTATTATCATTTAATATAGTTTAATATATTACAAGTAAATGGTAAAAATATTTATGACTCAGTTTAGTAGTCATAAAATTCTACTGATAGTGCGTTAAGTATTCAGGGCCTGGTAGGCGATAACGGGTATTTTAATTAACCAATATAAATATAAAAGGAGGGGAGATTTATAATAATTATTCATAGTTATTCTCTCTCTTCTCCTCTCTCCCATTTTAGAGAGAGAGATGCTCTGGATCCAAAGATCTCATATTGATCTCTCTCTCAGACATTGCTAGTGATGTGATGCGATGATCGTTGGAGCATCGAAGGAATCATTAAAATTCTATGATAGCACATGAATTATGATGAACGACACTCCCATAGATTCCTTGAAGATTTTTTGGATGATCTAGAGGATTTTGATATCGTATTCTTCAAGCAGTGGTATCCAACAATGAGCAGAAGTCATGCACGACTTTGAAATTAAACCATGTATTTTACAGTTTATTTTTTGTGCTTAAAATCTTTTAGGTGTGGTCCTCGACTAAGACTGGGAAACTATTCACTGAGGTTGACAAGTTTAGGTTGATTGTCTGTGGGAAATTTTAAAAAACCACCTGTTTGGGGCTTCCACTGCATACTCGATTCCAACAAATTGGGTTTTGTTATTTGAAGTTTTCTTTGAAACTTATATAGTGTTTCCCTATTCAATTTAATGGTGTCACTGTACATGATCTTGCTCATTTTAGGGCTATATTATTTCATTTTTAAGGATGATTAAGTGAATATTATAAGTATTTTTTTCTACTATATAAGAGTGGTTGGTCCTAGATAGAGAGAGTTCCTGAGTTTTTGATACACTTATGTGGTAGGGTGTTTGTATATCATTGTATGATTTATACCTATTAATTGTTATCCTATTTTTGATATCCAAACTCATCATTTATTTTGAGTCATGTATTGGAATTGTAGTGGAATGCCACTGTGATGACTTCTTATTGAGTGTTAGGAGGGGAAAGAAAGATATAATCTACCTTTTACTAATTTTGATCCCCCAGTTTACCATATACTACATCTGGATTAGAATATCTATGAGATTATAGTTTTTATTATTTATTTTGTGGCATGTATATATCAAAGGGGAAACCCTTCTATATCAGATCTAACTAGGTATTTCTAGTTAAAACATCTACCTATATTTTCTTTAAATGGTGGACCATAATTAAGAGCTCTAGGTGGAGTCTAGATAAGATTTTTTACCATATTGATAACCTCGTGAGTTGTAGATAAATATATTTGTATATAGGCTTCAAGGACCAGTGAAGCACTATAGGAATTTCCCCATATTTGAATATTAGTATTTGGCATTGTCCTAAAAAAATATCATTCTTTTAATGGTTATTTCTTGAGACACCAAGTGTTGATAGGTCTTAGAATTTATTCATCTAGTTCTTGGAAGTATGTATGTGATGGAATATGATTCTCATTTCTCTAATTTAATTTGGTTTTCTTTATTACTACTATTTTAAGAGATTGAAATCGTTTACAATTTTTAGAATGGTCTAAACAATTTGATACGGGTTCAGGTGAATATTTCCTTCTAGAAATCATTTTCTATAAGTAGGTCATCTTCTCTGAGGGGAACCTAGTGAGTGGTATTACTCCAATGTAATCTATCTCACACTATTGATCATGGAGTAAATCCTTAAGAAATAGGAAGCAGTTATATATATATTCTCATTAGAGTGGTGATAGTCATGTTGTGCAGGGCCATGTCTCATCATATTCCTAGTGTAGAAGGACTCTTGATGTGTGTTATCAAAATGTTAGGGTGGATAGTACCTGATCATAGTTCCGATGAACACTATTAGAGTATTGATTTTGTGGGAATACAGGTCATCTATATTGATTTTATCAGATTTGTTTTTTCAAAGTAGATGTTATGATGATATCCAAGTTCAAGGATCTATTATTGGATCATCTTTTTTACCATAAGGTAGTAGTTGGATTTCATATGGTTGTCTAGGGAATAAAGGAGTCCATGGTACTCAGGGTTAGCATTGGAAGTAAAGTGGTGCTTATCTAGGTTTTCAATTGATAAGAGGATAAGGAAAAGGATTTCGGTAAAACCAACTTCATGTTATTGATATGACTCCTATTGATTATTGTGAGGGATCATCAATTGTTTGATATGAAGTCTTAGTAGTTTTCACCCTATTGTATTTTTTTATTTGATATGGGCCCATATTACTCATTTAAATCTATTAATATGGTTGATGTTATATGGTTTTGTGTATAGTTTCTATATGAGGTGATTTCTGTTGATGTTTCCTTAGATGTGTGATCCATTATTATTTAGAGATGTTTAGAGTGCACTATAATGATCAGTGGTAATATTATTCTCAAGGATTTACTTGTATAAAATTTTCATAGTTTTATGAGATCATATGGATTTATTGAATGAATCGCTATTGAGAACAGTTTTACTACTATCTCCATCGAGTATCTTTCACATCTATTGATAGAGATCTCTATACTATTTTCAGATAATGAAATTTATAGGCATAAAATTTGGGACCAAACTATTGGTATTTGGGGATGATTTTATCCTAAGTTTATAGATTTCTTAAATTACATAAGGAGATGTGTTAGTCGTCTCTTCCTTCTATTGCTAAAAATTTCCATGATATTTTCCTTAATTACTTATCAAGGTTATCAACCAAGATATTGGTCAAGTTTATGATTGAGCTAACTCCATGCATATATTCCTTATCAATTATTTCATAAAAAATGGAACCTTTAGATCTTATATAGTTGAATTTATAACTAGATGACCACAGGGAGGAGTGATTTATTCTCCTACTTATATACCCATGGGGTGTTACTATTTTATTCTCCAAAAAGGGAGATGGTATCATGTGATTAGTCATGGAACACTAGATACTTAACTGGTGAATACCCAAAATAAGTATCTCATTCCTCATATAGATGATATGTTCAATTACTTTTCATGATCCAAGTGGTTATATAAGGTTTAATGGAGGTCATCTTATCACCAGTTGTGTGTGAGACCTTCTAATATTCTATATACTTCTTTTAATAGATGGTATGGATTGTATGAGTTTCTAGTTATGTCATTCGGTTTGATGAACATAATGGTAGTGTTTACAATCCTGGTTCTTTAGGTGCCCTATACATATCAAGATTTATTCATCATTATTTATGATATACTAGTGTATTTCTAGTTTCATGAGGGTCACGCCTGATATCTAAAGGTTTTTTTTCATTACACGTATTCCATATTAATTTATTTCCATGTTTTAGTTTTGAATGAGTGAGTTTCACTATATAAAGATCATGATATCATAGGCTTTTAAATTAATAGACCCTAATAATGGTGAGAATATAACTTATTTTGATATATTGAAGAACATATTTTATAATCATATCTTCCTTAGATTCACAGTCTATTTTAAAAGATTTTTCTGGACATATTCTAGTTCGAAACATTGTTGATAGGCCTAAAAAAGGAAAATATTATAGTGGTCTAATCCTTGTGAGAGATCCTTCTAAGAGATGAAGGGTAGGATGATATCTTCACTAATTTTGAACATGCATGAGCTAGGTATACAACATACCTTATATTTTCATGCATCAATTGTTGGTCTTAAAATATTCTGATGTAGAATATGAAATTTTTCATGAAAATATATTCTATTCATGTAACATGGGCGAAATTACCTAACTCAATATCTATATTTAGTTGTGGTGGTGCCTGAACTAAGATATTTGAATCACTACTTATTGAGTGAGAGGTTTGTGGTTTATATTCACCATAAGATATGGATGTGTATTTTTTCATTGTGTGACATAAAAAATTCAACAATGAACTTGGGTTGAGTACCTTCAATATTTATACCTATATATGTTTTATATTCTTGAGAAAGGTAATTTCATGTATCATTAACTTATTGAGAGGACATAATATCATTTAATTCATGAGTCTAGTAGTGAGTGGCAGCTAAGAAGCCTCTTCATTGAGATATAACTTGATTTTCAAGAGTATAATTCCAAATTTAACCTTATATCACAAGTTGTTACCACTTCACACCTTAATAGATTTATGTAGACTCAAATTTATGGATCAGATTATAGAGTTATAAGGGAAATATATAAATGATTAAGAGAAACCTCAAGATAGGTCCCAATATGATATCATGATCTTATATGTCTAATGTTGAGTTTTGTTCCCTGCAAGTATGGGTGGGGAGAGGATATAGGATTCACACATCTTAAGATCAGATATTCACCCTAGGCTTACAAAGATATACCCCAACATTCATTGGAATTATTGGTGGCCCTAGATAAATAAATATTTTTTTGGGTTTTTTATATGATTCTAGATCTATTAGCTTGTAAAGGTTGAGCTTCAAAGACCTATAGGTTCTCTTCAATTATAAACCATTGTTGAGTTGAAATGGGATGAAGTGATGGTAGATTTTGTAAAAGGGTCACTTCATCCCCCATAGGGTATATATATTCAATGGGATATTGTGTACCAATTGATGAAGGTCACACATTTACATTTGATCAAAGAGACCCAGTCAATTGATGAGTTGAGAAGGTAATATGTTCATGAGGCGGTATAGCTACGTGGTGTGCTCTATAGTATCACTAAGGATTAAACACTCTATTTTCCGCATGATTCAGAAAGTTTCTTCATAAGGCACTTGATAGTTATTTGAATTTGATGACAGTATCTATAAAACCCTATGTTCTTTTTGAGTTGTAAAATTCAGAAGGAATTTAAATTTTAACCCTAGAGAAGGTATAGTTTTGACAAACAAAATTCTAATCATAATTTTTCAGTTTTGTAAAATAACAAGAAGATTAATTTAGACATTGATAAAGGTATGATAGATGTTCTAGGTACTCGGGTGATTGTAAGGGAAAGGTTGGGTATCCATGATGAAATTATACACCTATAAAAAGTTGTATCATGAACCATATTTTAGGTCTTGGTGGACCTATATCAAGGACTAGAATATTTCTGCATGAATTCTGGTCACTTCATCGATGAGGGACCCATTGGGTGATGATTTTTGTTAACTTTTGAAACTATAATGACTCTTGTGTAGTGGTTTCACTATGATGATGACTATTATGAATATTATAAGGACTCTAATATATATACCTCTTCCTAAAAGTGAATCATGCCATGAGCCTAGAGGGTAACACCATGATAGGAGTTATCCAAGTGGATTGCTCTTCTACTTAGTGGTGTCGCACTATGAGATACATGTGGAAAAACAGATCACACCTTGAAGGTCAGGGGTCATTGGGAAGAACCTATTCATAATAGATGATTGTGTTGTGATCCCTAAGGTGCTGAGGTAATATTTTATTTTTGTCCATTAAGTTACTATGGTTTTTAGGGAACATGGTAATTGGGATAGGCCATTATCATCATGTTTTCCCCCTCATCCTTTCTCCTTCAATTACTATTTTCATGGGGTGGTTATTAAGAATATTTTGTAGTGATTCGATGTATATTCTTCATTCCTCTACCTTTTATTTTGGTTTCCCTTTGTTTACCCAAATTTGTTTTCACCCAAACTAGGGTTTTAATGATTCCTTCCACTGAAGGATAGTGGAAATCATCTAATGTGGTGGGGATTTTTTGTGTAGTGGGTGGAAGACAT